>OX941084.1:110252500-110885000 GCA_954870635.1 Arctium minus
TCTGAGTGTGTGCTTAAAGAGAAGAAAACGAAGTTTGAATGTAAGACAAAGATTGATCTGCTTGTCAAAGAAAGAGACAATTTTGCTTCAAAGATTAAAGAGCTTGAAAAGACAGCATAAAGTTCAAATCATAAAATTGTTTCTTCACAAAGGTCAGTTAAATCTTCTGATCAGATTCGTAATACTAACCTTTTCTATGATAGAAATATAGATGGTTCAGGTACACATCAAAGAAGAAGGATATACAAAGAAGAAGAATTGATCTGGAGAAAGAAACCAGTTGAAGATGAGAAGAAAGATGAGCTGAAAGAAAAGAAATCATGTGTACATACACACAAAGCCAAGAAGAACAATGCGCGTAAAGGTAAACCTGATCATATTTACTTGAGAGATCAATTAATCAGGTTATAAGGTAAGAAATATTATTGTTCTTACTGTTGTACACATGATCATATTCACAAGACCAATGATCATTTCTGGTATGGTTCTTATTCCATTACCCCCACAAGAACTGCAACTAACATTCATTGACCCAAATACCAATGGGTACCAAAGCCGAAAACTGATTCTGTGTTGCAGGCACCTCAAGTCAATGGGGAGTAAGAGAACCAAGGCTTTTGAACAAAGCAGTTCAAAACCCGGACTTCAAAGTTGAAAGACTAAGGCTTCTAAGTACATCAGCTTAGGACCCGTACTTCAATGGAGTTTGACTTCTAAACACAACAGTTTAGGACTCGTACTTCAGTGATCAAAAGACCTTACTCCTGTCCAGATAAGAGATTGTACTCATATACTCAAATGAGGAAATCAACCGTCAAGGGGGAGTACATTCTTTTCATTTGCATCCGATAAGATATGACGATCTACAATTCACAAGGGAGTTGTATTGATCTCTATCATGTGTTTTTTCATTGACAATATATTTAGAAGATATGACGGTCTACAATTCAAAAGGGAGTTGTATTGATCTCTATCTTGTGCTTTTTCACTGACAGATTTTAGATGCATAATTTATAGGGGGAGTACAGGTGATGGCTTCTGATTAAACAGATCAGGACCCGTTCTTCAATGTTCAGATAAGGATATTTTGGTAATATCCAGAGGGAGTTTAATAGATCTAAATCATTCTATCATGATTTGAGGGGGAGCTTAAAGGTAAATATCTTCTAATTCTAGATCTCTGATTGTTTGAAAGAAGAACAACTTTCAAGCATGAAAAACGTTTTCTGAAATGTTCAAACCACTTATGGTTCTCAAAAGATTTTATGAATTTAGAAGTGTGATTTTAAATGTTTTTCAATTTTGTGCTTTAATGTTTAACTGACCGTGTGTTTCCAAAGATTAATACTTGCGTATTATCTTGTCTATATATTGTAAAGTATTCACACACACAGGTTCAATACTTTATTTGAATTTGTTATTACCATGTCTCTAAACGAACAAATTTTTCGATGGTAATACTCCCGTTTGATTTCAAATGTTGTTGAGCATCTATCATTATTTCTAATCTTGTGCTTTCATTGCAAAATTTTTATATTCATTCATATAAACAAAATATCCAATTCTTTGATACGCTAACCATTTCATTTGATCTGATTGATACATTGTCAGATTCTCAAAACAATTCTCTTGATTTCATTTCATTTATTCAATATCTTTGTTTTGAGAAATCTTCAAAGTTCGATTGCTCAAATCTCATGAGTATACTTTTTGACAGTGTTATCATTTTTTGAGCTTAACTGTTCAAGATAAACTGTTGAGCAATCATTCTTTATAGGACTTACATGCAATTCATGTGTGAGCTTAAACAAAACTTCCATGGATTCACGTAAACCTGTGTTTCCTACCCCGAAAGTTATCCTAGAGTGATTGAGGGGTGAGGGGTCAAAATCAAAGAGTGGGGGAGATAACTCATCCGGTTGAGTTTTTCTCATTGTGTGGAGCGGAAAAATGGAAAAGAGAGTTTGGTTAGAAGTGAGCTTTAAATGTTAAAAAAGAAAGAGGGTGTGAGAACACAGTTAAAAGAATATCAGAACTCTACACCAACTTCTTTCTGAGCCGGGCAGCCACATCTTCTGATTGGTTCACATTCTTTGGTGACCATCATTGAAACAGGCAGTGAGCCCATGTCAACTCTTGCATTAACCCCACCAGCCACTCGTTTCTTTCTCGAAAAAGAAATGTTTCATTTTTATTGGGGACGCAACAAATTTGCTATCTGATCTTCACTCGGAAGATTTAGATATTGAAAAAGAAGGAAAGTTGCCCCACCTTCGCACCTCTTTCATACACATTGAGTCCGTGTAATATCTGATGCTGTCTCAACAGTTTACACAATTTGAGCCTGAAAAAGCCTGAGTAGCTTCAATCATTCTACACTTGCACGAACACACAAGGAATAAGTTTTCTTGTCACAACATTCATAGAAAATTCCTCTGTGGTTTTTCGATGATTGAATGGAAGCCCTGGGGGAGTGAACATCATCAAAGCTCCTTTCCAATGTACATCCGTTGTACAAAGTGGCTCCGTGCTACTTACAGGCATTTTAACTGTTTCATCTGTTGAATCAGGGTCACACTGTTCATTATGTCTGAATTTGAAAAGATTCGGATATATACATTTTTTATGAATTGACGGATAATCAGATGAAAGGGCGGTGATTGTCAAATCATTATGAAGGGGAGATTGTTAGACATTACAAAGGGGGAAATCAAAGAAAGTGCTGAAATTGATGAAGTTTTGATGATCATGATGCTCACAATCATCAGAAAGGGGGAGAATTTACAAAGTTCAATTTCATAGCCGAGATGTCAAAATTGGAGAGAAATTTCTGAAAGAACAGTTTCAAAGCCATCAAGAAGTTGTCAAAGTGAAGATAGACTTGGAAAGATATTATGAATGTTTAGTCAAAGATTTTAAAAGATTCTGAAGATAGATGATTCAAGAAAGTTTGTTTTTCTGAAGACAGTCAAGAGATCAGAGTGATGAAGATACAATTTTGAAAGATTTCTCAGAGATGAAAGAAGTTTCAAAAGTTTTCAAAGATGTTTCAAAGTTCAAAGTATCAAAGGAGTTTCAAGAATTAAGTTTAGTGTTCAAGACATGTTGACTTTCAAAGCTGCAAAGTGAAAAAGACTTTTCAAGATTCTTCAAAGGCTGAAAGACTGAAGACTGTTAAAGCTTCAAAGTTCAAAGTGTCAGAGACAAAAGCTGAAGATTAGTGTCAAATTTTTATTAAATCTTGAATACAAAGGGGGAGATTGTTAAGTCAAAATATTGTATCCAAGATTTAATAGGAAGGTCAAAGTTGTAAAGTCAATATTGTAAAAGTCAAGATAAGTCAAAGTTGTCTAGTTTACTTTGTGTTTATGTTTTATTTAGAGTGTGGGTATAAATAGGCTTTATGCCTTGTGTTTTTGTAAGAATTGAAAAGGCACCTCATTGTAAATCATTTAGACTTGTGATATTCAAGATCTACTTTCTCTCTCTACTTTCTCTCTCTAGTTCATAATTGTTACATCTTAATGAGAATAGCTTGATTGTTTGGGATTTTACATTCACAACATATGTACACATACATACATACATACATACATATATATATATATATATATATGTATATATATATATAACCCTGAAGTAACTGGACTTAACGGAAACAGTTAACGGCCATTATCTTTTCACGTTAATCCCAGTTAGATCAGGGACCAAAAGTGTTATACACACATACATACATTTATAGACATACATACATACATATACATACATACATGCATCTATAGACATACATACATACATATATAGACATGTACATGACATACACAAACTTATATGCATACGACATAAACATATACATACAAGCAATACCTATGTATACAATACACCTATAGACATACATACAATTAATATACACATTATATACATATGCATACGACATATACATAAACATGATATACATATACAATACATCTATAGACATACATACATATATACATACATAAATACATACATACACATACGTAGACTTGATATAGACATATGTGTTATATACATACAAGCAATACATATGTATGCAATACATCTATAGACATACATACATACATAAATACATACATACACACATACATAGACATGATAAAGACGTATGTGCTATATACATACAAGCAATACATATGTATACAATACATCTATAGACATACGTACGTACATACATACAAACATACATAGACATGATATGGACGTATGTGCTATATACATACAAGCAATACATATGTATACAATATATCTGTAGACATATATACATAAACACATACATAGACATGATCTATAGACATACATACATACATACATAGACATGATCTATAGACATATATACATACATACATACACACATACAAAGATAGACATGCATGATATATACATATGTTCTATATACATGCATACAAACAATACATATGTAGACAATACATGATCTAGATATACACACACACTTATATGCATACGACATACACGTATATACATGATACTATATACATACAAGCAATATATATATGTACTATATATATACATACGTACATGATATATAAACACACACTAATATGCATATGACACACATACATACATCAAATGACCTTGAAAAAATATATATATTTTGCGACGGATTTCCTAACGGCCGTCGGAAATCCGTCGGTAATTTGCGACGGATTATTGACGGAATGCTTATTAAAAAAATAAATAATTAAATTATTAAGTTTACCAACGGATTACCGACGGAATGTAATATTTAAAAAAATAAAAAATAAAATAATTTTATGTCCGTCGGTAATCCGTCAGAAATGTTTTTATTTACCGACGGATTCCCGACGGATTGTGTATCCGTCGCAAATATCTTTTTTCCGTCGGTGTTCCGTCGGAAATTACCGACGGCTTAAGTCCGTCGATAAACTTTGGTCGGTATTAAGGATTTTTCTAGTAGTGATTATGGAGGTAAAGTTGCATATTTGAAAGATTTTGATGTAAATAACATAGATATTAGAAGCCTAAGACAACATGTTTGAAGATTTTACTTCATCTGAAGTTTGTCGAATGTACTATAGGCTTCCTAACACAGATTTGAAAAAAGGATTGAAACCCCTTGATAGTGATGCCGATGTTGAAAGGTTTTTTAGTCATGGTATGTTGTCGGCACAATTGGAAATTTTCGTAGATTTTTTTAATATTGATATTGGGGAGTTCTTGAATAGTAATTATGATGATACCATTCAAGAGGATTATGTTTCCGGTAGTGATGATGAGATTAGGTTTTCCGACGTTGATGATGACGAGGAAGCTAGTGTAGATCATTTATCGGAAGGGGATGATGAGATTAAAGAGGTTAGAATGAGGAAAATCAATAGGGAAGTGGAAGATGAAAATGTTGAACATATGATACATCCTTGTAATGAAAATGTTCATGTCCCTAGAAATGATAATGTAACACACTAAAAATTCGGGTAATTTTAAAAATTTGAAAATTCGGCAATATGACGTTTGCATTTGGATCAAACCACCCAGAACGGGTAAAAGTATATTCGTTTACAAAACCTGTATAAGATGCATGGGAAATTGACAACAAACTAATCTAAACCATTTCTATCTATATTACATAGGTTGTCAACAATAGCCTTTGTAAATGATTTGATAAACACATTTTGACTTTACGGTCCAAAAATACATCTTGCGATGACAGGAAGACCCGATTTTCCAAGGATTGTGGCGAAACACAAAGTAAGCCATTTTCCGAGTTATTGAGCTCACCATACTAGGATCAAGGCCACGAACACGCCGACTCGTACTAAGATGTGGGGGAAGGCACCCAATGATCCCTAGTCATGCTCATTCGCTAGGATTTACATTTACGAACCACGACTAGTATCCGGTCCCACATAACCGTACCAAGATGCCCTCTAGGGTCCAATGTCTCAACTAGCTACATACGGGAGTTATCCCCAAATAATAAGTCGACTCTATACCTATGGATCCTCTAGTAATAGTCTAGACTTGTCACAATATCACTTGTGACCAACTATAATTAAACATATAGTTCATAACACCATTATTTCCCAAATCACATTTTATGGTTAACTGCTGATAAGAAATACAAAGCCCAACATAAAACATATGGTTAACTTCTCATTTCCAAATGTGTTTCTTTACCAAGTAAACACTACAAGTGTTAAAACCATTTAATGTAACATGGATTTCCTCAAGGTTAAACCATTTATTTCCTTTTAATCAAATAGCCCTTTCAACCAAAATACTCATAATATGTTTAAACATAAACTTGACTAAAAGCCATAAGTGGAACATTTACTCATCAAAATATGAAACCAACTATATTGGTAGTTTCAAGACATGGGTTATTACTTTATTTTACAAAATGGTAAGAAACCCTAGAAATCCCCAAAATACCAAGTTAGGTCAAAATCTCATCAAAATGAAAATGTAAACAAGGAGATATCTAGGAGTCAAAATTACATTTTGATGTGCATAAAGTTTGATAAAAATGAAGTATGAACTCACAATGGTTATAATGATGGAACCCTAGAATCTCTAGTTGAAAGAGATGAAGAAAGCTCTTGAGAGTGGATGATCTTCACCAAAAGCACCTTAGATTTACCTAGACAAACATCATTAATGAGGAGGAGGG
Source organism: Arctium minus (assembly GCA_954870635.1). NCBI lineage: Eukaryota > Viridiplantae > Streptophyta > Magnoliopsida > Asterales > Asteraceae > Arctium > Arctium minus. The sequence goes on from OX941084.1 coordinate 110,259,189, forward strand.
AGGTTGGTGAAGGAATAAATGTGAAGGAAAGACCTAGGGTTTGGGACTTACCAACACTCCAGAGAAAATCGCCTAGCTCACCAAGAAATCAGATAAAATGACTTATTTTCGGAGCTGGTCTATTTAAAGCCTCAGACCCCGCTCGCGATAGTGACATGCGATAGTGACATTGTCACTATCGCGGGGCACAATCGCCCCATTTGTACCGAGAGTCGTATGGCTTTCGCGATAGTGCCCTGGCGATAGTGACACTCTCACTATCGCGTGGCACAATCGCGCTAGAGGTACCGAAACCAAAAAATCCAAGATTTCGAACCCGCGACATACAAAACGACAAAAAGGAATAGATACAACTAAAAGGAGTGAAACAATACGAATAAAGGTTGAAATATCGACAAGTTGGGAATCTAGACTTACACAAAATAACGGGTGTTACAGATAACATGGAAAGAGAAAATGAGGTACAACCACAACCATATCAACATGATAATTTTTTGACAGAATTATGTGATGACTACGAAAGGGAGAGGTTTGTTGAAGATGTTGTTAATACCGACAATGAAAATGAAATGGTTGAAGAAGGTGAGACCAAAAGCAATGAACTTCCAATTCACAATCCAAATGTTTCGTGGAACTTAATGAAGCCTCAAGTTGGTGAACGATATGCGTCGGCCTTGGAGTTAAAGAACTGTTTGACAAATTATGCGCTTTCAAATGGCCTTCAACTCAGGTGTGCTATTTATCTTATATACTTACATACAACGTTATGTTATATAATGTAATTACTAACTTTTTTATGGCATATTGTTATAAATGAAGATATCTAAACAATATGGGAGGAAGATTAGAGAACACCCATCTATCAAGTTAGTTGATTTGAAGGAATCCATTCTAAAAAAATACAAGTGCATTGTTCATTTTAGTCAATGCCAAAGGGCTAAGGTGGAGGAAATGGAAACGACTCTCATTAAGCATTACGGGAAGTTATGGGACTACGGTGAAGAGATTAGAAGGAGTAATCCGGGATCAATGGTTAAAATTAGTGTCGAGGTAGGACCAGACAATATAAATTATTTTCAAAGATTTTATGTGTGTTTTAAGGGTATCAAAGAAGGTTGGTTGTCGGGTTGTAGGAGATTCATTGGCTTGGATGGATGATTTTTAAAAACCGTATGCAAGGGAGAGTTGTTAAGTGCGATAGGGAAAGATGGTAACAACCACATATATCCTCTTGCATGGGCTGTTGTGGAGGTTGAAAACAAAGACATTTGGAAGTGGTTTTTAGATTTTCTTATGGAGGGTATTGGATTGACTAATGAGTTAGGGGTGACATTGATGTCAGATCAACATAAGGTAATAATGTACTAATAGCTAATTGCATATATTTGCTAATCCATTATAAATGTGATATTCTAATTAGTTAATTGCATTATGTTAAACAGGAACTTGTTGAAGCTGTAAAGAGGTATTCCCACTTGTTGAGCATCGACAATGTGTTAGACACATATACGCCAATTTTAGGAAGAAGTATACCGGTATCTAGTTCAGATCTTTGTTTTGGGCTACATCTAAGTTAGGGACACCACAAGAATTTGAAGGAATTATGCAAGAAATTAAAAGTTTGTCTCCCCATGCTTACGAACATTTGATGGAAAGACAACCTTCGACATGGTCAAGGGCTTTCTTGTTGGGTCTGAAATAGACTAAGTCTGGATAGTGCTGCTAAGTATTGAAGATTACTAGTGCTGAAGACATTAGTACTGCTACTTGAAGAAATTACTACTGCTAGTAGCATTAATACTGCTTGAAAGGTTAGTACTGCTAGAAGAATAGTTAGTACTGCTTAAAGACTTAGTACTGCAAGATGGAAAATACTGCTTGTATGTTAGTACTGCTGGAAGATTAATGTTGCTAATGATTGATAAGGATGATTTGTGCGAAAGACAAGGAGATGAAGATAATTATGGAGTGGATACTGAAGATCAACGTTTCTTTAGTAGTTATCTTGTAATCTGTTTTGTATATATAGACTAGAAGTCTTAGATTATTAGATATACAGAGATACATACGTCTTTTGTTTTAAAAGAGAGAATTAGCCTCAAGATTGTTAGTAATCCTTTCATTAGAGAAGTATTGAACGTCTGTTGAGCCTGTTCAACAGATTGAGGATTTGGTTGTAATCATTAAGTTAATTCAATATAACTTGTGATTTGAGTTCATACACTGTTTCAAGATCAAGTGTTATTCCGCAACTTTTTTAACAAAGTTTCTGAGTATTATTTAAATTCTTGTTTTGAATTTCAATCCTGATAAGTGGTATCAAAGCAAAGGAACTCAGAAATCAATAATCATCATGGACGGATCACACGACAGTGTTCTTGTTTCAAAGGTTCCCATGCTCAAACCTAATGACTTTGACATGTGGAAAATCATGATCAGGCAATACATTCTTCTTACATACTACTCAATGTGGGACATCATTGAGAATGGTCCTTCCAATGTAGGAGAGATTGGAGCAGATGGAAAGAGACCTCCACCAAAGACTGATGGAGAAAGAAAGATGAGGCAGACTGAGATGAAAGCCTTGAGCACTCTGCTCTTGGCAATTCCTAATGAATATCAACATCAGTTTTGCAACTGTGCTGATGCCAAAATCTTGTGAAATGCTTTGGAAAAGAGATTTTCAGGTACCAAAAGCACTAAGAGAAATCAGAAAGCAATTCTCAAGCAACAGTATGAAAATTTTATGTCTACAAAGAATGAGTCTATGACTCAAACCTTTGATAGATTCAACAAGTTGATTGGAGAATTGGCCACTGTTGGTGTCAAGATAGACCAGGATGATGTCAACAGAAAATTTCTAAGATCCCTTGGTGAAGAATGGATAATGTATACAGTATCCTTCAGGCAGAATGATAATCTGGAGGATAAGGAACTTGATGACGTCTACAATGATCTCAGGGTGTTTGAAGCAGAGGTTGAATCAAAGAAGAAACCATCTGGATATTCTCACAATGCTGCTCTCCTATCATCTACTACTGATTCTTCTGCTAATACAGAATCGGTTAGTGCTGCTTATGGCTTAAAACAGAATGAACCCAATGATTCTGTTTTGGAAGCCTTCCTTGCTAGTCATGCTAAATCTTTTCTTATAAATGATGATCTGGAGCAGATTAATGTTGATGATCTTGAAGAGATGGACATCAAATGGCAAATGGCAATGCTCACAATGAGAATCAAAAGATTCATTAAAAGAACAGGAAGAAACAACTTTGCCATGAGAAGAGAAGATGGTGCTGGATTTGACAAATCCAAGGTGGAATGCTACAAGTGTCATAAACTGGGGCACTTTGCAAGAGAATGCAGAGGAGGAACCTCTCAACAGCATGGGAGCAACAATCAACAATCAAAGTCCATAAACTACAACAACAGGAACTCATCCCAAGCACTTGTCTCACAAGATGGAATGGGATTTGATTGGAGTGATCAAGCTGATGAGGCAATCCAGAATCAAGCATTGATGGCTGAGGTTTCAGAGTCTTCAAGCACAACAATCCCCACAGAGGTAAAATATAAACTTTGCTCTAAAGCCTGTCTTGAAACTGTTAAAAAGTACAGGGATCACAATCAGAGCATGTGTGATGATCTTAAAAGGTTGGAGAAACATAGGATAGAGTCTAATTTGATCATTGTGAATTTTGTAGAACAAATTAAGGCATATCAGGCCAATGAACTTCAACATTCATATGATCACAACTATTGGAAGTGGGAGAAGAAGGAGTTAGAGATTAAGCTAGAAAAGGCTAGAGAAGAATGTGAGAAAGTTAGGAGTGAATTTGAGAAGGCCAAATTAGACATTGAGAAATTTTCCAATGCTTCTAAAGCAATGGACACTTTACTCAAATCTCAAGTTCATGACAAACTGAAGAGAGGTATAGGCTACAACAACACCCCTCCACCTTACAATAACAACTATATTCCACCCACCTCAGACCTCTTAGAAAGGCAAGATAAGAATGACTTACATGCAGAAGCCACAGAAGTAGATCCACTAGACAATGTAATGGTTGAAGAAGAGTCTGAAGAAGAGAACACTAAGAATAAGAATAAGGAAGACCAAAAAGAAATTCCCTTAGAAAACCATATTCTTACAAATGAGAAGGGGGGTAAACCATTTGTCAAGAGTGAGAAAGCTAAGAGCTCTAAGACAGAGAAGGAAAAGGTACAAGGAGTTCACTATATGCAAACTACTGTTGTAAATCCCTGTACTTGTCAACAGAATAAACCCCATCAACATGACAAAATTAGGGGAAATCAGAGAAACAAAAATAATCAGTGGCCTCAAAAACAAGGAATTGATCTGAGAAAAATCAATAGACCAAAGCCTTGTTTTATTTGTGGCAAGTTGAATCATTTAGCCAAACACTGTTATTTCAATCCTGTTAACCAAAGAATTACTTTTCAAAGACAAACACGAAATTATGTTTGTTATAGGAAGAAATCAAAAAAATCAAGGAACCGCGTGGCTGATAATGTGAGAACAGCACCAATAAAAACTGATACTGTAAAATCTCATATTCAGAATAAGTTTGAAAATACTCCAAGCAAATCAAGGAGTAACTCAAAGAATAGGAAAGCAAACAACTTTTTCAAAATTTGGGTTCCAAAAGGCATTAAACCTGTTAGTACTGCTACCTCAAATAGTACTGCTAACAGAAATAGTGCTGCTGATAGCAATACTACTGTTGAACAAGTTAGTACTGCTAATAAAGTTAGTACTGCTGACCAAGTTAGTACTGCTAACAAGGATATTACTGCTACCAGTGTTAATACTGACAATCCTATAATTAAGACAAAGTATTCCAGCCATGAGATTTCTAACTCTGATCATCTCATCAAGACTAAGCTAAATGAATATGAGTATGTTGATGAGAAAGGGCAACCCAAGACCATTTTGGCTTGGGTTCCCTCAAGACACTAACTGTTTTATCCTATGTGCAGGGCAACCAACAGCTCAAGGGGAAGAGTATTTGGCATGTAGATAGTGGTTTCTCTAGGCATAGGACAGGTAACATGTCCTGCCTTCAAAATTTCAAAAGGTTTGATGGAGGACGTGTTGCTTTTGGTGACAATCCAGGAGGAGGTAAAATAAGTGGTAAAGGTATGGTTTCAAAAGGTGAGATGACTTTTGAAGATGTCTACTATGTTGAGCAATTGAGATACAACCTGTTAAGTGTATCACAGGTTTGTGACAAGAAACATAGTATATTATTTAGTGATACTGAATGTATTATCCTTGCTCCAGGATTCAAGGTAGTTGATGAAAATATGATACTACTTAGAACTCCTAGAAAGGATAATGTTTATTGTTTAGACTTAGAGAGTGTTCCATCTGATCCATCACTAAACTGTCTGTTTTCAAAAGCTTCTTTAGATGAATCATCTCTTTGGCACAGAAGGATGTGTCACATGAATTTTAAAACTATGAACAAAATTGTGAAAAACAACCTTGTGAGAGGTTTGCCTCAAAAAGTGTTTTCATGTGATGATCATTGTGTTGCATGTCTTAAAGGCAAACAACACAAAACTTCTCATAAGTCCAAAGAAATAAACACAATCTCTTCACCCCTTCAGTTATTGCATATGTATCTTTTTGGCCTACAAATGTGATGAGTATTGGTAAGAAATCCTATTGCTTAGTCATTGTTGATGACTTCTCTAGATTTACTTGGGTATATTTTCTGAGGACTAAGGATGAGACAAGTGGACTGATCAAATCCTTTGTCCTTAGGATTGAAAACCAAACAAATCTAAGAGTTAAAGTCATCAGATCTGATAATGGAACTGAGTTTAAAAACAGTGCTTTAAACAGCTTGTGTGAGACTAAAGGTATTGAGAGACAATTCAGTGCTCCTAGGACTCCTCAACAAAATGGTGTTGCAGAGAGGAGAAATAGGACATTGATTGAGGCTGCTAGATCTCTGTTGGCAGATTCAAAACTACCCATTACCTTCTGGGCAGAAGCAGTTAATACTGCTTGTTATGTCCAAAACAGAGTTCTAGTAGTTAAAACCCAAGGAAAGACACCTTATGAACTTTTCAAAAAGAAGAAACCTTTTATTGGATTTTCAAACCTTTTGGGTGTCCTTGGACAATTCTCAACACCAAATCTCATTTAGGCAAGTTTGAAAGCAAAGCTGAGGATGGATTTCTTGTTGGATACTCCTCTCAGAGCAAGGCATACAGAGTATTCAACAGTTCTTCCAGGATTATAGAGGAAAGTGACAATGTCAAATGCAATGAGAACACACCAAATCAAATTGGTACAGGTCCTAATTGGTTGTTTGACATTGATTCACTCACTAATTCTTTGAGTTTTAGTAATGTGCATATTGCAGGAACAAGTTCAGAAAAGGCACAAGAACATAAACAAGAGTTTGTGTTGTTCCCAATACCTACAGTTGATCCTGTTGAATTGTGTCAACAAGAAAAGAAAGATGATTCAGAAACAGAGGATGTTGATCCAGAACAGGATGAAAAGGATAAAGGTGAAAAAGAGGATGATACTGATGATGAAAACTCTTCAGTGTTTGGTGGCAACACTCCTGAAAAGAATGACTCCAATCTTGATGCAAATATTAATGAGGAGGTTGTTCATCAAACAAGAACCCAGAAAGATCATCCTCCTCAGTTGGTGATTGGTGATATCAATTCCCCCAGGATCACAAGGCATCAAAGTAAGTTAGGAGGATTGAAAGACTTGCAGTCAAGTTTGTTATCTTGTTTTCTATCTCAAATTGAACCCAAGAAGGCCTATGATGCAATGAAAGACCCAAGCTGGATATAAGCAATGCAAGAGGAACTACTGCAGTTTGAGCTGCAAAATGTGTAGGATCTGGTTGACCTTCCACAAGGACAAAGGGCAATTGGAACTAAATGGGTTTTTAGGAATAAGAAAGATGAGAAAGAGATAGTGATAAAGCATAAGGCCAGACTTGTGGCACAAGGGTACATACAAGAAGAGGGGATAGATTATGAAGAAGTGTTTGCACCAGTAGCCAGAATTGAGGCAATTCGGCTGTTTCTAGCCTATGCTTCTTTCATGAAGTTCAGAGTATGTCAGATGGATGTTAAGAGTGCATTTCTATATGGGAAAATCGATGAAGAGGTGTATGTTTGTCATCCTCCAGGGTTTGAGAATCCTAACTTTCCTGACAAAGTATACAAACTAAAGAAGGCACTCTATGGGCTACATCAAGCACCAAGAGCATGGTATGATACTCTGTCTACCTATCTCTTGGAAAATAGTTTTGAAAGGGGAATCATTGACAAGACCCTTTTCATTCAAAAGAAGAAGATGGACATCCTGCTTGTTCAAATCTATGTGGATGATATCATCTTTGGATCCACAAAATCCTATATGTGCAAGGAGTTTGAGGAGTTGATGCACAAAAGATTCAAGATGAGCTCTATGGGTGAACTCACATTCTTCCTTGGGCTACAGGTTAAATAGAAGGAAGATGGCATTTTCATAAGTCAATCCAAGTATGTGCAGGATATCCTTACAAAGTTTGGATTTTCAGAAGCAAAGCCTGCAAGCACACCTATGGAAACACACAAAAAGATCACTGCAGATCTTGAGGGGGAGGATGTGGATGTTCACCATTATAGATCCATGATAGGATCCCTCATGTATCTAACAGCTTCAAGACCAGACATTATGTTTGTTGTATTTGTGTGTGCCAGATTTCAAGTGAGGCCTAAGCAATCTCACTTTCAAGCAGTCAAAAGGATCTTCAGATATCTCAAAGGACAACCTAGGTTGGGTCTTTGGTATCCTCATGACTCACCATTTGATCTACTTGCATATTCTGATAGTGATTTGGGTGGTGCAAACTTGGATAGAAAATCTACAGCAGGAGGATGTCAGTTTTTGGGTGCAAGGCTAGTTTTCTGGCAGTGTAAAAAGCAAACCACAATGTCCACATCTACAACAGAAACAGAGTATATAGCTGCTGCAAGTTGTTGCTCACAAGTGCTATGGATTCAGAATCAGATGTTGGACTATGGTATTACTTTTCTTCACACTCCCATCTTCATTGATAACAACAGTGTTATAAGCATAGTTAATAATCAAGTGAAGCACTCAAAAACCAAGCATATAGAAATCAGGTACCATTTTATTAGAGATTGCAATGAAAAGAAGTTAATTCAGGTTTTGAAAGTACACAAGTAACCAATTTGCTGATCTATTCACCAAAGCTTTTGATGTGGGTAGATTCACATTCTTGGTCACAAGTGTAGGCATGATAAACACTGAATAAGCCTCTTTTGATTTTCTTTATGTACCATTTCTGTATAGCTTCTTTACTGCTTATTTTCTCATATTTCATTGTGCATGGTGCTGCTAACCATTTATGTTTAAGTGTTTCAGATTACGTTGCTGATTAGATACTAGGTATTTCTGGTTAAGTTAATACTGCTCTCACTATTACTCCTACTGCCAGTTCAAATATGGTTAAGTATGGTTACTACTGCTAGGTAGTTTATACTACCAGTGCAAAGTTACTACTGCTTTCCTTATTTCTACTGCCAGACAGTGTTAATACTGCTGGAATGTGTTAATACTGCTAGACTGTGTTAATACTGCTGGTATGTGTTACTACTGCTTTCCTTATTTCTACTGCCAGACAGTGTTAATACTGTTGGTATGTGTTAATACTGCTAGACTGTGTTAATACTGCTGGTATGTATTAATACTGCTTGAAAGGTTAGTACTGCTAGAAGAATAGTTAGTACTGCTTAAAGAGTTAGTACTGCAAGATGGAAAATACTGCTAGTATGTTAGTACTGCTGGAAGATTAATGCTGCTAATGATTGATAAGGATGATTTGTGCGAAAGACAAGGAGATGAAGATAATTATGGAGTGGATACTGAAGATCAACGTTTCTTTAGTAATTATCTTGTAATATGTTTTGTATATATAGACTAGAAGTCTTAGATTATTAGATATACAGAGATACATACGTCTTTTGTTTTAAAAGAGAGAATTAGCCTCAAGATTGTTAGTAATCCTTTCATTAGAGAAGTATTGAACGTTTGTTGAGCCTGTTCAACAAATTGAGGCTTTGGTTGTAATCAATAAGTTAATTCAATATAACTTGTGTTTTGAGTTCATACATTGTTTCATTGATTATTGTTAAAGTGTTATTCCGCAACTTCTTTAACAAAGTTTCTGAGTGTTATTTAAATTCTTGTTTTGAATTTTGATCCTGACATTTCTTCAAGATCGACACATCATATGATGCTGTAGAAAATGGAGCAAGTGAGTGTTTTAACTCTTTGATTGCCTCATCCAGGAGAAAGCCTATAATAACAATGCTCGACGAGATTAGAGCTCTTGTGATAGATATAATGGTCAGGATGAGCAACAATGCATGCAACTGGGATTAGGGGTGAGCAAAAACGGGTACTCGCCTAAAATTCCTGGAACCGGCGGTTCCTGGAATGAAGGAACCGGAACCGGTTACACCTGTTCTTTATATTTGGGAACCGGTCCCGGAACCGCCGGTGCCGGTTCCTATATCCGGTACCCGCTATCTAATTTTTAATTTTTTTTATCATTTATATTATAAAAAGCAAATATTAATATATTACAAAGTCCCATCGTAAAGAAATAAATACCACAAATGTGAAAACTAATACATAAAAACTAAAAACTAATAAATAATATAAATGATGCTTATAAAATAAATAAATATTACAATAAGTGCTTTCTAAACAAATAAATATTACAAACGGTGCTTCCAAAACAAATAAATACTACAAATGGTGCTTCCAAAACACTTCACATCATTAAATTAGTTGATACTAAACGGTAGTTTATTAAATTTTGTTAAATAAATAAAATATATTATATTAAAAAAATAGCAGGTACCTGTCGGTTCCAGTTCTGAGTACCCAGCAGGACCAAGTACCTGGTTCTGGAACCGGTCCGGCAGGTACCCAACGGTTAACGGTTCCAAAAAAATGAGAACCGGAACCAGTCCCGATCGGTTCCATATTTTAGGAACCAGAACCAGAACCAGAACCAGAACCATCGGTTCTGGAACCGGAACCGGCCATCCCGAAGCGGTTCCGGTTCCAAAGGCGGGTACCCGCTTCAGATGCTCACCCCTAACTGGGATAGTGAAATTTGTCCAAATATAACAAACAAAGTTGAGAAAAATAAAGAGCTAATGCGGTATGTTTATGGTTATTTGTTTTATGCATATAAGGTAATTTGTTTCATAAATATTACACTATGGTTTGATAATATTTTTTTGCAGGTATTGGCGTGTTGCTCCAAATGGAGGGAATCTATTTTAAGTAAGACAAGGACTAGAAAGCTTTGTTGTAGAAGTTGGCAAGTTTATGGAATTCCTTATCTGCACGTTGTTGCAGCCATATACTTCATTTACGAAGATCCAACTAAGTTTGTGTCTCCCTTATTCTCAATAATAAAGTTCACTAACACATACAATTACAAGATCAACTCTTTGAATGGTATCAAACTTTGGCCAAAGACAAAATTTGCCAAACTTTTGCCCCCAAATTAGTCTAGACGCATGCGCCCACAATAGCCAGAAGGAAAGATGCATGTGAAGGAGGTAGTCACAGTAGAAGAAATGCATACGGCCATGAAGTTGTAGTGAAATCAAGGAGAAAGATGACTTGCATAAATTGTTTGGAGGCAGGACACAATTCTAGGAGTTGTAAAAATAAAAAGAATGATGCACCGATTCAGCCAAAAAATCATGTTGATAGACCGAGTAAAAATAATATAGAGGAGGATTTGTCTATTGGAAGCAACATAAGAGGAAAGGGGCTTAAGAAGTAGGGGTTCAAGAGGTACGGGTTCAAGGGATGCGATTATATGAGTAAGTATAATATTTGAGATTCACATTGTGTTTGAATATATATATATATATATATATATATATATATATATATCGAATATTGTAGCTAAAAATATCTTTATATTGCAGAGTTTACATGTTAGTTTTGAGGCAGGTATACCAACTCCTGTTGTCTGGTGATGCACCAATTCCTGATGAAGTTTGACCAGTTCCACAATTTGAAGTTGATGGCTAAGTTTAACAAGGATGATTAGGAAGATTTTCAACCATTTTTTTGTAACAATGTCTTGTTATTGACTTTATTCCAATCTTGACGATTTGAACGTTGTGAACTTTTATTTTAGTTTGATTTACCAAAGTTGATTTAAACTTTAAAATTGTATGGATTGGTTGGATATAAAATCTTCTGTGTTTAAATCAATTTTTAATACTTCAATTAATTTTGTTTACATTAATTTTTTTATTGCATTAATAAAAAATAAATTTTAGTTTGATATTGAATTTATTTATTTTTTTAAAAAAATTGAGATTGCATATTACAATGAATTTAAAAGAAAATTGAATTTTAGTCAATTTTGTATAATTAAATTTTAATTATTTTCTATTTTATAATATGAAAGTGGAATTTTTGCTTTCAAATAAGAAAAATATGTGCCATGTCAGCATTTTTGATTTATTTTTACTAGAAGCGTACTCACGCAATGCAGCGAGATACATCACGATTTTAATGTTTACATTTTACAGTACGATTTTGGATGATTTTGAGAAAGTGATAATGTTTTTTTTTATAAATTTGTTTAATTTAGACTTAATAATATAATATTTTTTATATAAAAAAATAAGTATTTTGTTAGAATTCAATGATTATCTTATATATTTTAATGACATCTAGAAAAAATAACCAATTACATATTTAATAATATAATTAAAACAAATTTATAGTAATATAATATATTAATTAATAGTGATACATGAAAATGTCTACATAAAAGGAAGGCTCTGCACATACCAAATTGGTGGGTGCTAGAAGTCTGTCGTAGTAATATGTATCTTGTGCTTTGATACTTGTAAATTAAGAGATTTTAAAAATCTTGCATAAAATGATGGTACCTTATGCCTAATAATTTGTACTTAAGAAATTTTTATTTGTGCTTTATAATATAGTATAGATAATTATAATAATGACGAGGAATCTTAATTATTTAGCAAAAGTTTTGGATGATGTCATCATTAGCAGGTCAATAGGTTAATCAGACCCTTGAATAAATATAAAGTTTGATATAGACCCTTAAATGATGATTTTAAAAGTTGGTTACCCAAAATATGAATCAGGTGAAAGTTGGTTCCATTTTCATACAATTTTCTCATAAATAAACTATTAAACTTTCTCATTTTTAATGATTAGGCTATCAAACAATTTTTTTTTGTCGAACTTTTAGATATTGGTTACCTACATCGTAAAAAACTTGTTAAGACGTACAAAAGAGTTATATGTACTTATTGTAACACTTAAACACTTTTGGATATGATGTTTTAATGTTTAGTCCTATAAACTTAAGTCTTATAAAACGATTTATTGAGATACTTAATCATTTTTATGGTCTTATAACTCCAATTTTATATATATGTCAATATTACATAACCTTGATTTTGACGTAAAGTTGAAAAACTTATAAAATTCCATGTATGACTTTTTGTTTGTATAAGGTTTCATTTATTCGATTTCTGGCCATGTTCTACAACTTAAGTTACAAGATTGTGAGTTGTGTGGGTCAATATATTCTACTTGGAGTTTACACCTCCTTGGGTTTTTCCTAAGTCACTTCATTATACTAAATCAGGCTTATAAAATGTTTAAGTGTGCTAGTAGATTGTTTTATAACACTTATATTTATATGATAAAACAATTATACATTGTCAAAGTGTTGCAATAAATTTATAAGACGTTTTTTATTGTTTTTACAAGTTCTTTTACTTCATTTTTGAAATAAAGTGTCATAGTAATTTTTTAGTATGACACTATTTGAAAAAGTTAGTGTCTTAAAAATTCTAGAAAACTATTAAAATGTCCTACACATTTACTGTTACGCTTTTACATAAGACACACAATTGTTTAGTCCTATAAAGTTATGTTGTATAAAGCAGTCTATTAAGACACTCAGATATTTCTGATGTCCGAAAGTTAATTGCTACAATGCTTCTTGTTTATAAATGTGTTCGATGTGCATTCAAACTACATGGAGTAAACAAAACCTTAAAAAATGGTTTCTCTTCTAAACTTGATCATCATTATTGTTGGATTCATGATCTCACATGAACAAGAAGCCATTGCTGCCTATGTACCACCATACACTTCCATAGTTGCTCCCATAACCAAACATGATGTTACCAAGCTTCTCTACAACGTTGAGATCATGACAGGATGGGTAAACACATAATTTTTGCACTTTAACTTCATTATAGATATCGATGAGGAATATACATCCAGTCAGTTGCCATGATGACGTGCTTTGAAACTTCGAAGTTACTTGTGAAGAATGTCAATACACCAAAGTACGAACTTCTAAATCTTATCAAAGTCCTTCATGTTATCCGGTACCAACAATTCAATCTTACCTTCGGGATATTGCTCTTGCCCGGTCAATGTCGCCAACCTGATTACTAGATCGTGCGTCCAAGTCCTACTCAATTGGGACGAGTTCACGCTGAACACTAGCAACGGTAGAAACAGTTTTACTCGTATCTATGGTGGTTACCCAAACGCTGGGTGTGCTCCTTCATCATCATTTGAATCATTCATTGCAAACGTTTTGTTAAGTCAGATTTTATAGTAATCATTGTATTTATAGTCTTGTGCTAATACTGTGTTTTAGAGAGCTTGTATATCTTGTTTTAGCCCTGGGTATTTAAGTCCCGTGTGGCTTTGCTCCTTGTAACTTTGGATTGCATATTTTGAATAGACTTTACACTTGGCGCTTACACTTTCTCTCTCTACTTTCTCTCTCTAAGATTTAGAGTGATCTTGGATTATCAATTAGTATCAGAGCCTAATCTGAATCTGAGAGATTTGAGAGATTGTTTTTTCAAACTGAATTCGTAAACAATTCAGAAAATTTGATCGATTTTCTTTATTTTTATCAAGAAAATCTCATTTTCTGAATTTTTCACAAATTCTTGTTGAAATCTGATCGATTTTTCTTGAAATCTGGTTTGTTGGATTCGAAATCATTGTTAGAACATATTTGATTCACATCAAATTCCAAGAAAATCACATTTTGATGTTCAATTTGAGGATTTTGTGAGTTTTTGTTCGGTTCGACAAAAACGTTCTGGATGTTTCATAAATTCTCGTTTTTGCTAAAATTGATCGAATTGTTTGTTACAAAGTATTTAGAAAACTGTTTTTGAACATATCTGTGTGATCAAAATTCATCAATTTCAATTTTGTAATCAATTTTAGAAGTTGTTTCTTGTTTTATCTGTGTTTTGCACCAGATCTGAGTTTTGCGCTAGTCCATCTTAGGGATTTGCGCCAGTTCATCTGAAGTTTGCACCAAATTTAGCTGAATTTTGCGCCAGTTCATCAGTTTTGCGCTAGTTTCTTCAGGCTTTCATCCAACTCAAGTATTCACGAAAAGTTCAAGTTCTCTCCATCTGCACATCGCGCAAACTAAAGTTTACGCCATCTTAGTTTCGCGCAAAACAGATTTGCATCATCTCAGTCTTGTGCAAGTTAATTTTTGGCCATCTACATTTCACAAAAAGTTCAGTTTACGCTAGCAGTTCATCGCGCAAGTTCACTTTGTGCCACATTTGTCTCGCGCAAAGTTAAGTTTGCGCCACCATCGTTTAACGCAAATCTCTTTTGCGCCATCTGCTACTCGCGCAAATCTCCTATTTGCGTTAGCCTATCTGCTTCCAGACTTGAATTTTTTCTGAACTTTCTGACTTTGTGATTCTGTAAAGATGTCTCTACAAGCTCAGATCTACAAAAACGATATTATGATGTCCTTGGGTACAGATACTCGTCCTTCAGTTCTGATTAATGAAAACGAGTTTCTGCAATGGCAAGACCGGTTCATCAATTTTATAGAGCGACAACCCAATGGTGAAAACATGATGAAGTCACTTACTGAAAGACCATTTGTTCAGCCTATGAAAGATATTCCTGCTACTGCAAACACACTGGCCACACAAATAGTGAAGCCTATAGGTGAATACACGGCCGAAGAGACTTTACGATACCAAGCCGATCGAGAAGCAAAGTCTAACCTAATCTTAGCATTACCTAATCCCATCTACAATCAGATTGACTGTTTCAAGCATAATCCAATGATGATGTGGACCCAGTTAGAGAAGATTATGCTTGGGTCAGCAGTTGCAACTCAACTCCGACAGACACGTTACATGAACAATTTGAAGGAGTTTAAGGCAAAGAATGGTGAGAGTCTGAAGAGTGTGTTTGACAGGTTTTGGGTTGTGATAAATGATTTGCATAAGATAAAGGTGCAAAAGACTGATTTGGAAGCTAATCTCAAGTTTCTTAATGCTCTTCAACCTGAATGGAGCAAGTCATGTCATAGAATTAGAAATGATGTCCGGATCTCCACAATGCAGATACAGGAATTGTATGAAATTTTGATGACTGATGAAAGGATTGTGTTAGAGAAGAAAACAAAGCTTGATAAGAAAAACAAGCTAAAGACAGTGGACCCAATTGCTTGTCTAGCAAGCCAGTTGGCAGAACAAGCATTATCTGAGAATGCTTATGATGGGGCTACTGATGATGATGGTGAAGCACTGGAAAAAGCTATGATCCTTCTCTCTCAGCATTATCATAAGAAGTTCCAGCACCGATCAGGTTCCAACAACCTCCGATTCTCTTCAAGTTCAAAGAAAGTGGACATCGGTGCTCCTTCAAAGCCATATATTCCAAAGTACGAGCCTGCTAAAGTGGCTGAGCCAAGGAAGGAAAAGAAGAAGGTTATGAATTGCTTTAACTGCGGAAAACTGGGACACTTAGCAAAGGAGTGTCGGGTAAAGGTTGTCAAGGATTCTGCATTTTACAGGAAGAAGTTGGAACTTGCTGAAAAGAGAGAGAATGGAAACATCCTGCTAGCTGAAGAGGAATACTGGTTAGATCACTCTGATAATGAAGCATAAAATAAAGAAACAACTGCCATGTGCTTTATTGGGGATGATAACAGTGATGATGAAGATGAACATCATTATAACTGCTTTACATGATATTCGCTCAAAGTTATTATCTGAAAAACAATTAAATACAGAAAAGAGAAATTTGATTGAAAAATTACAAATTTCTTTGAAAGATGAAAAATCTATTTTGACTCATACAAAAGAAATCTTTCAAAAGAAATTAGATGATTTAGAAAAATCAAATATGACTTATCTTGATTCTTTGACAGAAATGACCAAACAAAAAGAAAGTTTTTCGGATAAAATAAATAAGTTGGAAGAAAAATTATATCTACGGAATCAAACTGAACAAACTATTTACTTGAATAAACCACGGAGTTATGAGTCTATCAAAGAAAAATGGGGACTTGGTTTTGAAAATCCGCATTTTTTAGATAAAGCTAAAACTGAAGTTCCCACTTTATATGAATATGATTATCTAAATCTTGCAAGATATGCTCCTCAGTTTAAATTTCATTGGACAAGTGAAAAACAAGTTTTAGAAATCGAAAATGAGAAAATAATGAACAACATGAAAAAGGAAATTCCTTTTGTTTACACGCGCGAAAATGCCAAATATTTTCCCGAAAAATCAATGAAGAACAGAAACAGTTTAAATGTCATATCTCCCATTAAATCTTCATTGTCTGACGATTATTTTGATATTTGTGCCACTAACACTGATAAAGAAAATATATCTCCAATTAATTATGATTCTAAGATATATATTCCTCCATTAGTGTTAGAAAGCAAAATCATTGATCTTGAAGATAAAATGGAAGAACAAAATATTCAAAGAGAAATTGAAACAAATGTAATTCTTTCTTTCATTACGTCAAGTCTTGAAGAAAAATTAATTTCTCAAAAACAATATTATGTTTCTGGTCTTTCTTTTGATTTTAAAGAAAACAAAAAGGAAGTTCTAAAATCTGAAAACTTTTCTGAAAATTTTTCTGACTCCGAGGCAAGTTCATGTTTATTGTATGATCAGTTAGGCTTCTTAGGTAAAATTGTTTCTTCAGACTCAATTCTTAAATCGGAAATTCTTGATGAATCTTTTACGCTAAATGATGATTATTATAAATCAAAGCGTAAAAGAAGAAGGTCAAAGAAGTCAAAGAAACAAGATAATGTTATTTCTGAAAATTCTAATTCTTGTGATTCAACTATTTCAGATAGGACTTTGAGGACTCCTACAAGGCAGATATGGAGGATCAAGCGAAAATCTGATGAATCTGCGACTGATGAGGATCGAAATGTAGACAAAATTTGTAGAAATGATTCATTTGCTACTTGTAATAAAATTTTCAAATATTCAATAAAGCAAATGATTCAAATTGCAAAAGATGTCTCCTATTCTTTCTCTGGTTCATGTTCAGATGATTATGCTTTGTCCTCTACTAATGATTCTGTTCATTCATCTGATTATTTTTCTCGTGCTTTCTATGTTAAATCTAACAAATTTACTCCCATTAGAACTGCAACTAACAAACATGGACCCAAATACAAGTGGGTTCCAAAACAAAAGACTGATTCTGAGTTGCAAGCACCTAATGTCAAGGGGGAGTAAGAGAAAAATGGCTTCTGAGTAAATCAGCTCAGAACCCGTACTTCAATGGATTTCGATTTCTAAACATGTCAGTTTAGGACTCGTTCTTCAATGCATTTAGCTTCTGGACAAATGAGAATCTGTGAGTGCATCTACTTTATTCCGCTGCATTTATCTCTGACTGTAATGTTGTTCCAGTTATCTCAAATTTTTTCAAGAATCTGAGCAAGATCGACCAGATCCAAAACATTGATATGAAGTACCACTTCATAAAACATCATGTGAAAGAAGGTATTATTGAATTATATTTTGTTCCAACTAAATATCAACTTGCCGATTTATTTACAAAAGTCTTAAATGAAAATCGTTTTAATTTTCTGCTTTCAAAACTCGGCATGTTGAATTTAAAAGTTTAAATCTACACAAATTGTATTCTATAAGGTAAAAAAATTTACAATTTTTCATTCTTTTGAATAAAATGTGTGTCTAGGATAAATTTTCAAGTTGCTTTGTTTATATCTTAGTTTTATATGTTCAAATTTCAAGTCTAATAAAAATCGAAAGGTCAGCAACATGTTTGAAACTTTTGATACTGCTTTAAAGTTGTGTTATCCGGAATATTTATAGTTTACAATGCTTAGAAAACCTAAAAAGTCAGAATTATGGATCGTAATGAAACTATGGGCTAAGCACTTAGATGTAAAACTGGGTGATTGAGATGAATTAAATATATAAAATACAGAAATCTTTAAGTTTAAAAAGTTTGTACCTGTGACCTTTCTGGTTTGGGAAAGTAAGTTTCGTGGGATGCTTGTCATCTGGTCCCCTAAGGTCAATTGGTCTGGGAGTGATCGAACCAAAATCCTTTTATAGTACCAGATCGAAAGTCATGTTCTACTGGTATGAATGGGTTTATGATGTGTCTATGTAGCCTTTCTGATATGGGAGAGTAAGTTCCAAGAGGTGTTTGACACCTAGTCCCCTAAGGCCAACTGGTCTGGGAGCGGCTGACCCAAATCCTGCAGTAGGATTAGATAGAAAGTTACGTTTACGATATGTTCTTTACTTACCAAACTTTTTGATTAAAAGATGCCAATGTGCACAAGCTTAAAAGATGCCAAAGAGCACACTCATGTGAAGATGCCAATGTGCACAATGCTAAAAGATGCCAATGAGCACACATCTCATGATACTTGGTGATATGTTTGAGTTGCGATAAACCTATAAATTTGTGAAAGTCTTAATTTTTGATGGCTTAGTGTGAGTACATGCAAAGTTTTCTATTATATTTTTAGAATTTCATTTTTCTTGAAGCTAATCAAAGTTCGCATGCGAGCACACTTAATAGATTGCTGAAAGTTTTTGAAACTGAACATGTATTAACTTGATATGCAATGAAACTTGTATTTGTATCTAGCAACATACACTTTATTTCAATTGATTGATAAATCTGTCATATTTTACTGAGTAGAATTTAATTTGTATAGTGTTTAAAATTTTATATGTTTAGTTGTTTCAAAATTTATATTCAGTATATTTTTCTTTTTACACTGATGTTGTTATGTTTGTGTATTTATATCTTTGTAAATTGGTCTGTGCATTTTTCGAGGGGGAGTGAATAAGGAGAATATTCTGAAAGATCATATCTCATTTCGAGGGGGAGTATCTGATTGTCTATACGAATGCTAACTTGAATTGTCATATTTAGTGCATTTGTGTAGGGGAAGTAAAAGTGCTTTTTAAGTGATTCTTTCAGATTTCAAGTCAGATTTGCGCCAACAGTTGGTAGCGCAAAACTTAGCTTTGTGCCTCCTTCAGCTAGCCCAAAACTGAATTTGTGCCACCAACATGTAGCGCAAACCTTCCCTTTTCTCCTTTATTCTGAATTTTGCAGATCTGAAGATGTCTCGTCTCCAAAGTAGGCATGACCAAGTTGATCCAGATCATCAAGGTCATGAGGGGGAGAAGTTAAGGAGAAGTTAAAGAGACAAAGAGTTCAAACGTTTATCTGCTGCTTAAGATTCACTCAAGATTCTATTTTCTCAGCTATACTAGTCCTTTTGCTATTCCAGCTCCGACCACCACAGTTTTTTCGAGTACATTTGAAAGAGGTGCGTCGTTTATAGCACAAGCTGATGAAACAATTGTTCCTCCAAGCTTATTACAAACAGGTCCAGTCTTGTCAAGGTAGAAAAGGCATCATAGACTGAAAGATGCTGAGAAGAAAATTTTTTTTAGTCAAGAAGTTTCGGTAAGTCGCTTAGCAGGTCTGATTAAAGTTCGAAGATGGATATAACAACTTACATTGAAGACCGGAGCGCCAATGATTACAAAGGGGGAGATTGTTAAGTCAGATTTTATAGTAATCATTGTATTTATAGTCTTGTGCTAATACTGTGTTTTAGAGAGCTTGTATATCTTGTTTTAGCCCTGGGTATTTAAGTCCCGTGTAGCTTTGTTCCTTGTAACTTTGGATTGCATATTTTGAATAGACTTTACATTTGGCGCTTACACTTTCTCTCTCTACTTTCTCTCTCTAAGATTTAGAGTGATATTGGATTATCACGTTTCTGGTGTCATAGCGTTTTCATCCTCACTTTAAGCACATCCGGCTTACTTGTATGACCCGCTTAAAAGAATATTAGCCCTATGTTTGCCTAGCACCTCATCTACTATTGGGATGTTATTCTTTGGTAAAGGACCCTATTACTTTCTTCCCTAGTCATATGTTGACATACAAAGTTTTCTCATTACTAAAGCATCAAGATTCTTTTGGATACTTCATTGGTGTCAATGCCATTGTGATAAAAGAGAGATCTATTGACAATATCAAGAATGCCACTTCCAAGCTTAGTACTAAAGAGAACAAAGAATAAAGAAAACTTAATTGTTTTCTCCTGTGTTTATTTTCATATGTTGTGTACAACTTATATACAAAAAAGATGATGGCACAATCCTCAATTATAGGGCTAACTATAGAAATACAAATCACTCAGATGAATTAGCTGATTATAATAGTTTCCTAATATTGTAAAATATCAATCATATACAATCTCATTCCTTAATACCCCCTAAGTTGGAGTGTATATTGATTACACCCTACTTGCTCGATAGTATAACGAACTGTTGTGAACTCAAAGGCTTTGTAAATAGGTCTGTTGGTTGTTCCTTTGTGTGCACATGCATGGTCTTGACTATTCCTCTTTCAATTTTCTCATGCAGCACATGGCAGTCTATTTCTATGTGTTTTGTGCGTTCATGAAACATAAGATTGGATGCTATGTATATTGCAACTTGATTATCGCAAAATAATTCTACAACACGTATGTGTTCAATATTCAAATCCTTTTGTATGCTTCGCAACCATGTTATCTCACAACATGTTGTGGCCATGGACCTATACTCTGCTTCTACACTTGATCGGGACATAGTTCCTTGTTTCTTTGTCTTCCAAGATATAGGCGCATTACCAAGGAAAAGGCAATAACCAGTTGTTGACCTCCTTGTATCTTTACATCGTGTTCAATCTGAATCACATAATGCTTTTAGTTCCAATGATCCTGTAGCAGGCAGGAGGATTCCTTGTCCCGGTATATGCTTTATGTATCTCAAGACCTTGTATGTTGCATCCAAATGAGGTTGTGTTGGGTTTATCCATAAATTGGCTCAAAATATGTACAACATAGGTTAGTTCTGGTCACATGATTTTCAGGTATATGAGCCTTCCAACCAATCTTCTATATTGAGAAGCATCTTGTAACAAGGCTCCATCTTCTTGAGTCAATGTCAAGTTGTGTTCAATCGGAACCCGAGAAGGTTTAGCACCAAGAAAGCCTACATCTTCCAGTACTTCAATCCCATACTTTCTTTGACATAAAGTAATCCTTGCTTAGATCTTGCCACTTCTATTCCGAGAAAATATCGCAACTTCCCCTTTTCTTTCAGCTTAAACTGACTTGATAAGAATCGTTTAGTTTCCTCGATGTCATCTAAGCTATTTCCCGCCAATATAACATCGTCAACATAAACTAGCAAAGCAATGAACCTTCCTTTGAGTGTTTCGGACGAATAAGGAATAATCAGACCAAGATTGCTTAAATCCAACAACCTTTAAAGTCGTGGACAACTTTAAAAATCATTGCCTTGGTGCTTGTTTTAAGTCGTACAAAGATTTATGCAACTTACACACTCGAGTCTCCCCCTTTCGTCCGAAACCCGGAGGTAATTCCATATATACATCTTCAAAAAGATCACCATGGAGAAAAGCGTTGTTAACATCTAATTGATGAAGATGTTGGATTGCAACAAGACTGAGTAGCATACAGACGGTTGTTAACTTAGCCACCGGAGCAAAAGTCTCACGATAGTCGAATCTTTCAACCTCATTATAACCTTTATCCACTAATCGTGCCTTGTACCTTTCAATAGTACCGTTGGGATTGTATTTGATCTTGTAATACCATTTACAACCGATGGGTTTCTTGTGAGTAGGAAGTGGCACCAAACTCCATGTTTTATTATATTGAAGTGCTTGCACCTCTGTGTTCATGGCCTCTCACCACTCAGATGATTGAATAGCCTGTGAAAAACAACTCGTTTCTCTTTCGGTGGTAATTTTGGCAGTAAAAGCTCTATGGTTAGAAGAGTGGTGATCTTATGATAAAACAAGGTATATAGAATGATTGTACTTGAGTAAATGGATTCATTCGAGGAAGAAGAAGAGACGGTGCATGAGGGGAGAGCCGCTTCAATGTGAAAGTCTTGCAATATAGTGGGAAGTTTGGTGGAACGAGTGGATCATCGCGGTGGTGGTTCCGTTGATAATGGTGAGGAGACAAGTATATTTTGTGATGGCGGAGAGTGTGAATAGGTGGAGTTAGTCATGTCCGGTAATTCTGGAGAAATGGATAGGAAGTTGTCGCCAGAAGATGTGGGAAAAGTAGATCGAGAATCCACATAATTTGTGGACGTTGGGTTTTGAATAGGTGGTGATCGTCTTAGAGTATAGGATAGAGGAGTATCCGTAGAAGGTAAATCATCAAGACATGGTGATTTGTGAAAAGAAGGAAATAGTGGGTTAGGTGGTGTAATATTACCAATGGTAGGTGTGGATATATCAGAAAGACTTATAGTGGGAAACTCGGTCTCAAAGAAGGTGACATCCCGAGATATTATCATTTTCTTTTCCCTTAAACTATAAACTTTATACCCTTTCTGACCATGAGGATACCCAAGGAAGATGCACTCAGTTACACGTGTATAAAATTTGGTAGGGCATAGTGGATGCGTAGAGATGAAACAATGAGAACTGAAAACACGTAAATGAGAATAATTTGGAATTTTGTGAAATAGTTTCTTAAAAGGAGTTTTCCTTTCAAGGAGTGGTTCGGGTGTCCTGTCATAAGATACACGACTGTTAGGACAACATCTCCCCAAAATTGTTTAGGCAATTTGGCTTGAAAAAGTAGGGATCGTGCAACATTTAGCAAGTGTCTATGTTTGCGCTCAACTACGCCATTTTGTTATGGTGTGTTCACACAACTAGTTTGATGAACAATACCCTTGGAAGAGTAGAAGTTTATGCACTTAAACTCTGGACCATTATCACTCCTGATTATTTTCACTCTTTTTCCAAATTGATTCTCAATTAGATTGACAAAATGAATAAGCAAGTTTTGTGTTTCGGACTTGTATCTCATAAGATAAATCCAAATGCATCGTGAATAATCGTCAACAATGGTTAAAAATATTGTGCCATCGAAATGGATGGTACATGATAAACCCCCCAAATGTCAACGTGAGTCAAATCGAAGCAAGAATAACTAGAAGAAACATTTGATGAAAACGATTTCCTAGTCTGTTTAGCTAGAGGGTAAACCGAACAGTTGCTTGCAATACAAGATTCATATACTAGAAAAGGAAATAACTGAAAAACTTTCCTTGATGGATGACCTAGTCTTTGATGCCATAGGTCTTGTGTTTTGGTGCTTACTACATTGCATGTTCCTTCCTTTGGCTTGTTGAGGCGGTAAAGTCCCTCACTCTCAGTTCCCATCCCAATAATCTTCCCCGGAGTAGGTCCTGTATAAATCAAACTTGTTTGAGATAGATAGTAACATAGAATGAGTCAAAGGCAAGTTTGCTGATAGAAATTAGGTTAAACTGAAAAGATGGGACAAAAAGAACATTGTGAATAATAAATTTTGGGGTGAATACTACCGTTCCAATTTGAGAAACTTGTAAAGAAGTTCCATCTGGTAGATTCAAAAAATGTTTTTTCATAGATCTGGAAGAAGTAAGGGAGGCAGAATCACAGACTATATGATCGCTAGCGCCACTGTCTAATATCCATATTGTTTGTTTACCATATTTTGAGAGTTCAAGCACTTTACCTGATAGATGTTCATGGTTAGGGACATTACCAACTGAATTTGCTGAGCTTTGCTTGCTTGTATTCAACATTTCTAGCAACTGAATGTTGTCACTTTGAGCTCCTGTTATAGACTTGATTTTGTTCAAAAATTCCAGCATATGTTTGCACTTATCATTGGATAATGGGAAATTGCTTACTTCTTCATTTGATGTGGCTGCATGATTAACCCTTGCACGCCCTTGTCCTTCCTCCATGGATTTCTTCCTTCATCGACAATATTAATAAGTGTGCCCTTACTTTAGATGTTCCCTACAATTTTTAGTACTATGGTTCGACATGCCACATTTCTTGCATTTCTCATCATTGTCAACGTGATTCGAAGCTCGGGCAAACTTCTTAACGGAGAATGCAGATGCCTGAGTTGGTGCAACCTCCTTTTTGTTGGAAGCTTCTGCTTGTTTCTCATGTCTCAGGGCCATAACATATGCCTCGTTTACCATGGGGAGCGGATCCAGACCGATTATGTTGCTGCGGATAGTTGTGTAGTTTTCGTTTAGACCCATCAAGAATTTCATCGTTCAGTATCTCCATGTAATTCTTCACTTCAGTAGCAGTTTCACAAGTACAATTCAGAAAGCCGCAAAGCCGCAAAGCGAGTCTTTCTCATCCCACAACCCCTTCAGCTTTGTGAACAATAAAGTGACAGAGGTAGTGCCTTGTTCACAATCATGTATAGCATTTTCTATTGAAATGTATTAGTATGAGAAAGCCTTTCTTGGAGTTCCAACCACACACCTCTTGCATTTTTGCAGTGGATAACACTTCCAGAGATCTCTTTCGACATGGATCCCAGTGTCCAGGTCATAACGAGTGTGTCACATCGATCCCACTGTTGTTGCTCTTCGGGGTTGTGTGTAGGCCTCTTGAGAGTTCCATCGACAAGGCCTTTCTTGTTTTGATGGTGAGTGCCATAGTCATGGAATGGACCGAGTTTGTATAGCTATCTTCCATTAATGTATGCGACACAAGGACAGCCCCCGGTTGATTCGAATGATGCAGATAAAGAGGGTGGTTTGGTCCCTCCCATGGTTCATAAATATTCTATGAAGCAGAACCTTCGTTTACATCTTCTGACATCAAAACTTCGTTTCCTCCATTGGGTATGGTTTTGGAACCTGTTTTTGGATTTCTTGTTTCTTTTGTGTCTCAGAATTTGTGCTCTGATACCATAAAGAAAACATAATTCTTTTCTGTTGTGTTTATTTTCATATGTTGTGTACAACTTATATACAAAAAGGATGATGGCACAATCCTCAATTATATGGCTAACTATAGAAATACAAATCAATCAGATAAATTAGCTAATTATAATAGTTTCCTAATATTGTAAAATATCAATCACATACAATCTCATTCCTGAATAAGTACAATTGAGTCTTACACCACACTTAGAACCGACATTTATAAACGTGTGGTTCGGAGGTTCGTAAAGGTTACAAAACGAATCCCTCGTGAAGAGCCGGTAGCACCGTTTGACCTTTGTTTTAGGACCTTCACCAATGGTAGTTGATCACTTGGTTTAAAAGTTCCTGATATCGATTTCAGTCTCCAGGGTGGGAAGAAGTGAACTATATCCATGGGTAACTCCATGAAACAAATAACAAAATATATGGTATGCTTCACGTTCGTAATCGGGACCTTTCAATTCGAGGATAACTTTCTGGTGTTTGATCATTTTGAGAATTCTACTTTCGGGATTAGTTCTTCATTGTTAAGTAAGCAAACTTCTTGTGCAAACTTCAACTTTGCATCAGACCTTATGCTTAGTGAAAGCTAAACACTACAACAAAATCAAGTTCACATTATGCCAAAAATGTATAATCATTATAATAGATTGTTTT
Source organism: Arctium minus (assembly GCA_954870635.1). Classification (NCBI taxonomy): domain Eukaryota; kingdom Viridiplantae; phylum Streptophyta; class Magnoliopsida; order Asterales; family Asteraceae; genus Arctium; species Arctium minus. Next base: position 110,285,107 of record OX941084.1, read on the forward strand.
AAACGACTTATGTTTATAGGATTAAACAATTATGCGTCCTATGTAAATCAACAACTTTTATAGACATTTTAAAAAGTTTTTATAACATTTTTAACAAAAAGTATCATATTGGTATTTTTACAAGATATTTAGAAATCTATGTCTTATAAACCTGATTTTATTATGCATTCTTCAACAAAGAAAACTTCTATCTAAATTTCTCGTATCACTTGGTTTCACATAAACCAATATTTTTTTATCTTTATGATATCCAAATATACACATGTGTGTATCTTGCATATATTACATGTATCACTTTTTAAAATGTAGAAAAAAAATCAAAAAAAACTTATTTCAACTTTAAACATTTTTTTTATTTTACAGATTTCAGTGTCATGATATTACTAAATATTTAATGATATAACAAGAAAAAATTTCTCTCTTTGTTAACCAGGACCGTTTCTGACATTTTATTGGCCTTGGACGAGAAATAAAAAAGGTCATCGATAAGTAAGTAAAAGTCTTCAATAAATTGTTTTTATTATCTATAATAAATTTTAATTTTAAAGTACTAATAATTCATTTAGAATTGTCCAAGTATTTCTAAACGCAAAAACAATCAATTATAGTATTTAATTAATATCATCAAGCGTATCCTTTTGAATTCATAGCATCATCAATCCATACATCATATTACACATATACCTTTAATATATAGATTGAAATCATTTGTATTCACAATGTTAACCTTTCGACTAACACTATGTGAAACGATATAATCGGTTTTAATCAACTTTTAGGGTTAAAACAAACTTTTCCGGGAACATCAATCTAATAATGAAAAGACTGTGATGGTTATATTTTGAGATCTTCTTCTTGTATTTTTGAAATCCTAAATGTTAAACTTTTCCGGGAACTTATTAGGTAATTAAGAGTCAAAATTATATTGTATTTTTGAAATCCTAAATGTTAATATAAGTTGGACCATTTACTAAGATTGATAACCTTTTCAAATGGTTTGAATTTTTATAGAGAATAAAAAAATAAATTATAATTCCTAACAAAAGCATATATATCAACAACAAACTCATGAGTAAAAAGATAAATAAAGGTCATTCATTTGGTGTTAATCGTGGTAACCAATCTCAACCATAGATTGATGAGATCATTGGTCCACAATTAATTGATTTTTAATTAAAATAAAATATTCAAAATGGTTGATAATAATTCATTGCATATATGCACAGGGGTATTATAGTAAAAGTACAATCCCTTTTGTCACACCCCGCTAAAGCGGAAACACGGGGTATAACAGTTTTCGATAAACAATCCACAAACATAAAGTTCAACCACCATACATTTAATAAAAATACATTACAAAATTTAGTAGTAGAAAGTTTATCGTGAAATTACAATCCCGAGATAATTCAAGATAGCATTGTCCAAAAGTTTGTACATCCCCCAAGCATATTCATATTATACGCAGAACGACCCTTAAAGTTTACCTTCTTGATTACCTGAAAAGCATGTACAAAAATATGGTCAACTACGAGAGTTGGTGAGTTCACAGGTTTTAAATATGCACAAAACATTTTATATGCAAGATTTGATAGTTGGAGCATGTTCGTGCTCAAAAGCTTAACTTGAATACTTGGAGCATATACGTGCTCAAATACTTGGAGCATATCCGTGCTCATTAGCTTAACTTGAAAATTTCATGAGTATTGCTTTACGTATGACTTGAGTCGGTATAACTTAAACTTGGTTGAGCCATTACTAAACCGTCCCGGACCCTTGTTTTTGTCCCGTGTGCCTTGACTCAGAGGTGGTCTCAAGCGCCACATGTTCAATCACTTCTCTAGTATAGTGCACTCCTAGCTCGTCAGCTGAAGGAAGTGGGGTTGGTCAAGCCCAAATAGCGCTATCCACTAATACTATAGGCCCAATTTTCTGGGTTAATAGTAGTGTCGTCTGGGGACTAACTCTTAAATACTCAACATACCAACTATTTAGCGTCATACATCTTACTTTTTAAAATGCTTGAAAACAAGCCTTGGCGACTTAACAGCGCAAAACATTTCAATTAACTCATGAATCATTATAATCGTACTTAAGCATGCTTTTCACCCCAAAATACGTAAAACGATAAAAGAGGGGCTGTGAATACTCACTTGCAGCGCAAAGTATACATACCATAGTGCATAAACAATTTAATTCAAAATTTCGACAATTTTAACGAACAATCATTCAGTAGAAACAATTTGTAAATTCACATGCTTTTCACCCCAAAACGTATAAAAAACGGTAAAAGAGGGGTTGTGAATACTCACCTTGAGAGTGAACTTGGAAACTTAACGATAGTGCTCAAAATAGGTGCCGCTTCCTTGGTTTCCTATAGTGAAGGTTGCCATAGAGGAAATACATTAATACCCGTTCCTATGTCCAAATGACCCGTCCCAATAACTTATGAAATGCCATTAAGTAGGTGTCAATAACCAAAACCATATTTAGATCAATTATAGTCTTATTATGCCTTAACACTAGTCTAGATCTCATTATGATCACTTTTCTGAAAATTCAGCAGAAGCTGTCCAAAATTTTAGTCAACAAAACCACTATAGAAACATATCTTCCCAAAGGAATGAATTCACCAAAATTTTTGTGGTAATACTATAGTGTGTAAAGAGTAAATCTGCACTTTTTCATAATTTTTGGATGAGTTTTGATACCTGAAATAATTTCCATAAGGCAGTGTGTCACTGATTTTCCGGATCAGTGACATACCTCACTTGTAGCATGCTTTTGGGGTATCAATTCTTTGAATTAGCCAATAATCCTTATATGGGTGTAAACCTAACTCAAAATCCTATCATTTGGAAAAAAATTCACTTGATTTGGGATAAGAAATGAGGAAGTTATGGCCTCCACAAGATAGGTGTATGAATCTGTCTTCACTGGACAGATTGCACCATTTTCTTGTAAAATCCATTTAAGTGCTCAAATCATCTCCAAAATTTGTGTTTTCGGACTTTTTAGAGAGCTAACACCCTAAATTAAAGTCTATAAGCAAAAATCCAAAATTTTGACATGTAGAACATGATTTATGCATGTTGGAAGTAGGTCCATTTTATGGACATCAAATCTGTAGTAAGTTAAGATTATGAAATTTTGAAATGGTGATCATTTCACAATTGGTTTAATGAAATAACCATATGTTATCACACCATAATCAATCATAACATAGTCTTGAGATGAAAACCTTTTGATTTATGGACTCATAGCAATCTTTAGATGCTCATCCAACACCCATATGAACAATCTACTAACTAAAGTGATATAAACATCACTTTTATGTTCTTAATCATTTGGATTTGAGAATTTCCATCTTAAGAACATATGTAAGCTAAACTATTCTTCATGTAAACATAATCACTATACCATTATCATCAATATTTCAAGCTTTATATGCATGCATTCTTTAAGTGAAAGAATATGCCACTAATGTATCAAAATTCCATATGCATGAACATCAAACCAAGATTCTTGATGAAAAACCAATTTCTTTCTTTGAAATTGAAATCAAAACTTGCAACATAACATTGTATCTATCAAAAGTAATCCATTTCATGAACATGTCTTCCAGAGTCTGGATGGTTCTTTCAGATTGACCATCCGTTTGGGGATGATAAGAAGTGCTCAAATCCAACCTGGTACCCAGAGCTTTCTGAAACGCTTGCCAAAACCGAGAGGTGAAACGACTGTCTCGGTCTGAAATGATGGATAGTGGTACTCCATGACGAGAGACAATTTCATCAATGTATACTTGTGCCAATCTTTCCATTTTGAAATCCTCTCGGATAGGAAGAAAATGCGCGGATTTTGTAAGTCTATCCACAATAACCCAAATTACATCATTACCTCTTCCTGTTCTCGGTAACTTTGTGATGAAATCCATGGATACTTGATCCCATTTCCATTGAGGTATCTCCGGTTGCTGCAAAAGTCCAGATGGCTTTTGATGCTCTGCTTTGACTTTAGCACAAGTCAAACATTTACTCACAAATTCAGCAATGTCCTTCTTCATTCCCGGCCACCAATAATACTCTTTTAGCTCCTTATACATTTTGTCGGATCCCGGGTGAATCGAATACTTCGATTGGTGCGCTTCTTCCAAGATTGAGTGGTATAATTCTTTTCATGAACTTTAAGTTGTCTTGAGGCATAAGCTATAACTTTATCTCTTTGCATCAATACACATCTCAAACCTTGATGTGATGCATCGCAATATACCACAAAATTTTCTGTACCTTCTGGTAACGCTAGAATTGGCGTGTTGCATAACTTATGCTTCAGCGTTTGAAATGCCTCCTCCTGTTTTTCTCCCCAATCAAACTTCTTATCTTTTTGGGTTAGCGACGTGAGTGGTTGAGCAATCTTGGAAAATTTTTCGATAAATCGTCGATAATAACCTGCCAGGCCAAGAAATTGACGAATTTCCGTCGGTGTCTTAGGAGTTTCCCACTTTTTAATGGCCTCAACCTTTGCTGGATCAACATGAATCCCTTTCTTATTAACCACATGACCCAGAAAATGTACTTCTCGAAGCTAAAATTCACACTTGGAGAACTTGGCGTACAATTTCTGTTCCTTAAGCAATTCCAACATCAACTTCAGGTGTTGTTCGTGGTTCTCCTTGCTTCGCGAATAAATCAGAATATCATCTATAAACACGATCACGAACTTGTCCAAGTATGGTCGACAGACTCTGTTCATCAAGTCCATGAAAACTGCTGGAGCGTTTGTCAGTCCGAAGGGCATAACTAGAAATTCATAGTGACCGTAACGAGTTCTAAACGCCGTTTTGTCGATGTCTTCTTAACGAACTCTCATTTGATGATATCCCGACCGTAAGTCAATCTTTGAAAAGTACGATGCGCCTTGCAATTGATCAAATAAATCGTCGATTCGGGGAAGTGGGTATCGATTCTTTAAAGTCAGCTTATTGAGTTCCCTATAATCAATACACATTCGGAACGTCCCGTCCTTCTTTTTAACAAAAAGTACTGGTGCTCCCCAAGGCGAAGAGCTAGGCCTAATAAATCCCTTGTCGAGTAGCTCTTGTAGTTGTTCTGACAGTTCTTGCATCTCCGAAGGTGCCAAACGGTACGGTGCCTTGGCCACCGGTGCAGCTCCTGGAACCAAATCGATACGGAATTCGACTTGTCTCGGTGGAGGTAATCCAGGTAACTCCTCAGGAAATACTTCAGGAAATTCTTGGACTACCGGAATATCTTGCAAACGCTTCTCCTTAGGTTCTTTACTTATTACATGCGCCAGAAATGCGTCACATTCTTTCCTCAGGTACTTCCGCATTTTCATACAAGACACCATCTTCAGTTTTCTCTTAGATTTTTCTCCAGGTACTATAAGTACTTCTCCTCCCGGTAACGGGATTCGGAGAATCTTCTCGGAACAACTTATCTCCGCGTGGTTCTTTGACAACCAATCCATGCCCACGACTATATCAAAGCTACCTAGCTTTATTGGGATCAAATCTATTTTGAAATCCTTTTCAGCTAGACTTAGAGTACAATTTGGAAGTACATCTTTGACCCTAATTTCTTGCCCATTAGCAAACTCAATGACATAGTCTTCTTTTAATTTTTGTGTCATTTGATTAACTTTCGGTCTAAAATTTAATGGCACAAAACTTTTGTCTGCTCCAGAATCAAATAGTACAGATGCGGAGTGATTGTTTAAGAGAAACATACCTGTAATCACATTTGGGTCCCGCCTTGCTTCTTCCGCCCCAATTTCAAACACTCGGCCTCTTGCTTGGCCCCTTTGATCCCTCTGTCCAACTGGCCGAATCTGATTCGCATTCGCCCTTTTGTTCACCCTGGGACAGTTGTTTTTAAAATGATCCGGGCTCCCGCATTCAAAACAAACTCTCCTTCCTCCAGCCTTGTAATCCTTCTCGTAATGACCTCCTCGGTGGCACTTGCGACATATAATACAGTTTCCGACATGTGGCCTATTACACTTGTCACATCTTGGATATGTCCCTTTTCCCTTATCGGCTGCCTGTACCTGAACTCCATAGTTACCCATGATCCTCCGATCCTTTCCCTTCCTTCGGTCATCCTGCCTCCTTAAGCCCTCTTCAACTTTCCTCTTTCCTTTGGCTTTGTCACTAGAGAAAAGTCCTGAACGAATTGCATTATTGGTGAGCTTTGTTGCTAAATCCACAACTTCTTGAAGAGTTTTCGGTTTTCCCGAAGTTACATCTCCTCTAATTTCCGGTGCTAATCCCCAGATGTACCTGTCAACTCGATTTTCTTCTGGTGTCACCAAATGTGGTACAATTTTCGCCAACTCATTGAATCGTGCCGTGTATGTATCTACATCATTGCCTTTCATCTCATGATCCCAGAATTCCGCCTGCAACTTCTGCATTTCACTCCTTGAACAGTATTCCCCTTTTATCATCTCTTTGAACTCGTCCCATGTCAATCCATTTGCTGCATCTCTTCCTCTCGTTTGCACTTGGGTGTTCCACCAAGTCAGTGCTCTCCCTTGAAATAAACAAGTTGCAAATTCGACCTTCTTAGTTTCCGTACATTTACTGATGTGAAGGACAGACTCCATTCCTTCTATCCAAGACAGTAATCCAACCGCTCCTTCCTTACCATGGAATTCCTTTGGATTACAAGTGCTGAAGGTCTTATATGTACATTCTCTTTCAACGTTAACACCAGCTCCTGGTTGGTTAGGTGGATTTGCATTTAATCCCGCTGCTATCTGGCTAACTATGGCAGGGAGTGTTGCAAGAATTTGTTCGTTTACAAGCCGAGCAATCTCGGGGTCTTCCCTTCTTGGCGGCATAGTTCTAATTGCAATTTTTTTTTTAAATCTAATTAAATTCCATTCCACCATACAAACATGATACGATAAATAAATCATAAAGAATACATTCTTAAAGACTTAGAATCATGCATAACAAAATATATCATAAGCATCCATCATCAAGACATACATCATCCAAACATTTACAAAATATGACAATCCAAAATGAGTCAAGTGTTTTAAAGTCACGGGCTGCAAGCCCCAAAATATAGTTTTTAACAACCCAATTCATGCATCAATCACAAACTACAAACGCCAATAGTGCACCATCCCCAGAGCCACAATCACTACCAAGAATCCCATCACGGTCGATAAACAAGTGTGCAGCCAGGTCACCATCGCTCTAGTCTCCGCTAGCTCTCCAAATATCTTCCCTATCATCTCATCACTAGTTCCCATCATCGATATCATCCCTTTTGTAATATTGTCAGTCATACTCATCATTTCCCTAATTGAGTCAATGGAATGCTCATGGTAATCAACTTGCAACCTACACCGTTCCATACTCCGAGACAAACTCCTAACCCAGTATGTCTCAGCCTCAGTCATGCCGGCTAGTGGGAGTGCCGGTATCGTAGCAGGCGAAGGGGGTGATAACCTCAGACCCCTGGGCCGAGAAGGCCCTGCCTCAACTCTAGCTGGTATAGGAGTCTTCTCACACTCAGGTGTGGCACATGGTGTCGGATCTGGTGGTGGGCGTAGCGGATCTTACTGGTGTATGCTCGGAATCGGAATACTCATGCTCAGAAGGGTCATACTCTTCACTAGGAGAAGAATTTCTCCCAGGTATGTGGATGAGATAACCTGATTCATCAGGGGATTGCTCTCTAGGTGGGGAACGAGACATGTCGACTGCGATAATTAACAAAATTTAATTATTAAGCACATGATAATATCCTTTAATAACCAAAAATGTCATGCGAACTCACAAACAAAACATGCTTTATGTCTTTAAATTGAAAAGTTTCTATTTTAAGTAACTTTTAGCATACCCGATCCATGTCTCCATTATGCACACTCAAATTAAACAAAGGTGATCAAGCTTTGCCTAAGTTAGGGTGTGATTACGAAAGACACATCTTAGTCATGCTAGGGATGTACTCGGGTTCGTAATTTCGTTTGTAAAATAAAATTAAATTTTTTTTATAGGGTCATAGTGTATGGTTTTGTATAAAACCGGTATTCTCTATAACCTGTAGCTCTGATACCAAATCTGTCACACCCCGCTAAAGCGGAAACACGGGGTATAACAGTTTTCGATAAACAATCCACAAACATAAAGTTCAACCACCATACATTTAATAAAAATACATTACAAAATTTAGTAGTAGAAAGTTTATCGTGAAATTACAATCCCGAGATAATTCAAGATAGCATTGTCCAAAAGTTTGTACATCCCCCAAGCATATTCATATTATACGCAGAACGACCCTTAAAGTTTACCTTCTTGATTACCTGAAAAGCATGTACAAAAATATGGTCAACTACGAGAGTTGGTGAGTTCACAGGTTTTAAATATGCACAAAACATTTTATATGCAAGATTTGATAGTTGGAGCATGTTCGTGCTCAAAAGCTTAACTTGAATACTTGGAGCATATACGTGCTCAAATACTTGGAGCATATCCGTGCTCATTAGCTTAACTTGAAAATTTCATGAGTATTGCTTTACGTATGACTTGAGTCGGTATAACTTAAACTTGGTTGAGCCATTACTAAACCGTCCCGGACCCTTGTTTTTGTCCCGTGTGCCTTGACTCAGAGGTGGTCTCAAGCGCCACATGTTCAATCACTTCTCTAGTATAGTGCACTCCTAGCTCGTCAGCTGAAGGAAGTGGGGTTGGTCAAGCCCAAATAGCGCTATCCACTAATACTATAGGCCCAATTTTCTGGGTTAATAGTAGTGTCGTCTGGGGACTAACTCTTAAATACTCAACATACCAACTATTTAGCGTCATACATCTTACTTTTTAAAATGCTTGAAAACAAGCCTTGGCGACTTAACAGCGCAAAACATTTCAATTAACTCATGAATCATTATAATCGTACTTAAGCATGCTTTTCACCCCAAAATACGTAAAACGATAAAAGAGGGGCTGTGAATACTCACTTGCAGCGCAAAGTATACATACCATAGTGCATAAACAATTTAATTCAAAATTTCGACAATTTTAACGAACAATCATTCAGTAGAAACAATTTGTAAATTCACATGCTTTTCACCCCAAAACGTATAAAAAACGGTAAAAGAGGGGTTGTGAATACTCACCTTGAGAGTGAACTTGGAAACTTAACGATAGTGCTCAAAATAGGTGCCGCTTCCTTGGTTTCCTATAGTGAAGGTTGCCATAGAGGAAATACATTAATACCCGTTCCTATGTCCAAATGACCCGTCCCAATAACTTATGAAATGCCATTAAGTAGGTGTCAATAACCAAAACCATATTTAGATCAATTATAGTCTTATTATGCCTTAACACTAGTCTAGATCTCATTATGATCACTTTTCTGAAAATTCAGCAGAAGCTGTCCAAAATTTTAGTCAACAAAACCACTATAGAAACATATCTTCCCAAAGGAATGAATTCACCAAAATTTTTGTGGTAATACTATAGTGTGTAAAGAGTAAATCTGCACTTTTTCATAATTTTTGGATGAGTTTTGATACCTGAAATAATTTCCATAAGGCAGTGTGTCACTGATTTTCCGGATCAGTGACATACCTCACTTGTAGCATGATTTTGGGGTATCAATTCTTTGAATTAGCCAATAATCCTTATATGGGTGTAAACCTAACTCAAAATCCTATCATTTGGAAAAAAATTCACTTGATTTGGGATAAGAAATGAGGAAGTTATGGCCTCCACAAGATAGGTGTATGAATCTGTCTTCACTGGACAGATTGCACCATTTTCTTGTAAAATCCATTTAAGTGCTCAAATCATCTCCAAAATTTGTGTTTTCGGACTTTTTAGAGAGCTAACACCCTAAATTAAAGTCTATAAGCAAAAATCCCAAATTTTGACATGTAGAACATGATTTATGCATGTTGGAAGTAGGTCCATTTTATGGACAGCAAATCTGTAGTAAGTTAAGATTATGAAATTTTGAAATGGTGATCATTTCACAATTGGTTTAATGAAATAACCATATGTTATCACACCATAATCAATCATAACATAGTCTTGAGATGAAAACCTTTTGATTTATGGACTCATAGCAATCTTTAGATGCTCATCCAACACCCATATGAACAATCTACTAACTAAAGTGATATAAACATCACTTTTATGTTCTTAATCATTTGGATTTGAGAATTTCCATCTTAAGAACATATGTAAGCTAAACTATTCTTCATGTAAACATAATCACTATACCATTATCATCAATATTTCAAGCTTTATATGCATGCATTCTTTAAGTGAAAGAATATGCCACTAATGTATCAAAATTCCATATGCATGAACATCAAACCAAGATTCTTGATGAAAAACCAATTTCTTTCTTTGAAATTGAAATCAAAACTTGCAACATAACATTGTATCTATCAAAAGTAATCCATTTCATGAACAAAAACCCAATTTTCATAACCACATCATGCATAATTTCAATATTTCAAGTCAAAACCGAAAATACCTAAATGTAGACAAAAAAAATAGGTTTTGGGATGATACCTTGTGAAATTGATGTGCAAACTTTGTTCTAACCTTCAAATTGATGTCCAATTTCTTGATTCTACTCTTGATTTGGCTTAATTTTTGAAAATGATATGGAGATGGGGGGGGGGGGGTTCGGCCGATGTAGGGAGAGAGAGAGGGAGATAAAGAGTTTGAAATGAGGGATTAACCCTTTCTTATTTGGTTTTAATTAAAATTTATTCATTAAATAAATAAAAATAATAATAGGAATGGTGTAGTCATGACAAGTGTCCATGACTAATCAAAGTAATTATAAAAAAAAAATATTAATTAAAATACTTAGTCTATTTCATTAAAATATCAGATATATTCGAGAACCGAGATACCCGATTCTCAATTTTTGCTTAAAACAACTTTTAAAAAAAAAATGAAAGTATTTCAACTAAAATAATATAACTTTATAATTTTATATATTTTGGACCTTAATCAATATTTTTGGCATTTCTGAGTTGTGACGGTCAGTTACTGGACTGTTCCGGGCATTCTACGCAACCTCCTAAATTTTTAGGAAACTTTTATCTTAAAATTTTTATACAATTTAAGGAGTGGCAAATACTTAAATCTTAATTTTCATTAACTTAGAAATTAACCTGAGCACTAATCTTGACGGTTGTCACACCTTTATTTTGGGGAACATGCGCCTACCAAATTAAAAACCCATTTAATTAGGGATTTCATCCCACAAAATCGGTTTATCCAAAGCAACACACACAACACCATTTTGTTGAAATCGACTCCAAAAATTAATCTCTACCACGTCGAATCAGGAGTAAACCGACTAAAATCCTTTCGATAATCACGATCATCGTCGAAGTCGAGATCAAGAAATCGATTTGGAGAAAACGATATGAAGAATCGAGAAAACGATTTCAAGAATCGATGAAGAAATCGATTTGGAGAAAATGATCTGAAGAATCGATCAAGAAATCGATTTGAAGAAATCGATTTTCAGGGCCATTTTTGTTGTTTCGATCTGAAGAATCGATTTGGAGAAAACGATTTCAAGAAATCTGTTGTTTTCGATCTGAAGAAATCGATTTCAAGAAATTGTTCTACTCACCTCATCCATGGCGGCATCCAATGTGAAGACGATGATGGAGGGCATCCATGGATGAGATCCAAGAAAACAAAAAATCGATTTAGATTAGCAAACCTATATGCTGCTAATCAACAAAAGACGAACATCTTTGTGCTTATTCATGGAATTCATGTCATTAATATGCAATGAACTAATGATCTCTTTGATAGTGTATATGTGCACACTTGCATACAGTGCATTTATGCATATGTATGCAGAAATATTATATGCATATGTGCACACTAGTATCTAATATGCATATGTGCACATTGAGCATATGCATATGTGCACATTGAGCATATGCATATATGCACACTAGTATCTAATATGCATATGTGCACATTGAGTATTGTGAATATGTACATGTTGTATATGTACATATGTGCATATCAGTTGATCTATTCTATATTGGTTGAGATACACACTGACATCTAGACATGCATATATGCACACTAATCTTGCAATGTGAGTATATATGCACATATGAGCAGACTTGTATATGTGTTAAACTTGATAATTGTGAGACTTGGACATATGCACATATAGAAGTTTGCACGGTTCCAAAATCAATAAAAAAGTTCCCCATTCGTTGAATATAAAAAATTTGCAGTTAGAAAGTTGAAATTTGCTTAAAATAAGGAAACAAATAACTTCCGAAAAAATAAGATGCACATCCAATTTTAATTTTGAAATATTATATTTGATATTTAGATAACTACCATATTTAATAACTCCTTTAAATATGGAAATACATTAAATCGGCGTGAATTATGAAATGCCCATATTACCCTTTGAGAATTAATAGGATTGAACGCAGGACATAAACTCTAGGATGATTCTGATTGGTTGAAAATTGGTTAGCATGGTTAGCACCAATGTCGTGGTTAGCAAATGAAGGGGACCCAAGGTAAATAACTAAATATTAGAATTTATTTTTGCTATATACTGTAATTAGTTTTTTATATTATCCTTTCCTTGTTTATTGGTAGTGGTTAGCCTTTATATTCCTTATATTGTATCTCTGTTTTTCAATCAAGAGATTACGTTCTCCTTTATGGTATCAGAGTGATACTAACCATAACCCCTAATGCCTGGAAATCAGCCGTCACGACACAACCGCAACAACTACCGCTTAAGACCAATATTAGCGAAGCCTCTTATCAAACCGAAACTAAGTTACACCTCGTGTACCCGGTTTCCAATTTCCAACATAAGGTATGTGTCATTGACGGCTCCAAGGTTACCTACTCCACGTGGGTTAAACTTTTTTAGCTTCATACCAGTGGGTACAAAGTAGTACACCACATTGATGGAACACCACCACCGGCCAAAATAAATCAGACATATGTACACTAGGTAGAAATCGATGCACACGTCCTTCAATGGATCTATGGTACAATTTTCGATGATCTCCTTGCTCGTATCTTGAAAGATGAATCGACGTCCTATGAGTCTCGGACATAAGTCAGGAACATTTTTCACAACAACAAAGGCGATCGAGCGGCGACGCTCGTTTAAGAGTTCAACAACCTCAAACTTGATTCGATATCGTCGCTCTAAGCCTACTAACAGTTCCTACAGGAACTCACAAGTCAACAAAAATATGTGGATGCAAGTGTCAATGAACAGCGCCTTGTTTTTTAACTCGTCTATGGCCTACCGACCGAATACAACATAGTGGCTTCTTATATCCATCAAACTCTTACCTTGATTGAGACTGCTCAAAGCATGCTCGAACTTGAGCAACATCGGAATGACTCCTTAGCCGATCCCAGCCGTCACTCGTAGCAGTGCCGCCAACGCAGTCCCCATTGCGGAAACTCTTCACTCTGACCCCACCTTGTAACCAACCTCCATCTCATGCTGGAAACCATGCCCCGCATTCCTTCCATAAGGTCAATTTCAGTCGTCTACGGGTGCACCATGGCCTGAACAGTGGACACCCTCACCATGCCCATACCCATCGCAACCAAGATGGGTCTCGCCTTGTCCTCAACAAGCATCGTCCGGTCGACATAACTGGCCAGTAACTGGCCCAATTCCAGCAGCAACTTCGGGCAAGCCCACGTGGCTGATGTTGGTCCTCTTCAGCCCATTAACCTCGGGTAAGCTTTTCAGGCAATGTCTCTCGGGCCTCCGTCTGACCTAGATTAGCAGATGCATATGGGAGCCTCCTCTCACTGGACTTCCGACATTGGTAGAGTTCATAACTTTATTAATTTTAATAATGTTCATTCCATATTTGTTGGGAATGACACTAGTATTCTAGTATGTTGCTCGGGAAAATCTCACATCCCATTACCTACCCGTACCCTTCATCTCAATAATGTTCTTTACATGCGAAACATCATTAAAATCTTATTTGTGTCCGTCAAATTACTAAAGAAAATAACGTTTCAGTCGAATTTGACCATCTTGGTTTTTTTATAAAGGATTCCAAGACTGGGGAGGTTATCTCGCGAACCATATTTTTGGTGACCTATATCCGCAATCCATAATCTCTCAAAAGCCACAAGTTTTAGCAACATTCACTCACGATGTTTGGCACAATCGCTTGGGTAATCGCGACACCTCTATCCTTTCCGTTTTACATACTAAATCTTTAATACAATGTAATAGAAAGCCTAGCTCTCATTTATGTAATCCGTGTCAAGTTAGTAAACATAATCTCCTTTCGTATTTTGATTTCAATTCTAATACAATTGCCCCTTTTGATATTACACAACCATTTGTGGACCTCCCTAGTTTTGCAAAAGTAATTACAAATACTATCTTTTGCTTATTGACAACTTAAAACAATTTGTGTGGGTTTATCCTTTAACATCTAAAACTGATGTCTTTGACAAATTCAAACAATTCTATACCTAGATTTTTACAAAATTCGGGTGTCCTATCAAATCCTTCCAAAGTGACCTCAGACGCGAATTTGACAATAGCAATTTTCATCAATTTGCACTCTTCAATGGCTTCACGTTTCACTTCTCGTGCCCTCAAACTTCCTCACAAAATGGCAAAGTTGAATGCATGATTCGTCAGCTAAATGAAATAGTCGTCGCACTTCTATACCATGCACCCCTCCCACGACTGTTTTGGGTTGAAACCCTTCACACAACTACCTACCTCTATAACATTTATCCAACAAAATTCCTTAACCACTGTTCCCCATCCTCCGTGTTATTCCTCCGGGAACCCTACAACCACCTCAACAAAATGCCACACAAACTCGCCACACACTCCACTCGTTGTGTGTTTTTGTAACACCCCTAAAATAGAGCTAAAATTAAACCTAAATAAAAATCCAAATTTGACATCTATGAAATAAGTCACCCTTAAGTAGGGGAAAAGTGAGAGCGTTTACACAATGGTAAATGGAGACAATAAGTGACAACTTACTAATCTAAACTATTAAAACTTAGATTACAGAAGGTTATCACCATAATTTCCCAAAAGAATAAAATCAATCCTTACACGCCAAGATTCTTCAAAATCCTATCTACTCCCAAAAGATCGCCGCTATAGGCATCCAAACCCTCTTCTCAAGGCTTGGCAACCCCGCCGCTAGTAGGACCTAACATACATGTCAGTTTAAGAAAAAGTGTTAGGCTAGAATTCTAGTGAGAACAACAGTTAAATAACATAGTCAGAACACAGTAAAACAATGTATAACTTTCATTAATCCAAATGTCATTATTAATACACGTTGCATTCCCTTCGAAAGGTCCTTAGTCTCATTAGGCAACGGGGGATACCCGAATTATCACAGTCGTGTAGGAACACCAAAGTTGGCCACGAACTCATGGTCGAACATAAACCAGGGTGGTGAAACCATTGACATCAACCATATCCAGGTCTTTAGTCAATCCAGACGTAAACTATATGCAAGTATTTAATCCGACAAAGGAATGAGTTCAACTCTATCCAAGTCTTTTACTCAAGGTCACCAAGTTCAACCCTATCCAGGTCTTTACCTTGGGATCTCACCACTCAAGGTTAGTAATTTAATTTAGAATCACATTATAACAAATGCACATTTCCAAAATTACAGTTTGCGAATCTTTTCCCCACTTTTCATAACAAGATAGAGTTTCATTCCCTTGGATCCTTTACGTCATGATTCCACAAGTATATATTTCTAGACAAGAAATGATAAGCTTACTACATGAACATTCTTTGTAGAAGTTCTTTATTGGGGAGTTATCCCCTTTTCATCAATAACCCACAATTCTTAACCCTTCACATTTGTGGGTCAACACTCACCAAAATCAAATATAGGGGTTAATCTATCATTTAAAACCATTCTCCATAGCTAGTTTATCAAAAGACCAATTTGGTCCAAAACCCTAGTTTTTACCTTACTTTTCCAAAATCAAACCAATAGAAATAAAAATATAAGTAGCTTAGGAAATTATAAATTAAACATTTCATACATGTATGAGAACTTTAGAGAAGTGTAGGAAGTACTCACCTTGTTGGGTTTTTAGTCTCTACCTAAACCCAAAGAAGTCTCTAGCAAGAAAGCACCTTATAATTTATAGTGAAACTTGAAAACCCTTGCCTTTGGAGCCAAGAACACACCCTAATGGAACAATAAATGGTGTTGGTTGATCTCTAGATGATATTAATAAGAAGGGGTGAAGGTCTTACCTTGGAGAAGAAGAAAATCACCTCGTACATAAATGGAAATGAAATAAATGCACAAAATTTGTTTTTTCCCGAATTTAAGACCTGGGGCCCGTCGACGAGAGTGACAGGAAACCTTGCCTTGTCATTCTTGCAGGGCATAATCACCCTGGGCATACCGTGGGTGTCCCCTCTACGGTGAGAATGACAGGCGATTGTGCCAACTCATTCTCGCGAAGCACTATCGCAAGGTTTGTACCAAGCCCTGCCCCCTTCCGACGACTGTAACACTCGACAACAGTGACCATGTCATTGTCGAATGGCACTGTCGCCCAACACTTCCCGGGCTCTGAAAATCCATTTTTTGTCACTCGACTGATTCCTCGATGTATACGATCGTACAATTATAATATTTCATAACTATAATTAGGGTTGTAAATGAACCAAACGTTCAACGAACCGTTCGTGAATCGTTTGGCGGGAAGTTCGTTTATGTTCGTTTATTTAATAAATGAACGAACAAGAACACATTTTTTTGTTCGTTTAGTTAAATGAACGAACATGAACAATGGTCTCGTTCATTCATTTACGTTCATGAACGTTCGTTCATTTATGTTCGTTTACGTTCGTTTATGTCCGTTTATGTTTGTTTATGTATATAAATATATTTATATATATATATATATATATATATATATATATATATATATTATGACATTAATGTGTAAAAGCATTAATTAAATTAATTTTCTTGAATTCCTTTTTTATACCTCCTAAGTTTACCCGATTTTTCATTTTGTTATGTTATTTTTTACGAATGAAATGATGAGTAACGGTGGTTGTTTTTTATTCATTTGTGTTTGCTTATGTTCATTCGTTTAGCTCTTAATGAACGAACATACACGAACACGAACAAACATATTTTCTTAACGAAGAAACATGAACATAAAAAATTTCGTTTGTTTACCATTCGTGTTCGTTCATTTGTTCAGTTAAGTTAAACGAACGAACACGAACAAGCCTTCGTTCGTGTTCGTTCAGTTAGTTTATAGCCCTAATTATAATTGGTATTTAAGGACAATGAGTGTGAGAACTATCATTTTACTTACCTAAATTATCGAGTGTTACAATCCTTCCCACCTTGGAATCGATTTTGTCCTCAAAATCTCTACTATGTAAACAAGATGGGGTATCTCCTTATCATATCCTCCTTGTCTTCCTCCATTAGGTTGGCACCATGATGGTGTTTCCATTGCACCTTCACCATTATGAATTCCTTGTGTCGGAGTTTCTTCGATTTCTTTCCAAGATCGCATCGAGTTCTTCCACACATCGATTGCCCTCGTCTATTCTTATTTTTGATAATAAGATGACACTGTCCTCTTCCACCAAGCATTTCCACATGTAACAAATATGAAACGTGTTGTGGATTCCACTCATTTTCGGTGGTAGTTCCAATTGATAAGCTTGGAGTCCCACCCGTTTTATCACTGTTAACGGTCCAAGGATACGGGGACTTAACTTATCGCGATTTTCAAACCGGATGATACCTTTCCAAGGGGATACATTTAATATTACCCGGTCCCCTACTTGGAACTCTATCGACCGTCTCTTCTTATCGGCATAACTCTTCTGACGATCTTAGCCCGCCTTGAAGCATTCCCATATGCCCTTAACTTTGTCCGTCGTCTCTTGGACGATCTTGGGGCCGGCAAATCGCTTCTCACCCACTTCAAGCCAACAAACGGGAGTCTTACATTTTCGTCCGTATAAGGCCTCAAATGGAGTCGTCCCGATACTGGAATGGTTACTGTTGTTGTAGGCGAACACCACTAAAGTTAGGTCATAATCCCAACTTCTGCCGAAGTCAAAGACACATGACCGGAGCATATCTTCAAGGGTTTGAATAGTCCTTTCTCTTTGACCGTCCATTTGTGGGTGATTGGTCGTGCTCTAATTCACTCTCATGCCCAGTTTTTTTTTGGAGGCCATCCTAAAATTTTGAGGTAAACTTGTTATCCCGATCTGATACAATGGACAACGGAACTCCATGCCTTGAGACAACCTCATCGATATACAGTTTCGCCAACTTATCCATCAGGAGCGTCTCTCACATGGCCAGAAAATGAGCACTCTTGGTCAAACGGTCCACAACCACCCAAATAGTATCGTGACTTCTTAGAGTCTTTGGCAGTTTGGTCACGAAGTCCATGGTGATGTGTTTCCACTTCCACTCCGGGATTTCTAAATATTGGAGGCTCCCATATGGTCATCGGTGCTCAGCTTTAATTTGTAGGCACGTCACGCACTGCTCCACATACTTCGCCACATCCAACTTCATGAAGAGCCACCAATAGTTTAACTTCAAATCTCTATACATCTTTGTACTCCCTGGGTGTATGAAATGTTTAAACTTGTGGGCATCTGCCAAGAGCAATTCATGATTGCCCCCAATCATGGGCACCCACACACGACCCTTGAATAATTTCACCCCACGGCCATCTTCGGTTAAGAGTAGGTGTTGTTACACCGTCAGCTCACTCTTAAGATTTTCTTCCAATAGTGTCTCGGCTTGGGACATCTTGATTTTCTCAATCAAACTCGATGCTATTTCGATTAGAAAGTAGTCATCGTAACTAAAATTCATATTAGTGATTAAAAATTAATGACAACCTATGTCATCGTCACTAATGTCACATTTAGTGACCAAATTAAAAGTAGTCGCTAAAATTTTGATCACTAACTAACATTTTTCTTGTATTGAATAACTGAACCTCTAGTCGTAATTGGGACATTTTAGATTGTGGATAACTTTCTGGTTTTTGATTTAGAGAATTTGAGTTTTGGTTTAGTTCTTCATTGTTACGTAAGCATAAATCTTTTGCAAACTTTAACTTCACCCTAACTTAGAGCAATTGAAGCTCGTCACGAGCAAGTCATGTAATCAATTTCTTCACAGTTTGCTTTCCTCATAAAGAACTTACCGTTTGATGTTACTCGGTAATCGAAATTAGTCAATCTTACTTAAAATGGTTGTATATGATTTTAAAAAAATAGTAGCACTTTAACCAAATTCTTCAATATTTTTTTGGTTATCTTTATTTGTTAACTTTGCTATCTAAAGACTTGCAAAATAAAAAGCTTAATTGCCTTTCAAAATAAAAAAATAAAAATAAATAAAAAGCTTAATGAATTATATTTGTGATATATTAGGTTTATTTAAAAAAAATTACAACGGGAAAATATACAAATGGTTTATCAAACACTTATAGGTAGGAGCACCACTCTCACTTACTTTATTGTATAACATTCTCGGTCATCAAAATTGATTTTTGGTAAGCATCTTTTACCTGGTAAACGTCAGTTT
This sequence comes from Arctium minus, assembly GCA_954870635.1. Classification (NCBI taxonomy): domain Eukaryota; kingdom Viridiplantae; phylum Streptophyta; class Magnoliopsida; order Asterales; family Asteraceae; genus Arctium; species Arctium minus. Next base: position 110,304,754 of record OX941084.1, read on the forward strand.
ATTGGATAAGAGTTTTCTCCCTTTACTTACCAGTCGGGTAAGATTCTCGATCCTTGCTATGTCTCTTACCTAGTAAGATTTTGTCCTTGCTATGCTCATTTGAATGGTAAGTGAAACTAGATAAGCGTTTGGTGAACTACCCATAATACCATCACATATGCTTGAAAAAATAAACACTCAAAATGAAAAAAAAAAAATTATGACGCTCAAAATTCAAGCTAAAAGTCAATTCGAGATACGAACAAAACCTTATAATAAATATATAAAGTAATGGATAGTTTTTGAACTAAGAATTTGTAGAAACACATCTTTAAATGGTGGAACTCGGAGGACTACATTCCCTCTTCTTTATCGGAGTTATATTTATCGATGGTGATGGTTGTATTGCCAGTTCTTCAAAATGTTTTTGGTTAGCTATAATTTGGATTGCTGCATACTTTCTGTAGAGGAAAAGAAACTTCCATGTCTTCAAAGGTGGTGTTTTGAGCAATAATTTATTTTAGTTGGGGTGTATTATTCGGTTTCGGAACTTTTTTCACTCCAAAAAAGTTTAAACCCATTTAGCAAAATTTTTGGATCCGTTACTACTGTAAGGTATTATGTTCAATATTTGGTAAATCATTTTTTAGATGAGCCACATAATTTTTATAGTAAAATATGAGGATTTTATTAATTTTTAAGTATGCATGTTGATCAGATAATTGATTAATAACCCATATATTGAAAAATGTGATTCAAAATTATTCGAATGTTATGTTTGGCAAACTAATTGATAAGCTAGCTGATAATTGATAAGCTAGTTGGTAGCTGATAAGCTAGCTGGTGACTGATAAGTTAGCTGATTAAAAAGTCACGTTTGACAAAAACTAGCTTATAATCATGTAAATTACCAAAAAAGATATCTAGAAAAAAAATCAATTATAATATTTAATTATATAATTAAAAAAAATTTATAATAATATAATATATTAATTAATACAAATAACGTATACTTTATAAATTTTGAATTTTAAACCAAATTTTTTTAAAAAATCTACATTAACTTATGATTTTAAATAACCGTATATATTATGGAAAAAAAATAATCAAATAATAATTTAAAAAAAGAATTGATAACTAAAATATATTGATCAATATTAAAAAAATTGATATAATTATCAATAATTCTAAATAGTTATAAGTTAAAATTAATGTATAATTACAATTTATGTTATGATTTTCAGATAATATTAATTAATATTTATTAATTAATAATAATAAATTTTAATAATTAATATTTATTTATAATTAATGGTTACGATATAATAATGAATATTAATGAGGGTATAACTGGAATAATCACAAAAAGTTCCTCATAAACTACTCCAAGTAGTTTATTAAAAATTTAGCCTATAAGGTATCTTATGTCTATCCAAACATGTATTCAAAAAATAAGCTAACTTATTTTTACTAAAAAAATACCTAAATATTTGTTTATAGTTCTTATTAATATTTTTAGATAATTAAGAACATTAAATCAAAACGTTTGAATAAAGTTTTTCTTTAAATCATTTTTTAAGCTTTTATTTTATATGTTATCACAATAAAGAATGTATATCATTACAAGTATCTCATTGACCATCTCTATTCAAAATTCTTATCTAAAATGTCACATCAGTTTTGTAATAAAATCTCACACATCAATGAAAATTCAAACTTCTTTCAAAAATATTCTTCATTATCACATTATTAATTATTTTATTATTTGTATTTATATATTTTAATAATTTATAACATCATAAAAAATTACTAAATATGATGTATTTATAATATAAATAATTAATTCATTATCATATAATAATATAGTAAATTATAATATAAATAAAAAAACATTCTATAAGAAATATCATTTATTTAAAATAAATTATGGATAGGAATTTTAATAAAAATACTAAAAAATAATGTTCAAGCAAATTAATAAATGAAATAAATTTAATAAAAATATTAATAATTAATGTTTAAACAAAGTAATAAATGAATTAAATTAAACAAAAATGTTAATGTTTTATCTACTTGGCATTCCATATTTGGTCTTGCTAATTTATCAAGTGTAAGGCATCTTGCAATTTACTTGGACATGTTATGTTTGCAAGATTGATGTGGATGCTTAAAACCTTTAAAAGGTAAATTATTTCCTTTAACAATTTACGTGGATAGGTCAAAAGATGGTTACATAAGAGAATGGATACTCCCTTGTTCAAATTAATTGTCCATATTACTATTATAGTTCGTTTAAAAATAAATATCTACTTTTAAAAATAAGTTTCCAATTTTCTTTTATACCATTAATTGTAAGAAGGAGAAAGTTTTTCTCTCTATTATCAAGGGTAAAAACGTTATTAAGTTATTCAAAAGTATAACAATTGAACATTCCTAAAACTATGTATCATTTCATTGTGAATATTTATTTTGGGACGTAAGGAGTATTTAATAATAAAAATGGAAACCAACAAGTTTTCATTCAAACCTCAAACTTTGAGGTTAAATGTTTATTAATTACAACTTTGATTAGCTTTAGGGTCATTTACCAAACACTTACTTGGGTAAGCGATTATCAAGTCAGATTACCCTACTGGATGAATATGGCAAGGACCAAGAATCTTATCTGGTAAGAGCTTTGGCAAGGACCGAGAGTCTTATCCGGTAAGTGAAGGCGAAGACTCTTACCATTGTTAACGCTTACCGGGAAAACTGTTGCATACGATACTGTTAGCCCCAAGTAGTGTTAGAAAAGTATTGAAAATCACGAAGTCCTGAAGCATCAAAGACTGCTTCAGAGACTACTTCAGATAACACAAGTTAATTTCAGAGACGGCGCCATCAGAGACCATTCATCAGAGGACGCCTAACCAGAGGATGATCCAGCATCAGAGCAACAAGGCCCCCTCTGATCTCTGCTCTGAAGTTCAACTTCTCAATTCTCTCAAGTGTGGAGCCTTCCCTCCTATATGCCACGTCAACACCAAAAGCAACCACCTTACCTTTACACCTGGCACCTTAGGACTGAATAGTACTATCTTGTACCTTCATGTCCTTAGGCTATATATAGGGGACAAGGCTGTCGCAATAGCAAGAGAGCACACACAAAAATTCCACTATCATATTGTCGCACTATTGTACTATCTTGAGAGAGAATTATTTCAGTGAGATCTTTTCATACACTACTGTGTGTTGTTGGTGTTCATGTACATCTCCTGAAATACTGAAATATATATGACTATGCTTCTTGGAGTATTTTTCTTGTTCATTTATATTTCATTCCCTACCGTGATTGATCTTGTTTGATAAACATTCAAAGCTTTTGCTCATACACTCTTTATTTATTTAATCTAAATAAAATCTGGGAACCAACAAGTGGTATTAGAGCAGATTGATTTGTTTCAAATCAAATCGATCCAATCTGACTTCCTAGTTGGTTTACGTTGGAAGATCATCACTCATTCAGTAGAAACCTCAAGAGTACACATTCTCTAGATAAAACTCCTTTTCTTTCAAACTCTTTCATCTTATTGTTCATCTTCTTCTCAAAATGGCTAATACTGGTATTAATGCCATTTACACTGCTGGATCTCTCACAAAACCTCCAACTTTTCTTTATGATGAGTATCCACAGTGGAAAATACATATGATTAACTTCTTTGATGGAATAGACAAAGATTTAATGAGATCCATGAATGATGGACCTCATTCACCCATGGTTCTTGTTCCACGTGTTCCTGCTACTGCAACTACAGCCGAAGTTCCAGCTCGTTATGCTCCAAAAGAGCTTGCTGGATATACTAAAGAGGACCGAAATATGATTGAGAATGATGGAAAATCTATGAGACTCATGGTCATGGCTATTCCAAATGATTTGTTTCAAGAACTTGATTCATGCCATATAGCCAAGGAGATATGGGATCAATTGTTAAACCAACTTGAAGGGGTTGTTACAACCCAAAAGAACAGACGAACTCAGTGCATCAATGAATACAACGACTTCAAGGCAATACCCAATGAATTTTTGCAACAAACTTACAGCAGATTCAATGTTTTAATTAAGAAATGCAAGAAGTGTGGAGTTGTCAGATCAAAGGAAGACAACAATGTATTGTTCCTAAGAAGTCTGAATGATGAGTGGTTACAACTCTCCATGTCTATACAAGAAAACCATGATCTCGAAGCTTGGTCACTTCATGATGTGTACGGAACCCTTGCAGCCCAAGAAAAGAATGTAGTAAAGCAGAGGGAAAAGACCTCTAAAGGTGTCCCTTTGGCATTGATCTCAGAGACTTCTCGAAAATCCTTCAGAGGGGATAACCTAAGAGAGAAGCCCATCAGATAAAGAATTAAGGGAAAGAAAGCTTTGATAGCTGACAGTGAAGAAGAAGAATCAGTCATCTCTAATGATGAAGATGAAGACATCAACGCCTTTGCCAAATCACTTGTTTTGATCACACAACATTTCAATAAGAAGTTTGGTAATAAAGTGTTTGACAGAAAAGGAAGAGAAGAAGGATCATAGAGAAGAGGAGGATACTAGAAACCCTTCTACCAGCAGGACCAGAGACAAGCTCCTTACCAAAATCAGAGACATATGCAGACCTATGATCAGAAGCAAGTTCAATTCCTTGATCAAAGACCAACTCAGTTTCAGCCCAGAATCGTTCCAGAAGCCCCTCTGAAGCCAAAAGCTAATGAACTTCCTCAGAAACAGAATGATGGAAGATGCTTCAGATGTGGAAAAATAGGTCACTTCTCTGGAAATTGCAACGGTCGTCTTATCAAAGACAAAGACTACTACAAAAATAAGTACAAGTACAACAACAGAGAGAGAATCTTGGTAGCATAAATGGAAAATTGGGTATCAAATCCATCCTTTGATGATGAACCAGAGCATGCTCACTTCTGTGGCATGGCTCATATGGCCTCTGATCATAGTGAAGACCTGTCCCAAGATGATAAAGCATCAGAACTAGAACAAAAGGTTTGCTCTACCTCTGACTCTGATAATGCACCATCTGAACTTGAGATGGACGTTTTAAAACTTCCAGAAGAATTTTTTAAACTCAAACAAAAACTTTCAGAAGAAAAGGATAAAAGCAACAAGCTCTGAAGGAGCTAATATTTTATAAAAGAGAAAAATAACTTTTAGAAGAAGAAAAGGAAACAATTTCAAAAGAGATCTCTGAGCTAGAAAAGAAGAAAGTTTTTAAAGAACAAACCCTATCAACTAAGTATGAGAAGCTTGAGAAAACCATAAAGGAAAAAGATGAAGTGAAGAAATCAGAGTATGAAAGACTCAACTCTTTGGCTCTGAAAACTATTTTTCAAAAGGAAAGAGAATTTTTGCATAGAACTTACAAAGAAAAGAAATTTTGATCAAAAAATATCAAGATGCACATGATGTGCACATTAAGATCAATTCCCAAATGGACACTCAAGGACTAGGGTTCAGTGATCTGGATCCCTATACTAGAAAAAAGAAGAACTCTCTGTCAAACACATTTTGTGTTGGGAAAGTTCAAAATCCTGACTTTCTAACCCTAAGAGATGTGTCTACATTCAAGAGATTGAAATCCTATGAAGGAACAAAGGCAAGGAAATTAAAGTTTAAAAACATTCAATATGCTTCTAAGCAAGTGCCTCTTCAAAGAAAAACAGACTCCCTGTTCAACTATGACTCCTTCAAGGACCAAAAATCTGTTACAACTGAACTAAGTCTCTCTGATAAGAGTAGCCTGAATTCAGATGCAACATAATTCTATCCTATGAATGAAAAAGATTCTGAAAAACAGCTTCAAAAATCATTTGAAAAAAATCTTTTGGAAGTTTTGAAGCAAAACGCATGCCTAACAACACCAAAGATAATTCCTTGCAATATCATAGATGCATTTCAACAAAATTGCTCAGATGAACATGGTACATCTGTGCTTGTTCAAGTATCTAAGGAATCCCAAAAGAACTTCCTTGATTCTGACTCTGATTCAGATGAGACATCCTCTGTGGATGAGGACATTATTATTGATAAAGATAAATCAGTCTCTGAATCAAAAACAATTTCAAATAGTTCAGAATTAGTTGTTAACAAATCAGAGGAGACTAAACTCCTCTATAGTATTCAAAACAAAAAAAAATTAGTCAAAAAAAATGTGCCAAGAATTCCTATCTATTCTAATTGTGTTGAAATGTGTTTAAAAGTCAAATCTTCTTTGGAGTTGGAAAAAGAGGAAAAAGAAAAAGCCAAGAGTAAAACCACATCTTCACCTCCCAAACCCTATCCTTTCAAGTTGATCAAGTTCACACCAGAGTAAAAAGGAAAGTGGATTATGAATGACAAATCTGTTTTATATTTCAGTGAATCACAGAGCTAGCAAGCATCCAAGAAAAGAAAGAAAAGTTTCAGAGAAAGCCAAATATAAATATATCTAAACTAGATAGAAAGTTCCTTGGAACATTTGATGCTAGAATAGATTCTTTCAAAAAGGCTAAGTATCAACAGTTTTTGAATGAAAATGGAAGTTTTAGTTCCTCGTCTCATTGTTCACACAACTGCAAATGTCTTGATCTATTGCTAAAATTAAGAAACTACTTCTATGGCCCTCACTGCATTCTGAATGGGTCATCCCAAAGGGAAAAAAATCCCAAGACTTCTATTCAGAAATGGCAGTGGAAGGGACCTGCTAGTCCAGCTAAGTCTGGAAAACCAGAGGACAAGGGAAGCAAACCTCAATCTAACAACAAAGGATCCATTATGCAATGGGTACCTAAAAGAAATATTTGATCTGTCTTGCAGAGACAACATGTGCCTGTATGGTACCTTGATTATGGATGTTCATGGCACATGACTGGAGACAAAAAGTTACTATCCTCATTCAAAGACAAAATTGGAGGCTCTATAACTTTTGGAGATGATAAACAAGGTCAGATCAGAGGATATGGTATTTATTTCCAAAGGTGATATCTCTGTATCAAAGGTTACTTATGTAGATAGGTAAAGCATAATCTGCTCAACATAAGTCAGCTCTGTGACAATGGATTTGATGTTAAGTTTAAGAGAAAATGTTGTTCACTACTAACCAATACATGTGAGGAACTCCTCAGAGCTGACAGAAAAGGAAATCTCTATCTAATGAATTTCACCTCAAAGAATAATTTAGAGAATCTCTGTTTACTCTCTGAGAAAAATGAAGATATCTAGCTCTAGCACAAGAAGTTTTCTCATCTAAACTTTTCAAATCTAAACAAATTGGTTAAACTTGGGCTTGTCAAAGGACTGCCCACTCTGAAATTTGATAAAGATTGTCTCTGTTCTGCCTGTGAAATGGGAAAAATCAAAAAGGCATCCCACAGAACAAAGAGTGATCATTCTTGCCCAAGACCCCTGCACATGCTTCATGTTGACCTCTGTGGTCCCATATCTGTGCAGAGTCTGGCTAGCAAAAGGTATATTCTTGTGTTGATTGATGAATACTCCAGATACACATGGATTTAGTTCATCAGAGCTAAGTCCTAGAGATATTGATAAATCTGTTGAATAGAATTTAGGTACTGCTAAACAATAAGGTTCAGAAGTTAAGAAGTGATAATGGGATTGAATTCAAAAATGCCAGACTTGATGAATATCTCACAAGTGAAGACATATACATAACTTCTCTGTAGCAAGAACCCTTCAACATAATGGAGTTGTTGAAAGGAGGAACATAACCCTTATTTAAGCTGGAAGAACCATGTTGGTAGCCTCTGGATTACCTACCACCTTCTAGGCAGAAACAGTCTCTACAACTTGTTTTACACAAAACAGAGCCATTATAGTGAAAAGATTCAAGAAGACTGCTTATGAACTCAAAAATCAAAGGAAACCTAATGTCAAGTACTTTCATGTCTTTGGATGCAGGTGCTTCATTCTAAATGATAGAGATTAGCTTGGTAAATTCGACAAAAATGTTGATGATGGAAGATTTATTGGATATTACCTCACCTCAAAAGCTTACAGAGTTTACAACCTTAGAACCAGGCTTATCAATGAAAGCATCAATGTTTCCTTTGATGACAAAGAGCCAAGGACTTCAGAGTGCTCTTTCTCTAAACTCAAGCTAAATCAAGAAACTCTAGAGTCCTCCAAAATAAGAGAGTCTGAACTAAGTTTACTATTTGAAGACTTATTTGACGAGGATGATGCCTCTGATCCAATCATCAGAGGTGTCTCTGGAAGAGCCTCAGAGGGACCTCAAGCTTCTGGTATATATCTATATGGACCTTCTGATAACTCACCATCCGTTTCAATGTCTACAGGTCCAACTGAAGATTCGATACCTAGACATTCTTTTGAAGAGGAACAAGTTAATGCTTCACTTACTCAAAGTCCTAACTCTAAAGTACACACTACTCCCTTTCAGAGCCCTTTGTCAGAAAGACCTTCACCTATCTCAAGAGCTCAAACTCCTCCGCAAATACATGCTCCCATGTCTAGGTGGACCAACATCCCCCTCATCAAATCATTGTAATCCGAATGATGGTATAAAGACCAGACCAGAGACTGTCAATGAAGCATTCTTTGTGTATTTTCTTAGCATGGTTGAACCTAAAAAGGTCTCTGAAGCCCAAGATGACCCAAACTAGATTGAATCCATGCAAGAAGAGCTTCTATAATTTGAAAGAAACAAGGTTTGGTCTCTAGTTCCCCTTTCTAAAGGTAAAATTGCGATTGGAACTAAGTGGGTTTTCAGAAACAAAAAGGATGAGGATGGGATAGTGATCAAAAACAAAGCCAGGCTTGTTGTAAAAGGATACTGCCAAGAAGACGGAATAGATTATGATGAAACCTTTGCCCCTGTTGCAAGAATTGAAGTAATAAGGATATTTTTAGATTTTGCAGCTCACAAAGGTTTCAGAGTCTACCAAATGGATGTGAAGTTTGCCTTCTTAAATGGTAAACTAAATGAAGAGGTATATGTCTAACAACCTCCTGGGTTTGAAAGCTCTGTGTTTCCAAACCATGTCTATTATTTAGACAAAGCTCTGTATGGCCTTAAACATGCCCCTAGAGCGTCGTATGAAACACTTTCAAACTTTCTGATTGCCAACAACTTTGAGAAAGGTATAGTAGATACTACTCTGTTCATCAAAAGGTATAAGAATGAGCTACTTTTGGTACAGATTTATGTTGATGATATTATATTTGGGTCTACTAACCAAAAATACTGTGACAAGTTTTCAGAGCTGATGAACAGTGAATTTGAAATGATTTTAATGGGAGAATGAAACTTCTTCTTTGGACTCCAAGTAAAATAGACATCAGAGGGCACTTTCATAAATCAAGCTAAATATGTCTCTGACATTCTAAAAAAGTACAAGTTAAATGATTCAACTCCCATGAAAACTCCTATTGCCATTAGAGTTAAACTTGGATTTGATTCCCTGGCAAGCCAGTGGATGTCAAGAACTATGGCATGATAGGGTCACTCTTGTACTTGACTGTTAGCAGACCTGATATAATGTTTGCAACCTGTCTCTGTGCTAGATATCAAGCTAAACCAAAGGAATAAAACTTATCTGGTGTCAAACGAGTCTTTAGATATCTCAGAGCCACTCCATCACTGGGCATCTGGTATCCAAAGCACTCTGGTTTTGAATTAATATCCTACACTGATGCAGATCATGCAGGATGCAAATTAGATAGGAAACGCACCTCTGTTTGGAGATTTTTCAGACAAGACCACCCAAAATATCCTCCAAACCACCCAAAATATCCTCCAAAGCGCAGACCGGATCAGACCACCCGGTTTGGCGATTTTTCAGGCCAGACCGGACCGCCAGACTGCTTAAACCGCTAAAAACGGTTCGGTTTGACTTGGTTCGATCTATTTGAGTGGTCCAACATTTTTTTGAACACCCCTAGTTGCTGTGGACCACAAGGACAAAGCTCTATATAAAGGAATGCCCCCTGTCTCTGTCTTATTCCCCAGGTTCATTTCCCTTTTCATGAGAGGAGCCATGTGTTAAACCCAGATACTAGTTGATTAACAATTACACAACACAATAAAGATCAAGAGATAATAAATCATAATAACATACCACGATCCCTTGATTAATCAATGAAAACCAGTGTGTGTTCTTGGTACCTTATGCGTAGGATTATGAAAGTGATAATGAGGAATTAACCCTAAAACCTAATTAATTAAACCTATTTATACTTAGGCCTAATGCCTAATGGGCTTGAGGCCCAATAACAAATAACTATCAACTTATTACAATTTGAACCCTTAACTTTAATCTTGAATACAATTTATGATCCAACAATCTCCCTCTTTGGATTCAAGATTAAAAAAAAATTGGCAATAATCTTCGGGACTTCTCTTGAAAACTTGTAGTCTTTCTTTAACTGAAGTGTCCTTCTGACGATTATCTTCACTTCTCTTGAAAACTTTGAGATCTTCAGAGTATATTCTCCCCTTTTGTATATTCTCCCCCTTTTTGATGAGTGGAGAGAATCATCATCATCAAAACATAGCGAAACAATCTTCCCCTTTTTGTATAATCATCAATTAAGCACTGTCTTCATGTATATATCCCTGTGTGGAAATAAGAGCAGTCTTCCCAAATGGAAAGAGTGATTATTTCAATCTTTTCAGATTCAAATAATAAAAAATGGTAACCCTGAATCAACAAATGACTCAGTTGAAATGTTTGTCAGTAACACAAAGTTACTGAGTAACACAAAGTTACTATATAAGGAGTTGGTTTTGATGTTGGCTCCCCAGGACTTCCATTCAATCATCGAATAATGTCAAGATCGAAAAATTCTAATGAAGAATTTAATTGACACACTCAGAAACAATGTTAAAGAAGTTGCGGAAAAAACACTTTAACACTCAATCAATGAAATAGTACTTGAATGCAAATCACAAGTTATATTGATTAAACTTAATGATTACAAACAAAACCTCAATCTGTTGAATAGGCTCAACAGACGTTCTGAACTTCTCTAAAGAAAGGATTACAATGAATCTTGAGGTTAATTCTCACTAAAACGTATATTGAAATTCTATCAAAAGTCTATTCTAAACTATGCCTTCTATACAGTATATATACAAGACAACTTACAAGATAATTATAAAAGAAAAATTAATCTTCATGATCTAGTCCATAATTATCTTCAAATTTCCTTGACTTTCGCATCATTCCATCATTATCTTCTCAACAACTTTAATCTTCATAAGCAGTATTAATTCTCCCAACAGTATTAACCATTTCTTGCAGTACTAACATGCTAACAGTATTAACTTGTCTAGCAGTAGTAAGTTCCTTCAGCAGTATTAATTACACAAGAAGTAGTATCTGGCAGTATTAATCATCCTTAACTCATTTCAGACCCAACAATCTCCCCCTAACTTAACTTTTCAGATTGAGAAGTTAAGTTCTTCAAAATTTGGTCTTCGTGATACTTTCAAAACCTAAGCTCAATTCCCAAGATTAGGATCCAAACCTACACTTTGATTAATGATTCTTAGGACTACTATCTTGGCCATTTCAGAATCCTTTGAACATACCAGCTTAGCATTCAACATACCCTGCAATTTGGCTTTGCTGTGATCATAAATTTTATCTACCAGGTAGTACTCATGATAAGATCTGTCAATAGTGATGACATTGACTCCACACCTTTCAAATAACATCCAATTGTCTATTGTTTGGAATTTATTCTCCAGATGCAGATCTCTGACAACATGTTGAACTTTGCTAGGATCAAACATCATGCATAAGTACTCCATGGCTAGTCTTATTAAGCTCATTCCTGCTCCTGTCAAGTCCTTTTCATACAAGCTCATTCCAACCTTGAACATTTCTTCTAAGTCAGATCTTGAACAGCTTCTGATGATTTTGCCCCAAGTAGAGTAAACCTCATAATTGTCTCTCATCCTTTTAATCCTGAAGTATTTCTTCCTTTGATCTTCCAGGATATCCCAATGGATAATTTCAGGGGCTTGGACTGATATTGGGTCACCTTGTACAGGTTCACTATCAGTCACTGTCATATATAAACCAACATGTACCTCAGATTGTTCAGGTTGTTCTGCTCCTTGTTGACTTGATTGTTCTTCAAGGGTTGCAACAACAGGTTCAACTTCTTTTTGAACTTCTTTAATCCTTGGCCTTTTGGTCTGTTTCTTTGAAGCTATGGTTTTCATTCTTTTGACAGCTTTGACTGTTTGAGCAAGAGTTTCTTCTTTCTGTTCTTCTTCCACTTCTTTTGTAGAAGTGGTTTCTTCACTCTCAGGAAAAGGTTGTTGGATATGCAGATCATGCCTTTCTTTCATTTTCCTTTCAAGCTCAACCCTTTGAGAAAAGTCTCCTTGTAGCTTGGTCATTTCTTTCTTGTACAGCTCTTCAATTCTGCCATAAGACATACAAGTGAACATGCCTTCTTTAACACCAACTGATCCTTTTAGAAAATTGATCATTTTCCTCCTTTCTTGGTTGGCAACAAAAGTCTTTGAAGGTTGTCTTTTCTTTGTCTGTTCTGGCTGCCTTGGCATAGATGCTTTTACATGGACTTTCTTGGCTTCAGTTGCAGCCCTTAAACTCTTTTGATACTCTTCATTGAGCTTTGTAGACAGATCTAGAGCAATCTGTCTATCTTTTGCAGTTTGAGACTCTTCCTCTTGTCTTAATTCAGCTTGCAGCTTTTTGGCTATCTCCTCATCCAGCTCTCTCTGTTTCTGCTTCTTTTGAGGTTTCACAGATTCATCCATTTTTTCTTTGCCTTTCCTTTTGAGTTCAGCTTCACTTACTTCTTTTCTCTTCTGCTCCTAGCCACCTTCTTTGATTTCCACTCCCTTGGCCTTTTGAGTGGCCTTAGGAGTGTCATTTTTAGCTTTTACCAAGGTTTCTGCTATTTCTAATTCTTCCATGGATAACCCTGTTTTTGTTGCTACCTTTTCTGTTACTGCTGCTGATTCTGCCATTTCTGCTTCAGATTCTTTTACTGCTGCTAGGCCTATTTCTGTTGCTACCTTAAAGGTTTCTGCTGCTACCTTTGTTTCTGCTTCTCTGCTAATTTCTGCTTCTGCACCCATCTCCCCCTCAAATTTATATTCCATCCCATCCTTACTTTGTTTTGCAGTTTCAACTTCAGTCTCCCCCTTTTTGGAAGTATCATGATCAATGTTCCTCTTCTTCAGCACAAATTTGGTTTTCTTCTTCTTGTGCACTAACTTTAGAACCATTTTCTTGAGGTTGCAAATTTGCACTTGTTGTGACAAAATAACCTGTTGCATCTCCTCTATTTCCTTGCCCTGAGACATGACATTCACAATGATGTTTGCTATGGTTTCCATCAATTCATTGTACGTATATCTATCCTCACCTCCTTTAGGTGTGTTGACCACCCTGGAAGGATCCTTGGAAGTTTTAGTAGAAGTCTTCTGCCTAGCAGAAGCATCCTCTACCCTTTGGTTTCTTGGCACCTGGGACCTTTGGATGATTGCTCACCCAAAGTTGCCGTGGGGAAGGTCTTAAAGATGTTCACACTGCCCTGCCCCTGCACTGTGTGCAAAGTCAGTAGTGTGAGCCACAGTGACCACATGCTCTTCCTCCTCCTTATTGAGCACCTTCTTGGGGTTGGAAGACACTAGAAGGGAAGGAACCTTCTGTACCCTGTGGTTTCCCTTTGGATATTCTCTGATGGAAAATGCTCCATCAGAGGGCTTTTAGGCTTTGGGGTGAAGATACTAGAAGGGAAGGAACCTTCTGTACCTTTTCCTTGTATATATATGAGTAATAGGTGGTGTTGGCTTCTTTAGAAGGGACTAAGGGATATGCTTTGTAGTGGAAGGTGTGGGTAGGTCATCAGTGGGTTGGTCTAATGTGGGCTTTGACCCTGATGCCTCACCTTGAGAGTGGGACACAACCATCATTGTAGAGAACAATGGTGTGTCTAGACCTGAGAAGTCCTTACTGGGCCTCTTCATATTTGAGAACACTTTCCCCTTTGGGAGTTTTGGTACATATACCTCATTGAAGGTAGGTAAATCCGTCAATTCCTTATTAAGTACTTCTTGTACAAACCTTGGATACATATAAAAGCTTTTTGATTTGGTATCCAGGTTTGACATTAAATCGTTTAAGATCATTTGAGAGAAATTAAACTTTCTAGAGGTCGCTAAGCAGACCAAAGCATAGGCTATGGTGCTGCTGAACTCACTCCAGCCAGTTGTTTTTCTTGAAATGCAGTGTTGTAGAGTATGAACAAAGAATCGCCACTGAGGTGAAAATCTGTTCTTGAAGAACTTGAATACCTCTGTGGGACCTTCATACCCCATTCGATTTAGAACTTTGAAGAGATCTTCCTTAGGAAGAGAGGTAATACCTGAGGCATCATCTAAGCGTAGATGGATGCGAATACACTCTTCTGAGATGGTCAGGGGTTTATCACACACCCTTGTTTTGATGACCTGAGTGCCATCTTCAGTGTGGATGGTAGCATTTGCCCATAATTATTGTAGATGTTCCACACAGATTGTGGGATTGACAGTGAGGGCATAGGCAATGTGTGACGATTTGAGGAAATCCACAATCGGATGAAAACTTTCAGCCTGTTTGGGTTTTTGCAGCATAGCAACCTCATTGTGTTCATCAAAGAATTATAGTCCTGCCATCGTTCTGATTGATTCTAGGGTTCGAATCGCAACTAGGGTTTACACTGGTAAGCAAGAAATCGAGAGAGAGAGAAAGAGTAGCAATGGAAGTTCAAAGAGTCGTTTGTATTTTGGCGGTCACAAAGGGTATTTATAGGTGGAGGGTTTCAGTTAGAAGCAGTACTAAGTACCTTAGCAGTATTAACAGGCCCGTAGCATTAACTCATATTAGCAGTAGTAACACATACTTGGCAGCATTAACACAGACTAGCAGTATTAACACAGACTAACAGTATTAACACATACCAGCAGTAGTAACACTGATTAGCAGTAGAAATAAGGCAAGCAGTAGTAACTTTTGCACTGGCAGTATAAACCATCTAGCAATAGTAACCATACTTAACCATTTTGGAACTGACATCATGAGTAATATACAGAGCAGTATTAACTGAACTATAAGTACTAAGTATTCAGTTGAAGCAATCTGAAACGCTTAAACACACAAGGTTAGCAGCACCATGCACAATATAAAATGAGAAAGTAAGCAGGAAGGAATCTATACAAGTACTTGAGTCAAAATATAATAGGATTATTCAGAGTTTATCATGCCCACACTTGTGACCAAAAATGTGAATCTACCCACATCAAAAGATTTAGTGAATAGATCAGCAAATTGGTTACTTGTATGGACTTTCACAACCTGAATTAGCTTCTTTTCATTACAGTCTCTGATAAAATGGTACCTGATTTCAATATGCTTTGTTTTGGAGTGCTTGACTGGATTATTAACAATGCCAATAGCACTGTTATTGTGTATGAAGATTGGAGTGTGAAGAAAAGTCATACCATAGTCCAGCATTTGATTCTGAATCCAGAGTACTTGTGAACAGCAGCTTGCAGCAGCTATATACTCTGCTTCTGTTGTAGAGGTGGACACTGTGGTTTGTTTCTTGCACTGCCATGACACTAGTCTTGCACCCAAAAACTGACATCCCCCTGAAGTTGACTTTCTATCCAAATTCACACCACCCAAGTCACTGTCTGAATAAGCAAGTAGGTCAAATGGTGAGTCATGAGGATACCAAAGACCTAATCTAGGTTGGCCTTTGAGATATCTGAATATCCTCTTGACTGCTTGAAAATGTGACTGCTTAGGTCTTACTTGAAATCTTGCACACACACACAAAGGAAACATGATATCTGGTCTTGAAGAAGTGAGATACATGAGGGAGCCAATCATGGATCTATAGTGATGAACATCCACACCCTCCCTCTCAAGATATGCAGTGATCTGTTTGTGTGTCTCCATGGGTGTGCTTGCAGGCTTTGAGTCTGAGAATCTAAACTTAGTAAGAATGTCCTGCACATACTTGGATTGGCTTAGAAATATCCCATCTTTCTTCTGCTTAACTTGTAGCCCAAGGAAGAAAGTAAGTTCACCCATAGAACTCATCTTGAATCTCTTGTGCATCAAATCTTCAAAATCTCTGCACATTTGATCTTTTGTGGATCCAAAGATAATATCATCCACATAGATTTGCACTATTAGGATGTCCTTCTTCTTCCTCTGAATGAACAGAGTCTTGTCTATGATTCCTCTTTGAAAACCATTTTCCAAGAGATAGGTAGACAAAGTGTCATACCATGCCCTTGGTGCTTGATGTAGCCCATAGAGCGCCTTCTTCAATTTGTATACTCTGTCAGGATAATTTGGATTCTCAAACCCTGGAGGCTGACAGACATACACTTCTTCTTCAATTCTCCCATACAGGAAAGCACTCTTTACATCCATCTGGTAGACCCTGAACTTCATGAAAGAAGCATAGGCTAAAAATAGCCTGATTGCCTCAATCCTGGCCACTGGTGAAAATACCTCTTCATAATCAATTCCCTCTTCTTGAGTATACCATTGTGCCACTAATCTAGCCTTGTTCTTTATTACTATTCCTCTCTCATCTTTCTTGTTCCTGAAGATCCATTTAGTGCCTATAACTCTGTGTCCTTTTGGAAGGTCAACCCAATCCCATACATCCTGCAGCACAAACTGTAGTAGATCCTCTTGCATTGCTTCTATCCAACTTGGATCCTTCATTGCATCATTTGACTTTTTGGGTTCAACCTGTGATAGAAAGCAAGATAGTAATCCTGATTGTATGTCCTTCAATCCTCCCAACTTGCTTTGATTCCTTATGATTATAGGAGAATTGATGTCACCAATCACCAATTGAGGAGGATGATTTTTCTGAACTCTTGTTTGATGAACAACCTCTTCATTAATATATGCTTCCAGATTAGAGTCATTCTTTTCAGGAGTGCTTCTACCAAAAACTGAAGAGTTATCATCATCTGTGTCATCTTCTTCCAAACATGGCATCTCAGGACCTTTGATTCCTGAATCTGAGGGTTGATCTTCCTTTTCACCTCTGTCCTCTTCATTCTGATCTGGTTCAGTTTCCTTTGAATCTGAAGTATCTTTCTTATCTTGGTCACAGAATTCAACAGGATCAACAGTAGGTGTTGGGAACAACACAAACTCTTGTCTTTGTACTTGTACCTTTTCTGTCCCTGTTCTTGCATTATGCTCATTACTGAAACCCAAAGAATTAGACAGTGAATCAATGTCAAATAGCCAATCAGGACCTGAACCAAGTTGACTTGGTGTGTTCTCATTGCATTTGACATTGTCACTTTCCTCAATAATCCTAGAAGAGGTGTTGAAAACTCTGTAGGCCTTACTTTGAGATGAATATCCAACAAGAAACCCATCCTCAACTATGCTATCAAACTTTCCTAGGTGAATTTTGGTATTGAGAATTGTGCAAGGACACCCAAATGGTTTGAAAAATCCAATAAAAGGTTTCTTCTTTTTAAAAAGCTCATAAGGTGTCTTGCCTTGGGATTTCACTACTAGAACTCTGTTTTGAACATAGCAGGCAATATTAACTGCTTCTGCCCAAAAAGTGATTGGAAGTTTTAAATCTGCCAACAAAGATCTAGCAGCTTCTATCAGAGTCCTATTTCTCCTTTCAGCAACACCATTCTGTTGAGGAGTCCTAGGAGCACTGTATTGTCTCTCAATGCCTTTTTCCTCACAGAAGCTGTTTAGGTCATTGTTTTTAAATTCAGTTCCATTATCAGACCTGATGACTTTAACTCTTAGATTTGTTTGGTTTTCAACTCTAAGAACAAAGGATTTGATCAGTCCACTTGTCTCATCCTTAGTCCTTAGAAAATAGACCGAAGTGAATCTAGAGAAATCATCAACAATAACCAAGCAGTAGGATTTCTTACCAATACTCATCACATTTGTAGGTCCAAACAGATCCATATGCAGTAAATTAAGAGGTGAAGAGATTGTATTTATCTCTTTGGACTTATGAGAAGCTTTGTGCTGTTTGCCTTTAAGACATGCAACACAATGACCATCACATGAAAATACCTTTTGTGGCTAACCTCTTACAAGGTTGTTTTTCACAAGTTTGTTCATTGTTTTAAAGTTCATGTGACACATCCTTTTGTGCCAAAGAGATGATTCATCCAATGAAGCTTTTGAAAATAAACAATTTAAAGATGAATCAGAAGCTACACTCTCCAAGTCTAAGCAATAAACATTGTCCTTTCTAGGAGTTCTAAGTAGTATCATACTTTCATCAACTACCTTGAACCCTGGAGCAAGGATAATACATTCAATATCATTGAATAATATGCTATGTTTCTTGTCATAGACCTGTGATACACTTAACAGGTTGTATCTCAATTGCTGAACATATTATACATCCTCAAAGGTCATATTACCTTTTGACACATTACCTTTTCCACTTATCTTTCCACCTGCTGGATTATCACCAAAAGCAACATGTCCTCCATCAATTCTTTTGAAGTTTTGAAGGCAGGCCATGTTACCTGTCATGTGCCTGGAACAACCACTATCAACATGTCAAATGCTCCTTCCCTTGAGCTGTTGGTTGCCCTGCACATATAATAAAGCAGTTAGTTTTTAATAGGAACCCAAGCCAAAGTGGTATTGGGTTTCCCATTCTCATCAACATATTCATATTCAGACTTGATGAGATTATCAGACTGAGGAATCTTATTGCTTGAATACTTTGTCAGAAGAATGGGCCTGTCACTGGAAGCAGTACTAACTTGATTGGCAGTACTAACTTTGTTAGCAGTACTAACATCATTAGCAGTACTAATTGGGTTAGCAGTACTAACTTTGTTAGCAGTATTAACTGGGTTAGCAGTAGTATTGTCTGCAGCAGCACTATTTCTGTCAGCAGTACTATTTGAAGTAGCAGTACTAACAGATTTCTTTACTTTTGGAACCCAAACCTGGACAAAGTTGTTTGCTTTCTTTTTCTTTAAGATACTCCTTGGCTTATTTGAAGTATTTTTCTTTGAATTAGCAAACTTATTCTGAGCATGAGATTTTATAGGTGCCCTTCTCACATTCTCGGCCATATGATTCCTTATTTGCTTCCTATAACCAACAGGATTTTGTATATTTCTTTGAAAAGTGATCCTTTGGTTAATAGGATTGAAATAACAGTGTTTGGCTAGATGATTTAACTTGCCGCAGATAAAACAAGGCTTTGGTCTGTTTATTTTTCTCACATCAATTCCTTGTTTTAAAGCCCACTGATTATTTCTGTTTCTTTGATTTCCCCTTGTTTTATCATGTTGTTGGGGTTAATTCTATTTACAAGTACAGGGATTAACAACAGTGGTTTGTATGTAATGGACTCCCTGTACCTTGCCCTTCCCTCTCTTAGAATTTTCAGCCTTTTCACTCTTTACAAAAGGTTTACCCCCCCCCCTTCATTAGTAAGGATATGATTTTCTAAAGGAATTTCTTTAAGGTCATCCTTATTCTTACCCTTAGCGGTCTCTTCTTCAGTCTCTTCCTCAATCACTACACTGTCAAGAGGATCTACATCTGTGGCTCCTGCAGGTAAGTCTATTTTCCCTTGTCTTTCTAAGAGGTCTGAAGTGGGAGGGATATAGTTATTGTTATAGGGTGGAGGGGTACTGTTGTATCCTAAACCTCTTTTCAGGTTGTCATGGACTTGAGATTTTAGAAGTGAGTCTATTGCTTTAGAGGCATTAGAAAACTTCTCAATGTCCGACTTGGCTTTCTCAAAATCACTCCTTATCTTCTCACATTCCTCTTCAGACCTTTTAAGCTTAAACTCTAACTGATTCTTTTCCCACTTCCAGTAGTTAGTATCATATGTGTGTTGAAGTTCATTGGTTTTGTATGCCTTAATATGTTCTTCCAAATTCTCAACAATCACAAGATACTCTCTTCTATCTTTCTCTAACCTTTTTAGGTCATCACACATGCTTTGATTGTGATCCCTGTACTTTTTAACAGTTTCTATGCAAGATTTTGAGCAAATGTTAGATTTTACCTCTGTGGGAATATCAGTGCTTGCTGACTCTGAAACTTTAGCCATTAGAGCTTGATTCTGAACTGCTTCTTCTGCTTGGTCACTCCAATCAAATCCCATTCCTTCTTGGGAAACAAGAGCTTGAGAAGAGTTCCTGTTGTTGAAGCTAGTGGACTGTGATGGTTGATGGTTGCTAGTATGTTGTTGAGGCATTCCACTTCTGCATTCTCTTGCAAAGTGCCCCAACTTGTGACACTTGTAACATTCAACCATGGATTTATCAAATCCAACCCCATCTTCTCTTTTCTGAGCAAAGTTATTCCTTCCAGTCCTTTTGATGAATCTTTTTACCCTTATTCTGAGCATAGCCATCTGCCACTTGATATCCATCTCTTCTAGATCATCAGCATTTATCTGTTCTAAGTCATCATTAATTAGAGTGGAATTAGCATGACTGGCTAGAAAAGCTTCTAAAACTGAGTCATTAGATCCATCTTGCTTTGATCCATAGGCAACACTAACTGATTCTATATTAGCAGCAGAATCAGTAGAAGATGATAAAAGAGCAGCATTGTATGAGTATCCAGAGGGCCTCTTCTTTGCTTCTACCTCTGCTTCAAACACCCTAAGGTCATTATAGAGGTCATCCAGTTCCTTGTCCTCCAGTTGGTCATTCTGTCTGAAGGAGACAGTGTACATAGTCCATTCATCACCAAGAGATCTTAGAAATTTCTGTTGACATCATCTTGATCTATCTGGACACCAACATTAGCCAATTCACCAATTAACTTATTAAATCTATCAAAAGTTTGAGTCATGGACTCATTCTTTATAGACATGAAGTTTTCATATTGTTGCTTCAGGATGGCCTTCTGATTTCTCTTGGTACTTTTGGTACCAGAAAATCTTTTCTCCAGTGCATTCCATAGAATTTGTACATCCGTTCAGTTGCAGAACTGGTGTTGGTACTCATTAGGTATAGCCAAGAGCAGAGTGCTCAAGGCTTTCATCTTTGTATGCCTCATCTTTCTTTCTCCATCAGTCTTTGGTAGAGGTCTCTTGCCTTCTGCATCCATCTTTCCTCCATCTGAGGGACCATTCTGAATGATGTCCCACATTGAGAAGTCTGTGAGAAGAATGTACTGCTTGATTTTGAATTTCCACATGTCAAACTCATTGGGTTTGAGCATGGGGACTTTTGAAACAAGAACGTTGTCGCTTGATCCGTCCATGACAATTCTTGCTTTCTGAGTTACACTTGCTCTGATACCACTTGTCAAGATCGAAAAATTCTAATGAAGAATTTAATTAACACACTCAGAAATAATGTTAAAGAAGTTGCGGAAAAAACACTTTAACACTCAATCAATGAAACAGTACTTGAATACAAATCACAAGTTATATTGATTAAACTTAATGATTACAAACAAAACCTCAATCTGTTGAATAGGCTCAACAGACGCTCTGAACTTCTCTAAAGAAAGGATTACAATGAATCTTGAGGTTAATTCTCACTAAAACATATATTGAAATTCTATCAAAAGTCTATTCTAAACTATGCCTTCTATACAGTATATATACAAGACAGATTACAAGATAATTATAAAAGAAAAATTAATCTTCATGATCTAGTCCATAATTATCTTCAAATCTCCTTGACTTTCGCATCATTCCATCATTATCTTCTCAGCAGCTTTAATCTTCATAAGCAGTATTAATTCTGCCAGCAGTATTAACCATTTCTTGCAGTACTAACATGCTAACAATATTAACTTTTCTAGCAGTAGTAAGTTCCTTCAGCAGTATTAATTACACAAGAAGTATTATCTGGCAGTATTAATCATCCTTAACTCATTTCAGACCCAACAAATAACTCATAGTTATCTATGAACGTTCTGACAAAAAACAAATTTCTGTGTGTCCGTGCATGTGTATGAAAGAAATATGCACAGATGATTCCTTTTCATTATAGGCTCAAAGTATGTAAACTTGTTGAGACAACAACAAATTATACAAAGACTCAATGTGCATGAGAAAGAGTTCGAAGGTGGGGGCAACTTTCCTTCTTTTTCAATATTAGTATCTTCCAAATGAAGAACCAATAGCGTATGTGTTGCGTCCCCAGAAAATGTGAAACATTCTCTTTTTTAGAAAAGAATGAGTAGCTGGTGAGGTTGTATGCAAGAGATGGCATGGGCTAGGTGCCTTTTTCAATGTCATTCACGAAGAAATGTGAAACAACAGATAATGTGGCTGCCCGACTCAGAAAGAAGTTTGGTCCAGAGTCTGATATTCTTTTGCTCTGTTCTCTCACCCTCTTTCTTTTAATTCTCACTTCTAACCAATCTCTCTTTTCCATTTTACGTCTTCACACACCAACACTCAATCTTTTGACCCCTCTCCCCTCAGTCACTCAGGGAATACTTCATGAGTAGGAAACACTGGTTATCGTGAATCCATGGAAGTTTTGTTAAGCTCACACACTGAATCCCATGTATTTTCCTAAAAGAACGTGTTGTTCAACAGTCTTTTGTACATGAAAGCACAAAGGAATACAAACATGAAGAATAAAACTTTGGAGAAGTCAAACATTTGTGTGTTTTGACAATGCTATTCTCCCTCTCAACTAAAAGAGTATGACAATTAATCTTATAGATGATTAAGCTCCCCCTCAACTTAAGGATTTTTTTTTAGAACAAATAAAAAAACACAAAAAACTAAAGTGCGGGTTCTAATCAGATGGGATTAGAAGCCATTGTCACTGGAACAAACCTGCACATAGAATAAATAATGGTAATCATTTGTGAAAATGATTCCTCTAGTGTTAGCAACAGTTGTAGAATAAAACACAAGATTAAAATTCAGAATACTCCCCCTAGAATCATGAGTAAGGTCTAAGATGAAATGTTCAACATACCTAGTTTGCTGATGAGAAATTGGAACCTCTTTTCATCCAACGACTTGGTGAAAAGATCAGCTAACTGGAAGTCGGTTTGAACATAGTGCATTTCGATATCACCTTTTTCTACATGATCTTTGATGAAGTGATAGCGTACATCTATATGCTTGGTCTTTGAATGCTGAACCGGGTTAGCAGTTATGGCGATGACGCTATTTGAATCACAATAAATAGGGATGCGCTTGTAGTTGTACCCAAAGTCTCTTAACTGTGTCTTCATCCAGAGGACTTGTGAACAGAAGCTAGCAGCAGCTACATATTCAGCCTCGGCAGTGGATGTTGAAACACAGTTTTGTTTCTTTGAGGTCCAACTCACTAGTTTGTCACCTATAAATTGACATGATCCAGAGGTGTTTTTCCGGTCTAGCTTACATCCTGCATGATCAGCATCTGTAAAGGCAGTTAGTTCAAAACGAGAATCCTTTGGATACCAAAGGCCTAAATTAGGAGTGCCTTTGAGATATCTAAGGATTCGCTTAACAGCATTAAAGTGCGACTCTTTAGGATTAGACTGATATCTCGCATAAAAACATGTGGCAAACATTATATCTGGCGACTGGCAGTCAGATAAAGTAAGGAACCAATCATGCTACGATACACCTTTTGATCAACAAGTTTACCAGAGGGATCTGTATCTAAGAGTGTACCAGTAGCCATTGGTGTTTTCATGATTGAACTATCTGACATATTGAACTTTCTTAACATGTCTTTTATATATTTAGCTTGATTAATGAAAATGCCTTCGGGTAATTGCTTTACTTGTAAACCAAGAAAGAAATTCAATTCCCCCATCATCGACATTTTGAAACTTTGTTTCCATGATTTTAGGAAAGTTCTTGCAAAATTTCTGATTTGTCGACCCAAATATTATGTCGTCAATATAAATCTGAATGAGAATCAAGTCCTCACATTCCCTTTTAAGAAATAAGGTGGTATCAACCGTACATTTTTTGAAACCAGAAGCTAAGAGAAATTTAGTGAGAGTTTCATACCAGGCTCGTGGTGCTTGTTTAAGACCATAAAGCGCTTTGTCTAACACATAGACATGATCAGGGTGATGAGGATCAATGAAACCTTCAGGTTGTGCCACGTAGACCTCCTCATGCAAAACGCCATTCAGGAAAGCTGACTTTACGTCCATTTGATAGACTGTAAAGTTTTTGTGTGCTGCATATGCCAAGAAGATTCTGATGGCTTCGATCTTTGCAACAGGGGCGAATGTTTCATCATAGTTAATGCCCTCCTGTTGACAGTACCCTTTGGCAACCAATAGAGCTTTGTTTCTCACAACTACTCCAGCCTCGTCTTTCTTGTTTCTGAATACCCACTTTGTTCCAATAACAGTTTTACCTTTAGGTAGTAGGATCAAGCGCCATACCTTGTTCTGTTCGAATTGCAGAAGCTCGTCGCATAGCAGAAATCCAGAAGGGATCACATAGAGCTTCAGATGCTTTCTTTGGTTCTAGGGAACTAAAGAAGCTTGAAAACATGCAGAAATTAGCGGACGCTGACCGTGTCGTGACACCAGATTATACGTCACCTATCACGTTATGCAGGGGATGATCCTTAGTCCAACGATGTGTGCTTGGTAAGGATTCAACTGTTTGTTGCGTGTTTGATGCATTGTATTCATCATGCACAGCAGATAGATCCACAGATGTACTCGGGACATCTTGTACTGGTGTTTCTGATACTGAAGCTTCTGGAGTAGCAGCTGAAGTACTCGTGACTTCATTTCCAGAAGAATTATCTGCAGAGACAGATTCAACATTAGTAGAGTCAAAAACTAACGGTTTACTAGTACCTGATGGAGATGCAGTGTCATCTTCGGACGGTCCAGACATGTCTTCAGAAATTGTAGGGGACCTCCGAGCTTATTGTTGAAGTTGATATGCCTTTGTCAAAGTCTGCACAAATATCATCGAAGGCATCAATAAACAAGAAATCTAACTCAGATGAAGTAGAGTTAGAGTTAGAAGAAGTGGATCCTTTAGAAGTTGGTTCTATTCTGGATTGAATAGAAGCTTTGTTCTTAAGTCCGAGTTCTGAACTGTTGTGTCTAGAAGTCCGTGTAGAATTCTCATCAAAGGAGACATTCATGCTTTCAACAACCTTCTTGGTTCGAATAATGTAGATTCGATAAGCTTTGGATGTCAGAGAGTATCCAACGAGATATCCTTCATCCGCTTTCTTATCAAATTTTGATAGTCCTTGACGCTCTCGTATAATGTAACACCTGCAACCAAAAACACGAAGGAATTTGATGTTAGGTTTACGATTGTTGATTAACTCATATGTTGTTTTGTCAAAAAGTTTGACCACAATGGTACGATTCTGAGTAAAGCATGCTATTGCGACTGCCTCGGCCCAAAAATACATGGGTAGATCAGAATATGCAAGCATAGTACGAGCAGCTTCAACAAGAGTGCGGTTCTTTCGTTCAACAATGCCATTCTGCTGTGGAGTGTAGGCTGCGGAGAAGTTATGTGAAATGCCCACCGAGATAAGATAACTCTACAAGGTGTCATTCTTGAACTCCGTGTCGTTGTCACTGTGAAGAGTTCTGACTAGCAATTGAAGACGAATTTGAATACGCTTAATAAAAGCGATAATCAATTCTGGCGCATCTGACTTGTTGCGAAGAAACTCGAGCCATGTATACCTTGAATAGTCATCTATCATTACTAAGATGTAATTCTCTCCGTTGATAGACGCCGTTCGCAATGGGCCACAAAGGTCCATATGAAGAAGTTCCAGTGCAGATGAGGTTGATGATTCAGTTTTGGACTTGAATGAGCTTCGCTTCATTTTGCCCATCTCACATGCAGAACATAGTGAGTCTTTCTCAAACCTCATTTATGGTAGACCTTTGACCAGACCTTGTCTTTGTAGCTTAACTATGGATCTGAAATTCTGATGAGACAAGCGGCGATGCCACGTCCACGATTGTGCTTTAGAAGCTTTGGCTAGTAGGCATACTGGATGTGTGGCAGACAAAGTTGGAAAATCTACATAATATAGATTTCCGTGGCGCTCAGCTTTGAAGACTTCGTAACCATCGGGATCCTCAAGATAGCAATGAGTTGTTGTGAAGCAAACTTGATAATTCATGTCACAGAAGTGACTGGTGCTAAACAAATTATGATCAAGTCCTTCAACATATAACTCCCTTTGAATCTTCACAACTCCATTATCAAGCATGCCATATCCTCTAACGTGTCCTTCTACTTCAGAATTTGGAAAACGAACTTCTCCGGAAGGCTCCTCCACATAGTTATGCAAGAGGTGCTTGAATCCTGTCATGTGGCGTGGACATCCGGAATCTATCACCCACAGTCGACAGGCCTGCAAAAGAGACAATTAGTTTTGCTTAGGTACCCATATCAAGATGGGTCCTTCGCGGTTAGCATCAAGCAATTCAGGAATATCAGCAGGTTTAACTTTCACTCTCCATTCATAACGGGGTTTTGGAACCCATTTCCAAACCATTTTAACATCTAATTCCTGAAAATGCCTTTTAGATTTAGGATTGGCAACCTTAGCTCGAAACACTTTGGGTTGTGTGGAAGAATTAGAATTAGAATTGGAATTAAGGTTCAATTTATCTTTTCTTTTACTCTTCTTAGACTTAGGAATGGAGTAGTATTTGAAAGAATTATCCTAGCAGTGTTTGCAATAAAGATTCTTTCGAGCAAAATTCATAAACTTAGATTTATCGGAACAAATTTTACAATCATGTCTATCAAAAGAATTACTTTTCAAAATAATACTGTCTGAAATACAACTATTTGTAACAAAAGATTCACTAGAAGTCAAACTATCATTTTTATTCAAACTAGTAACTTTATTCTTCTTACTCCTCCCAAGTCCAATTCCTTTTATATCTGAAACAGAAACAGGAACCTTGTTAGTCTCTATCTTAGAGGGTGGTTCTTTTCTAGAGTTACTTGAAATCTCACCCTTCTCAAAAATACTAGGTGGATATTCAGGAAAATCAGAGTAAACAACTGAAGGTTATGCAGGAGCATCAAATTCTGGATTAGTTCTTACCTTCCAGCTTGGATCATTGAACATCTGTTTATCATTTGAAGCATTCTTAAACAAAGTAATTTTCAAATCATTGATCTCTGTGCAAAGCTCTTGATTTTCTTTCAAACATTTTTCAAGTTTAAATTTGAGATCAAAGTTTTCATCTTCAACCTCATCAAGAGACTGTTGCAACATGTCAATTTGCTTCATCAATTCATATGTATGATCACTCACAGAATTTGACTCCTTTGCAGTAGAAACAGGATCAGAATCTGAAGCATTCATCATTTCAGAAAACCTTTCCTCGGTCATGTTTTCAATAAACTCCATTTTATCATTTTTAGAACAAGATCCATTCGTGATGACAGTTTCTTCTTCAACCTCTTCAACAAGTAAAGGTTTGGAAGCAATGGGATTTGAGACTGATGGTATAGTTGATGGATCAACATCCGATTCATACTCATCATATTTGCATGCAGTCTCAGGTGGAACCGTGTCATTGCTGACTGATTCTTTTGAAGATGTGGTAAACAGTGAATCAAACTCAGTTAATTCGATCTTTCGAGTTTCATAGCTTTTGTTCAAATCACTGTATTTAAAACCAACTGATTTAAAAGAATTTTGAGAATCATTTTCACAAGACTTGTCCTTCCCCATTTCTTCTCGGCCTTGGGTCTCTGTAAAAGGTTTAGAAGTACTTGCTTCAACAAAGGTTGCACGAATGTTAGGAATGGGTCTGATTGTGGAGCCAAGTTTATCAAAATTATACAAGTGCTCCGGTGCCTTTTTCAAAACATCGTTAATTGGCAGACCCAAACCAGGTTTAAGTTTATAAAACTTCTCATCTTGGAGTTTATTGGTCAACAGATTTAATGTCTACTCAGTCTGACCTCGTTTCATGTTAATATCCTCCAATTGCTTGATTTTGGTGAAAGCTTCATTTCTTTCTTGAAAACAGACTTCAAATTTAATTTTGAACTCACCTTTTTCAGCATTGAGATTTACAAGATCCTTTTCTAAACTAGATATTTTTCTTTTTAAAGATTCCTTTTCAGCTTTTAAACCATCCTTTTCTTTTTCTTTTTCTTTTTCTTCCACAACAACTTTTAGCAAAGCGTTTTCATCACGAAAACTCAAAATTGATTGATGTGCGAGCTAAGTTTACCTTTCAATAAAGCAAATTCATCTTTCATATTATGTATTTGGGCCATCAAAGATTCAATAAGTTCAGAATTATCACTTACCTCAGAGTTCGCATCTTCGGAATGTGCCTCAGAAGCTTCATCGTCACCATCCAGTTTTGCCATGTAGGAAACTTGGGTGAAGTGTGCCTGCTCCTCGTCATCAGCACTTTCGAACAACCAGTTTTCTTCTTCAGCCATCAGCACTTTTCCTTTTTCAGCTTTCCTGGCAATGAGTGACTTCCTTGCATAATATTCTGAGTTCTTTACCTTCTTGAATTTGCAGTCTCTAGAGAAGTGCCCAAATTTGCCACAGTTGTAGCATCTGCTCGGATCATCCTTTCTTTCTTCTTTCTTCTCCTCTCTCTTTTCTTCTCTTCTGTCATCTTTCTTTTCTTCTCGTCTTTCCTCTCTTCTTCCATGTCTTGGCTTGTATCGCATTTCAGACTTCTCTTTCTTGTATCCATCATACTTTGGCTTTGAGTAGTATTTCTTTTTGCCAAAGCTCTTCTTGAATCGTCGAGTAATTAGAGCCAAGTCCTCAGAGAACTTCTGTATATCCAGATCATAATCAATCTCCAGTTCTTCATCACTCGAAGCAGAATCAGACTCAGTAAACTCCGTAAACTCCGTAACAAGAGCTTTAGATACTTTCTTCTTTGACCTTGCAGAAGATACAGGACCAGAACTTGAACTTTTTCCTTTGCCGGCTATGAGAGGCACAGAGTCCTTCAGATTTTTGGACTCATTGTTAATAGTTGTCACTTCTTCTTCATGCTGAACAAGATTAGAGAAAATATCAATGACGTTATATAGAGCCATGTTCTTTGACATCTGAAGATTGATGGCAAAGTTCTTCCATTCAGGGTTCAAGTTCTTGATGAACTTATAGTTTATCTCTGAAGCAGATTTAGAGATATTGTTCCTCCTCAGGTCATTCAGAATAATGTTGTATCTGTTATAGGTATCAAGCAGTGTTTCTCCTTCTCTTGCATGAAATCCCTCATAGGCATTAATGCACAGATTCTGCTTTGCCTGAATTGAAGCTTCACTTCCCTCAAATTGTCTTGCTAGCTCATCCCATATTTCTTTAGCTGAATCTCGACTGTCTACCCGATTGTAGATGTCATTTGGGATGGCCATTGTCTGGTAAATGAGAGCTTCTTCATCTATCTTGTATAGATCTTTTTCTTTATCAGTGAAGAACTCATACGGTCTAGGAACAAATCTGTCAGCGATTTCCGGAGAGGTGTCTGTTGCAGCTTAACCCTGTACTCTGATCATTGGATTTACTGGACCAGTAATGATTGAATTCATGTATTCTCTGTTCTTGTGATTCAGAAACTAGATCATTCTCTTCTTCCATTGCTGATACTCATTTGCCATGAGGACAGGAGGTTTGGACTGAGAGCCCATTGAGAGAAGCTGGTTCGACATCTTAGCTGTATGGTTAGAAATCAAACTTGTCTGTACCAAAACAATCAACTAGATGAGATCGTTAGAATCAAGTATAGGATAAAAACTACACTAAAAATTTTTCAGAAAAATAAATTTCCAAAAATAATTTAAATGCAGTATTCGCAAAACAGTATAAAGCACAAAGATATTCGCAAGATAGAGGCTGGTGCAAAAATACAACTGTGCGCTTAAAGGGATCTGGCGCAAAAGTCTTAATTTGCGCGACTAATGGATGGCGCATGTGGAGTTTCGCGCGAGAGGTGGGTCGCGCAAAGTGAGGTTTGCACGAATCGCAGGTGGCGCAAAACAAATGTTTGCGCGAACAACTGTTGGCGCAAAAGAGTGACCGGGGTCTTGCTTGACCGGGGTCCTGCTCGACCGGAGTCTTGAGGTCGACCGGTGTGTTGCACGACCGGAGACTTCGACCGGTAAGGTGCTTCGACCAGTATTGTGATGAGACCGGGACCGGATCGATGTCGACCGGACCAGAGTGTAACGACCGAGAGGTCGACCGGATAAGTATATGGACAGGTATGCGACCGGGACCGGAACCGATATAGACTGACAGGAGTGTATTCGACCGGTAAGCTGTATTCGACCGGGATGCTGTTGACCGGGATGTATTCGACCGATACGGTGTATTCGACCGGGACTGGTCGGGATGTCCCCGACCGGTATGGATCGGTGAAGTGTGTGGCGCAAAACTAGGGTCGACCGGTGTTCCGTCGACTTGAATATCGACCGGTATGCTCTTGAAGCTTTCGACCCAGAAATCAATAATTAACCCAGAAACCAATCGAAAACTCAAATTCAAATGCAAAAATCAAACTTTAGTGACCAAAAACATGTATCGATTAATGCATAATCAAAATTACTGACTAAAATCAACTTTCATGCTTCAATTTGATGAACACAGTAGACGATAGATATACGAACCCAGTATCAAACAAATCATCAAAAGTCCAATTGATTAATGAATTAAAGCGCAATTAAACTATCAGATAACATTCCATAACATACAACTCCTCTAATCAAATCAATTTTATGTATAAAAACACCTTAAATCATGAAATTGATTTTCACCCAGAGATAAACAGATAAGTCGATGAACACAGTGTAATCCAAAGAAAACTTGATTCTTTTGGCTCTGATACCACTTGTTAAACCCAGATACTAGTTGATTAACAATTACAAAACACAATAAAGATCAAGAGATAATAAATTAGAATAACATACCACGATCCCTTGATTAATCAATGAAAACCAGTGTGTGTTCTTGGTACCTTGTGCGTAGGATTACAGAATACGGCTACCTCTCTCTATATGATTATGAAAGTGATAATGAGGAATTAACCCTAAAACCTAATTAATTAAACCTATTTATACTTAGGCCTAATGCCTAATGGGCTTGAGGCCCAATAACAAACAACTATCAACTTATTACAATTTGAACCCTTAACTTTAATCTTGAATACAATTTATGATCCAACACCATGACAAAATTCACGCTTCTAGAGGACGAACGCAAGACACCTCTCTTTGTAATGAACGACTTCAAACCAACAATAGTACCTCCATACCCCAACGCCAGAAGAATTCCACAGACTATGATTAAGTTCATTCCAAAGAACCACCCCTCTGTTATTCTCCTTAACAGCGTTACCCAATCACCAGAACCGGTGGTGGGATCCCCAACACACTAAGGTTCTAAACCTGAACCTGAGTCTGATAGTGAGAACTCAGAGGCGACAATCAAAGAGATCAGAGGGGAACCAGAGAGTCCCTCTAAAAAGAGAAAAAAAATAATGCCTTTTGTTATGGAGTAGAGATTAGCTCTACCTGAGCAGAGAGCGGTGAGGATGAGGGTACCTCTGAGAGTGAGAGCTCTGAAGCCTTAGTTGCCGAGATAAGTGAGGTAGAAGAAGATGCTCCTAGAGGCACACATGTGTACTTCCATACGCCCACTCCCGGTGCTAGCATGCAATCTATCCTAGGTGGTCCAACACCACAGGATATTGAAACGGAGGTGCACACCTCGAGCATTCACCCAGCAAACCGCACAGAGGCACCTATTTCTACTCTGATGCTCATAAACCAGAGGAAGCCACCTATCTGGACTTGTCCTCTCAAAAGGACATGTCTATTGAAAAGGCAAGTAACCACTCACCCCAGGGTACACCACTACAACAAACACACGATGATGCCTATGTGGATCATCATTTAGAGGACCCTTCCCTAAGACCTAAGATCTTCAAGATCTCGCGTAGGGACTGCCTAACTCAGGGGCAGTGGCTAGATCTAGTGGCACAAGGGCAGACTTGTCTGGACAATAAGTCTACCCAACACATTTACTTCTCTTCCTTTGAATCTGGGTCAGAGGAGGCAGAAGCAATTAGAACACCCATAGAGAAGTCCCTTCCCAAGGACTCTCAAGGATTGGGTGGAAGTCCCTCTAGAGGCAATATCACCTCACCTCCGAAGAAGGGCACCTCTGAACTCGAGGTACACTTGGACTCATGTGTAGGGTCCAAGGCTCCCCTCTCTGATTATGTTACCAAAGCAGAGTTCAAAATCTTTGGTGATGAAGTCAGAGGATCCTTGAAAGATCTAAAACTTATCTTGGAGAAGTCCCTAGAGGCCTCTGCCTCAAACTCTGAAGTTTCAAAGCTCACTTTAAAGGTATCTGAGCTAAAATCACAACTTGCAGCCAACAACTCCAGATTAGCATCTCTGGAAACCTCAGTTGCAGGTCGCTCTGATCAACTCACAGAGGACCTGAGAACTGCCAAATCAGATATCATCAAGGCAATTCCAGCATAAGCCCTTGCAACACCACCAACTATCACCTCTGCTGATCTGGAAGCACTCAAAATAGAAATGAAGAAGATGATTTCAGAAGCAATCGCCTCCATCCCGGTTTCTACAGCTCCAG
Source organism: Arctium minus (assembly GCA_954870635.1). Lineage (NCBI taxonomy): Eukaryota > Viridiplantae > Streptophyta > Magnoliopsida > Asterales > Asteraceae > Arctium > Arctium minus. The sequence continues at coordinate 110,337,363 of OX941084.1, forward strand.
TAGTTCAAGTTCTAGCTCCACCTCGAATGACTACAGAGGACCAGGTTACAAAGTCAGACCTCGCCGACTTCAGCAAGCAGATCACAAGCAGAATGCTAACCGTCTCTGGTAAGTTTGTTGTTAAGTCTGGTGAGACCACCATGGCTGTCAAAGCCTTACTTGAAGTCCACAAATACAACGTGGATGATCAAGTTAATGAGGTTCGACTGGCAGCCCATGAAGCCAATGAAACAATAGAAACTGCGGCTCCAATATCTACCCAACCAAATAGCCTCTAGAGGGAAAGGGTAAGAGGAAGATTGGAGAAACCTCGTGTGCATAGGAGGCTTCTAAAAAGCCTAGGTTCGATGACTCTGAAGACGACGATGACGAGGACATGCCAGAAGGGTCTTCAAGTCCTCAAAAGGGGGAGAATACCGATAGAGCTGAACCAGCAAATACCTCTGCTCACTCCACCTCCTCTACACCTGCACCAAATTAATTCTAGGGTAAAAGATCTCCAAGAAACCCTCAGAACAGAGACTCTAGAACATGGCAGAACTGAACTAGATAGAACCTCCACCTCTGCTGAAAACTAACCACTTACCTTTCTGCAGTCTCCAGTTCTAGTGATCTTCTTAGCTACCACATCTCCAGATCTGCCACTCATACCAGTTACCACGGCAATTCCAGAAGCCATAATCCCTAAGCCTCACTTTGAATTCCTAGATGAAACAGAAGACCCTGAAGACACTCAACTGTGGACTACTCCGACTCCTCCTGAGAAGATGCCTTCTCCTCACCTGAAAGACCAACAATTGTGATCAGGGATCTTTTTGAAGATTAACCAGAGGCAAGTCCATCAGAAGTTAATGAAGGCAGAGTCAAGGAGATAAATCAGCAAATGGAGACTTTGATCAGACCACCACAAATTGAACCTTCAAGACCAAAAGAGCATGTCATGAACGAATACGTCTTCAGATACCTGTACTCTGACAGAGACATCATAGACTATTTGACTAGACCTCTGCACCCAAGACTTAATGCTCCAACTCTTGACTTGGCCAGACAACGATTTATCAGAGATAGGACACAAAACAGAAACCATATCTACTTTGATGAGGGGATCAGAAGGGTGCTAGATGTGAAGTTTAGACAATACTGCTACAATCAGGTTCACTACCTAGAGTACACTGTGGAAAGAGTAAACAACACCATCTGGGTGTTCAATGACAATGATCTAGTGAATCTGAACCTATGGGTGCGTTTGGTATGCAGAACAGAGTGCAACAGGACAGAACAGAACAAGCTTGTCCCATGTTTGGCGTGACCATATGTGGGACACGCTAGAACTAAGTGGAACAAGCGTGGGACACACTTGTTCCACTTCAACCCCCTGGAACTAAGTAGAACAACAATATTTTGACTAATATACCCTTTGTTAAAAAACACAAACATAAAACATGTCTTCTCATCATCCACGCCTCCAAGCTAGGGGTGTGCAAAACCCGAATCGTCCGAAATCCGCATCCGAACAAAAAATAAGCCGTTTTTGCAAAATCCGAATACCCCAAAATCCGATAATCCGAAACCCGACATTTGCGAGGATATCTGGGTTCGAATTGGGTTTGATCGTTGGCCACCCAACCCGTCCGAAAACCTGAAATAACATAAATTTATATTTTAAATACTATATATATATGTATATATATATATATTTATTTATCTAATTATTTTTTGAAAATCGTAAATAATAGTTTGTTGAAATATTTTCTAAATTTTAATTTGCTATCGATTTCATCAATCTTTCAATCGATTGTATTCATCCTAAAAAACAATTGAATTTATATATAACTTTTGCATTATATAATACCCGAACCCGACCGACATCAATCCGAAACCCGACCAACCCAAACCCAAAACAACCTAAAATCCGAAACTTAAAATTTGAGTTTTGATTTCCATATCCAAAATCCAATTGTGATAAATTAGTTTTATGTTTTTGATAATACATTGCACTATGTATTAGTGATGTAAATTAGTTTTATGTGATGTAATCTATGATTTTTCATCAGGGTTAAATTCGTCATTCAACTAGTCTAGTCCTGTTCTGTCCAATTCTGTCATGTCTTGCCAAATGCTGGACAACTGTCATGTTCTGTTCTGTCCTATCCTATTCCATCTTGTCATGTCCTGTCCTGTCTGCATACCAAACGCACCCTATATGATCTGACTCATCTGCATGGGTACTTCTACAACCAAGCTCACAAAGTCAAAAAATTCAATGTGGGGCTGAGTGAAGTAAAGATTGCAATGGAAAAGCATGTGGAGCTGAGATAAAAAAAATAGATTTTCAGATATCCATGGAGATAGGAGTTGATCAGCTCTCTGTGACTGCTCCGAATGAAGATCTATAAGACTTAGAGAACCTTCACAACGGAACTGCTCTGTTTGAGCCACTTGGATTTGTCTACAGAGATGAAGAGAAGAAGAAAAGACTATCCAGAGCCTCAAACTCCTTCAAGTACTCCTCTCTGACTCTCAAGTACTTTAGAGAGAAAAATCATAAGCTAAATGACAAGACAAGTGCCCAACAAAAAAAGCTCAGAAGCTCATAATGGAGATCAACTCGATGTTAGAATACATAGATATCATTATGAAGATTCATAAGATCTGTACAAGGGAATTACCTTAGTTTAAATTATGCGAGTCGAGCTAGACTATCATTATACTCAAGTTGAACTCGAAACTCGATTACCAAGCTCGGACTCGACTTGAAAACTCGTGAGTACTGAAAATACAAATTCGACTCGAACTCAAAACTCGATTACCAAGTTCGAACTCGACTCGAAAACTCGCGAGTAATGAAAATACAAACTCGACTTGAACTCAATAAGAGCAACTCCAACCTTGACACCAAATAAAACACCAAAAACACCAAATTTGGTGGGCCCATCAACACCAAAAAAAAAACTCAACTCCAACCAATCTCTAAAAGAACACCAAATTTATGGACCCCACATTAAAATAGCATATTTTATTTACTATTATACTTTATTTTTAATAACCATAATTATAATTTGTAAATACATATTATAAATAATAAATAATCAGTAATTAATTTATTTTAAATCAAGACTTATTAAAATAAAAATGATAATTTTTTAATTAATATTACATTAAAATAAAATTACATTAATTTAAATAACACAAATTAAAAACATAATTAAATAATATTAATTCTCCGAGTTAGCATACTCGTCCCACAAATGATCAATTAATGCATCTAGTGTTATATGTTTAACTATGTTATGTTTTTTATATTAATGTTAAACTTCTTTGTCTTATTTATTTGTCCCTGAATATAGTTTCTAAAATGCAATTAATCAAACAAACAAGATTTATCAATCAATTACCTGTTTGATTTCTCTTTCAAATTCCACAATTACAACTTGCTCTCTCTAGAACACTCTCTCTCTACAGATCTCTCTCTAACGAATTCTCTCTCTCTCAGATTCTCAATCAGACAACTTACAACTAAAAACAGAAATTCAAGGTATTTATACCTACATCTAAAATACAAAGAAACAAAACTAATACAAATGTTGACTTTGACTTTTATTACAAAGACTTTGAATTTGATGAGTGTTGACTTTCTCAGCTTTGACTTCTTACACTTTGACCTTCAGTCTTCTTGATCTTGTATCCAACATATTTATGCTCTAACAATCTCCCCCTTTGGATTTAAGATCATTGTTTAAAGATCTAGCAATTCAGTCTTCACTTTAAGTTCTGTCAGTACAATCTCCCCTTTTTTCATTGACGGTATTCTTTCCAAAACTGTCTTCAAATGATTAACAATCTCCCCAAAACTTTCATAATAATACTTTCAGACTTTGGAAAGAAATTATCTTCAGAATCAGCTCGAATTGCTTTAGCAAATAATCTTCAAAGAAAATTTCCTCAAATCTTCAGAAATTCTTTGATCTTCTTCAAATCTTTACTTTGAATCTTCTGACTTGGACATTTCTGAAAATCATCTCTCAAAACTTTATCATTTCTTGATACCATCTCCCCCTTTTTGATGATTTGAGCATCGATATCATCAAAACTTTTCTCCCAAGAAATATCTTTAACCATTCTGATTTGTCAAATTGAGCCTCTGATTCTGTGATCCATAACCAAGTATTCATCTAGATCTTTGCAAATCCAGACAAAATAAGAACATGTAACTCCTGAATCAACAGATGAATCAATTAAAATGCCTGTCAGTAACACAAAGTCACTGTGTGTAACGAATACACAATATAAAGGAGCTTTTTGATGTTCACTCCCCCAGGGCTTCCATCCAATCATCGAAATACCACAAAGGCAATTTCTATGAATGTTATGACAAAGAAACAAGTTCTTTGTGTGTTCGTGCACGTGTATAAAGAATTAAGCACGAATAATTGCTTTTTAAGACTCAACATAGTGTAAACCACTGTGACAACAGTAGATAAACACAGACTCAATGTGCATGATTGAAGTGCGAAGGTGGGGCAGACTTCCTTCTTTTCAATATCCAGATTTTCCAAATGAAAACCAGATAGCATATGTGTTGCGTCCCCTTGAAAATGTGAAACATTTTATTTTTGAGAAGAAAATGAGTAGCTTGTGGGGTTTAGTCAAGAGTTGGCATAGGCTAGTTGCCTGTTTCAATAACGTTCACCAAATAGTTGTGAAACGCTAGTAATGTGGCTGCCCGGCTCAGAAAGTAGTTGGTGCAGAGTTTAATATTCTTTTACTCTGTTCTCACACCCTCTTTCTTTTGATCATTAAGCTCACTTATAACCAAACTCTCCTTTACATTTTACCTCAACACACAACCCACACTCATTTCTTTTAGACTCCTCACACTCAATCTCTATGGATTAACTTCTTGGGTAGAAATCACTGGTTAACGTGATTTCATAGAAGTTTCAATTAAGTCCTAGCACAAAGAACCCATATAATCCTATGAAAGCATAATGTTTCTCAAATGGTTTAACTTTAGCAGTTAAAGCTCATATACAAATGTCAGATGAATGTATGCTCATAAAATATAATCATGAAGATTTGAGCATTTTTAGACATTGAAGCATTTTCAAACAAGTATATTGAATGAATGAACATGAATGCAAAAGGCTTGTTTGAAAATCTGACATTGTATGAAAAATAATCAGAAATGAATTATATAACAATCAAAGCTTAAGGTCAAGAATAATGGATATTGTCTATTGTCTATATGAAACAAAAATATAGACATTATTGAAATGACGTTTCAAAATGAAATATCGCTCAAAATTCTTTAAAGTACAAGCGGGGTGTTTGACCATCGAAAAATTGTTTCAATTTAGAGACATGGTAAGAACAATTTGAGCAAAAATTAAACCGATATGTGTGAATACTTGAAAGTACGTAGAAAAGACAATACGCAAGTATTTATCTTTGGAAACACACGGTTTGTTTATCAATTAAGCACAAAAATAAAATGAAAACATTTAAAATCACAATTCCAAATTATAAAATCTGTTTAAGAATCGGGAAGTGGTTTGAACATTTCAGAACATGTTTTCTATATCTGAAAGTTGTCCTTCTTTTAGATATATTTGAGATTAAGATAAGAAATTTACCTTTTCGCGCAATCTTAAATCTCATGAAGTCAAGCTGAAGTCATTAAGATATGATCGTGTCATCCTCTCTCATCCTGCATAAGTCTCAAAGTCTAGTCAAAACAAATTTATTCACAAAGTTATTCGAAAAATAAAAAAACATAAAACAGTAAAACGATTAAAGTACGAGTTCTGATTTGAAATAATCAGAAATCATAGTCTTACTCCTTTTGACTTGGCTTATAAGCTCCCCCTAAAATCATGCATTACAAAAATTTTGTCATTTAAGTAAAATGCAGAAATTAGTTATGCTCCCCCTCAAAATAATGTAGATCATCTAAAATCTTCTCTTACTCCCCCTGAGATCATGAGCAAACAATTAAAGTGCAGATATCCTTCACACATAATGATAAAGAAAATGATGAAAAATAACAATACGTAACTTTATGAGGTAACAACCGATTATGTCTTAAAATTTAACATACCAAGCTTAGAGACAAGAAAATTAAATCTCTTTTCATCTAAGGGTTTGGTAAATAAATCTGCAAGTTGATAATCTGTTTTTACAAAATAAAGTTCAATTGTTTCTTTTTCTACATTATCTTTTATAAAATGATACCTGACATCAATGTGTTTGGTTTTCGTATACTGGACAGGATTAGCAGATATCGCGATTGCACTCTTCGAGTCACAATATATTGGAATTTTATCAAACTTGAATCCATAGTCTCGCAGCTGTGTTCGCATCCACAGAATTTGAGAGCAGAAACTGGCAGCAACTACATACTCTGCTTCAGCAGTCGATGTGGAAACGCATAATTGTTTCTTTGATGCCCAGCTAACGAGCTTGTCTCCAATAAATTGAACGTGACCTGAAGTACTCTTTCTGTCCAACATGCAACCAGCATGGTCTGCATCTGAATAGGCAGTCAGTTGAAAACCAGTATCCTTAGGATACCACAGACCAAGATCTGTCGTCCCCTTCAGATATCTAAAAATCCTTTTGACAGCAGCCAAATGGGATTCTTTGGGAGCATCCTGATATCTAGAACATAAGCATGTTGAAAACATAATATCTGGTCTACTAGATGTAAGATACATTAACGATCCTATCATACCTCTATAAGTCCTAACATCAACACCTTTACCCGAAGGATCAGTGCTAATCTTAGTACCTGGTGCCATCGGGGTTCCAATAGGTTTACAATTTTCCATATTGAACTTCCGAAGAATGTCCAAAATGTACTTAGATTGGTTAATGAAAATCCCCGTAGAAAACTGTTTAACTTGTAATCCGAGAAAGAAATTCATCTCTCCCATCATACTCATTTGAAAACGTGACACCATGAGGTTAGAAAAGTTTTTGCAATATTTAGGATTGGTGGAGCCAAATATTATATCATCAACATATATTTGAATAAGGATGATATCGGCTTTTTCCTTTTTGATGAACAAAGTGGTATCAACCTTACCTTTGGAAAAACCGGACTTGACCAAGAATTTAGATAGAACATCATACCATGCTCGAGGGGCTTGTTTTAAACCATACAGAGCTTTGTCCAAGATGTAGACATGATCTGACTTATCTGGATTGACGAACCCTTCTGGTTGAGACACGTATACTTCCTCCTTAAGAATGCCATTCAGAAAGGCTGTTTTCACATCCATCTGATAGACTGTGAAATTCTTATGATCTGCGTAGACTAGAAACATGCGAATTGCTTCTATACGCGCTACTGGAGCATACGTCTCATCGTAGTCTATGCCTTCCTCTTGCCGGAAACCTTTGGCAACAAGTCTAGCTTTGTTCCTTATGACGATACCATCTTCATCCTTCTTATTCTTGAATACCCATTTAGTGCCAATCACGGATTTACCTTCCGGTTTTGGAACTAATCTCCAGACCTTCAGAGCTTCAAACTGATTTAATTCTTCTTGCATAGTAGATACCCAATCTGAATCAGCTAAAGCCTCTGATACTCGCGTGGGCTCTATCTTGCTGAGGAATGAGTCATGCATACATTGATTAAGAGTCGCTGACCTAGTTTTTACAGGGTTGTTGAGATCGCCAATTACTTGATGTAATGGATGCTCTTTGGTCCAACGATGCTCATGAGGTAGTGGAGTAGATGAAGTTTGAACATGATCATCATCTAAAAATCCACTATCAGACTCTTCAGATTGAATAATAGGAGGGAGGTTTGCAGTTGAACTTTCAGGTGCAGAAGTATCAGTTGGAACAACAGACTCTGGCTGTTGAGTAGACATTGTATCACACCCAACTGATATAGATACTTCTGGCTCAGCAATTACTTGTATATCTTCAACTATAGGAGTAGTTGATGGAATGTGAGTTTCTGACTGAACGGGGGATACAAGTTCAGTTAAAACTTCTGAAGTGACTGGATGATTGCAACTTGTGTCTTCAGACGTGTCAGTCACAACAGATTTAGATACATTAGATCCTAGAAACTCATCATAAAAGAATTCAAATAACAAATCTAAATCAGATAAATGTGAAATAGATGTAGAAGCGTTATTTGAAATATTTGCTGTAGAAGCAGGTTCTGGACTGATCTGCCCAGAAGCTAATACTCCAGTGATAACGGGTTCTGAACGGAGTTGTTCAGAAGCCATTTCTTCATCAAATGTTACATTAACGCTCTCGACGACTGTCTTTGACTTCTTCAGATAAACACGATATGCTGCCGATGTTGAAGAATAACCAATGAAGATACCCTAGCCCGCCTTAGCACTGAATTTATTCAGACTCTCTCTGTCGTTAAGCACAAAACATTTACACCCAAATATGTGAAAATACTTGATTGTTGGTGTTCTGTTGTTGATCAGCTCATATGGAGTCTTTTGAAAACGGCGGTGTATCATGGACCGATTTTGAGTATGACATACAGTTGACACAGCTTCTGCCCACAAGAATAGAGGTAGATCGGATTGGCTGAGCATAGTACGAGCGGCCTCGACTAGCGTCCGATTTCGCCTTTCGAATACTCCATTTTGTTCAGGCGTACGAGCTGCAGAGTACTGATGTGATATACCGACCGATTCGAGATATTCTTCAACTATCTTGTTTTTTAACTCTGTTTTTGGAAATTTTTGTTTGTCCTAATTTTTGGGGTGTTAAGTTGTCTCTTACTAGGATCGATGTAGTGTGAAGCCTCATGGAGAGCATCAAGACGTTCCAAGCTGAGGCGCTCCCAGAAGAAAACCTCAAGGCCGAAATCATGATGAAGCAACAGAATTGCTAACGGAATATAGATGTGGCCTCAAACTCTTTCAAGATCGAATTTGGGTACCAAAATTTGGAGGAAATCGGGAAATACTCCTAGAGGAAGCTCGCAAGTCCAAATACTCCATATATCTCTGTAGCACAAAAATGTATAAAGATTTGAAGTTAAACTATTGGGGATCGATGATGAATCTTGACGTGGCCAACTATGTGGAGAGGTATGTCATTTGCCTTCAAGTCAAGGTGGAACATCAAAAGCCATATGGGAGTTTGCAATCCTTAACCATTCCGTAATGGAAGTGGGAACACATCACAATAGACTTCCTGATGAAGCTACCAAAGACCTTACGAGGTCATGATACGATTTGGGTGGTAGTGTACCGACTCACTAAAAGTGGCACACTTTCTGGAAATGCGAGAGATTTTGTCAATGGACAAGTTATCCAAACTCTACATAGACGAAGTAGTGTCAAGACACAGCGTGCCACTATCTATTATGTCCGACAGGGATAGTCGGTTTACTTTTAGATTTTGGGATGGTCTGCCGAAGGAGTTAGGCACAAAGTCAAGTTGAGAACGGCCTACCATCCGCAAACGGACGGTCAAAGTGAGAGGACAATTAAAACTCTTAAAGACATGTTGAGATCGTGTGTCATAGATTTTAGAGGAAGTTGGGACTCACACTTACTTTTGGTGGAGTTTGTTTATAACAACAGTTATCATTCCAGCATCGGGATGGCACCTTTTGAGGCCTTGTATGTCCGTAAAGGTAGGACCCCGGTGTGTTGGCTTGAAGCGGGGGAGAAACAATTTGTTGGGCCGGAAATTGTGCAAGAAACGGCGAATAAATTGAGAACATCATAGAACGGTTGAAAGAGGCTCAAGACCGAAAAAGAGATATGTAGACAAGAAGCGGAGGCCAATGGAGTTGCAAGTGGGTGATCCGGTCATGTTGAAAGTATCTCCATGGAAGGGCTTTATCCTTTTTGGAAAGCGAGGGAAACTTAGTTCCCGTTTTCTCGAACCCTTCACTATTTTAGAACGAATCGGACTCCAAGCGTATAAACTAGACTTGCCACCGAAGATGGAGGGGATACATCCAACCTTTCACGTACACTATCCTCGTAAATGCTTGGTCGATGAAGAAAGCATTATTCCCTTGAAGGAAATTCGAGTGGATACCGGTAACCGTTGTGTGGAAGAACCGCAGGCCATATTGGAATCAAAGACGAAGAAACTCCATCATAAAGAGGTAACCATGGTAAAAGTCCAATGGAACACCATCGAGGAGCGAACGTCACGTGGGAATCCGAATAAGACATGAAGATGTGGTATCCTTACCTATTCGGTTGAACCGAGATTTCGGGAACGAAATATTTTCCAACGTGGGGAGGATTGTAACAACTGTAATTTTATGCCAAGTAGATTTATAATTCCTTTAACTAATTTGTGTATCGTTTGTACTCTAAAAGATGAAAATTCAGCCTCGGGGACATGTTGGGCGAGAATGCAATGATAGTGCCAAAGGTCACTATTGCGTGTAATAATTGCTAAGGACCCTCGGTACTATCCCGACGACATTTACATGCTAGTTTGACAAGGCCATAGTCGCCCGGGCATAGTTGCGGCCTGGCAAGGGGCTCAAAACACTTTTCGCGACCTTGCCCTTCGAGAATGCCCAGGGCACAATCGTCGGGCATAGTCGCCCGAACCTGGCAGGGGCATAAACCCCTTTTTCACCCGATTTCAGCCAAGCTTTCTTTCCCAAATCATTTCCTTAATATTATGAGGTGCGATTTTCTCCATTCAAGACCTTCTCCACATTTATTACATGCCAAAGGTTTGGTAGATCTTTATTGGTGCATTTAAGGCACCTTGGGAGTCATTTATTGTGAAGATCCAAGTGCTCAAGGTCCAAGTATCACCTTCCCGGAAACCCAGACCATTCGTGGTCGCCCGGGGATTAGTCGGTGTGCGTAAGCTGGCCCGAAAACCCCCGGTTACCAAAAAAAAGTATCACCTTCCCACGTTGTTCTAGGATTGCCAGTTTTCTAGGTTTTCTTCTAAAAACCGAACTAGTGAGTTTTAAATGATTTTGTAAAACTAGATACATATCCAATATGCTTCTCCTCATCATCTCATGCCCTACATGGTTTTAAACTCTCCTTTATTTGATGAAATGTTCATATTTATATAATATATAGAGAAGTATTTGACTATGGGGATAAAACTCTTGCTTTTGTGTTTTAAGACTCATGGATTAATACCTAAAATATCTTAGGAGAGCTTTGAGAATCTCTATTGGTAATTTTACTGGTTCATATACAAATACTCATATTTTAGGGTGTTGGGATTACTTGGAGATTTGGCTAAATAAGAGGCATTTTGGTAATTAAACCCCCCTCTGTTTATGGTATTATGCTTTATGTACATGATATATAGCTTTATCGCACGATAACACTCTATGATAAATTATATGCCTATGTGACCAATTTGAGGGCCATTGATGATTATACTAAGCCTCTTTCATTTTGAACATGGTGGTTGGACTACAAGATTACACATGTTGGCATTATGTACGTTTTGCTTGGAGTAGAGTTGTATTATTGCTTATTGAGAGTTGGATGAACCATTGAGTAGGCAATAGGAGGATATAGTCTTGGGTGCCACCTTGGAGGTGTGCATCTAGATCTCCGTCATTCGGGTAATGCCTTAAAGGCAACCCCCAATGTGCCGGGCCTTGTGGTGTTAATCATAGGAGTAGATGCTAATGTATATCGACTCTTGAGGTGAAACTTGATTGGTGCTATGGGTCTCCCTCATTGATTCTAAAAATGAATTTCATAAATGTATATATATGATTTTATCCGTTAATTGTTGACTATCCTTACTTGATCAAACTCACTAGATTTTTGGTGTAACAGTTGTTTGGTGTCGATATGTATCTCAGGTTCTAGCGGTTCGGTCTCTAAGCAAGGCTAGCTGGGGGTAGTGAGAGCTTTGGGGAAAGACCTTTTGGGACACCATCACTTTTAGAAGAACATTATTTTTGGTTGATTGAACGACACCCGATTTGTAATCTTGTTCCTTTTGAGGAATTAGATTATTAGGTTGTTGTTTTAATTTTCTTTTAATTACAAACTTGTAATTAACAGGTGTTTACTATTCCCCTGTTTGGGAGGCCCATGCCTTGGCATTTATATACCACATTTTCATTTTTTGGAAATTTTTGTTTGTCCCAATTTTGGGGTGTTACAATGTGTTTGGTAAACGTCCCCTTAATAAGACATATAAACAAATAGGAAAAATAAACTAATATAAATATTCAATGTTCAAACTATTTTAAGGGTCGTTTACTCAAAGGCTTACCTAATAAGTGCTTACCAGTAAAGGTTAACACTCTAACTTACCTTACCGGGTAAGATTGTAGTTCATCAAAACGGTATTGTATGTAACAATTTATGTGGTAAGCACTTATCGGATAAGAGTCATCATCCTCACTTACTAGGTAAGACTCTCCATCCTTTTCATTATTCTTACCAGGTAAGATTCTCGACCCCTGCCATGTTCATCCGGTAAGGTAAATAACCAGGTAAGTGTTCAGTAAAAGACCCGTAATTTCTTAACAAATATTTGTAACCATGTAGTTTCTCATCTTTTTTTATGCGGATGACACAATCTTTCTTGGGGAGTGGTCGCTTCAAAATTTTAGGAATATTTTATGTATTCTTAGATGTTTTTTCTGGTCTCGGGACTTAAAATTAATCTCCTCAAGAGTAAGCTTTTCAAAGTTGGTGTCGACTTCAATGGGGTGATAGAAGTTGCATCTGTAGTAGGATGTGCTCATTTAAAATTGCCTTTTTGCTATCTAGGATTACCTGTTGGAGAAAATATGTCCAAGCCTCAAGGATGGAAGGTGGTGGTTGACAAGTTCCTTGCCAAATTGTCGAATTGGAAGGTTAAAACATTGTTTGTGGGTGGGCGTCTTACCCTGCTCAAATCGGTGTTGGGGAGTCTCCCGAAATATTATATGTCCTTGTTCAAGATGATATCTTCGGTTGTCAAAAATGTTGGAATACATTCGGCATCAATTTTTCATTGGAGGTGATATGGACGATAATAAGATGTCTTGGGTTAAATGGGATAAAATTATGGCTACCAAAAAAGATGGTGGTCTTGGTATAGGAAGTTTATTTTCTTTTAGTAGGGCCTTACTTTTAAAATTGGTGTGAAGATTTCGAGTTGATCAAGAGGCGGTGTGGAGTGAAGTGATTAAATCGATACATGGCAAATGGTCAGATTGGATCGGTTTTATCTGTTGTGGATTCGAATTCAACATAGTTGTCGATCTTGAAGGCTTTTATCTATCTATGAGGTAAAAATGTTGATCTTTTGTCGTTTTGTAAGAAAAAAGTAGGAGATGGATCGAATACTTAATTTTGGCATGATATTTGGTTGGGAAATGGGCCTTTGAAAATGGAATATCCAAGAGTGTACGTTTTGGATCTTAATAAAGAGGTTATGGTCAAAGAGCGGGTAATGCACGAGGATTTGTTGGGTCTAAAATGTGCTAAGTCCAGTTAGTGCTGCTAAGTGCTGAAAGAATTAATACTGCTGAAGACTTTAGTACTGCTATTCAAAGGTATTACTACTGCTTGTAGGATTACTACTGCTAGAGGTATTAATACTGCTTGAAAGTTAATACTGCTAGTAGTTAGTACTGCTTGAAGAATTACTACTGCGAGCATGGTTAGTACTGCTGAGGATGAAGATTAATGTTGCTTATGAAGATAAAGATGGATTGATTGTTTGATGCGAAAGACTAGGAGCTGGAGATAATGTTGAAGATAATCATGGACTGGATGTTGGAGATCAATATTATTTTCATATTTATCTTGTATTTTGTTTTGTATATATATAGTTTAGAAGTCTTAGCATAGAGATACATTGATACAGATACAGAATACGTTTTTGTTTTAGAGAGAATTAGTCTCAAGATTGTTAGTAATCCTTTCAATAGAGAAGTATTGAACGTCTGTTGAGTCTATTCAACAGATTGAGGTTGTGGTTGTAATCATTAAGTTAATTCAATATAACTTGTGATTTGATCCATACACTGTTCTATTGATTTACTGTTAAAGTGTTATTCCGCAAACTTTTTTAACAAAGTTTCTGAGTGTTAATTAAATTCTTGTTTAGAATTTCGATCTTGACACACGAGGATTGGTTTGGTTATTTTCGTAGGGAACCAAGGGAGAGAGTAGAATTGGTGCATTTTTCCGCCTTGAGAGATAAGTTACAGTCTTTTTTCATTTCTCATCAGAAAGATCAATGGGTGTCGCCATTTGGATGGATCAGTTTCTTTTACCGTTGCCTCTAATAAGAATTACTTTAATTCCAGTTTGTTGGTTATGGACTCGATTGGTACTAGATGGAATCACTTAGTTCCTATTAAAGTCAATGTTTTCTGTTGGCGTTAGGGTTTGAACAGGATAACCACTCGGGATAATTTGGATAGGAGAGGGATTGATGTTGGCTCTTTGTTTTGTCCGCTATGTGATGTGGGTAAAAAGTCATGTGATCATTTGTTTTTGTTTTTTTGTGCTATTTGGCAACGGAGATTTGGAGACAGATTGGTAGATGATTGCATTTAGATATCAGGGCGTTTAGTTCCTATGCGACTTGGATTACATGGTTTTCTAACTTGCGGTTGAAGAGTGAGAAGAAGATGTGATTTGAGAATGTTATTCTCACTATGCATTGGTACATATGATCGTTCCGCAATGTGACCATTTTTGGCGAGACCAAGCTGAAGAAGGCGGATATCTTTGACAGGATTGTGACTCAGGCTTATTTTTGGGTTTCTAATAGGAATAACAAGTTTACAGTTAATTGGGTGGGTTTGGCTTCATAACCCTCTCATAGTTATTTTCTGTATGTAATTGTTTGCTTTAACATCTTGCTAGTTTTTAGTTAAATTTCGTTGTTGTTCACAAAGAAAATGTATTAGATATTTCAAAGGACATTGGGAGTTCTACGTGCATATTACATGATTCTCTGCTTACATACACCGTTCAATCATTATTGAAACTCTTGAGATCTTAACGAAAACAACCTCTGGACTCTAGTAGGTAAGGTCTAAGTAATCTTATCCCTTTTTTGACCCTATTTTTCAAGTGCTACTACTATTAGATTATTGGGTATCTGACGTACATTTTTTTATGGAAAAGGTCGTTGAAAACTTTAGACGGATTCTAGAAGAAAATTCATATAAACTTTTTTCGCAAAATTTTAGACGAATTATTGATTATTTTAGATGGCAGATATTCCAATGAAAAACTGTTGAAAATTTTGCGATTTTTTCGATGGATGATCGATGAATTATGTCTTTGTCGAAAGTCTGTCAAAAACAAGTTAGTTTAGGGGTACTAAATACAAAGATAAAAACGAGATAATAAAGCCTACTACTTATTATTTTAAGGCAAGTCCTCTAGTTCTTTATAATAATTTCGCCTAACCGACTGTGATTTGGGTTTTTTACGAATAGCCTCTCAATATACAATGAAGCAACATTTGTAGATTGATTATCAACACCTCAACGGTGATGATAATCCCTATTAAACTATTGAGTAATGATGGATTTCAATAAGCCAAAAATATGTAATTCCCTAGCAAGACACTACTAGGTTAATTAATATGTAATGAAAGAGACGCGTTTTTTATGTTTATGGGTAGGTATATTTAGGCAAAAGTGACAACCCCTTGAACTATCACAATTTGATAGTTTTTGTGATAGTTTCTGCCATTCACGACGCAATTTTTCCAGCAATCACCACCGAAGCCAACAGTCACATGGCGACACTTCAGGACCATCACATATGTTCCACACAACCCCTGATGTGAACCTTGTGATTGTTCATGAACATATGCCACCATATGTGAATTGTCGCATTTTGTTCAATAACAAACCTACCAAAGTATCGCAACTGCCCAAGTTTGTCATTATTGGACCTCAAATATAGAAGTTGCGGGTCAAGGCGGCTATGCAATGTGCATCATCAAAGCGCCCATGATCACGTGCGTGTAAGGGTGCATTGCACCCTTTTGAAGCCCCCACCATTCCAATACCATAAATTAACATATGGAACATAGTTACACTTATATATCCATTTTTGTTTCACTCTTTCACCTATGTAAGACAAGATGAAACTCAACCATCAAATAGAACTCTTCTCTTCTTCCTAAAATTCAACCCAAAACACTTAAAGTTTATTTTGAAAATTTTCACAACAAAACATATTCAAGAAAATATGATTTTTCTATTTTTTTTTTAAATCCATCGAAAAGTGGTAAGAAAAATATTTTTGTGGGTTTAATTAAGAAAGAGAAAAGTGAAAATTTAAAATTACAAAAAGAACCATGGATTCCGACTTGACAAACGTAAAATGTATCATTTCCATTTTTCAAAACATGTTACCATGTTAGATCTTTGTTTTCTTTTCTTGCAAATTGGCCCTATTCCTTCGTGTTGCCGGCAATGGCACATGCTTTGGGTGCCCCCTTCCTCTCTCCTTGACCATTGACTTTTTTTTCTCAACTCATACATATATACAAAGGGGCGTTGAAATGGAACTCATTTACATGGTGCAACCCTTGAAACCCCTCTATTCACCACACATTTAATATAATTAAAAAAAATAAAAAAAGCTAAAAGTAAAATGGGTGGTAGATTAAGGGGTTGACAAGGGTTACTTCATGTAAAATGTTGCATAATAACCCCTCTATCTCTCTCTATATATATATATAGAGTCAAGTTTAAGTGAAAATCTAAAAAAAAACGGAAAAATGAGAAACTCCCTAGTAGTCATTCATCTGGACGGTATGCACTTGTGCATACAAGTAATTTATAATATGCACACGTGCATATGCACAAATGCATAATATGCATACGTGCATAAAAACCAAAAAACAACTTAATTACTTATATGCACAAATGCATTCCGTCCAGATCAAATAGTACCAGAGTATTCCTAAGTTTTCTATTTTTTTTTAGGTTTTCCCTTGAACTTCCCTCTCTCTCTCTCTCTCTCTCTCTCTCTCTCTCTCTATATATATATATATATATATATATATATATATATATATATAAAGTTTAGGTTCATTTGAGAAATTGTAAATGTATGAGAAATAAAAAAATGATCATAGCCCTTTATCTGGTCAACATTTGCAGCTT
This sequence comes from Arctium minus, assembly GCA_954870635.1. Classification (NCBI taxonomy): domain Eukaryota; kingdom Viridiplantae; phylum Streptophyta; class Magnoliopsida; order Asterales; family Asteraceae; genus Arctium; species Arctium minus. The sequence continues at coordinate 110,354,455 of OX941084.1, forward strand.
TGGTCATGAAACACTGAATAATTCCTTGTGTGGTCTGTAGAAGATAGAGGGGTAGTTTCGTAAAATACGTGGGACGAGTTCATATGTGAACCTATGTGATTCACAAATGAACTATACGTTCATATATGAATCGGTTAGTTAGTTTATATGAGAATCAGTTAATTAGTTCATATATGAATATGTTAATTAGTTCAATTGATTCATATATGAACCTACAGTTAATAAGTTCATATGTGAATCAGTTAATTAGTTCATATATGAATCACAAAGGTTCATATATGAATCAGTTAAAATAGTTCATATGTGAATTACACTGTATAGTTCATTTGTGAATCATACATGTTTATATATGAACTCGTCCATGTATTTGTAAAAATTACGAAATTGTCCTTCTATTTTTAGAATAGTCGCAACTTTTGACCGGTCAAAGCAGCAATTATTGACCAGTCAAATCCGATCTTGATTGAATGAAATGTTATGATTACTTCTCTATTTCTCATACATTTAGAGCATTTCCAACAACATTGCTAAAATAGAAAAAAATAGGTTTTTGTTTTCTATACTTTTTCAACAGCATTGCTAAAATAGAAAAAATTGGGTTTTTGTTTTCTATACTTCTTCAACAGCATTGCTATCTTGTTTTTTTTATAATAGAGAATCATAAAAAAATCTCTAAATATAGAGAACTCTCTATAATTCTCTAAATATGTGAGAGAAATATTATTTTATTCCATCCCACCAATGAGATTCAGTTTTTATAATTTTATATTAAGTTTTTTTAAAAGTGTATTGGAATGATAAATTCCAGAATATGATAATAATATAAGTTGTTTTAAAATTTCTAAAATAGCAAATCTGTTGGAGTTGAATATAATACTTTTTAGAGATTTTTAATTTTGGTTCTTTATTTTAGATAAATTATAGAAAAGCTGTTGGAGATACATTTATCATTTCTTAAATGAACATATCTCTCTATATATATACATGGGCGGATCCACCTTGGAGCCAGAAGTGGCATTGGCTCCACCTCAATCTTTAAAAATAAAATTTAATATATTCCTACACCTTAATTACCCACTTGAAATTTTATTTATTAATATCAAATTCTTCTTTTTCTTACTTTATAAATCCCAAGTTTTTCTAAAGGTTATAAAATAAACACATTACTTTATTGAACACTAAAAAAAATACGATACATTTTATGTATTTTCAAAGGGTTTTTCTTATTTATATGGTTATTTACACACATATTGTGTTTGTTGGTATAAATATAGACATAATTATGTTATTTAGGTCAATTATGTTTTTCAACTCTTTTTACAACTATTTTTAAGACAACTATTTAATTAAAAAACACATATACTTAAAAATGTTTTCTCAACCTTTAAATTATGTTCTTACATTTTTTCTAGACACCTCCTAAATAAAATTTCTGTCTCCGCCCCTATATATATATATATATATATATATATATATATATATATATATATAGATCGAGGTTTAGGGAAAACCTCAAAAAAAAATGGAAAACTGAAGAATACTCTGGTAGTCTTTCATCCGTATACATGTAAATTATGTTATTTTTTTTGTTTTTATGCACATGTGCATGTTACAAATTACTTGTATGCACAAGTGCATACCGTCCCAATGAATGACTACCAGAGTGTTCTTCAGTTTTCCGTTTTTTTGAGGTTTTCCCTGAACCTGACCCTGACTCTCTCTCTATATATAGGGTTGGGTTTCGGTGAGCAGTTGAGGTTAACGTGTGAAGTACGAGAAGTGGTTATAACCGTTGGATGAGAAATGGATGCACATTAGAATGAGATGCATCAAGATGCTCCGGATCAATTTCCTTCTAAGCCGCAATTCATGATAGCGCATTCGGTTAAAAGTACCACTTCTCATGTTTGTCACGTTAACTTCAACTTCTCACACAATCCTTCGCCTATACACATAAATACGTGCATGTATATATGTCTGTATTAGAAGATAATACAATTGAGAACATACAAGCATTCAAAAATGCCTTTGCTTCTACAACTAACCCTTATTATCGTTGTAGCCTTCCTCTCTCATGGGCATGAATCCATAGCACAATATGTACCATCTTATACTTCTGCAGTTGTTCCAGTAAATAAACATAACGATGCTGTTAACCCACTTTATAGCGCTGCGATCACCGCAACATACATAAACACGCAAACCTTGAAGGCAAACTTCCTTATCGACATCGATGCTCCTTTCAATTGGCACGACTGCATCCTGCAATGGAACATATATCCGGATGGTTGCCCCGCCAACACGCCTTGCACCTATCCTGTTTCATGCGAAGAATACGTATGCACCGATGTGCGAACTACTCACACATACGAGAATCCTACATGCCCTCCGGTAACCAACGATTCAACGTTACCTGGTTGGGGATATTGTACATGCCCGGTCCCCGTGGTCGATCCTGTTATGGGATCGTGTGGCCAAGCTCTGCTCGACTACGATGAGTTCATAATGAAAACAAGCAACGGTAGAAATGTTTTCACTAGTACATATAGTGTTTACCCTAATGCTGCATGTGCTCCTTCTTCGTCGTTTGAATCATTCCCTACAAATGTTAGTGGTGTCATGGCACTTTCGACCTCGCCTCACGCGTTGCCCGCTTATTTATTTCAACCGATTAAAAGGAGCATAGCTTTATGTTTGCCTAGCACCGTGTCTGCGCCAGGGGTTCTATTCTTTGGAACCGGTCCTTATTACCTTCTTCCCCAATCAGATCTTGATGTAACAAGTTTTCTTTCTTATACTCCCTTAATAAAGCATCCGGATTCTTTTGGATACTTTATTGGTGTCAATGCGATTGTAATAAAGAAGAGATCAATCGACGTTCTTGGGAATGCATCTACCAAGCTTAGTACAATCGACCCTTACACCACTCTAAGAACCGATATTTATAAGTGGGTGATTCGGAGGTTTTCAATGGTTACAAAACGAATCCCTCCTTCAAAGTCGATTGCGCCATTTGGCCTTTGTTTCAGCACCTTCTCCAATGTGAGTTTAAAAGTTCCCGATATTGATTTTAGTCTTCAGGATGGGAAGAAGTGGAGTATATCTACGGCAAACTCCATTAAGCAAGTAACCAACGATATTTCATGTCTAGCGTTTGTGGATGGTGGTGCGACAACTGAACTTCCAATCGTGATAGGAACTTTTCAGTTTGAGGATAACTTTCTGGTTTTTGATTTGGAGAATTCGAGTTTTGGGTTTAGTTCTTCGTTGTTGCGTAAGCATACTTCTTGTGCAAACTTTAACTTTACCCTAATTTCGAGCCATTGAACCCGTTACGAAAAGGTGTATTCAATTTCGTCAAATTAAGTTTGCTTCCCTCATAAAGAACTTATCGTTTGATGTTACTCGGTAGTCGAAATTAGTCAATCTTAACTACTTCGACGTATATGATGTTAACAAATAGCAACATGTTAACTAGCATAAATAATGTAATACAATTTGTAGCTAGCTGTAGTAATAAATTAATTGTTACTTGTTGATTGGGTAACATCAAAAGGTATCTTATCTGTACTTACTACTTAGCGGTCATTTACCAAATTTTTATTGGGTAAACGCTTACCGGTAAAAGATTACACCTTCATTTATCTTATAGTATGGTATCATTGGTCATAAAAATGGATTATTGGTAAGCGTAAACGCTTACTGGATAAGAGTCGCTTCCAACACTTACTTGGTAAGACTCTCAGTTTAATTATAAGGGTTTGGTCAATCATGTTTACTTGATGATAGATGCATGTGGTGGTCTTTGTCGAGGATGAAAATTTCATTCATGATAAAGTTAAGGAAAATGATATAGATTCTTTAGATGATTTTTGTAGATTATGTGACGATAATCATGATGATGATGATCATGTACTCCATTTTGTTCTAGTGACCAATGTGATTAATATATTGTAAATTTGTAATCTAATTTTGATTTGTTCAACGTTTTAAATTTGACTTTATTATTATGATTATGTGATGATGATGATCATACCTGTTTTTATTTGATGATTGTATTTTTGGTTACTCATTTGTCGAAGATGATTTGTTGAGTTATTAATGTTGTTTCACTTTTCTCTTCTATTTTAGATTGGATTTTTGAATTATTTTTTAGTAACATTCGGTTAGGTTATCAGGTTTAAATCTTCTGCAAATGTATAATTTGTTGGGAAAACTGGGTTGTGGTTAGATAATACTCAAGTCTGAATACATGATCCAGACTTAGAACTATTTAGCCATTTCAGAGAAACTTCATAACTCTGATCAGAAGGATCAAATATCTGAATATACACCCTCAGACTTATCCCTAGTGAGATTTTTAGTTCGACCACTCTATACTTAGTGAAATATAAATTGAATATTAGAAATAATCAAGTACATTATATACATGAAAACGTAGAGTATAAAGTCGTGAACTTTATCAAATCTGGAAACGCGAAGCCTCTTGCACTACAAGAAAAAGTTTGGTTAGTGACCAAAATTTTTGTGACTACTTATATTTTGGTCACTCAATATGACGTTAGTGACGATGACAAAGGTCGTCATTAATTTTTCATCACTAATATGAATTTTAATGACAAAAAATAAATTTGGTCACTAATTCTCATGGAATTTCGATTACGACATATTGTTTCATCACAAGAAGTAGTGGTCATTACATGAAAGTATTAGTGACCAATAATTAGTGGTCACTAGGTGTTATTTATTAGTTGTAATTGAGTTGGATGTGTTAGTGACAAAAAAAAATGGTCACTAAATTGAAAGTGTTAATGACCAAAAACAAAATGAATTATGTTAGATGAATTATGTATGGTTTCACTTATGTTACGCCACAAGTAGATGTATCAACATCGATTTATCTGGTTCAACAAATCAAGTTTGTCGTTCTGATTTGTTTTTGTAAGTACAATGAGACAGCAGCGAACTGCTTAGTGTTAATTTCTCGAAGCATCGTTCTTCTCTCGAGAATGACGAAAACTACGGTAGGAATGTGTTGAGCAACCTTCTTTTGATCATAGGTGTACGTAAGATTCATGTCTACGAATATACAAGTATTTCTAATTATTACAAACCAAATATGAAAGATATATGTGACTCCATTTTTCAACCATAGGTTGTTCCCATTTTCAAATTAACTTAGAGAAAGTTGTTGATGATCATTTGGTGCGCTACCAATGCTTGTTATATTGACTTAGAGGTGGGGTGATTGATTTATGCAGACTACAACCTGACCAAGTTATCACTTTCCCATCCAGGCCCTTATCCCGTAGGTTTTAAATTTTAGATTGTAATTGAATATAATTCTCGTTCTAAAGTATGATATGGTATTGCGTGTATTCTTGTTTTTAGTTTCTTGTTTTTGTACTACCCTAATAAGTAACATCATTTGATACATTATCTGTTAAATTGCCACCTGGATGCAAGCATCTTCTGTTTCGGAATCTATATTTTCCACGTATTTGATGTGCATTGAGTTTTTTGTGAGCTTGGACTCTCCCGGTTTGATGATTGATGGTTTGCCTCTTTTGCGTTTAGTTTTTGATTGTTGTTTTATTACTGATGCTTGGGAACAAGAAAATTATAAAATCTATGTGGGAAACACTGTTGGTCAGCTTAGTTTAAAACCTAACATAAATCATCAAAATGTTTTGAGATAATGATTATCAACCATCAAATTGTTCCTCCTTTTACTTTCTTGTCCTAAATCGACCATCTTAGTTTATTTCATTAAAATAGAACGAAAATAATGTTAACTGTGACAACATAGGCAGGTCATCAATAAATTGCTTTAGATTGGAAGCTGCTATGTGCAGTAGTGGAATTCATTCACTTTTTGTTGTTCAAGTGGTAGTTTGGCAAGAGACCATAGGACCTGGTTCCTTTAAGAGAGACCTTTGTGTGAATTCACCTACTGGAAGTGGGAAAACCTTAGCCTATCCTTTCAGCTTGTGCTATCAAATGTCTTCGAGCTTTAGTCGTTTTGCCAACTCGTGATTTAGCTTTGTAGGTTAGACATATTGTTCTTTACAAATAACAGTCAATACACCACAAAAAACAGTGGTTTTAGCAACGACTTTTGTCGTCGCTAAAAGTCCATTTTTCCCCGTAACGATTTATAGAGACGATATTTCATCGCTATAGCTTGTGAATGAAGCTTTCGTCGCAAAAGCCCCGTCGCTGAAACTCACTTTTCTTGTAGTGATAGAAAATGATTCATTAATCGAACTCTTTCTCTTCTCCTGTCAACAGACATATGTATCTTTGCCTATTCATCATGTTAAGTGATTATTATTTTATCCAGCGATTACTGCATGATGATATTATCATAGATAGACATGCTTTAATATATGCATTCGTTGTAGCATATAATAATTAATTTAAGACTACATTCTCACTTCTCAGGAAGATGGGAGGAGGGGCAAGGGATAGAATTTGGAAGACTGTAAGCTGGAAATCAACCATTGATTATTTTGGCATATTAGCATATACATACCAGCACCATATCTCAAATTCAATTTGTTTTAGGGCTCACTTCAACGCATCATCTATCCTATTTATTTCTTTCTCTCCATAGATGAACCAGACTTGTTCTCCATTGAACATGGATATAATTTCTCAAGCGTAACACTATCAAAATGATAGTGGAGCTCTGCCTATCGTAACACTATCAAAGCAATATTGTTCATGGTAACACTCAAAATATCATATTTTGGTCTTCTTGATTTAAGCCCACGAGACATTTATATGAAATTATGAATGAAGGGGGTCCCTTTATATTATATATATATATATATATATTTGGATTTAACCCACTAGATGCCTCCTTCTAAAGTCCAAACTTAGTCAGAGATCGACTTCCAACCTAGACATCGATTCATTGTGCATGACGATTTCCAACCCACAATCACTACTATTTCTAGCGATTTCTACTCGGACACCCTCAAATCATAGCGATTTCCGGCCTTAGTTCTGTTTTCTGATTTGATTCCAGGTTTCTCATTCAAGCAATCTAAAATTTTATGTTATTTAAAACTTTTATCATATTGTCCGAGTATTGTTCTTATCTATTCACAATTTATCTTTCATTCATGCTTTTCATTTTACTATAGTTAGCATTCTATCAAAATTTTGAGTTAATTTGTTTATAGGATCGATTCAAATAGGCACTGCAATTTCCAGCGATTTCGACCCGACGCCTTCAAATCAAAGCGATTTCCAGCCTAGTTCCGTCTGCGGTTGGATTCCAGGTTTCTCATTCAAACAATCTAAAATTTCAGGTTAGTTAACACTTCTATCATATTGTTAAGTTTTCTTTTCAATCGTCTGTGAGTTCACTGTTCAAATAACTTTGGTAAGAATGTGATCTAAATTGCAACATTGATAATCTGGTAGAATTGAATTATGTCATATTATGATTTGGTAAGAATGTGATCTAAATTGCAACATTGATAATTTTGGTAAGAATGTGAAGCTTCAACGAAACATATTTTAGCCACAGAAAATCTGCAAATAGAGTTGGAATTGAAAAAGAACAAATCAAAGGCCTTAGAAGAAGTTAAAAGGATTAAGGAAGAGCAAATAAAATTTCAAGAGGAGCATATTCAAATGAAGGACAAAATGGACCTCATGTTGTGTTTCTCAAAATTAAGCGTTTTTAGTGATAATAAGTTGATATGACAGTAACATGCTTGTTTTTAATTTGGATCAAGAATTATATGTTATGCAAATAGAATTTATATTTTAGGTTTAATTTTATTGTAATAAAAATTATAGTAGAAATTAATGACAATTGTTTTTATATATTTTGTTAATTAGTGACTACTTTATTCGTCACTAGTGGAAGTTAACGAATGTTAACGGAGCCGTTATCATGAACAATTAGTGACGATATTTAGTGACTAAATTAGTCGTCACAAACACATTGACCACTTTAATTTTGTCACTAATTAGTGACAATTTTTGTATTTGGTCACTATTGTAAATTAGTAACGGACCTTTAGTGACGAAAAGTAACCACCGCAATTTTGGTCACTTAATGACCTTAGTGACCAACTTTGGTTGGTTAGTGACCAATTTTTTCTTGTCACTAATTAGGATTTTTCTTGTAGTGTTGTAATCAAATTCACACAACGACACAGTTGATTCTATCCTTTGCGATAGAATCAATACATAAAGGGGTAGAAAAGCAGATTGTTCACTTAGTGAACGAAATAAAAATATAGTGCACTAAAATTAAAACCAGTCTGTTTAGGTAATCGAGAATGAAGTTGAATTGCATGATAAGGAACCCGTCCTTAAATGTTTTATACGACCACTCTATAAAGTTGTGAGCGTCTAGTCGTAAAGCCCCATGATTTGATGCACTATTGATTTCTGTTTACCAACAACGATGGTAACAGAACAGAGCAAAGTCGATGCCAAAAGTAGGATGAAAACATAAAGGTAAAATGCAGAAAAAACGAGAGAAAATGGAGCAGATCGGTTTTCTGTTCTATGGTGTGTTTATGAGAAGGTTTTAATCCAGTATAACTGGGTAAACCCCCAAAAATAGAAGCTTCATTCCCAAGATTAGGGGCCACATTCTAGAAGTTGGAGACTTAAAATATTTTTAATTAAAATACACTTAAAATTCAGAAATTTACGTGCTCTTAATATTGATTAACACTAACCATTATTAATTTGTAATCTCTCTGAATTTTCAATAAAAATAAGCTCGGGAGCTTGGGGCGAGGCTCCTTAGCTCAGATGCGAGCGAAGTGCAAAGTACGCCTCCTCGTGCTACTCCGCGAATCTCACGACCGCGCTTGCACCCTCGGCCACAGCCACGTGAGCGCGTGTGCGTTGGACCTTCCACTCACAACCCCCACCATGAGCCCATCAACTAGTTCAAGGCCCAATGCTAGGCAAGGACTTATAAGGTGCTTTTAGTTCTTCCTTTCCATCTATGTGGGATGCTGGAAAAACTTTCCAACCTTCACTATACTAGTTTTCATAAAATTACAACAAGCCTCACCAGGTTGGAAAGTTTTCTGACATTCATAGCAGATGATGTCACAGTGGTATCACAGAGATTAAACCCTGTTTTATATAGGTAAGCAAGAAGAGATCAATTCAATGGTATCCTTAGGATTTAAACCTTGAATCTTGAAACCGCTTCGGCTTACTTACTACACCATCTTACATCTTTGCTTTCTCACTGAGCGCGAATATGGCCATGCGCTAAAACCTGTTTCATGACTTTCTAGAAGAGAAACTACAACTCTTCATTTGAATTGGCACCACCTCTTTGTTATATGGGAAAAGCTCTAGATCATCTTCTTTGCTAAAATGCCTCTAAACTTTGTTAAGAGATTAAACTCATCCTCGTTCTCGGCAACGACGTACTATCAGATACCTTACACGGGTCTATCAATTGATAGTACCTTCTATCAGTTAAGTGACTTGTTATTACTCTTTAAACTTGGTAGATAGAAGCACTAAATCTAAGTTAGGTTTCCATCACTAACTGGTTTTGTGTGGTTTCAGACCCATGTCTCTAGTAGTTGATCCCACCAAGTCTCTTGTCAGAGCCATGGTTGGTGGATCTACCAAGTTCCCACAAAATTTGACAAACATAATACATATGGTACCATCATCAATTAATTGTCTCACATAATTGTGTCGGAGACCTATATGTTGCGACTTCCCATTATACACGGCATTGTAAACTTTTGACAGTGTGGCCTCACTGTCACAATACATAGGAATCGAAGGAGTTGGGGGAGTCCATAAACTGATATCTGTCAATAGATCTTTAATCCTTTCAGCTACTTTTCCCGCAACATCTAGGGCAATGAATTTGGCTTCCATAGTTGAATAAGCAATACAAGTTTGTTTCTTGCTTGCCCAAGAAATCGTCCCACCAGCAAGAGTATAAATCCACCCACTTGTGGATTTAGAATCACTTGAGTGGTCTATCCAATTGGTCTATCCGTTGTGTATGTCAACTCTAGATCACTGGTTCTTTTCAGGTAACCCAGTACTCTACCGATTGCCCTCCAGTGATCTAGACCCGAATTGCTTGTATATTGACTCAGTCTGCTCATAGCAAAAGCAATATATGGTCTAGAAAGCAATGCATTGCATACATCATGCATCCTATTGCACTAGCATACTCTAGTTGTGCCACTGCTCTACCATAGTTTTTATCAAGTTTTACACTTGAATCAAACGAAGTATTGAACTCCTTTATGTTCAAATGTTGAAACTTAGTCGGTATCTTCTCTATGTGGTGGGATTGACTTTGAGAGATTCGAGATTCTGACCTTTTTATCTTTATCCCAAGAATGGTATCTACTTCTCCATGATCTTTCATCTTAAAGTTCGATGATAAGTAGTTTTTCGTTTCAAGGACGCCTTCAAGATTGGTTCGATGATCAACATATTATCAACATAAAGACAGATTACCACAGTGGATTCTTTCGTGCGTTTTGAGTAAATGCACCAGCCGGACCCAATATGTCGAAAGACGAAAGAAGTGATAGTCGTATCAAATCATTTGTGCTACAGTTTGGGGGCTTGTTTTAATCCGTACTGGGGGTGTTCATTCAAACCGCATAAACCGCCCACACCGCACCGCACCGTACATTATATATATGTATATATTTTTGATTTTATATATTCCTCACATATATGTATATATAGAATAATTGCAATATTTATGTGTTATGTATTTAGGTATCGGACGTGTTGAATTTTTTTTGGACTACGATCAGGTTATCTTTGATTTTAAAATGAAGTTTTAATCTCATAATTATTAGATTGTAGGCGTAGAGTGCGTTAGGTCGAACTGCATAAATCGCACCGCACCGCACCGTATTGCACGACGCGGTTTAGTGTGGTTTAAGGTATATGTGGTGCGGTTTGCAGTTTGGGAAAATGCTCAAACCGCATATGTGGTGCGGTTTGCGGTTTTGCTCCAAATCGCACCATACTGCACCACGAACACCCCTAATCCGTATAGATATTTAACAAGTCTACACACTTTGTTCTCTTGTATGGGTACGACAAACCCTTCAGGTTTCTCCATATAAACCTCATCGTTTAAATAACCATTCAAAAAGGTTGTTTTCACGTCCATTTGATGAATGTACAGTCCTTTTAAGGATGAAATTGCTATAAGAGTTCGAATAGAACTAATTCTAGCAACCGGATCATATGTGTAGAAGTAATCGACACCTTCTTTCTGTCTATATCTTTTGGTTACCAATCTAGCTTGAACCATTTGGGTGCATCTTTCTTTTGACTAGCCACTTAAAACCTATGGATTTTGCTCCCTTGGGTAAGTCAACTAGTTCCTAAGTTCCATTTCCCATAATAGAGTCCATTTCATCATTTATTGCTTCTTTTCACAGTTGAGCATCCCTTGAAGACATGGCCTCTTTATAAGTCCTAGCATCATCTTCGATGTTAATTGAGAAAATGACCTCTCTTGTCACTTTCTTTTGTGTCCCTTCTACCAAGTATGAGAAGAAATTATCTTTTAGACTTTTCTCTTTTCTTTCTCTAGTACTTCTATGTGGTTCTTCACCCTTATTTGTCAAACTATCACGAGATGTACCAGGAAGATTTGAAGCCAATGTTCTTTACCAGTTTTCAGCATCTTCTACAAACTTATCTTCATAGAATTTCACATCTCTGGATTCTACTATTACTCTTGGTCCTGATTCTTTGTCCAGTAGTCTATACGCCTTGCTATTTCTAGCATATCACAAGAATATGCTTTTAATAGCATAGGCTCCCAGATTAGATCTTTTTGGATCAGGTGTACGATAGTAGGCAATGCAACCCGAAACTCTAAAGTAGTTCAGGTTTGGTTTCTGTGAATCCCAGTTTGCTTAAGTAACAATGAATTGAAACAATAAATTTGTATTGAATGATTAGAGAGTTACAAAACAATTGAATGAAACATAAAAATCTCTCTCTAGAACAATAAGCTCAATAATCGACTTTGACTTCTAAACCCAAATCATCTCTAAACACACAATATATACTAAGGCCTAAAATAACCTAGGCCCAAGCCCATTACACCAAATTAAGCTCAAATAACATTATAAGGCTTTTACAAATAATAAAATAAAACTCTATAATTCTTTATATAACTTTCAACGAACTAGGACATTTATGCTCCTAACATTCTCCCCCTAAAGTTGTATAAAGAATTTATCATCTTGAAATCTTCAGGTTTTGATCTTTTCTACCTCTTGAATCTCTGAAAAACTTTAGTGTTGCTTGTCTTCATGTCTTTCCAAGCTCCCTCTTGGATAAAGTTCTGATTCTTCACAGTTTCAACTAAGCTCGTAGGAGGAAACAACTTGTAGCAAACACCACTTGATGAGGGATAGAAGAAAACATAAAATAATGTAGTATTTTTAGCACACATGTAATATTGAAATCCAATGGTTTTTCAACCTCAGATTCAAGAAATTCTGTTACTCCCCCTCAACTTTGGCTAACTCCCTCTAAACATGATAATATGTGTCTTTGAATCTTGTGTCTTTGTCATGTCTCCCCCTCATGATGATTAGGAGTATCCTAAGCATCATGCTTCTTCAAAGACTAGATGGATGAGTAGCAAAATACCAGATAAAACTGTAAGTAACCAAGATGGGGTAATCATGTAACATAGAAACACATTAGTAATTGCTATCACAACAATTAAATTAATTGTGTGTCCTATTTTCAGAGTTGACATCGGTGTATCTCTGATAGGACTTCAAGTTATCACTGAAGTAAAATATTAAGAATTACTTCTCAAACTGTTCCGACAATATCACGAAGATATGTAATTGGAATCACAAAGATTCATGAATGTGTGAAAGAAATTTAATCATGTATATTTGGCTTAAAGATTGATTCAACCTGGGACGCAGGATAGAAATCAATAGACACAGTGATTAGAATATGAAGTTCGGAGACTGGAGTTGATGTCTTCCTTTTTCAATATTTAAGACCTCCGAGTGAGAAATAGATATATTATGTGCTAATTCTCCGTGAATATATGAAACAAGTATCTTTCGTGAGATATTTGAGTAGCTAGGTGGGGTGACACGAGCTATCGACACTGGGTCCATGTTTGTTTCAATATTCATCTCCAAAGAACGAGAATGAAGAGATTGTGTGGTAACCTGGATAACTGACTCGGTTTGGTAAGGACCAATATTTCTTTTAAATCCTGTCACATCCTCACCATATTATTTTCACTCTGAACTCATTTATATATCTAGACCCCTCACTTGTATCTATGAATTGGATGTGTATCTTGGGTAGGTCCTTCCGATTCTGGATTGACCATAGAAACTTTGTAAACCCTAACACTCCTTTAACTCACCAAAATAAAACATTGAAGTACGAGTTCTAAACTAGAATGTTTAGAAGTCAAAACATTTAAGAACAAGTTCTGAAATGAGATAATCAGAAGTCAAAAAAATATTTAAGAACGAATTCTGAACTGAATTGTTCAGAAGTTATAAACATTTAAGAAACACGGTACTCCTCCTCAAAAGTGGCATAACCTTTTATTGCAGTCATGTGATATGAATAATCTAAATTAAATCACACATGACATTGTTAGCACTGAAAGTCCTAGTGTATTGAAAGTTGTATAACATATTTATAGAGTTTAATTGATTTTATTAAAAGCGTTGTAATAAGCCTTTTATTGTAATTGGGCTTTGTTGGTTGTGTTGGTGTAACAACCCAATAACGACAGAAATAAAATAGCATAATTCAATCCCTCAGGATGGGTCCCAATACAAACATGTGAAATAAAAGATCGTCATAAACGAGGTAGTCAATTCTATCGCAACAGAGAATCTATACATAAAGCAACTACATCGCATCTAACGCAAGCTCTTCCGTTCCGATAGCTCTTAACACTTCTCTTTCCCTTTAGAGGAACCGCCAACAGACTCCTTCCCTGAAATTGGGTTATTAAGACAAAAGAAGCGAGGATTAGACCGGAAGGTCTAGTGAATTCTCAACCTCGGCTTAAAGGTTAAAAAATCACTTTCGAGTTATTGAAATACAAATATTAATAAATCGATTTAAATACCACATGTTGCAACGTTTCAAATAATTCTGCGCCCAAAACTCGTAACTGAAAATATATCACTGTACATCCGGGGACCCCAGTAGATCCCCATTCGGCCCCCTCGTAGATGCCGCCACCCGTATGCATAGGAAACAAATTCCAAGCATATGGACCAACCATCCCCGATGGTTGAAAGTAGCCATTGCAAACCACACAATAATTCCCAATGCAAATTCCTCATATATGCGATACATAAAAGTGTAAACATATTTTCATCACAATTTTATACCCAATGATTCCAACGTAATGTGTGTGTATATATAAATATATACACGAGACAGAAAAGAAGTTTATGTTCGAACACTCCTTTCAACATAGGAACTTTTAAATAAGGGAATTCACCGGTTGGATGAAATTCGACACACACGAACAACTAGCCTCGGATAGGTCGAACTCCTACATTTCAAATTTAATAAAGCAATTATAATTCCTGGTAAAGTTCTATGAATTTCTTTGCTCACAAACCAATCGAAAAGGGTAAGCTTCCACCGAAATTTATAAGGGAAAAAAAATGGGCCACGGCCCAGGTCGGTCACGCCAGACCCCGGGCGGCTCCGGTCGTAGACACTCGGGCGACCCAGTCGATGGCACACCGGGAGACCCCGGTCGATGGCACTCCTGGCGACCCCCTTCCATAGAACTCCGAGCGATCCCGGCCCATGGAAAAACGCTCGATATCGAGGGTGGGAAACACACCTCTTTTCACGGCGATGGTCGCGATAGCTAGCGATGTACCGTGACCTATAGGGACCATCGATTTCTCCATTTACTCGGCTAAAAACACAGGGACTTAACTCAACAGTCAGACCCTAAATCCCTTTTAACTTTTAGGGGTTGTTTTTTTTTTAAACCTCTTAATGATTCTTAAGTCTGAATCATTTAGACCTTTTTATACACTACCCCTTATTAATCATAACTAAAATAAGAGTTCAAACTTTAAACCTCTTAAAAAACAAACGACACCTTATTCTCAAATCAACCAAACCCAAGTCGATTCCAGATTGAAAATATTCTTAAACTTCAAGAACTATTACCCAACCAATATTTCTTAAGGAAAAAGAAACGGTTTCTAGCTCTAAGCAAAGATTAAATGCATACCTCTTGAAGAAGAATCCCCACTAGATGACACATTGATTTATCAAGACCCAGATTTTTCCCCAAAGAACTTCAATCATCTCCCCTTCCTCTTTCTCTTACACTGCACACATACACACATAGAGATATTCCAAATAAGGAAACAACTTAGGGTTTTAGGTCTTTTATGACTTAATTTTCATTGTGGTCCTCCAACTTCCTTATTTTTCCCTTTATACACTACTTTAATTTCTCTAACATAAAAGGGGAGTTAACAATTTTTACAACACTCCCCCCTTTAGAGGAATTCCGTCCTCGGGATTTTCTTTATCGAAAAGGTACGGATATTTGGACGTCATATCCAATTCTAGTTCCCACGTTGCTTCTCGCCCCTTGTGGAACTTCCATTGAATCTTCACCAAGTTGATATCCTTTGTCCTTAATCGTTTAACTTTACGATCCACAATAGCCTCCGGTTCCTCGACAAAGTTCAATTTCACATCCACCCGCACGTCCTGTAAAGGCACCGCCATATCAACTTCTGCTAGACACTTTTTCAGATTTGAGACGTGAAAAGTGTTGTGAATACCCTCCAACTCTTCGGGTAATTCCAACCTGTATGCCACCTCTCCAACTCGCTCAATGATTTTGAAAGGACCAATGTAACGAAGGCTTAGCTTTCCTTTCTTTCCAAAACGGACCACTCATTTCCACGGTGATATCTTCAACATCACTCTATCACCCACTGAGAATTCTATATCTTTTCGTCGCTTGCCCGCATAGCTCTTCTGTCAATCCCGCGCCACCTTCGGTCTTTCTCACACTTGAACAATATTATCCACAGTCAGCTGCACTAACTCCGACCCAGCCAGTTGCTTTTCTCCGACCTCATTCTAGCACAAAGGTGTGCGACATTTCCTACCATAAAGCATATCATAAGGGGCAGCTTTGATGCTCGCATGATAGATATTGTTGTAGGCAAACTCAACCAATGGTAAATGATTTTCCCAAGAGCCTTGGAAATTTAAAACGCACGCCCTCAGCATATCCTCCAGGGTCTGAATGGTTCGCTCACTCTGACCGTCGGTTTGTGGGTGATACGCTGTACTCATCTTGATGTTCGACCCCATTTCCCGCTAGAAGCTCTTCCAAAATGTTGATGTGAACCGACTATCCCGGTCAGACACAATCGACAATGGTGGACGACAATCTCATCGATATACAACTTCGCGAGTCTTTCCATAGTGTACGTCTCCTTGATAGGCAAGAAATGCGCCGATTTGGTAAGTCGATCCACGATGACCCAAATTACGTCGTAGCCTTTCAGGGTTCTAGGCAATTTAGTCACAAAGTACATCGTGATCTGATCTCATTTCCAGAATGGGATATCTAACGGTTGGAGCTTCCCGTACGGTTGTTGGTGTTCCACCTTTACTTGCAGACACGTCAAACATCCTTCCAGGTAATGAGCTATGTCCTTCTTCAATCCCAACCACCAATAGTCTCGCCTCAGATCTCCGTATATCTTGTTCGTTCTCGGGTGAATCGAATATTTCGACTTGTGTGCTTCCTCTAGGATGACCATCCTCAAATCTCCGAGTCTCGGAACCCAAATCCTTCCGCTGAAGCACTTCAGTCCTCGACCGTCCTCCACTAATGAATTCGTAAGACCTACAACTCGCTCAACTATAAGATTCTCGGGTCTTAGGGATTCCACTTGGAGCTTCTTAATCTCTTCCAATAAAGTTGGAGTCACCTCAGCTCTCATAGCTACCATCTTCAGATTTTCACTTCTTTCCTTCCGGCTCAGAGCATCGGCTACCACTTTGGCTTTCCCAGGGTGATACTCGATTTTAAAATCGTAGTCCGTTAAAAGCTCCATCTATCTTCGCTGACGCATATTTAGCTCTTGATCAAAAAGATGGCAAAGGCTCTTGTGATCCGTGAAGATCTGACATTTCGTCCCGTACAGATAATGTCTCCAAATCTTTAACGCGAAGATCACTGCAGCTAACTCCAAATTGTGAGTAGGGTATCGCGATTCATGGTCCTTTAGTTGACCAGATGCATAAGCGATCACATTTCCCCGTTGCATTAGGATGCATCCTAATGCTAGCCTTGACGCGTCACTATACATCACGAACTCATCCGTACTCTATAGCAAGGCCAAGATTGGAGCGCTACTCAACATGTCCTTCAACTTCTGGAAAGTATCCCGCTGAGCTTCCGTCCACACAAACTTTACATGCTTCTTAGTCAATGAAGTCAACGGTGTTGCGATATGCGAAAAGTCTTTGATAAACTTTCGGTAGTAACCAACCAACCCCATAAAACTTCGGATTTCCGACGGATTCTTCGGTGTCTCCCAATCCCGGATTGCTTCCACCTTTGCCGGGTCCACCTTGATTCCATCGTGGGACATGATATGTCCAAGAAACTGCACTTCTCGCAACCAGAACTCGCACTTCGAAAATGTAGCATAGAGCTTTTCTCGCTTAAGTAACTCTAACACTGTTCGCAAATGATTTTCATGCTCTCTCTCGGTCTTCGAATACACCAGAATTCCATCGATGAACACTATCACAAACTTATCCAGATAGGGTTGGCACACCCTATTCATCATATCCATGAATTCCGCGGGTGCGTTGGTCAGACCGAATGGCATCACCAGAAATTCGAAATGTCTGTATCGTGTACGGAAATCCGTCTTCGGAATAGCTTCTTTCTTTACTTTAAGTTGATGATAACCCGACATTAAATCGATCTTGGAGAAGAAGCTTGCTCCTTGAAGCTGATCGAATAAGTCGTCTATCCTTGGAATCGGATACTTATTCTTGATCATCAACTTATTGAGCTATCGGTAATCTATGCACATTCGCATAGATCCATCCTTCTTTTTCACAAAGAGGATCGGCACTCCCCACGGAGAGGTGCTAGGCCTTATAAACCCCTTGTCTAACAATTCTTGCAATTGCGACATCATTTCTTTCATCCCTGCGGGTGCCAATCTATACGGCGTACGTGCAATCGGAGCGGCACCAGGCATCAGATCGTTCCGAAATTCGACTTGACGATCCGGAGGTAGATTTGTCAAATCCTCCGGAAATACTTCCAGGTACTCACTCGCTACCCGCACCTCCTCCACTCTACATTTCTCTTTCTTACCATCTATGACATACGCTAAGAATCCCTGACATCCTTTCCTCAAACTCTTATTTGCTTTGATCATGGAAATCAAACTAGAACCCTGTCTTATCTATTTCCATAGATCACCAGGCAACACCATACGAATCATCTTCTTATTACAGACAATACTAGCATCGTTCCTAGCCAACCAATCCATCCCAAGCACCACGTCAAAATATCTCATCGCCATGGGGTATAGCACCACTAGCACTAGACTCCCTTCGATGTCTATGACACACCCCTCAAACACCTCTTAAATAGATACCTGATTACCATCAGTGGTTTCTACCTCGAACATTCTAAACGTTTAGGCTTTACCCCCAAACACTGTGCAAACGTATGAGATATAAAAGAGCACGTCGCCCCCGAATCAAACAATACTCCAGCACAAATAGAGTTCACCAAGAACGTACCTACGACTACATCAGGAACCTTCTCCGCCTCCATTGCTGTCATATTAAAGGCTCTTCCTTTCGGACGAGTTGGTTCCCACTTCTCCTCCCTTCTTCCTCCTCCATGATCCCCAGCTTGAACTGGTCCACCCCGCTTTACTTGCGGGCAATCAGACCGAAGGTGATTTGGCGACCCACACTGATAGCAAGTCCTCTTGCTCGGGAAATCTCTAGACATGTGCCCCGGCATCCCACACTGGAAACATGACCTTTCCCCTGATCCACATTCTCCCCGATGCACCCGACGACACTTTCTGCAAGGCTTATCTCCAAACCCACGACCCCCTCTCGGATCTGCCCTGAAGCTCTTTCCCTTTCTCGGATCTGGTGTCGGTCCATCCCATCTCCTCTTGTCCCCAACTCTCTCTGTCACTTGTCGGTTCTTTTCCTTTTCTGTCATCTCGGCCCCGTTAACGGCCGCCTGAAAGTAGCTGGCTCTCTGGCTGAAACCAACTCTCGCAGACTACTCTTCAACCCGAAGATGTAGCGTTCCACTCGGTTCTCCTCATCTGGTAGATATGCTCCAGCAAATCCGGACTTCTCAATAAACTTGGAAGTATACTCTCTTACCGACCGTTCCTTTTGCTCCAGACTCATAAATTCTTCTTGCAACTTTTTCACTGTTGCCAGAGGGCAGAATTGCGCCTTGAACTTCCCCACAAAGGTTCCCCATGACATACCCTCTACTGCCGACGCTCCTTGTCCGCTAGTCTTTGTATCCCACCATAAGGTGGCTTCAGACCTCAACATGGATAGAGCGTAAGTCACCTTATCATCCTCAGCACATTTACTGGTAGCAAACACCAGTTCCATCTCCTTGATCCACTTCATTACCATAATTGAGTCACACTCTCCTTTGTAAGTAAGAGGTTTGTATGCGGCAAACTACTTGTAACTACACCCTTTGGCAGACACTTTTTTTGCCACCAAAGTCACCAATGGAGAATGACCCCCCACTTCCGTCACAGGTTGACTCGACAACTCTGTAACCTCCTTGCTCTCACTCTTGTCTCTGCTTCCCGAGGTTGTCTTCTCCTGGTGAGCCAATAACGCTTGCAGGGTCTCTTGAAGCTTCCCCATTTCAGTGGCAAAGGTTTCGTGAGTCACAAAGGCCTTATTTCGGCCCCGACCACGATCCCTTGCGCCCCCCCGCCCTCTCACAGTTGCCGATCTTTCTTGATGAGAGATTTCTCTGTCCACAGGAATTTCAACACTTCTCGCCCTGCGAGTGACACGGGTCTTGGCTTTTCCCCGATTCCCGGCATTGGTCCCCTTAACTTGAGTCGTAGCCTTTCGGGTGGTCCTTCCCGGTCCACGTCTATGAAAACGGCCCTTCCTCGGGTTGTCAACTGCCTAGTGGGACCCCCCGACACCTCAACACGAACCTCATTCACTAGTAGATTCACCACCACTGGCACTGCCCTACTCTGCAAAACTCGTTCAGACATGACGACAGTTGAAACAACACATGGGTAAACTTTAATTTAACAGACCCATATGCAACAAGATTTGTAGGAACACACATGTACCTGTAAATTTGCAATTACATTGGCCAGATGTAATCCCAAATTCACCTTACATGTTGGTCCCTATCTCTCATTACATACACCCCTATAGCGGTAACCTACGACGTCCTATTTCTCGGTTGCGTCCTGCCTACAGCTTAAGTTTAGGTCCAAACGGTGACCTAAATCTTTTAAACTATGACTCTGATACCAATTGTAACAACCCAAACACAACATAAATAAAATAGCATAATTCAATCCCTCAAGATGGGTCCCAATACAAACATGTGAAATAAAAGATCATCATAAACGAGGTAGTCAATTCTATCGCAACCGAGAATCTATACAAAAAGCAACTACACCGCATCTAAGGAAAGCTCATTCGTTCCGATAACTCTTAACACTTCTCTTTCCCTTTAGAGGAACCGCCAACAGACTCCTTCCCTGAAATTGGGTTATTAAGACAAAAGAAGTGAGGATTTGACCGGAAGGTCTAGTGAATTCCCGACCTCGGCTTAAAGGTAAAAAAATCACTTTCGAGTTATTGAAATACAAATATTAATATATCGATTTAAATACCACATGTTCCAACGTTTCAAATAATTCTGTGCCCAAAACTCGTAACTGAAAATATATCACTGTACATCTCCAGTAGATCCCCATTCGTCCCCCTCGTAGATGTTGCCGCCCGTATGCATAGGCAACAAATTCTAAGAATACGGACCAACCATCCCCGATGGTTGAAAGTAGCCATGGCAAACCACACAATAATTCCCAATGCAAATTCCTCATATATGCGATACATAAAAGTGTAAACATATTTTTATCACAATTTTATAATCAATGACTCCAACGTAATGTGTGTATATATATATATATATATATATATATATATATATATATATATATATATATACGAGACAGAAAAGAAGTTTATGTTTGAACACTCCTTTCAACATAGGAACTTTTAAATAAGGGAACTCACCGGTTGGATGAAATTCGACACACACGAACAACTAGCCTCGAATAGGTCGAACTCCTACATTTCAAATTTAATAAAGCAATTATAATTCCTGGTAAAGTTCTATAAATTTCTTTGCTCACAAACCGATCAAAAAGGTAAGCTTCCACCGAAATTTATAAGAGAAAAAAAAAATGGGCCACGACCCAGGTCGGTCACGGCAGACCCCGGGCGGCTCCGGTCGTAGACACCCCGGGCGACCCGGGCGATAGCACACCGGGCGATCCCAGTCGATGGCACTCCGGGCAACCCCGGTCGATTGAACTCCGGGCGATCTGGGCCCATGTAAAAACGATCGATATCGAGGGTGGGAAACACACCCCGTTTCACGGCAATGGTCGCGATAGCTAGCGATGTATAGTAACCTATAGGGACCATCGATTTCTCCCTTTACTCGGCTAAAAACACAGGGACTTAACTCAACAGTCAGACCCTAAATCCCTTTTAACTTTTATCTCAAATCAACCAAACCCAAGTCGATTCCAGATTGAGAATATTCTTAAACTTCAAGAACTATTACCCAACCAAAATTTCTTGATGAAAAAGAAAGGGTTTCTAGATCTATGCAAAGATTAAATGCATACCTCTTGAAGAAGAATCCACACTAGATGGCACCTTGATTTATCAAGACCCAGATTTTCCCCCAAAGAACTTCAATCAACTCCCTTTCTTCTTTTTCTTACGCCACACACATACACACACATAGATATTCCAAATGAGGAAACAACTTAGGGTTTTAGGTCTTTTATGACTAAATTTTCAATGTGGTCCTCCAACTTCCTTATTTTTCCCTTTATACACCACTTTAATTTCTCTAACTTAAAACGGGGAGTTAACGATTGTTACAGTTAGGCCTTGGGCCATTAAGGTTTTAACCCTAAGTATTTAAAGTTCATTTGTTTAGAGTTTAGGGTGGAAGAGGGGAATGGTCATTTAGGTTACAAGCTCATATAGAAAATTCTCTCTGTAACCTCTAACCCTTTATCGATCAATTCAATCATATGACCAGCAGTTATGATTCAATCTTTATTGCTTATCGATTATTACTGTTATTGGACTGTTTCTGGGATCCACAATTGGTATCAGAGCGGGATCGAATTAATTTTTATTCGATACGATGAAAAGGTTTGTCTAAAACTCTTCTGTTTATCGATCTTTATGTTTAATCGACTTTTGGCTTCTTTGGATCGTGTTCATCAGTGTTCATCATAATCGATTTCTGTTTCTTGAGTTTTAGTTGTTTAGCCATTAAATTGAATCTGTGGTTGTGTTTGTTTGGGTTTGATAAGCAAAATCTGTGTTCAATTTTTGGTTTTAAAAAGTGGTTATGCGTCGATCTCTGATTAATCGCCGCCCATCGATTTAACCCAGACTTTTTGGTTTTTACGTCATGTTCCTCTTAGTTCTTCAAAATTGAAGTTGTTATTGTGTGATTTTAGTGGTTTTTCTTTAAACTAAATTTGAGTTTGAAGTCGATAAGCAAAATCTTTGATCAATTTGTGAACTAAAAGGTTGTTTTTGATCGATTGTTTTGAATTATCGCCGATTTTATTGAAGTATACGAAACCCAGTTTACGAAACCCAGTTCATCGAATTCCCGGGTTCTTCAAGTTTCCCGGGTTCCCCGGTCCCTGCAGTTTCCCGGGTCCCTGCGTTTCCCGGGTCCCTGCGTTTCCCGGTTCATGCTGTTTCCCGGGTTCTTCTAGTTTCACGGTTAGTTTTTCCCAGTATCAACCTTTTCCTGGTACAAACCTTTTCCCGGATACCTCTCCTTTCCCGAGAGTTACATAGTATCGGGACTTATATGCCATAGCACCCGGGCCTAAAGCCATGGGTCGGTGATGGAACTCAATTTCAATTGTGATTGGGTGTAAATTGATTATGAATTATCGGTGGCTGCAATCTTCAAAATTGAAATTGGTGGAACTAAATTGTGAATAGGTGGATGTTGATTTTTATTTGTTTGCAATTGGTGGTTGTTTGAATAGTAATTTGATGACCTACTATTCTAAGTCAAAACAAAACAGAAAACCGCATGAACCATGATCCATGTTATCGCATGTTTTCGATCGGTTTTTCGAAACGTTTCAGTTGATTCGGTTTTAATCGTGGGTTGGTTCTTTGGCATATAGACTATTAAGGCATATTCACGAAGCTTAAACGATTGATTTTGGTCGAAAACTTTTAACCCATATCGAATTTTTAAGTTTTCGATCGCTTTTTTGAAAAGTTTTCGGTTGCTTCGTTCGAGAGTTTGAGAGATTGTTTCGAGTTCTAATTAGTTTAAACAATCGATTTTGATCGAAAAGTTTAAACCCAATCCGAGTTTTTAAGTTTTCGATCGTTTTCCGAAATGTTTTCGGTTGGTTCGTTTGTGATCGTCGGTTGACTGTTTGAGTTTTAATCTGTTAAGGAGTGATCAGGGCGCTTTAACGATCGTTTTGCATTGAATAATTCTAACTGATTCGATGTTTTGCAGGCATGCTTGAGGTAGGAGACGATGAATCGTAAATTCGTTAACTCTCCGTTAAATTCTTTACATTTTAGTCCTTTTCCGTTAAGTCTCAGTTAGTCCAGTTAGTCTGTTAGTTATTTTAACTTTCCGTTAAGTTTGTTAGTTTTATTTCATTTTTAGTCCTTTTTCCGTTAGTTTTCAGTTAAGTCCTTTAGAAGTTTCAAGTATTACACTTTTAGTCCCTCTAGTTAGTTGTTTCATATTATGTTATTTTTGGTCCTTCTACCTTTAAGTTTCACTTTCTATCATTTATAGTCCCTCTAATTTTAAGTTTAATTTTCTATCACTTTTAGTCCTTGTAGTTTTAAGTTTCAACTTGTTGTCACTTTTGGTCCTTGCACTTTGATTTTTTTCATATATTGACATGTTTAGTCCATAGCCCTTATGTTTTGCAAGTAACAATGCCTTATGTACCCATGTCTAAACACATAGCAACGATTGCAGCTCTCGAAAAGAAATTGGAAAACAGGTTAAAGACCGTTAAAACACTGATGGAAGAGAAAGCAGGTCTTGAGCTAGAGTTGAACAATGTGAAAATGGAAAGCAAATTTTATCAACAAATTTGTTGGCTACAGAGAAGCAATGACAGGCTCAAACGCAGGAATTCTAAACTTGAACAGGCAACAAAAAATTGTGAATATTACACTATGTCTCGTGTCCAAATAGAGTCTCTTAACAAAGAGATTTCAGATCTTGAAAGAGAAGCTGATATAAAGAAAACGGATCTACATGAAAATTCAAAGAAAATATCTGAACTTGAACCAAAAGTTGTAGATTTTGAAGCCAAAGAACAGAAGAACCTAGCGTTTGAAGAAAGAGGAAACGTGTTGGAGAGTGAAAATCTTGACCTGAAGAAAAGATTTTATATTTTTGAACAAGAAAAAGTCGATTTCTCAAATGAAAGGAAGAATCTTGAAAGAAAGATTCTCGAGCTTTCAAAGAAAGTTTTCGATGAAAGAAAGGTTTTTGAGGCTCAAAATGCGATACATTCAAAACAGATTTCTGATTTTGAAAATGTTTTGTTAATTGAGAGAAATTCTTTTGAGAAAGAGAGAAAAGGCTTTGAGAGTGAAAAGAAAATACATGAAAAGAAGAATGTTGCGGTTTTTAAAGAGATATCTGATAAACGCAATAGTATAGAAAAGGATTTTGAAAGTGAAAGAAAGATTTTCGAAACTGAGATTCATAAGCTTTCAAAGAAATTATTTGGATTAGCAACAGAGTTTTTGAAAGAACATAAGGTAAATCCGATTTACAAAAATAATTTGATTTAATTCTCGAAGAAAGAAATGTTTTATCCGCAAAAATCAAGAAACTTGAAGAAATAAATGTTAAAGTTGATTTATATGAACAAGCCAGTCCCGATACTGTTGTTCAGTCTCCTTATTCTTCAAGTTCACCTTCTACAACTATTTCTTCGAAAAAGATTGTCAAATCAAATGAATTTTCAAAAGATCAGATCCGTCCTTCAAATCTTTTCTATAATTCTCTTGTTGTTGATTCAAATAATCAAGTGTTTCGAAAAGTCAAGATGGTTTGGAGAAAGAAACCAACTACAGAAAATAGTGATGGAAACAAGTCTCATGATTCTCCTGTAGTTGATACAAAGTCATTTATTTCCAAGACTGATTCACCTACTTATGTCTATTCTACAGCAAAGTTGACCAGTCTAAACCCAACAAAGATATGTTGCACTCACTGTGGAAAGAGTGACTTTGTTCATCCAAGGTACATTAATAGTTGGTATGGTACTTATAGCATCCCCAATCCTTAGTTTAATAGATTCAAAGCCATGGCAACTAACCAGCAAGGATCCATCATAACATGGATACCAAAACCAAAATCTTCCTAATCTGTTTTGTAGGAATGTCATGTGTGATTTAATTCAACTTATTCACATCACATTACTACAATTAAGGGTTATGCCATCTTTTGAGGGGGAATACCATGTTGTTTATTTTTCATATCGACTTCTGAACACTTCAGTTCAGGACTCGTTATTAAATGTTTTTGACTTATGATTATCTCAAATCGAAAATTTTACTTCAATGTTTTATCTTGGTGAGTTAAAGGAGTGTTAGGGCTTATAAAGTTTCTATGGTCAATCTAGAACCGGAAGGACCTACCAAAGAAACACATCCAATTCACAAATATCAGTGAGGGGTCTAGCTTGATAGATGAGTTCGGAGTGAAAATAATATGTTAGCTCCAAATCTCAATTTGTAAAAATGTTGAAAATATCCAAGTCCTACTTCAGAGGACTTCCAGAGAAGTAGGACTTCCAGAGAAGTAGGACTTCCAGAGACAGGCTTCAGAGGACGTGACTGCCTCTGAAGCACATTCCAGAGATAGGGACCTCTCAGCTGAAGACATCAGAGATGGCTTCATCAGAGGCTCTGAAGACTTCCTCAGAGCTCTGAAGATGTTCTCTCTGAAGATCAAGATACATTGAACCTAACAGATGACACGTCACTTAGTGATAATATTTACTTTCTAGAGTAGGTCATTGTTCAAGCATACTTCTTTTGTTAGAATAGTATACTGTTTACTTTATGGTCCTATAAATAGGACCATCACGCCATTGACAAAAGTGTGCTTTTTGATATCTTGTATCCAAAGAATCAACTGAATATATCTTACAAAGATCTTCTTCTTTCTACTTGCTTTTTATATGAACTGTGATATTTGAATCTGCATTTGATATTAAACTATATTGTTTCCGTTGTTATTACTCTTGTTGTTTATATCATTATTATTGTAAGATTAAATCTGGGATCTAACAGAATATGATGAGGATGTGACAGGACTTAAAAGAATTATTGGTCCTTACTAAACCGAATCAGTTATCCAGGTTACCACATAATCTATTCATTCTCGTTCTTTGGAGATGGATATTAAGATAGACATGGACCTAATGTCGATAACTCGTGTCACCCCACCCAGCCACTCAAGTATCTTACAAAAGATACTTGTTTCATATATTCACGGAGATTTAGCACATAATCTATCTATTCCTCACTCGGAGGTTTTAGATATTGAAAAAGGAATACATCAGCTCCGGTCTCCGAACTTCATATTCATCCCAAGGCTTTATGTGTGATTATTTGATGTGTTGAGTCTCTACAGTTGAAAGCTGCTCAATTGTGCATTCAGTCGAGACTATTGTATATTAAATCGAGTTACAAAGTTGAAACTATGAAGATCAAGAGCTTTATTCAAGGGGGGCTTGGAAAGACATGAAGACATGCAACACCACAGTTTTTCAAAGATTCAAGAGGGAGAGAAGATCAAGTCTGAAGGTTTCCAGATGTTAAATGCCTTATTCAACTTTAGGGGGAGATTGTTAGGACTAAAAGTCCTAGTGCATTGAAAGTTGTATAACGCATTTATAGAGTTTAATTGATTTTATTAAAAGCGTTGTAATAAGCTTTTGTTGTAATTAGGCTTTGTTGGTTGTGTTAGGCCTTGGGCCATTAGTGTTTTAACCCTAAGTATTTAAAGTTCATTTGTTTAGAGTTTAGTGTGGAAGAGGGGAATGGTCATTTAGGTTACAAGCTCATATAGAAAATTTTCTCTGTAACCTCTAACCCTTTATCGATCAATTCAATCATATGACCAGCAGTTGTGCTTCAATCTTTATTGCTTATTGATTATTACTGTTATTGCACTGTTTCTGGGATCCACATACATGCCTGCGAAACAGATTAGAAAGATTTTGGTATTCATGCTTTGATGGATCCTTGATGATTAGTTTCCTTAGCTTTGAAGCTATTAAACTGAGGATTCGGGATACTGTAAGTACCATACCAACTATTGATATACCTTGAATCCACAAAGTCACTCTTTCCACAATGAGTGCAACAGATCTTTGCTCGGTTTAGACTGATCAACTTCACTGTAGAATAAACATAAGTAGGTGAATCAGTCATGGAAATAAATGACTTTGTATAAACTACAGGAGATTTTTAAATCGCGTTTCCATCACTGTCTTCCGTAGTTGATTTCTTTCTCCAAACCATTTTGATTTTTGGAAACACTTGATTATCTGTATTATCAACAAGAGAATAATAGAAAAGATTGGAAGGGCGAATATGATCTTTTGAAAATTCATTTGATTTGACAAAATTCTTCGAAGAAATAGTTGTAGAAATTGAACTTGAAGAATAAGGAGACTGAACAACAATATCGGGACTAGCTTGTTCAAATAAATCAACTTTGAAATTGATTTCTTCATGTTTCTTGACTGTTGCAGATAAAATATTTCTTTCTTCGAGAATTAAATCAAATCACATTTGTAAATCTTTTTTACCTTCTGCTCTTTCAAAATCTCGGTTGCTAACCCAGATAATTTATTTGAATGCTTATGAATTTCAGTTTCAAAAATCTTCCTTTCACTTTCAAAATATTTTTCAATATTGTTGCGTTTATCAGATATCTCTTTGAAAACCTCAACCTTCTTCTTTTCAAGCACTTTCTTTTCAATTTCAAAACCTTTTCGCTCTTTTTCAAAAGTATCTCTCTCAATTATCAAAACCTTTTCAAAATCAGAAATCTTTTTTGAAAGGTTAGCATTTTGAAACTCAAAAACCTTTCTTTCCTCGAAAACCTTCTTGGAAAGATCAAGAATTTTTCTTTCAAAATTCTTCCTCTCGTTTAAGAAATCACTTCTTTCTTTTTCTAAAACAACGATCTTTTTCATTAGATAAAGATTTTCACTCTCAAATTTTTTTCCTTTCTCTTCAAGTGACTTAAGCTTTTCTTCTTTGGCCTCAAAACCTACAACTTTTTGTTCAAGCACAGATATTTTCTCTGAGGCTTCAGCACTTGTCAGATCACTTCTCTTCATCTTCGCTTCTTTCAGACTCTCAATCAACTCATTCTTTTCTTCAACAAGTTTTTCCTTTTGTCTTTTTAAACTTTGTGCCCAACTCATATTGTCAGCATTTTCACCATTGACTTGCAAAAGCACGTTTAGATTGTTTTCCAATATTGCTTCAAGCACTGCAATCTGGGCATTGAGATTGGTAATTTCTTGTTGAGAATCAGAGTACGACATTATTACTTGAACAAGATGATCGTAAGACAATTCATATTTGATCCAAAAATCAGACAAAGTACCACATAAAACACAAATGTTCCCCTACGGTGACTTAACACGGGTATGGTTCCGGTAGGCTAAATATGTATGGAAGACAAACCGGGATAGGAAGTTTTCGGGTACAACGATTGAATATTGAACTTCCCTGATAAGAATTCCCGGTTGGCGACCGGGAAGTGACTATCGGGTAAAGGTTTCCCGATTAACGGGTTGTCCAGGTTCTGGATGTCCTGGGTTCCGGGTTTCTCGGGAGGCTGGTTTCTCGGATGATGGGATTTTCCCGGACGGGGTCTTCCGGGTACTACAATCCGATCGGGTCAGAATCTGGTTGGTGACCCGGTAACGATGTCTAGATAGTCACCCAGGAATTGAAACCAGGTTTTGAAGTTCCCGATCAAGTTGTCAGCATAGAGGAATCGGGAAATAGGGACGATTGGGAAACGCAAGGAATCTAGATACTAGGAACAGTCGAGAAACAAGTAAAAACTTACCAAGAAAGAGATTGAATGATTTTCTTGGATCTATAATCAACCCTGATGATTTCTTAAGCTTCCTGGAAATCGAAAACAATATAGAAACACCAAAACCAACTAACCCAAATCAATTTTCACCCAAAATACAATCAAATTCTTGAAACTTACCAAGAATAATGAAGAACAGTGAACAAGAACTCAAGAATCGATTTTTCAAAATTGGTGATTAAAAACTTCGATTTTGATTCTGAAACTTTTCCGAACGCACTTAATGACTCAAAGGAATATATTGGAACCACTAGAGATCAACAATTTGAGCAAAAATCGAAATTTTAAAATCAAACCCAGTGAGGCGCCGTTTACCCAGATTGAAGAACCCAGATTAAAAAACTGATACCTTTGAATTGATAACGGTCTCTCTTCTCTGATACCAATTGTGAATCTCATTTTTTTGGAAGGCATAGCGGCATTGAACCAACGAACGACTACCACGAACACACGCACGCACACCTCCCCGGAGGTATCGGGCAGCCCACTAATCCGCCGCTGTCCCGGCCCAGCTTACGCTGAACCTAGAGCCCAACCACAGTCTAAGACTGGGATGGGGGGGCAGCCCAGTCAACGACTGGACCGGCCCAAGGATTGGGTACTCCTCATGCCCTCAAATTGACTCCCCTTGGATTAGAACCCGGGTAGATTGGGATACCATCCACAATCCCCCCCCCCCAGGATGTTACCGCCCTTGGGAAAACCAACTGAGCTAGACATGATTTGTCTCATTTTGCTCAAGTAACAATGAATTGAAAGAATAAATCTGAATTAAATGATTAGAGATTTCCAAAACAATTGAATGAAACACAAAACTCTCTCTATAGAACAATAAGCTTAATAATCGACTCTGACTTCTAAACCCTAATCATCTCTAAACACACAATAAATACTAAGGCCTAAAATAACCAAGGCCTAAGCCAAATACACCAAATTAAGCCCAAATAACATTATAAGTCTTTTACAAATAATAAAATAAAACTCTATAATTCTTTATATAACTTTCAACGAACTAGGACATTTATGGTCCTAACAGTTTCCTTCCTTTCCATAGCTCGTATGGACTGGTCAGAATCACACGATTACTGATCCGATTGTGAATGTGACAGGAAGTTAGTAAGGCTTCTCCCCATAGATTGTTTGGTAGACCCGATTAGTTCAACATACAGTTGACCTTTTCAACATGTGTGCTTCTTTCGTTCCACCAAACCATTATGTTTAGGAGTAAACAGAATATATCAAATTTTCTATTAAAATATTCACCACCTCTGTCTGATCGAAGTATTTTGATTCGTTTTTCATGTTGATTTTCCACTTCAGCTTTATAAAGTTTGAAAGCATCAAAAGCTTCATCTTTTCAATGCAGTAAGTAAACATGTAAAAATCGGCTGAAGTCATCATAGAATGTAATGAAATATCGTTTACCACCACGGGTAAGTATTCCATTTAACTCAAAGATATCAGAATGAATCAACTCTAAAATTATAGTTTCCTTTTTAACTGATGGAAAAGGTTTCTTTGTAAATTTCGATTTTACACAAGTTTCACATTTTCCAAAATCTTTGTTGTCAGTTTTGATTAATCCTTTATTTTGCATTTTTTTCAATATTTTTGACATTTGTATGAGCTAAACGTTTATGCCATAATGAAATAGAACGTTCACTGAAGAGGGAACTACATCAATTGCGGAAACATCAAAAATATCATCATAAATTGCTAACAAATTACTACCCAAAGATTCAATAGACCATAATCAACGAACTTGGACCTAGAGTCGCACACATGAACTGTGGCTCCAGAATCCAAGTACCAACCTCCTTTATTAGCCACGATCCTGGTAGATGCCTCGAAATCATATCGATCACTTTCATATGTAAGCATGCCATAGGTTGTTGGATTCCCTCATCTGAATTCGCTGCTGGTGGTCCGGACTTCCTTTGTTGCATTCCCTAGCATAATGTCCCATCTCTCCGCAGACATGACACTTACCAACCCTCTTGAAATGCCCTTGACTGGATGATTGACTCGACCTCTTGAAAATTTTCTTCTATGGACCCAGCATCCACTTTTTAGTGGGTCATGTAGATATTCCTTTTCCCTTGCCACCAGCCTCTACGCTGTTGGCATTTAAGATGGCATTTCCTCTTTTGTCCCGGTTACGTGCCTCTTCCTCTATTCTTAAGTGTTTAAGTAAATCATCCAAAGAGTAATCTTTGGATTTGTGCATCATTTTTTTTGAAAAATCATTCCAAGATGGGGGAATTTATCAATGATTGCCCCCACTTGGAATTTCGGGAAGGGGTATGGAAAGCACTTTCATTTTTTATCGGCCAATACTTGAAGTTCATGTACTAGTTCAAGTATTGTTTTATCATCAACCATTTGGAATCTCATGTAACGAGACACAAGATATTTATTAGTTCCTTCTTCTTGTGCCTTGTACTTGAATTCCAAGGCTTTCGATAGTTCCCTAGGACACGTAATCGGGGCATTACAAGTAATACAACCGGCCAGCTAAGGTTTTTTTTATATGCCCACAAGCCAGACTTTCAGTCTCCTTACGGAGTAGTCTACTTGGTTCTTTTCCCTCTTCGAGAACCGGGTTATCGGGAATGGGTGGTGCAATGATGGATCTAACACATAGTAGAGCTTTAGAACCATCAACATGAATTTCACTTTTTCGACCCAACGGGTATAATTGGACTTGTCGAAACTGCCCAATTTTACCAAGTCTTGTTGCATCAAGCGAAAATTTCCGGATTCCATTTTTTGATTATAAAACCTTTAAGATTGTTAAAATATAAATTTCATATTAGAAATAATCAAGTACTCAAATCAATAAAGTCTTAGCCTTTATTCAAACTAAATAAAGGCATGAACTTTATATATATAGACGAAAACGTAGAGTATAAAGTCGTGAACATTATCAAATCCGTAAACACTAAACCTCTTGTAATCAAATTCAAACGATGACACGGTTGATTCTACCCTTCGCAATAGAATCAATGCATAAAGGGGTAGAAGCATATTGTTAGTGACAAAATAAAAATACAGTGCACTAAAATTAAAACCAACCTGTTTAGGTAAACGAGAATGAAGTTGAACTGCACGGTAAGGAACCTGTCCTTAAAGGTTTTATACGACCACTCTATAAAGCTGTGAGTATCTAGTCGTAAAGCCCCAGGATTTGATTGTATATTGATTTTTGTTTATGAATAGCGATAGTAACAGAACAGAGCAAAGTCGATGCCAAACGTAAATGAAAACGTGAAGGTAAGATGCAGAAAAACGAGAGAGAAGGGAGCAGATCAGTTCTATTCTGTGGTGTGTTTATGAGAAGGGTTTGTTGAGACTAAATGTTGTATTCAAGATTAAAGGGATTAAAGTGTAAACTTTGTATTATTTGTGCTGTAAAAGTCAAGGTGTTGACTTTCCTTAAATAGCATGGTGTTGTAAGTCAACTTAGTTGACTAGGTATAAATACCTTTGTTCCTTTGTAAATCTAGTAACTACGCATAGAGATAAAACACATTGAGAGACATAATTGTACTAGTGAGATTTGTGGTTCTAGAGAGAGAGTCATAGAGCTTAGAGAGAGAAAGCATTGTAATAACATTCAAATCAATGACAAATGACTTTGTGAGTAGATCTTGTATTGAAATTTGATTGAGCTTGATAATTGGAACAACAATTGGTATTAGAGCAAACAAAGATTTCAGAAAAATGGTCAATTCTTGAAGAGGTTGGAAGAACTCGCAAGTTTTGGTTGAAGTTATTCTTGAGATTTCAAATTTTGTGAATTTGGAGTTATTTGGATTGGAAATTGAGTGTATGATGTTCGTATGATGATATAGAATAGATCTTGTTCATATCACACTACCCAATTCACAACATAATCGATCAATTTTGGGGTTTTGTTGGATTTATTGTTCGAGAATGTTAAACAGTGTATTAAGATCGAAGATGAAGATTCAGTGATATTTCTGCAAAATCTTGTGCTAAGGAAGTGTTCAGAAAGTGACCGTGAACATATCCTCAAATTTTGGTTTCAATTGATCGAGTTTTGAAGGAATTATGGAGAATTTTGGAGTTTGAAAGTCGGTTCTCGCAAAATTTGAAGAACTCGCAAGCTTCAATCTATTTGACTTAGAACTCGCAAGCTTCTTTGTCTGAATTCTTGTTTGTGAAAGTTGCTAAGTGTTGAACTCGCAACAGTGTTATATGAGAAGTGAAGAATTCGCAAGTTGTTCTATCCGAGAAGTGAGGAACTCGTAAGCTTTGGGTTACGATAAGTCAAGAACTCGCAAACATTTGGTTGTGATTTTTACCAAGGACAGAACTCGTAAACCTTTTGTTACGACAAGTGTGGTTAACACAAATCACATTGTACGATAAGTCACTATGCATCTTACTTGTCGCAAGCTATTGTTCACGACAAGTCTAGAACTCGCAGAGTGAAGGTTGCGACAAGTCAGAACTCGCACACTGAAGTTTACGAAAAGTTCCCAACTCGCATGCAGTGATCTACGACAAGTAGGAACTCGCAAGCTGTGGTATACGAGAAGTGTTTACGAGAAGTCGGTTGCGAGAAGTGACATCGTTTGGTGTACGACAAGTTCACATCTCGCAAGCTTAAGACAAGTTCATGACAAGTGTTCCTTTGGTCTGCGACTTAATACTTAGAAAATTTTTGAGAATTTTTTTGACTTAACCAAGTTTGAATTTTTACCAGTCAAAGTTTTCTGATTTCTTTGCTAACGATCATATCAAGCTCATAATTTTTCAAATATAAAAATGTCTAAAGAGTTGTTGAGCATGGGTTCTCAGTCAAAGCCTCCAGTCCTATCTATTGGAGAGTATCCTCAATGGAAAAAGAGAATGACTCAATTCCTGAATAACATGGACAAAGATTTGATGAAATATATTCTGAATGGTCCTGTAAATCCTCTGATTAGAGTACCTTGTCAGCCAGCTACAACTACCACTCCTGAGATACCTGACAGATTTATCCCTAAACCCTATGAATACTTCAGTGAAGCTGAAAGAGCATTGGCTAAGATTGATGAGCAAGCACTGATCTTACTGACCATGGCCAGCCCAAATGATTTATACAACAGGGTGGACAGTAGGGAATCTGCTAAGGCAATGTGGGATGAATTGGAGAGACAACTCCAGGGTACTGAAAGGTCAATAAAGGCTAAGATGAATTAGAGCATAAATGCATATGAAGGATTCAAAGCCAAAGAGGGTGAATCTTTGATAGATACTTACAACAGGTTCAACGTAATTCTGAATAATTTGAGAAGAAATGGGCTAAACAAATCAGTGTCAGAGACCAATTACAAGTTTGTCAAGAACCTGAATCCAGAGTGGGATAGCTATTCTATCAACCTCCAAATGATAAAGAATATGGATCAGGAATATGTGAATGGTCTTTTGTGACTCTTATCCAACATAAAGATAAAGTCAAGCAAATTAGTGCTGAGAAGAAGATGCTTTTTGAGTCATTGGCACTATTGGCTGAGAAGAATATTGTAAAGCCAAGTTCTTTCAAATCAAAGCAGTCTAAAGTTTCATACTTGACAGAATTACCTAAGATTGTCAAAGACTCATCTGGTAATGAAGAGGATGAAGATTCTGATGAGGATGTGAGAAGATTTGTTGAGAATCTAGCCTTGATAACTAAACAGTTCAATAAAGAGGTTTGGAAAGAAGAAGTACTATTCCAAGAGCAAACATGAGTTTACAAGGAAGACAAGTCAGACAAGTACAAGAGCAAGTATGAGAAGAAGAAAGGATATGTGAAGGATGAAAAGAAAGATGAGGAAGTGGATGTTCAGAATGTCAGATGCTTTAATTGTGGAAACTAGGGAATTTCTCAAAAGATTGTCGATTCAAGAAAGTCAAGAATTCATATTATTATGCAAGAAAATCTCTGTTGGTGAAAAAGCAAGAAGAAAGCAAGGTCCTCGTGGCTGAAGAGGAAAACTGGCTAAATGAGACTTCTGATGAGAAAGAAGCTCATTTTTAGAAGTTCACTACAACTTCATGGCCAATCTGAATGAGGAGCCAAACACCACAGAGGAAAGCAATTCAGATTCTGAATCCGAGGTAAGTCATAATTCTGACAATTCTGATGAAGTTCAAGAGTTGCTTTCTCAAATTGAATCTATGAAAAATGAATTTAATGTTTCGAAAGAAAAGCTTAATCATGAACGACAATCAATGATGAGTTTCAGAGATGAAAGTACATTATTGAAAGTTGTTATTTAGGACAAAGAATATGAGAAAGTTCAATTGTGAAAAGAAAAGGTTGATTTAAATGCCAATTTTTCTAAACTTCAAAAGGATTTGGTTAACGTGAATTCTGAAAAAGGTGAATAAAAAATCAAATTTGAAGTTTGTTTCGAAGAAAGAAATGTTGCTTATTGTAAAATTAAACAGCTTGAAGATTTAAATTTTAAAAGCGGTCAGACTGAACAACCTTTGTATCTTTTGATCAATAAACTCAAAGATGTCAGATTTTACAATCCTAAATTAGGTTTGGGTTTATCGGAAAACAATATTTTAAAAAGTTCTCCTGAAAATCTTTACAATTTTGACACGATGGGGCCAAATTCACAAAAGATTCCAGATATCCGAAAAACGTTTGTTAAAGCGGGAACTCCGATATCTGAAACTTCTGAAAAAGAAAAAGAAAAGTTAGATGAAGATTTATCTGATGATAGTACTGATTCAAAAAATTCAAGTCTTAAATCAGTTGGATTTCAATATGATGATTTAAACACAAACTATAATAGCAGAAAGCTTGAGTTTGTTGAATTTGAATCATTGTTTTCCACACCAAATTCATTTGTTGAATCAGTATCTGAAGATAAGGATAACACAGAAACCAAATGTCAGTATGATGACTATGAGTCTGATTCTGATAATTGTGTTCATGATATTAAATCTGAATCTACCTCTTCTGATTCTGATAAGAAGTGTAAGGTAGAACATTCTGCTACTTTTGAGAAATCTGTGAAAAAGTCTGAATTCATCAACAAAATGTGTGAAGAAAATTTTTGATGAGTTGATGAATGCTTCAGATTCTGAACCTGATTTTCAAAAGTCTGAGTCAAACTCTGAGACTGACAAAATTTATTATTTGCAAAAAGAATTCTCTGATTTAAATAATCTTCTTGAAGAAGTTGAAGATGAAAAGTTCGATCTTCAATTTAAACTTGAAAAGTCTTTAAATGAAAACAAGAGCTTTGCAAAAAGATTTCAGAGCTAGAGAGTTTGAATTTTAAAAGAAATTTATCTGATCAAAAAGATTTTGATAGTAAAAAATGGAATGCTCATTCCAATCCATAGTTTGTCTCTCAGTCAAAACCCTCAGTTGTTTCTATTTAAAAGATTGAAAAGCAGCAAAGCATTTTTGAAGTCGTAGAAACTTCAGGTACTAAAATTGATAATTCATCTTCTAAGATTTCTGCTAACTCTAATTCTTGCAGTGTTTCAGATTTAAGAGGCAAGAAAGGTGAGACGTTGAAGAAAAAAGATTCTAAATAGAAGGGAAATCAAAATGTTTCAAAATTTAGTACCTCTGTTAAGAATGTTCCGAATGTAAATGCAAACAATGATAGTTGTAATAACAGTTGTATTTCTTTTGATGCTAATAAATTTCAATTTTGCTTGAATAAATGTAATTATTTTGATAACTGAAAGATGTTGACATTAGTTCAAAAGAATCTTCATTGCAATCATTGTGGGCATAAATCATTCTCTTTCAACTCTTCTCCTTCAAAGAAAAAGAATGTCAAAAGCTTTTCTCAGAACAAATCATTTTCCAAGGCCTCAGCTCAACATGTTCATGTTTTTAAAGCTGAAAAAGATAAGTTTTCAAATAAAAATTCTTTCATGGTTGTTGATGTTAAATTTGTTTGGTAATGGTTACCTATGCCCAGATATGAATGGAGAATCAAAGGGTAACAGATCTTAAGAAGTTAAAAGATACTAACCAGAAAGGACCCATCTGGATATGGGTACCTAAAGCGAAGTAATTGTTCGTTTGCAGGACTGTCATATGTGGTTTATTGATTCAGGATGCTCAAGACATATGACAGGGTGCAAGCATTTATTGCATAATTATGTGGAACATCCTGCTGGAATAGTTAGCTTTGGGAATAAGTCAATTAAAGGCTTTGTCAGAGGTTACGGAGTGCTAACAAATGGAACCATCACAATCCAGAAAGTATTGTATGTTGAAGGATTAGACCATAATCTCTTTAGCACCGGTCAATTTTGTGACGGTTTTTTTTTTTCAAGTTAGGTTTTCAATTACAAGTTGTTCAATTGATGATAAAGATGGATTTGAGATCTTCAAAGCAAAAAGGGTTGGTAATCTTTATGCTGACTATTTTCCCACTCTATCTTCTTCAAGACCTGTATGTCTACTTTCAAAAGCAACAAAAGATGAGAGCTGGATTTGGCACAGAAGATTATCCCACCAGAATTTCAAAGCCATCAACAAGTTAGCAAGCAAAGGTTTAGTAAGAGGTCTTCCAGAGATGAGATTTGAGAAGGATTCCCTGTGCTCAGCGTGTGAAATGGGAAAAATGAAACGAAGTTCCCACAAAGCAAAGATGGAATCTTCTTGCAAATCACCTTTAGAGATGATTCATATGGATCTCTATGGACCTATGAGAATTCAATCAATCAGTGGCAAAAAGTACATATTAGTCATGATTGATGAATACTCCAAATATACATGGCTAGAATTCCTGCGAGCTAAATCAGATGCACCAGAGTTAATCATAGAATTTATCAACAAGATTCAAGTTCTTCTGCAGCTTCCTATTCAGAAATTTAGGAGTGATAACGATACTAAATTCAAAAATGAGATCCTACAGATGTTTCTAGAATCTATTGGTATATCTCATAACTTTTCAGCAGCACGTACTCCTCAACAAAATGGAGTTGTTGAAAGAAAGAATCAGACTTTGGTAGAAGCAGCAAGAACCATGCTAGCATATTCAGGAGTGCCATTATATCTTTGGGCTGAAACGATTGCTACAGCTTGCTTTACAAAAAATCAAACTATCATCACAAAGCGTTTAAACAAAACAGCTTATGAGATTATAAATCATCAAAATCCTAATGTCAAATTTTTTCGTGTTTTTGGATGTAGGTGTTTCATACTTAATGACCGTGACAATCTTGGGAA
This sequence comes from Arctium minus, assembly GCA_954870635.1. Classification (NCBI taxonomy): domain Eukaryota; kingdom Viridiplantae; phylum Streptophyta; class Magnoliopsida; order Asterales; family Asteraceae; genus Arctium; species Arctium minus. The sequence goes on from OX941084.1 coordinate 110,393,208, forward strand.
ATTCTACAAGAAAGCTGATGAAGGATATTTTCTTGGATATTCGTTAATGTCAAAAGCTTATCGGATATACAACAAGAGAACCAAGACTGTCATGGAAAGCATAAATGCGACCTTTGATGAAAGTCTAACAACGAATTTTGGACAAAGCAGTTCAGAACTCGGAACTAGTGTTCAATCTTCTACTCAATCTAGAGTGGAACTTGCATTAAAACAAATTAGGAATTCTAAACTTAATGCAAATTCTATTAATTTTGAGTTAGATTTATTGTTTCTTGATGCATTTATGGATATCTAGGAAGATTTTGACAAATCAAACATATCCATAGATCCTCCCGTGGTGGTCTCTGATACAAGTGTCAACATTTCTGGACCATCCGAAGTTGTTTGTACTCCTACTTCTAATAGTACTAATGACTCTGATCAAACTAATCCAGTTTCTATGTTTACAGATCAAAACTCTAAGGCAGAAGTTCCAAGTACTGAATCAGTCATGCCAGAGTTGCAAACATCATAGTTACCTACTGAAGAAGTTAAAACAGAGAATTCTGACGTAATTCCTGAAATTACAGATGCGTACGATGATCAAAACAATCGGATTGATGTATAACCCCTACCTAGTACACATAGATGGACTCGTGGTCATCCCCTACATAATATCATTGGTGACATCGATAGTGGAGTAAAAACGAAATCAGCATCTGCAAATTTTTACATATTTACAAATTTTCTCAGTGCTATAGAGCCATAAAAAGTCTCGGATGCTTTACAAGATCTTGATTGGATTATAGCAATGGAAGACAAGTTTCTACAATTCGAGAGAAACAAAGTTTGGCGGCTAATTCCAAGACCCAAGGACAAATCGATAATTTGAATGAAATGGGTGTTCAGAAATAAGAAAGATGAAGATGGAATCGTAGTCAGAAACAAAACTAGGCTGGTAGCTAAGGGTTACTGTCAACAAGAAGGTATAGACTATGAAGAGACCTTTACACCAGTAGCTCGGATCGAAGCCATTCGAATTTTCTTGGCCTATGCAGCCCATAAGAACTTCAAAGTTTATCAGATGGACGTCAAGTCTGCTTTTTTTAATGGGATTCTGCACGAAGAGGTATACGTTGGCCAACCGGAAGGTTTCGTTGATCCACAATTTCCAGATCATGTATATGTTCTCAACAAGGCACTATACGGTTTGAAACAGCACCGAGAGCATGGTATGACACTCTGACCAAATTTCTTTTAGCTTCAGGTTTCAAGAAAGGTACAATCGATGCTACCTTATTTCTGAAAAAGCATGGTGATGACTTAATCTTGATACAGATTTACGTTGATGACATTATTTTCGGATCTACAAATCCAAAATTTTGCAAGAACTTTTCAAAAAGTATGGAAACTAGATTTGAGATGAGTATGATGGGTGAACTAAACTTTTTTCTTGGTCTTCAGTAAAACAGTCACCTGAAGGAATATTCATCAATCAATCTATGTACATAAAAGATATTTTGAAAAAGTTTAATATGGTTGAAAGTTCTTCAATGAAAACGTCGATGGCGACTGAAACGCTTTTGGACTCAGATTTATCTGGTAAATCTGTTGACCAAAAGAACTATAGAAGCATCATTAGTTCTTTTTTATATCAAACAGCCAGTAGACCCGACATAATGGTTGCCATGTGCTTTTGTGCAAGATATCAAGCCAATCCAAAAGAGTCACACCTTGCAGCTGTCAAAAGAACTCTTAGATATCTTAAAGGCACTCAAGAGTTATGTCTTTGGTATCCAAAGGATTCAGGCATTGATCTAACCGTGTTTACAGATGCAGATCACGCTGGTTGTAAGTTGGACCGGAAAATCACTTCTGGATCGTGTCAGTTTTTAGGTGACAAATTGGTTAGCTGGACATCGAAGAAACAAAACTGTGTCTCAACTTCGACAGCAGAAACTGAATACGCTGCGGCGAGTTGCTATTCACAAGTTTTGTGGATGATGACACAATTAAAAGAATTCGGCTAAACCTACAACAAAGTGCCAATCTACTGTGATTCGTAGAGCGTGATTGCAATAACTGCTAACTCGATACAACACAAGACCAAACACATCGATGTACGCTACCATTTCATCAAAGACCATGTGCAGAAAGGATCGATTGAGATGCATTTTGTACAGACTGCCTATCAACTTGCAAACCTTTTCACCAAACCATTAGATGAAAAGAGGTTCAAAATTTTAATTAGCAAGTTAGGTATGCTAAATATGTCTATTTGAGTCTGTGTGATTCTCTTGCATGAGTCTAGGGGGAGTTCATGATTTTTATGCTTAATCCGAGGGGGAGTTCACAATTTTGATTTTATTTTCTTATTACTGACGAATGAGGAGTCATCCTAGATGATTACCAAAATCTTTTATCTTTTGCAGGTAATTCATTTCTTTAATGGGAATGGCTTATGAATAATTCAGTTCAGAACCCGTACTTCAAAAAAATTGATCTTACATGGCTAAAACTGTGATGATCAATTTTTCTGAAGAAGTATTTCTAATTTTTCAGGGGGAGAAAATATTTTATTTGATGACATTTTGACTTTTTGCAGATATGAAGGGGGGCTTATCTGATTTTTAGTCAATTATTCATTCTTTTTTAGAGGGAGTTAAGAATCTTACACTGAATGTAAGTATTTCTGATTTTTAATCTCAACGTGTTTGAAAGATGGACAACTTTCAAACATGAAAAAAAAATTCTTAAATGTTCAAATCACTTCTTATTCTCAACAAGATTTTATGAATTTAGAAGTGTGCTTTTAAACAATTTTCTTGTGAATATTGGATTATATTATTTCTGACCGTGTTTTTCCAAAGATTAATACTTGCGTATTATCTTGTTTGTATACTGTCAAGTATTCACACACACTGGTTCAGTATTTCATCTGACTTTGTTATTACCATGTCTCTAAAAGAAAACATACTTTGATGGTAATACCCTTGTTTGCTTTCAATGTTGTTGAGCATCGATCATCATTTCTAAATTTGTGCGTTCATTGCAAAAAAAAATTATATTCGTTCATATAAACAAAATATCAATTTCTTTGATACCCTAACCTTTCACGTTCAATTTCCTTGTTTTGAGAGATCTTCAACGTTCAAATACTCAAATTTCTTTCATATTCTTGAAGATCATACATTCATGTGACAATGTTATCACATTTTGAGCTTTATTTGTCAAAGTTAAACAATTGGACGACATTTTATAGGACAAAATTTCATGGGATTCGTGTGTAAACTTAAAAGAACTTCTATGGATTCACGTTCACTAGTGTTTCCTACCCAAGAAGTTATCCTCGAGTGATTGAGGAGTGAGGGATCATTAAATCAAAGAGTAGGGGAGATAACTCAATGGGTTGAGTTTTTCTCAGTGTGATGAGGTAAAATGTAAATGAGAGTTTGTATAGACGCGAGCTGATTAAAAACAGAAAGAGGGTGTGAGATCATAGTTAAAAGAATATAAGAACTCTGCACCAAATCTTTTCTAAGCCGGACAACCACATTACTGATTGATTCACATTTTTTGGTGACCATCATTGAAACAGGCAGTGAGCCCATGCCAACTCTTGCATTAACCCCACCGACCACTCGTTTCTTTTTTAACAAAGAAATGTTTCATTTTTCTTTGGGGATGCAGCATATACGCTATCTTGTATTCATTTGGAAGATGTAGATATAGAAAAATAAAGAAATTTTCCCCACCTTCGCATCTCTTTCATGCACATTGATTCCGTGTAAAACTTGTTGTTGTCTCAACAGTTCACACATTTTGAGCCTGAAAAAGGTTAAGTACCTTCAATCATTCTTACACTTGCATGTACACACAAGGAATATGTTTTCTTGTCAAAACATTCATAAAAATTCCTTTGTGCTTTTCGATGATTTAATGGAAGCCCTGGGGGAGTGAACATCAAAAAGCTCCATTCCAAAGTACATTCGTTGTACTAAGTGGCTCAGTGCTACTTACAGGCATTCTAACTGTATCATATGTTCATTCAGGATTACAACTTCTAATTTGTCCGAATTTGAAAAGATTCGGATGAATACATTTTTGAATTGACGGTTTTTTAGATCAAAAGATGGAGATTGTTATATTCTTCGGGGGAGATTGTTACTCTATAAGGCAGAGATTGCTATTTTGTCATAAAGGGGGAGATTGGTATTCAAAGACAATGCTGAATTTGAAAAGGTTTGATGATTCTAATGACTCACAATTCATCAAAAAAGGGGAGATAATTTGAAATTTTCAAAGTCAGAATTACAGACGCAAAGAATGAAATGAGGAGATTGTTAGAAGTTTGAAGTTTGTTGAAAAGAGTTGAAAAGGGAAGATATTCTGAGTTATTTTCAAGTCAGAAATTTATTTCAAGATTTTATCAGAAAGGGGGAGATAATTTGAATCTTCCATATCAGAGAAGTTTGATGATATTTTGTCTGTGAAGAAGAATTTAAGAGAGATTGTATTGGAAAGACAGAAAGAGATACAAAGTGATATAGATGTATGTTTTTAGCAAAGGGGGAGATGGACAAAGATTTCAAGTTTTGAGGAAACAAAGTTTGTAAAAAGAAGATATGTACAAAGTAACGATGTTTGTCAAAGATGAAGAAAAAGAGAGAGTGTTCACAGTTCAAGAAAGTTTATTTGAAAGACGAAGATGTCAAAGTATTAAAGTTCTGAAAGCTACATTGTTGAAGAGTTTTCAAGAAGAGAAAGTGCTGAAGATTGTTGATAAAAAAATTTAATCTTGAATCCAAAGGGAGAGATTGTTGAGCCTAAATCTTGTATTCAAGATTAAAGGAATTAAAGTGTAAACTTTGTATTAGTTGAGTTGTAAAAGTCAAGGTGTTGACTTTCCTTAAATAGCATGGTGTTGTAAGTCAACTTAGTTGACTAGGTATAAATACCTTTGTTCCTTTGTAAATCTAGTAACCATGCATAGAGAGAAAACACATTGAGAGACATAATTGTACTAGTAAGATTTGTGGTTCTAGAGAGAGAAAGCATTGTAATATCATTCAAATAAATGACAAATGACTATGTGATTAGATCTTGTATTGTAATCTGATTGAGATTGATAACTGGAACAACAAGGTTTAACCTAGTATTTATACTCGGTAAACCACCAAAAATCGAAGCTTCATCCCCAAGATTAGGGGCCACATTCTGGAAGTTAAAGAGTAAGTCTCCAAATGATTTTTCTTCAATAAACACGTTTTTTAATTCAAACATTTAAATTTCAAATTTCGAAAACTAAATACACTTAAAATAGCGAGCGTGCGAAATGCAAAGTGCGCCTCCTCGCGCCACCCCGTGAATCTTGCGCCCTTGGCCACGTGCGCCTCCTTGCACCACTCTGTGAATCCTGCCCCCTCGGCCACGGACACGCGCACGCACGTTGGACCTTCCATTCACATCCCCCATCATGAACCCATCAACTAGTTCAAGGCCCAAAAGTGGGAAAGGACTTATAAGGTCCTTTTAATGCTTCCTTTCCATCTATGTGGGAGGAAGAACTTTCCAACCTTCACTAATTTTCATTAAACTCCAACAATGGGCTCACCTACAAGTCGCCTAAGTCCATTTTTTGTTGTTGTTGTTGCTTTATGATTGGTTTGATAATGCGTGTTACTTTGTTGTTGAATTAGAACTTGTATCGTTGATAAGTTTTTTGTGATTGTTTTGGTTTTTGTTGATTTATTAATTGTTAAGCAGGTTGATTTTCCATTTCAACAGTTATGTTACTAATTTTTTTAAAAACAAGGTACCAAATTGTTTCATATGTTGGTATCAACATAATTGGATTTGGGTTGCATTGGCCAGATAGTCGTGAACATCAATCCAAAATGTGTGGATGGTTTCCAGGGGAAACAAGGCACAAATAATACTTTCTTTTAGTTGGCAGTTATGATAACATGGAATTTGGAAACAAAAATCCATCATCGATGTTGGACACTATAACATGGGATAAGACCAGTGTTCTTTTTCTTATCCGCATTATATGGATCGATGAAAAGGTTGCAAAAACTTATGGAGCACCTTCAAAATATTACACTTTTCATTGAGAAGCATGTTATGTTGTTGCATGGTATAAGAAGATAAGTCAGTCAAACTTTAATATAATCTGAGAGAATAAGAATTGTTTATAATTATACTCATAAGACATATTTTGTATTTCCCATATGTATTCTAACACATAAGAGTCGCCAAATATCATAAATACATCAACCGGTAAATTAGTGAACGATACCACTAGGTTTTATCGTGTAAGTAGTTATCTAAGTCGAGGTTAATAAATATACTCAGTGTTTTATCATGTAAGTAGTTGTCTATGTTCGAATTAATTGTTTTATAATGTAACACTCCAAAAAATGGGACAAACAAAAATTCCCAGAAAATGGAAATATGGTAATCACATTAATGCCAAAGCATGAACTCACCCAAAAAGGGAATAATAAATGTCTGTTTAATTACAAGATCGTAATAAGAAGCAATGATAGATGACAACTTCCTGATCTAAAATCTAACTAGAAATAAGATTACAATCAGTTGTCACTATTTCCAAAAGGATCGTCTTCTAGAATGGCATCCCAAAAATGCTCCCAAGCTCACCTCTAAAAGTCGGCTAAACTTCCTTGGCGCTCGTGCCGCTAGAACCTGAGATACATATCAAACAATCAAGTGTTAGGCCAAACGGGCCTAGTGAGTTGTACAAGAGCATGGCATAACATTTATAAACATACATGAACTTTTATATCATTTTAGTCCTCATTGGCCATACGAGAATCAATGGGGGCGACCCATCACACCAATGAGTTTTACCTCAAGTCAATGTACCTTGATGTTCACTCGCATGAGCAACACCCCAAAGGCCCGACACACTTGGAGACTACCTCTCAGGCATTACTCCAAATGGCGGAGGTCTAGGTGCATACCAACAAGGTGGCACCGAAGACTACATCCTCCTAGCACATACTCATGGTTCCTCCAATCAATATATATATATATATATATATATATATATATAATATTCATCTCTATACATATTCCATATCAACAAGATACATGTATAAGACTTCCCATAGTTCCAATTCCAATTTAGGTCCAAAACCATAAACATGCAATTCCCGCAATGATAATCACAATTTCCATGGTGTTACACAAATCATAACCCGTCAATATAATTAATATTACCATTCATTCCACATAATGAAATCATAGCCAAAATCTCCCAAAATCTCATATATATAACAGTTAGGTCAAACTTATCAGGTGATCAGATTTCTACATAAACATGAGATGCTAAGTAAGTAAACACACAAGATATGTATCTCATTTGAAAATAGTAGAAGAAAACTCACTATCTAGGGTTTTATAGGAAACCCTAGAAACTTGGATGAGGAAAAGTATAGATGAGAACTTGTCTTGAGTGGCTAAATGTTCCCTTGAATGCTCCACCAACCTCCAATGAACCACAATAAATGCCACCTACTAAACTAGGGTTTTGAGGGAATTTGGTAGGGTATTGAGATGGAAGAAATCGCCCCAAGTGTCCTCTAAGTCGGCTCCAAAATGGTGGAAATGAGAAATGAAGTCAAAAATGGCCAGAGTGGGTTTTATACTCTTAACACCCGCCGGAGACAGTGCCCGGCGACAATGCCCATGGCATTGTCGCACCAAAGCAACACCCTTCGGTACCAACCTCACGACTATCCCCCGCGACTGTGCTCTGCGATTGTGCCCTGGGCACTATCGCATGGTCACTGTCGCGCCATGCCCCTGGGACCCAGAAATTTAGCTTCGAACCACAAACGCTCACATAAAGAAATAGGCCAAGTGAAGCATAAGGAAATTAAACCAAAAACAGATAATTCATACACCGAAGGAACTCGGAATCGAAAATTGTTAGAATTGATAAGATGCGGGATATAAATACTTACCTTGAATTTCTCGGGTGTTACATATAATTCTACTCATAATTGCTTATTGGGTCACAAGAAATCATTAAGGCCAATTTCTCGGTTGGGCCCCTTTGCTCGTTTTGGTCCCTACATTTGGTGAGGATGGAAAAAAAGTATACCACGTGATGTTATGTAACACAATATATCAAAAAACTATAAATCGACCAATTGGCTGCCAGAAAGAACGCATATGAAAGTTGCAAACTTTGGCTCGTTTCATCCATTTTGGCCCATAGGAACCTATTCATGGTCAAGACGGAAAAACAAAGATACCATGAGCCATAATGTAACATAATATACCCCCAAATACAAGAATCAAGTCTATTGTCTGCCCTATGGGCGGACACGTGGAAGTTATCCAATTGAGCTAGTTTTGTTTGTGTTGGCATGTTTTACCCTTACCTTTTGCGGGGACGGGAAAAGAAAATTACCATGGGACATTATATAACGTAATATACCAAAAACGGGAATCAGATTAATAGGCCATAAAAAACGCGTGCACGAAATTTGGCCTATTGGGTCTGCTCCCTTTGTTTTCGACCGTTTGGTACCCTACTCTTGGTAAGAAGAAAAATGAAATATATGAGGGGAAGTTATGCAACACAATATACACTAAAACGTGTAATTGGGTGAATTTTCCATGAGGGAAGTGTGCACGAAAGTTGCCTCGTTGGACCCGTTTTGGTTCGTTTAACTCCTACCCTTGGCCAGAGTAGTAAAACAAACATATCAAGAGATGTGTAACACAATATACCCAAAAACCGGAAATCGGGCTGTCTGGGTTGTCTGTTTCGTTCGTTTTTTTGACCTATTTATCCCCTACCTTCATTCTAGGAAAGAAAAAAAACATAACAATAGGCGTCATGTAACACAAGAAAAAAAAAACATAACAATGTGAAGTAACAAGTCGTTTCTTTTTATGTATTTAAGTAGTGTTGTGTCTAGTTGGAGATTATCACTTATAGTGTTGATATCGTCCGAAGTAGATCCTTTTCATGTCATATATTTTTGTTGTTTACTTGGCCTTTAACCCCTCACACTCGAAAATAGGATCTGGGAGAGGTAAGATGTACGTAAACCATTCCCCAACTCCTAGAGCTCAATAGGTTTTTTATGTGAATACAATCGGTTTGTGCACAATATAATAGAATGTGCAAGCATACATAAAATAGACTAATTAGGTAAAAAATAATGCAAGTAGAACTAATGTAGGCAGTCAAGTATAAGTGAGGTCTCAACAAACATACAACACCCTCCATCTATGTGTAACACCCGAAATTTTGTTAAGTAAAAGTGTCCCCATTTTCATGTTGTTCATAAAAGGATTTTAAACTATATTGAGTAACAAACTACCCCTTTTATTCCTAATCGGGTCGTGATCAGTTCGGGGGTGGATTTGACATTTTCGCTCGCGATACAGTCTGAGTGGGAGTGCCGGCAATATTGCCATAAAGGCATTCTCTGTTAGGCATTCTTGTGGCCCTCGTACGCCCCACGGTACACATTGGGCGATAATGCCAGCGATTGTGACATTTTATCACTTTCAATGGGCATTATCACGGGGAGAATGGTACTTGCGGGACAACCCCGGCGATAGTGTCGGTGAGAGTTACAAGTTGTCACTTTCACTAGGCATACTCGCGGACGAGGTATGGGGTTTAAATAGGAGAGCCCCAATTTTAATGCCATTTGGAATCAGATTTGGCTTTTTGGAACTTGTTTATGTTGAATTTTAAAAAAAAAGGTATTTGTTTCAAATTGTGTTTATGTTGCAAATGAAATTTATTTTGTTGATTCTAGTTTGTGGCATTCAAGGCTTGGTCATGTGAATTTTAAAAGAATGGTTGAAATGTCAAAAGACGGTCTTATTCCGACCTTTGACATTAAAACCAAAAAATGTAAAACTTGCATGCTAACAAAGATCACTAGACAACCTTTTCCTAACGTGAAAAGGGGCTCGTCGGTGCTTGAGTTAATTCATAGTGATCTTTGTGATTTGCATTCAACTCCGTATTTGGGAAATAAAAAGTATGTTGTTACTTTTATTGATGATGTTTCACGGTTTGCTATGTATTTTTGTTACACACAAAAGATGAAGTGTTTGACAAATTTAAAATTTATAAAAGGGAGGTTGAATTGCAAATGAATTATTTTATAAAATATTTATGCACCGATCGTGGTGGGGAGTATTACGACCCCATGTTTTTCCAATCCGTATGAATCATTCATGAGACTACGGCGCCTTATACACCACAAAAAAATGGTGTGGCGGAACGGAAAAATAGAGTTCTCAAAGAAATGTTGAACTCTATGTTATCCTACTCGAGGTTGAGTGATGGATTTTGGGGTAAATCCATGTTAAGGGCTTGTTACTTATTGAATCGAGTTCCCAATAAAATGAACAAGATTACCCCATATGAACTATGGTTCAAGAAAAGGCCTAACTTGAGCTATATTCGAGTTTGGGGTTGTCGGGCGGTTGTTCGACTACCCGAACCCAAAAGGAAAACCTTAGGTGAGAAAGGTATTGATTGCATCTTTGTTAGATATGCCGAGCATTCCAAAACCTATAGGTTCTATGTTATCGAACCTAATGATTCTATAGTGATTCACACCGTTATAGAATCAAGAGATGCATTATTTGATAAGACTAGATTCTCTTCAATACCTAGACCGAAGAACATAGTTCCAAGTACTAGCGGAACTAGTGAGGTTGAGAGACAAGTAATTGTTCCAACCGAATCTTCGATGCTTCGAAAGAGAAAAAGATGAAGGATTGAAAAATCCTTTGGTCCCAATTTCCAATTATACTTGGTAGAGGGATCAAGAGATGAGATTGGGTCATAATTCTCTTATTGTTATAGTATTGAGGAAGATCCAAAATCATTTGATGAGGCTATGAAGTCTCAAGATGTTGCTTTTTGGAAAGAAGCAATAAATAATGAGATGGACTCCATCGTGGGGAATAATACTTGGGTATTATCGGACTTACCACCGAGTTGTAAACCTTTGGGATGCAAGTGGATCTTCAAAAGGAAGATGAAAGCTGATGGATCAATAGAAAAGTTCAAAACTTGATTAGTAATCCAAGGCTTTAAGTAACGGGATGGCATCGATTATTTTGATACCTATGCCCCGGTTGCAAGGATCTCCACGATTAGATTGTTGATAGTCTTATGAGCTATTCACAATTTAGTGATTCACCAAATGGATGTCAAAACGGCATTCTTGAATGGTGACTTGCAGGAGGAAGTTTACATGAAACAACCGGAAGGTTTTGTTATGCCCGAGATGGAACATAAGGTGTCTACACTTGTAAAATCATTGTATGGGCTGAAACAGGCACCCAAACAATGGCATCAAAAATTTGATGAGGTTTTCTTGTCCAACAGTTATATGTTAAACCAAGTGGACAAGTGCGTATATAGCTAATTTGACACATCCGGCAACGGAGTAATCATTTTCTTATACGTTGATGACATGTTGATCTTTGGCACCGAGAAATATCAAGTTGAAAAACCCAAAGAGTTTTTGTCATCGAGTTTCTCTATGAAATATATGGGAGAAGCGGAGGTGATCCTTGGAATAAGGATCAAGCGTGAGAACAAAGGGATTGCAATTACACAATCTCATTAGATCGAGAAAGTATTAAAGAAATATAATTGCTTTGATTGTTCTCCAATGAGTACTCCATTTGATCCGAGTGTGAAGCTTATGCCCAACTCGGGTGAAGCGATGTCACAACTCGAGTACTCAAAGGCTATTGGATGCTTGATGTATGCCATGACAAGCACTAGGCCGGATATCGTTTTTGCCATAGGAAAGTTGAGTAGGTTTACTAGTAATCCTAGTATTCATCATTGGCAGGCGATAAGACGAGTATTTAAATACTTGAAGAAAACCATTGATTATGGTTTGTCATATGTCGGGTTTCCTTCGATATTAGAGGGATATTCGGATGCAAGTTGGATTATCAACTTAGAAGATCGTTCTTCTACGAGTGGTTGGGTGTACTTGCTTGGGGGAGGTGCCATCTCATGGGCTTCCAAGAAGCAAACGTGCATCACGAGTTCAACTATGGAGTCAGAATTTGTGGCATTAGTTGTTGTCGGTAAAGAGGCGGAGTGGCTAAGGAATTTAGCTAGGGACTTGGTTTACAAGTCGGTGATAGGGATAGGATTGAAGTTCATCTAAATATCTAATGGTGAGATACCCAATTCCCTTCTAATACAACATTAGAAGTTGAATTCAATGGGAAAGCTCACTCTAAGGGATTGGAGCACAAGATTATCATCCCAAGGTATGTGCTCGCACTGCAAATGAAGGAGGTAAGTTCTTTTGTAAAAATGCATGTGCAAGTGCATGATGAAATGAACTATCTATACGAGTGTGAAGTGTGGTCGCTTCAAGAAGCTTGGACTTGGCTTTATAGTGTCAAGTTTAAACTTTAGAGAATTATTTAAATTCAGAGTTAAATACAAATTTGGTCCCTGTGGTTTACAAATATTAACGACTAAGGTCCCTCAAAGAAATATTTAACTAATAACGTCTCTCTACTTTCCATTTTATAACACGTAGGGTCCCTCTTAGTAACACTGTTTAATAACGTGTATTTAAGTGGGGGTAAATTAGTCCATTCATCTATTCTAGGTTTAGTAACATATTTGGTCCCTCCTAAAATTCAGGGATTAAAAAAACCCTTTTGTCGTTTATATCATATTTGGTCCCTCTATGAATTTAAATAAGAAATTAAATGCAAAATTGATCCCTATGGTTTGCAAAAAAATAACAAGTAACATCCCTTTAAAATTAAATTTCATTAATCTCCAAACCTAGCAGTAGCACTAGCATTTTTTGGATAGAAGAATGAAGACAAGTCTTAAACTCACAAGTCACAACCACTACTTGGTTAACTTAAAAGAAGACGATTAATAAAAACAAACTAAATAAAAAGTATCACACCATAAAATATAAATATTTGGTCAACATAAAAGAAGACGTTGGATGGCGACAACCAAGTGGTGATTTCATATGTTCTCTAAATTAAAAGCTACTACAAAAATGACCCAAAATCAGCAGCTACAAATCCAACATGAAAGTTGCTACAAAAAATAATGCCAAAATAGCAACAATTAGCTACAAAAAAGTTAAGAAGGAATAATTACACCAAGTTTTGAACAAAAGAAAATCAAACTTCACAAGTTAAGGTTCTCGTCCTTTGCATGTGCCTGAGTTATGGCCTTGTATATGTGCATGGTTTTATTTAGTTTGTCTTTATTAATCATTTTCTTAAGTTAACCAAACAGTAGTTGTGACTTGTGTCCAAAAAATGCTAGTGCAGGTTTGGAGATTAATGAAATTTAATTTTTAAGGGATGTTACTTGTTAGTTTTTGTAAACCATAGGGATCAATTTTGCATTTAACTTCTTATTTAAACTCATAGAGGGACCAAATATGTTACAAACTATAAAAGGGTTTTTTAATTCCTGAATTTTAGGAGGGACCAAATATGTTACCAAACCTAGAATAGATGAATGGACAAATTTACCCCTACTTAAATACACGTTATTTAATAGTATTACTAAGAGGGACCCTACATGTTATAAAATGAAAAGTAGAGGGACGTTATTCGTTAAATATTTCTTTGAGGGACCTTAGTCGTTAATATTTGTAAACCACAGGGACCAAATTTGTATTGAACTCTTTAAATTCATGTATATGTTATTTTCTTGTACTCAAATGGGTTGAAGGGTTCAATCCATAGGACACCCGGATTCTCGAGTGTTTGAAATGTGTAATGTACTAGATGAAAATTCAATTTTCTAGATATTTTCATTTATGCATGAGTTTGTTTTCCTATATTAACTTTTGTTTGTGAATCAAGGATTGCAGTAAAATGGGAGAGGAATGTTGGTGATTTTAGTGAAATCATCGGTTCATTTTAGGTAATTGGATTCACAAGATAATAATGGGGTTGGTATCTAAGCTATAACATGAGCTAGGAGGTGTGGAGTGCACACTCGTGTAAGCTAACTAGAACCAAGGATTGTTGGATGGTCGTGTTTGGCAGGTTACTAAGTGGAAAATGGATGTGCACGATTATGATTTCATGTTTGGCGACTTTTATCAGTTTTGTAACTGATATCTTTTTTTGTAACCATCACTATTTATGATATCATTTTTGCCACAATTTATGAGATCATTTTTGTAACCGCCACAATTTATGTCCAACAATCAATCCTATTCAATGAGGTATTATTATCAGTATATATATAGGGTCGGTTACGATTCTCAAGGTGTTTAAATATGATCGATTTCTGCCAAAATCGATATCGAGAATTGAGATTATCCTCGAGTGAATTTCGTGATACCCGGGCAGAATAGAGTCAAAATATCACTTAAGGAAAGCAAGCTCTCACGCGATCTCATTTTCTTTATCCGAGTTCTAATCACTCATTGTGTCCCTCGATTTTCTGCAGCCTCCCCAACAATTGAGTCCCCGTTTCCTTGGACCATTTACTGTGATTCAACGTGTGGGACTTCAGGCCTACCAATTGAAACTTCCACTAGAAATGAGTGAAATTCACAACACCTTTCACATTTGCTATCTTCGAAAGTGCTTAACTAAGGAGGAGAGCGTCATTCCCCTCTCGGATATAAGGGTAGATGAGGGTAACCATTGTATGGAAGAACCCGACGCTATCCTAGACCGAAAGTCAAAGAAGTTACGTCACAAGGAGGTCACGATAGTCAAAGTGCAATCAAAACATCATCGTGGGGCCAACGTGACATGGGAAGTCGATGAGGACATGAAGCAGAGATATCCCCACATATTTGTATAGCTTAGATTTCGAGGACGAAATCATTCTTAAGTTGGGAAGGATTGTAACACCCGACATTTCGGTAAGTAAAAGTGTCCCCATTTTCATGTTGTTCATAAAAGGATTTTAAACTATATCGAGGAACGAACTACCCCTTTTATTCCTAATCGAGTCATGATCAGTTCAGGGGTAGATTTGACCTTTTGGCTCGCAGTACAATTTGAGCGGGAGTGCCTGCGATATTTCCACAAGGGCATTCTAGCAGGGCATTCTCGCGGCCCTCGTACGCCCCGCGTTACACATTGGGCAATAATGCCAGCGATTATGAAATTTTGTCACTTTCGTTGAGCATTATCGCGGGAGGCATGGTAGGCGCGGTACAACCCCTGCGATAGTGCCAGCGAGAGTGTCAAGATGTCATTTTCGCTGGCATACTCGGGGATGAGGTATGGGGTTTAAATAGGAGAGCCCCGATTTTCATGCCATTTGGAATCAGGTTGGCTTTTTGGAACTCGTTTTCTCTCATCAATTTGGTAGATTTTCATCCCCAACCTTCTCCCTTCATTAACTCCTTCTAGCTACCATTCTATTGACTATTTATTGTTCCTTCTAGGTTTATATAAACCATAAGTGTGAAGGCTTCAAGCATTGTCCAAGCTCAAGACCCCCCATCTTCTTTATCTAGAGTTTTCTAGATTTTTGACAAAACCAAACTTGTGCGTTCATTCCCATATTTTTAAAATTTATACATGTCAAATCTTATTTTCGACATCTAATCATCTCTTTGTTTATACATTCTTTGTTAAAATGATTTTTGACCTAACTTGGTATTTTAGAGATTTTTAGGGTTTTTACTATTTTGTAATATGATGAAGTGTTCTATGATTTGTGTTATAAAATGTGATCTAGATTACATATTTGTGGTTAAATACTTGGATGAACACATTTTAGTTACATTTATAGTTTCATTATATTGTAAGATTTACTTGGCAAAAGTGAGTATGTTGGAGAAAGGAACATGTGGATTGTTGTTGGTATCACAAATGATCATTTTAAAATGGTATGACTTTTAGGAAATCTATTTTATGAAAGATTTACTTGGGAAAGGAAAAAGGTCATGGTTAGACCTTGATATTGATTTTGTTCCATATAGTATTGATTATGCAAAGAAGTACACGTTTATGGAATTATGATTTTGAGAAACTATATTTGTGATTATAGTTTAGTCACAAATGTAATTGTGACAAGCCTTAGACTGTTACTAATTGATCCATAGGTATAGAGTCGGCTTATTTGTGGGATAACTCCAGTTTGTAACTGGTTGAGATATTGGGACCTCATGGTTCGTATGTGGTATGTTTACAAACAAAACTACTTCACTCGTTTAAAAGTCTTTTATTGTTGATTTCACATTTGATTGAATTATATAAAATGTTAGTTCTCACTAGGCGTAAAGCCTAACAATTGTTTTCTTAAATGACATGTATAACATGTTCCTTTAGCGGTGGGGCTCCAAGCTCTTGAGTGGAGAGTTGGATGCCAGTAGAGGTTCTTTTGTGATAAACGACTTTGATTAGCTTGGCATACGGTTATTTTAAAGAATTCTTTTGAAAGTCAATAGTGACACTCATCTTTAATCTTGGCTTAGCATGGCTTAGACTAGTAGGTTTTTATGTATCTTATTAATTCGTTGATGTTAACGTTCTTACAATTTCCCCTCTTTAGGTGATTTCATTTATATAGTCGTCATTTACCCATAAATTTCAGGTTTAAAGTTACCTCTATTTTTAGGGGTGTTACACTATGAGCCAAACCATCATTGATTAGTGGTAGAACTTTGTGGTTATTCCTCCTTGAATTTAAAAACGGTGAACCAAAATTATTGTACACTCTCCTCACACAAATCAAACTATTATCTCAATCACCTTCCCTAAAGAACATGTGATAATTGTTAGTTTTCTCTCCTCACTCGAATCCAACTATTGTGGCAATCACCATTTTCTAGAGAACATTTGACAATTGTTAGTGATCTAGTCGTACAAGTGGATTTTGGCAACATAATCGTTTCAAAAAGTTAAGAGTGCTCAAATCAAATGTCATTATCAAGGAACTTAGATTCGCTTGGCCGGCAGGCAGAAGACATGAAGTTTCGTAGTAAAATATTTTAGTTAGGTAGCCGAATCAGAAGAACTATAGGCTCGAGGGCTCACGTTACTTTAGAAGATTGACGATCGGATCTCCACCTGTATTCATTCGGGTTAGACCTGGAAAAAACTGACACGACACGCTAACCCGACACGAAATAAACGGGTTTGGGTAATACATTTCAACCCGTTTAAGTAAACGGGTTGAAACGACACAAAAATTAAACGGGTAAGGTTAGTGTCAAATTTCAACTCGAAAATGACTCAAATAACCCATTTATATATATATATATATATAGAGAGAGAGAGAGGGAGGTTTATTTGTTAACCAACATTTTCTTGTTAACTTTGTGAACCACTCCAACCAATAGAATTGCACCTTCATATGTTGTTTTTAATCCTTTAACCATTAATGACAAAGGGTAAAAAGGTAAATCTAAATGTATACAATATTTATTACAATTATGTGGGAGTTACAAAAATTCAAATTCCATAACTCTAGCTTTCTTTGATAACTAAATATTTTCTATTCAATTGCTAAAATTTTTTGAACATCCCAAGAAGTCTAGTAGCTACTTGTTTCAATTCAAGTTGTTTGTCTATCGATTAAATATGATGATTTCTGCAAATCCAGGTATGATTGTCACTTTACATTTTACACCAATCAAACGAAACTATGTGAACTATAATATAAAATCATAAGGAACCACATTTTTGGTCAAGATTTCAACTTTTAAAATAAATAATGTTCATATTTTGTTATTTGAATACGATGTTAGTTAAGGTAACATTATGAGAAACCAGTATTATGAACATATGAGAAACCAGTGTTATGAACATATTTCCATTTGGGATAATGAAACCAGGGCATCCGAGCACATATATGAGTTGGGGTTATTTACGAACACACAATGCACATTCCTTTGGGAATCCAAGCACGTATATGAGTTGGGGTTATTAGCACAACATGGGTCAATGGTCATTTGTGTGCATATAAGTTCATTTTATTTTTCAGTATATAATAAGTGTGCATGTAAGTTAATTTTCAGTATACCACAAATTTTCAGCATACCCAGATGGTTATTAGCACAACAGGGGTCGGTTTTCATATGTGTGCATATAAGTTCATTTTCAGTTTACCACAAATTTTCAGTATACCAGATGGTTATTAGCACAACAGGGGTCAATTTTCATATGTGTGCATATAAGTTCATTTTATTTTCAGTATATATATATATATATATATATATATATATATATATATATATGTGTGTGTGTGTGTGTGTGTGTGTGTGTGTGTCTGTCTGTCTGTCTGTGTGTATGTGTGTGTGTGTGTGCATATAAGTTCATTTTCAATAAATGCACACGCTCAGATCCAGTTGACTGTAGGACCAACAATGAATACATCATATACATGTGGTTAAACAGGTGAACAAATGAACATATGATCCCTTTTTCATTTTATTCCCTAAACATGACATGTTTCATATTTCTACAAAAGGATCGCAATTATGTACAAAATTTAAATAGAAACAATAGTTAATAGATGAACAAATGTTCCCATTTTCAGGGGTGAATCGGGGGGTTACGAATGGGGTACGATTTTTTGGAAGGACAATTAATGGAGAGAATAAAGAATCTTATTTAATTGATTTTTCCCCAAAATACCCCCAACACCTTAGTTCATCCCTAATATTACATTAACTGTACATTTATTACTGTAACACCCTAATAATTGGGCTAATTTTGAAAATTGAAAATTGGGCAATATAACGTTTATAAATGGGGCAAACCACCCATAAAGGGTAAAAGCGTGAGCATTTACAAAACCTGTAATAATGTATGGGGAAATGACAACAAACTAATCTAAACCACAACTAGTTAGATTACATAGGTTGTCAACCCAATACCAAAATGCATAATTGTTTTAAATGCTAAAGCTTCCAAAATATCTATCCTCCAAAAATGCCCTCAAGAGATCATGCCCTTCTATCAACCCCTTGACGACCCGCCGCTAAGGGAACCAGTTATACACATCATTTGAAAAAAACTGTTAGGCTTAAACCCTAGTGAGAACATACAGTTTATATGAAAAATAGTAAGAAGAATTTATTTGCAACATAAGTAAACTGTTTTCGTAAATGGTTTGATAAGAACATAGTGACCTTCCGTCCCAGACTTCATCTTGCGATGACGGGAAGAACCCGAATTCCAAGGATTGTGACGAAACACAAAGTAAACCACTTTCTGAGTTTTGAGCTCACCATACTAGAATCAAGGCCACGAACACGTCGGCTCGTACTAAGATGTGGGGGAGGGCACCCAATGATCCCTAGTCATGCTCATTCACTAGGATTTACATTTACGACCCACGGCTAGTAACCGGTCCCACATAACCGTACCAAGTTTCCCTCTAGGGTCCAATGTCTCAACTAGCTACATACGGGAGTTATCCCCAAATAATAAGTCGACTCTATACCTATGGATCCACTTGTAATAGTCTAGACTTGTCACAATAACACTTGTGACCAACTATAATCAAACATATAGTTCATATAACCAAATAGTTCCCAAATCACATTTTATGGTTAACTGCTGATAAGAAATACCAAGCTCAAATATGAAATCAGAAGCTATTTTCTCACTTCCAAAATATATGTAAAACCATTTCAGTGTAAACATAGACTATCTCATTTTAAACCGTTTATTTCCTTTTTCTGAAATACAACTTTCAACCAAAATACCCATAATATGTTTAAAACATCAACTTGGTTAAAAAGCCTTAAGTTGAACATTTACTCATCCAAATGTGACAACAATCTGTTAGTGCATAAATATGTTGGATACAAGATCATAGAAGACTGAAGACTGAAAGTCAAAGCTAAAGTCAACTCTCAGCATCAAAGTCAAAGTCTCGTGTAATAAAGTCAAAGTCAAACTTTGTACTTTTCTGTTTTAGTTGTTTGCGCATTTGTATAGTGTCCGTGAACAGTAACTAGCGCGTTTCTAGATTTTGTTTAAATAGGTATATGGTACCTTGTTGTGCATGTAATTTGTGAGTGTATCTGTTTCATTGAGTTGAGCGTGTTCCAGAGATAGAGAGAGAAATATTGTATGTTTAAACTGAGATCAATAAAACAGTTTGAATTTGGAAATTAAATGTTAGCATCTTGATCTATACACATTGTGGGACACACAATTGGTATCAGAGCATACAAGATACAGAAGAACTTAGATCCAATTTGACTTTTTGATCGTATTTTTGAAGGATTTGAAAAACGGACTGTAAACATTTGATTTTTGGATTTAAGTGATGTTCTTGGTTCGAACTTTGTATTGTTAGATTCGATTTGATGTCTAGATTGAGTGTTGTTTGAATTTATTTGTCCAATTCACAGTAGATTAATCTGAATTTTGATTTTTGTGGAGTTTTGTTCGAAGTTTAGTCGATCACTGTTCTAAGATCGAAGTTGTAATTTTGATTGGTTTAGTTTGAAATTTCTCAATTGTAATCTGTTCGAAATATGCTTTAGAAGATTCGTGCAAAATTTCAGATCAATTGAAGATGATTTGAATCAATTCAGGGTGAAAAATCGAATTTTGGAACTGCAAAGGAAAGAACTCGCTAGATCTGAGTTCCGCGCTAATGAAGAACTTGCTAAGTCAAGAACTCGCTAGAAGAAAAAACTCGCTAAGTCAAGAACTCGCTAGAAGAAAGAACTCGCAAGTATCAAGAACTCGTAGAAGACTGTTTTTTGGTTTTGAAGTGTAAAACTCGCAAACAGAGACGTGCGAGAAGCTGAAACTCGTACGACCCTAGGTGCGAGTTCTTACTGTTCTTGTTCTTTGGCGTGCGCGAAGTGAATGGTGCGAAAAGTGTGAACCTTGCGCGTTTCTATCTTGCGCGAAGTAAAGTTGTCTAAATTTTTCTAAGTCTAAAACTCGCAAGAGTTGAATATTGCGCGTTTACATTTAGCGAGAACCAAGTTTTTGGAAAAAATCGAAGTCTTGATCTCGCAAGGCTTTAGCGCGAAGTTCCAAAACTCGCACACAGTATCGTGCGAGAACTTAGAACTCGCATAAGCTTTTGTGCGCGAACTTCATTCCACGCAACTTTGTTGTTCGCGAACCTCAGTTCTCACATCTTATGCCTTGCGCGAACCACAAACTCGCATAACCTTGGGTGCGAGAAATGTGTTCATTTGAGTCTTTGGTGTGCGCGAAGATCAATACTCGCATAGAGTTGTTTGCGCGAAGTGTGTCATTTAAGTGTCATGCGTGTTTCATACTTAGTCTATATTTCTGATTTTATATGAAATTTAACTGATTTTGATTTTTGTAGATCAAGTGTGTTTTTCTGAATTTTGACGATCAGTAAGCAGTGTAGATTCAAGAAGACTTCCAAAGATGCTCTTTCTATCGGTACGGACGTAAAGCCTCCTGTTCTATTCAAAGGAGAATACAAACAGTGGAAGGATCGATTTCTTGATTTTGTTGATAGACACACAAATGGAGAAAATATTTTGTTATCCAATACTGAAGGTCCTATGATACCTTCTACTGTCCAAATACCTGATGATGAATCCTCAGACAGTGAGGATAGAGACGAGGACAGAGTAAAAAAGATGAAAATTGTGCCAAAGGATTTTGCTCAATACTCTGGTGAGCAGAAAAACCGTTTCAAAGCTGACAAACAAGCAAGATCTCTTCTACTCCAAAGTATTCTAAATGAGATATACATCAAGATCGACAGTTATAAAGCGAATGCCAAGAAGATGTGGGATCAACTACAGAAAATGATGATGGGCTCCAAAGTAGGCAATCAGCTGAAGGTGGCTAACTACATAAATAGCTACGAGGAGTTTAAAGCGAAAGAGAATGAAAGTATGGAGGACACTTATGAAAGATTTGTTCTGCTTCTCAATGAACTTTCAAAGAATAAGGTCAAGAAAAAGCAGATTGAAAACAATGTGAAGTTTCTCAGCATCCTGCAACCTGAATGGAAGAAACATACCCGCAGGATGAAACAGATGAAAGATTTAAGTGACATACCTCTTCATGAAGTCTACGAGACGTTACGGCAGAATGAGGAAGAGGTTGATGAGAAAAGAGCTGAGAAAAAGAAAGCTGAGAAAGTATCTGACCCCATAGCACTTGTAGCTGGAGAGAAGGAAAAAGAAACGAAAGAGAAGAAGAAAAAGAAGAAGATGGTCATTTCTAGCTCTGAGTCTGGTTCTGAATCCGATGGTGATGACGGGGAGAACCTCAAGCAGGCAATGTTTTTACTGACTCAAGCTTTCTAGAAAAAGTTCTACAAGAAACCAGGGTCAAACTCACAGAGGTATTCTTCTACGGGATCAAAGAATCATGAGCACAGAGAAAGAGTTGAGGGTAGAAGATTTGAAGAGACAAGATTTGTTGAGAAGAAGCCAGAAGAGAAGAAGAAATATGTGAATGACTACACCAGTACTGAAAAGAAAGCTGATGATCTGATCAAATGCTACAACTGTGGCAAGGTCGGACATTACGCAAAAGATTGTCGGAAGCCGAAGGTTCGGAATTCAAAATACTACAAGAACAAAATGCTCTTGGCTAAGCAACAGGAAGCTGGCACGGCATTAATGGCTGAAGACGAATTTTGGTTAGATAATTCTGATGAGGAGGACGGAGAAGAATCAGCTCACATGTGTTTGATGGGCAACACTGTGAAGTATGATGATTCTGATGAAGAAAATGATGATGAGGTAATTAATCTTTCCAAATCTGATTTTATGGTTAAAATGGAAGCTATGATGGTTGAACTTCAAGACCTTCAAAATAAACTGAAAAAGGAAAAGAGCAGAGTTGAAAAGAAAAATCAAAAGATCTTTGACCTTAACAAAGCAGTTATTGGAAACAAATATCTTATTGATTCTCTTCGCAAATCTGTTTCTGATCTTAAAAATGAAAAAGATTGTTTTGAAAGTAAGATTTCTGTTTTTGAGTCTAAAATTTCTAAGTCTGATTTAGAAAAAAACAAGAATGTGCTTTAAAAGTTCATACATTGCAGATTGAGAACAAGAGCTTAACAAAGAAGGTAAATGGTTTGGAAGCTAAACTTTATACATGAGGTCAAACGGATCAAACTATTTTTCTTAACACCCCATATGAGGAAGCTGATGTTAGAGAGAAGTGGGGTCTCGGTTACGAAAACCCACACTATCTAAAGAAATCTATCATAAAACAACCAGCATTGTACAATTTTGATTTTCTTTTTGCTGCTGGTAAATATACTCATTTGAAACCCAAATTTGTTACCAAAGCACCTGAAGAGGTTGAGGCCAGAGAAGATGAAAATAGAAATAATACAAAGAAAATGCAACTACCATTCTGCTATCAAAAGCTGAATGATAGCTATATTTCTGATCAACCAAAAGTTTTATCAAATGATTATTTTGACAGCTATTCAAGCAAAGAGATGGAGGCAAAACCTGTTAAATCTAAAGTTTATGTTCCTCCACTCATTTTAGAAAGCAAAATAGTTGATCTTGAAAATGCTTTATCTAATGAAAGAATTTTGGTTGACATAGAACAAAATGTATTTTCAATTGTAATGAAGAACACTACTTTTAAAGTTGAATCTCAAAAGTGTTCAAAATCTTCTAAGGCACCTCAAACCTCAACAGATGATCTTGATGACTTATTTTTGTCTACAAATGATTTTCTTAATTCTGATGATGGGTTTGTTACAGAAATTGATATGTTTGACTTTAACGCTCCACTTCCAGATCATTCTAGATTTATCATTAATGGTGAAGTTTTACCAAGTGTTCATGAAGTTGGTGAATCATCAACCAAGGTTGATGAAACAGTTTCTGTGAATGCTGATTACTATGTTAAGGGTAAGAAGCAAAAGAAACGGCACTCACAGAAACAGACAGATACTGGTAAACAAAAGAATAGACAATCTCATAAATCTGATTTTTCTAATAAGTCTAAATCTTTTGTTTCAGATTTAAGAAAGAAAAGGTCGGAAGAGCGAACTGAATGGCGACCAAAAAGGAAGATTGATGACAAGGCAGAATCAATTCCTGATAATTCTTGTAATAGATCAAATAGTAGTGTGTCTGATGTAGTTGGTTCTGTTGCTTCTACTAATAAAAACCTTGTAACTTCTTACAAGAGATATTCCATAAAGCAATTGTTCCAATTATCTCCATCTACTACTAAATCTTCTACTTATCGGTGGAATGATTTTACTTCTCATCATTATTCTAATGATTGGTTTGGATCATATCATTTTTATTATTCTAAACCAAATGTTGTTAAGAGTTTTCAAAAGAAAAGAGGATCCATTTTCAAGTGGATACCAAAATCTTACGCTAATCCGTTAGGACCCGTTTTTAAATGGGTACCTAAAATTGTTATTTCCTAATGTCTCTTGTGCAGACCCGTCATATGTGGTACTTGGATAGCGGCTGTTCCAAGCATATGACCGGGCAAAAGGATTTATTGACTAATTATACAGAGAAGTTTTACGGGAATATAAGGTTTGGAAACGACCAGTTTTCACCGATCTTAGGATTTGGTGATGTTATTCAAGACAACGTAACGATAACGAATGTGAGCTATGTAGAAGGTTAGGGCACAACCTATTCAGTATTGGCCAGTTCTGCGACAAAGGATTAGAGGTAAATTTCAAAGCTAAGAGTTGCTCGGTGCGTACTGAAGATGGCAAAGAACTCTTAGTCGGCACTCGAAAGTCCAACCTCTACACAATCAATTTGTCAAAAGTCCAGACTGACAATCAGGTGTGTCTACTCTCAAAAGCCTCGATACAACAAAGCTGGCTATGGCATCGACGACTTTCTCATCTGAATTTTCGCTACATAAACAAACTGGTCAGTGGAAAGTTAGTGAATGGACTTCCTGAGATCAAGTACGTGAAAGAACACTTGTGTGCAGCGTGTGAAAAAGGAAAGATGAAGAGAGCTCCACATAAACCAAAGCCTGAACCTAATACCAGTTCTCCACTCGAATTTTTGCATATGGATCTCTGTGGTCCTATGCGAACTCAAAGCTTAGGCGGAAAGAAATATGTTCTAGTTATCGTGGACGACTATTCGCGATACACGTGGGTCAAATTTCTACGATCAAAAGATGAGATGCCCGAAGTACTCATCACATTTCTGAAGACGATCCAGGTGAATCTGCAGAAACCAGTCAAGCTTCTCAGAACTGATAACGGCACAGAGTTCAAAAATAGAACTGTTGAAGAGTGTCTCGAACCGGTCGGGATATCACATCAATACTCTTCTGCTCGTACGCCAGAACAGAATGGAGTAGTTGAAAGGAGAAATCGAGCGCTAATCGAGGTCGCACGCACTATGCTTAGCCAATCAGACTTACCTCTATTTCTGTGGGCAGAAGCTATTTCGACTGCGTGTTATACTCAAAACCGTTCCATGATACATCGCAGATTTCAAAAGACTCCATATGCTTTGATCAACAACCGAACACCAGCTATCAAATATTTTCATATTTTTGGTTGTAAGTGTTTTGTGCTAAACGACAGAGAGAGTCTGAACAAGTTCTGCTGCATACCGAGTATACTTAAAGAAGTCGAAGACTGTTATCGAGAGCGTAAACGTCACATTTGATGAGGAGATGTCTTCTGAACAAATCAGTTCAGAACCCATGATAACCGGAGTGCTAGCTTCTGGGCAAATCAGTCCAGAACCTGTACCTACAGTGAATAAATCAGATGTTGCATCATCGTCTACTACTCATTTATCTGATTTAGATCTTTTATTTGAACTGTTTTATGATGAATTTCTTGGATCTAATGTGACTAAACCTGTTGTGGTTGACAGGATGGAAGATTCAATGACTAATCATCCAATCACATCAGATGTTTCCACTGAATCAAATTCCCTGATTCAGCAAGAAATTCCAGTTCATATGCCTACTCCGATAGTTGAAGCTGTAACTACTAACGAAGAGCCAGAAGTTGCTGAATCAGTAGGGTGTACTGTAAGGACTGATCAACAGATTGAACAAGCTGTACCTACTGAAACTTCTGCATCAATTACTTCAACTGAACCCCTCCCTCATAATGTACAAACTGAAGAAGTTGATAGTGGATTCTTAGATGACAACCATGTTCAATCTTCATCTAATCCACTCCCTCATGAACATCGCTGGACCAAAGAGCACCCTCTTCACCAAATCATTGGAGATCTAAACAAACCGGTGCAAACTAGGTCAACAACTTTAAATCAATGTCTGCATGACTCATTCCTGAGTAAGATAGAGCCCACTCGCGTATCAGAGGCTCTAGCTGACTCGGATTGGGTGTCTGCTATGCAAGAAGAGTTAAACCAGTTCGAAGCCCTAAAGGTTTGGAGACTAGTGCCAAAACCAGAAGGAAAGACCATTATCGGTACTAAATGGGTATTCAAGAATAAAAAGGACGAAGATGGTATTGTCATAAGAAACAAAGCACGACTTGTTTCCAAGGGATATAGGCAAGAGGAAGGCATCGATTATGACGAGACGTATGCTCCAGTGGCGCGTATAGAGGCAATCTGCATGTTTCTAGCCTACGCAGCCCACAAGAACTTCGCTGTCTATCAAATGGACGTAAAGACTTCCTTTCTAAACGGCATTCTTAAGGAGGAAGTCTATGTCTCTCAGCCAGAAGGTTTGTGAATCCAGATAAGCCAAATCATGTATACATCTTGGATAAAGCTCTTTATGGTCTGAAACAAGCACCTCGCGCCTGATATGATGTTTTATCTCAATTCTTGGTCAAGTCAGGTTTTTCAAAAGGTAAAGTTGATACCACTTTGTTTATCAAAAAGGAAAAAGCCGATATCATTCTTATTCAGATATATGTAAATGATATTATATTTGGCTCAACTAATCCCAAATACTGTAAGAATTTTTCAAACCTCATGGTATCTAAATTTCAAATGAGTATGATGGGAGAGATGAATTTCTTTCTCGGATTACAAGTAAAACAATTTTCAACGGGGATTTTCATTAATCAATCTAAGTACATTTTTGATATTCTTCGGAAATTCAAAATGGACAATTGCAAACCTATTGGAACCCCAATGGCATCAGGTACTAAGATTGGCACTGATCCTTCGAGAAAAGCTGTTGATGTTAGGACTTATAGAGGAATGATAGGTTCTTTAATGTATCTTACTTCAAGTAGGCCAGATATAATGTTTTCAACATGTTTGTGTGCAAGATATCAAGCTGATCCTAAAGAATCCCATTTATCTGTTCTAAAAAGAATATTTAGATATCTGAAGGGAACGGCAGATCTTGGTCTGTGGTATCCTAAGGATACAGGGTTTGAACTGACTGCTTATTCAGACGTAGATCATGTTGGATGTATGTTAGACAGGAAGAGCACGTCGGGTCATATTCAATTCCTCGGTGATAAACTCGTTAGTTGGGCATCTAAGAAGCAATTATATGTTTCCACATCGACGGCTGAAGCAAAATATGTAGTTGCTGCAAGCTGCTGTTCTCAAGTCTTGTAGATGCGAACACTGCTGCGAGATTATGGCTATCAGTACAACAAGATCCCGATCTATTGTGACTCGAAGAGTGCTATCGCAATATCAGCTAATCCTGTGCAGCATACTAAAACAAAGCACATTGATGTCAGGTATCATTTTATTAAAGATAATGTAGAAAAAGGTACAATAGAACTTTATTTTGTAAAAACTGATTATCAACTTTCAGATTTGTTTACCAAACCTTTAGATGAAAAGAGATTCAATTTTCTTGTATCTAAGCTTGGTATGCTAAATCTCAAGACCTAATCAACGATTACCTATTAAAGTTTCTTTTATTGTAATTTTTCATCATTTATTTATCATTAATTCTGAAAGGATATCTGCACTTTGACATTTTGTTCATGATCTCAAGGGGAGTGAGACAAGATTTTAAGATGATCAACATTATTTTGAGGGGGAGTTTATAGAATTTTTGCATTTACTTAACTGCCATTTTTTTTTGTGTGATGCATATTTTTAGAGGGAGTCTATGAGTACAACAAAAGGAGTAAGGATATGATTTCTGATTACTTCAGATCAGAACTCGTTCACTGAATATTTTACTGCTTTCTGTTGTTTACTTTTCAATAAATTTGTGAATAAAGTTGCTTTGACATGACTTTGAGACTTTTGCAGATTGAGAGAAGCTATCAAGATCATATCATTATGATTTTCAGCTTGACTTCATGAGATTTAAGACTGAACAACAAAGGTTAAATTTCTTATCTTAATCTCATATATGGTTGAAAGAAGGACGACTTTCAATCATAGAAAACATATTCTTAAATGTTCAAATCACTTCCCGATTCTTAAAGAGATTTCATGAATTGGAAGTGAGGTTTTTAAAATGTTTTCATTTTTACTTGTGCTTAAACGATTAACAAACTGTGTGTTTCCAAGGATAAATACTTGTGTATTATCTTTTCCATATACTTTCAAGTATTCACACACATCGGTTTAATTTTTGTTAAATTTGTTCTTACCATGTCTTTAAATTGTAACCAATTTTTCGATGGTAAGACACCCCGCTTGTTATTCAGAATATTGAGCGTGATTTCATTTCTGAACGTCATTGCAAGAATGTCTATATATTGGTTCATATAGATAACATTCAATTATTCTTGACCTAAGCTTTAATAGATATATCATTTGATTCTGATCATTTCATACAATGTCAGATTTTCAAACAAGTTTTTTGCATTCATGTTCATTCATTTGATTTACTTGTTTGAAATATCTTCAATGTTTAAAATGCTCATATCTTCATGATTATATTCTGAGCATACAAACATCTGACTTTTATTTGAGCTTTAATTGTTCAAGATAAACCATATTGAGCAACATTATGCTTTTTATAGGAAAATATGGATTCTTTGTGCTAGGACTTAAATGAAACTTCTATGGATTCACGTTAACCAGTGTTTCCTATTCAAGATAAACCATATTGAGCAACATTATGCTTTTTATAGGAAAATATGGATTCTTTGTGCTAGGACTTAAATGAAACTTCTATGGATTCACGTTAACCAGTGTTTCCTACCCAAGAAGTTAATCCATAGTGATTGAGTGTGAGGAGTCAAAAAGAAATGAGTATGGGTTGAGTGACGAGGTGAAATGAAAAAGAGAGTTTGGTTAGAAGCGAGCTCAATAATAAAAAGAAAGAGGGTGTGAGATCAGAGTAAAAGAATATCAAACTCTGCACCAACTACTTTCTGAGCCGGGCAGCTACATTGCTAGTGTTTCACAATTCTTCGTGAACATTATTGAAACAGGCAACTAGCCCATGCCAACTCTTGATTATAACCCCACCAGCCACTCATTTTCTTCTCAAAAAGAAAATGTTTCATATTTTCTGGGGACACAGCATATAATCTATCTGGTTTTCATTTGGAAAATCTGGATATTGAAAAAGAAGGAAGTCTGCCCCACCTTCGCATTTCAATCATGCACATTGAGTCTGTGTCTATCTACTGTTGTCTCAGTGGTTTACACAATTTTGAGCATTTTATAAGCAATCATCAAGTGCTTAATTCTTTCTACACTTACACGAACACACAAGAATTTTTTTTCTTGTAACAACGTTCAAAGAAATTTCCTTCATGGTGTTTCGATGATTGAATGGAAGCCCTGGGGGAGTGAACATAATAAAAGCTCCTTTCCAATGTGTATTCGTTACACACAGTGACTTAGTGTTACTGACAGACATTTTAACTGATTCATTTGTTGATTCAGGTGTTACACTCTAATTTGTCTGGATTTGAAAAGATCTAGATGAATACTTTGTTCGAATTGGCAACGGATCAGAGGCTCCGTATGTAAGATCAGTGGTCAGAACATATAAAGACATTTCTTGGGAAATTTTTGATGCTATAGATGCTCTATTCATCAAAAAGGGGGAGATGAATTAAAGAAATGTCTGTGTCAGAAATTTCAAAGTTAAAGAATTGTTCGAGATCAAAGGATAATTGTGAAAGAAGGATGCAAAGTTGAAGATTTCTGAAGATGTGCTGAGACTTTACAGAAATTTTCTTTGATGGTTACTTTGCTAAAGCAATCCGAGCTAATTCTGAATATAATTTCTTTCTGAAGTCTGAAAGAGTTTTGTGATAGTTTTGGGGAGATTGTTGAAGAGCATTTCTACCATATTTGGGGGAGATTGTTAATATTTTTTCAAAGACAGATTTCGGAAGAATACAATCAAAGAAATGAGAGTTTACAATGGTTGTGCTTAAAGAAGAAATTTGTTACAAAGGGGAGATTGTAAAAATGAAGCCTAAAAGAGAAGACTGAATTGCAAAATCTTTCAAACATGATCTTGAATCCAAA
Organism: Arctium minus; assembly: GCA_954870635.1. Taxonomy (NCBI): domain Eukaryota; kingdom Viridiplantae; phylum Streptophyta; class Magnoliopsida; order Asterales; family Asteraceae; genus Arctium; species Arctium minus. The sequence continues at coordinate 110,423,543 of OX941084.1, forward strand.
GGGGGAGATTGTTAGTGCATAAAAATGTTGGATACAAGATCATAGAAGACTGAAGACTGAAAGTCAAATCTAAAGTCAACTCTCAGCATCAAAGTCAAAGTCTCGTGTAATAAAGTCAAAGTCAAACTTTGTACTTTTCTGTTTTAGTTGTTTAAGCATTTGTATAGTGTGCGTGAATAGTAACTAGCGCGTTTCTAGTTTTTGTTTAAATAGGTATATGGTACCTTGTTGTGCGTGTAATTTGTGAGTGTATCTGTTTCATTGAGTTGAACGTGTTCCAGAGATAGAGAGAGAAATATTGTATGTTTAAACTGAGATCACTAAAACAGTTTGAATTTGGAAATTAAATGTTAGCATCTTGATCTATACACATTGTGGGACACACACAATCATATTTGCAGTTCCAAGACATGGGGTGTATATATATTTTACAAAATGATAAGAAACCCTAAAATCTCCCAAAAACACCAAGTTAGGTCAAAATCTCATCAATGGTGAAAATGTAAACAAGGAGATACTTAGAAGTCAAAATATGCATTTTGATGTGTATAAAGTTTAAGAAAAGGTAGATGAACTCACAATGGGTTTATTCTAAACCCTAGCAACTTCTAAAAGAGGAGATCTTGATCTTGAGAACTTGAAAGCTTCACACCAACACTTGAGAACCCTAGAAATTACCAAAGATGATCTTAAGCTCTCATTTATTAGCAATAAATGAAGAGGGAGGGTGGAACTTACCTAGGGTTCCAGAAAAACACCCAAAGCAAAGAGAAAGTGAAATAAATGAGCTAAGGGTCGGCTGAGTCTGTTTTAAACTAGACACCCCGCTCGCGACCTTGCCCGCGAGAGTGACAATTGTCACAATCGTGGGGCACCATCGCCCGCGTCAAACCATCCGCTGTACAATCTCAGCGATAGTGCCATGCGATAGTAACACTTGTCACTATAGAGTGAAATCAAAGTCAAGTTATTGGCGATCATACCTACTCAATGAGAATGCTCTCAAGTCCAGTCAATGTCTTTTTGATGATACGATTCTCAGGCGCGGTCACAATCGCGCCATTTTTACCACGATCTCAAACCCACCAACGATTATACCTCGGCGATAGTGACACTGTCACTATCGCGTGGCACTGTCGCGCGAACCCTTCGGGCTTCGAAAAAAAACAGATTTCTGAGCATCGGTATATACAAGGATAATGCCTAAAGTCGAAGATACCCAAACAAAGAGTTCATAACGAAAAGGAGGGAATTATGGGGAAAAAGTAAAGGGAATAACATACCGAAAAATCCGTGTGTTACAATCCTCCCCAACTTGGAAATTATTTCGTCCCTGAAATCACAACTACTCGAACAGATGAGGATATCTTCACTTCATATCCTCCTCGGCTTCCCACGTCACATTGGCACCTCGATGATGCTTCCATTGCACCTTGACCATAGTGACTTCTTTGTGGCGAAGTTTCTTTGACTTCTTCTCTAGAATGGCTTCGGGTTCTTCAACACAACGGTTACCCTCGTCCACTCTAATCTCGGAAAGAAGGATAACACTTTCCTCTTCCGCCAAACACTTTCGAAGATAGCATATATGGAATGTGTTGTGGATCACGTTCATTTCTGGAGGAAGTTCCAACTGGTAAGCCTGCAAGCCCATACGCTTAAGCACTTTAAATGGTCCAAGGAAACGGGGACTCAACTTCTCACGTTTTCTGAACCGGATTAGGCCCTTCTATGGCGACACCTTTAGCATCACACAGTCGCTCATTTGAAATTCCATCGGTCATCTCTTCTTATCGGCATAGCTCTTTTGCCGATCTTGAGCTGCTTTCAGCCTCTCCCAAATACCCTTGACCTTATCGGCCGTCTCTTGAACGATTTCAGGTCCAGCGAACTGCTTCTCTCCCGCTTCAAGCCAACATACGGGAGTTCTGCACTTCCGCCCGTACAAGGCCTCAAACGGAGCCATTCCGATACTCGAGTGGTAGCTATTATTGTAAGCGAACTCCACCAAAAGCAAGTGAGAGTCCCAACCACCCCCAAAGTCGATAACGCAAGATCGTTCTCTCGCTTTGATCGTCGGTTTGAGGATGGTAGGCCGTACTCAACTTCACGCGCATACCAAGCTCCTTCTGCAAACCGTCCCAAAAATTGGAAGTGAACCGAATGTCACGATCCGAAACAATAGACAAGGGCACCCCATGCCTCGAAACCACCTCATCGATGTAAAGTTTTTCTAACTTGTCCATCGGTAGTGTCTCACGCATGGCTAAGAAATTAGCGCTCTTGGTCAATCGGTCAACTATTACCCATATGGTATCGTGGCCTCGAAGAGTATTTGGCAATTTAGTCACGAAATCCATGGTAATATGTTCCCATTTCCACTCGGGGATCTCTAAGGACTGAAGACTCCCGTACAGTCGTTGATGCTCGGCCTTCACTTGTAAACATGTCACACAACACTCCACGTAACGTGCCACGTCAAGCTTCATCACCGGCCACCAATAATGTAGCTTCAAGTCCCGGTACATCTTTGTACTTCCAGGGTGAATGGAATATTTGGACTTGTGCGCATCCTCAAGGAGAAGTTCCCGATTTCCCTCAACCTTGGGCACCCACACACGGCCGTTGAACAACTTCACCCCACGGCTATCTTCCGTTAAGAGCAAACGTTGTTTTGTCATGACTTCATCCTTGAGATTTTCTTCCAACAATGCTTCCCCTTGAGATGTCTTGATCTTCTCAATGAGACTCGACACGAGTTCGATTCTTGAGAGGGTGGCCCAAATGCTTCCACTATAGTCCTTCCGACTCAAGGCATCGGCTACCACGTTTGCCTTACCGGGATGGTAAAGCAACTCACAATCATAGTCCTTCAGTAACTTGAGCCACCGCCTTTGCCTCATATTCAACTCCTTTTGATCAAAGATGTACTTCAAACTCTTATGATCTATGTATAGGGTACACTTGGTGCCATAGAGGTAGTGTCGCCAAAGCTTCAAAGCGAACACCACCGCTGCTAATTCCAGATCATGGGTAGGGTAATTCTTTTCGTGAATCTTGAGTTGTCTTGATGCGTAAGCGATTACCTTGCCTCTTTGCATCAACACACAACCCAACCCCATCTTTGAAGTGTCGCTATAAACCACGAAGTCCTCCGACCCTTCAAGTAGCGACAAAATTGGAGCTTCACACAACTTCTTCTGTAAATTCCGGAACACCTTCTCTTGCGTTTCGGTCCAAACGAACTTCACATTCTTCCTAGTCAAGGCCGTCAAGGAAGAAGCGACTTTGGAGAAGTCTTGTATGAATCTACGATAGTAACCCGCCAAACCCAAGAAACTTTGGATTTCGGACGGACTCTTGGGAGGTTCCCAATTCATCATTGCTTCAATCTTGGAGGGGTCTACTTTCACTCCGTCTCGAGTGACAACATGACCCAAGAATTGAACCTCTTCAAGCCAAAAGTCGCACTTGGAAAATTTGGCATACAACCTCTCCTTTCTCAACACTTCTAGAACTTCGCGTAAGTGTTGTTCATGTTCCGAATCACTCTTGGAATACACGAGTATGTCATCAATGAATACAATGACCGATTTGTCGAGGAATGGTCCGCATACTCTATTCATCAAATCTATAAACACCGCCGGTGCGTTAGTTAGACCAAACAGCATCACAAGGAATTCGTAATGGCCGTAACGCGTTCTAAAAGTCGTCTTCGGAACGTCTTCCCCTCTCACCTTCACTTGGTGATATCCCGAGCGCAAATCGATCTTCGAGAAACAACCTGCTCCTTATAGTTGGTCGAATAAGTCGTTGATCCTCGGGAGTGGATACTTATTCTTCATCGTAGCCTTATTCAACTCGCGATAATCGATGCACATTCTCATTGTGCCATCTTTCTTCTTGACAAACAAGACCGGAGCTCCCCAAGGCGACGAGCTCGGTCTTATAAATCCCTTCTCTAGGAGTTCTTGAAGTTGAGCCATCATCTCTTGCATCTCCGATGGAGCTAACCGGTAAGGAGCTCACGCGATTGGAGCCGGCCCCGGTATAAGATCGATCAGGAACTCCACTTGACGATCGGGTGGCAGACCGGGAAAATCGTCCGGAAAGACATCGGGAAATTCGCGCACCACCTTCACGTCCTCGATCTTCTTCTTCTCGAGTTTTGCGTCTATCACATAAGCTAGAAAGGACGAACATCCTTTCACTAAACACTTTCGGGCTTTAGCCATGGTGATAACTGCCACATCACCTTTCCTTCTTTCGCCATAAACTACCACCATGTCACCATCCGATATAGGGAGTCGGATTAGTTTCTTGGAGCAAAGGATCTCGGCATGATTGTCCGCCAACCAATCCATGCCGACCACTACGTCGAATCCACCAATGACCATTGGCATCAAGTTGATCAAGAACTTCTTTCCTTCGATACCAAGGCTACAATCTTTCAAGACGTCACGGATTAACACTTGACTACCATTAGCTATCTCTACCACTAAAGCATTCTCTAGACTATTAGTGGGCATGGCAAGCTTTTCACGAAACGAATCAGATATGAAAGAGTAGTGGAACCCGTATCAAATAGCACACGAGCAGGTACAGAGTTTAGGAGAAACGTACCCGATACTACATCAGCGGATGCCTTGGCCTCATCGGCCGTCATCTGGAAAGCTCGTCCAGGAACTCTGGGAGTGTTCTCTTTCTTCTCTGGGACACTCCCTGTCTTCTATTTTGGGCAATCTTTTCAAAAATGTCCCGGCATATTGCACTCAAAACAGACAATCCCCTTGATTGGGTAATCTTTAACAAGATGATCGGTCTTACCACACTTGGCACAAGAGGAGAAATTAGGATTACAGTTACCGTGATGCTTGCTTCGGCATCTATGGCACCACCGTGCCTCTTGACGGTTGTTGAAATTTCGGTTCCCAACGAAAGGTCGATTCTTCCTACGAGGTACATAATTGCTTTCCCATTTTCTCTTCTCTACTACCGCCGTTGCTTTCTCTGGCTTGCCTCTTGCATAAACTTCTTCCATAAATTGAGCTTCCTCAATTGTCTCCCGAAGGTTAGAAGCTTTGGAGTTGCGGGCCATTGACATCATGTCCGCCGGTAGGCCATTGAGATAAGCCTTTATCTTCTCTTTCTCTGTTGGGGCCACGTGCCCCACCAATCCCAGCTTTTCCATGAACTGACGGGTGTACTTCCTCACCGTCAAGTTTCCCTTCACTAGGGACCGAAACTCGGCTTCGATACAGTCTACAGATCTTTCGCTGCAGAACTCTTCCAATATCTTCTTCTTAAACTCGGCCCAAGACAATTGAGCCAGAACGGTAGGAGAGAGTGTGGACTGGGTGACGTTCCACCATGTGAGTGTCGTATCTCTCAGCAGTTGGGTACCAAACCTCACTCTCTGGTCGTCCCCACACTCAGATGAGCCAAAAGCCTGCTCAACAGCTTGAATCCATTTCACACACACAATCGGGTCATCAGAACCGGAGAATTCCGACGGCCCGCATCCCAGAAAAGATTTATAGGTGCAGCTCCTTCCACTCTTTTGAGCACCCACGACCCCGTGCTCTTCCGTTCTAACACCCTGACCGGTGCCACCAGAACCCACCACGACGTTCTCTGCAACCACCTCATTTCTCTTGAGACTGGCATCGCGGTCTTCTAACAGCTTCAGAAACGCTTCCTGCTGTTTCTCCATAGCCGATGACACCATATGCATAATGATGGCCATCATGTCGGCTTGAGGGTTTGCCTCCTAAACAACCGGGTTTGTGGATGCCAACTCCATTCTCGGCACTTGCTCCACCTCTCCCGTGAATATAGGCGGCATACCCGGAGGAACGACGATTGTTGCCCTAACTACTGGATTCCGCTCGGACGAGCTATCTTCATGTACATTCCCATCGGCTAACGGTCGACTGCGAGTGTTCACCATACTAGAATAATGGTTGCCACACAAGCACGAGAAAGAGTAAGAAAATATTAACAGAATTAAACACGAAGAAACGTACTACTACGTCTACCAATTGTCATAACATTAGCAAACCAAGTACACTCACGTAAAATATCTACATAATAACATTAGCTAAGTGAGATTATGAACATATAACACATAAGAGTTCTTGTTACCATCATCACAACGTTTGATGAACATAACTTCTGTCAACTCTAAGACTAACTCATCTTAGACATTATACCCAACTCACAAATCATTGCCTAACATACTCAGTCTAAGTCTAGACATCTTACATTCATGCCTAGTTCACTTAAACTAGAGCTCTGATACCAACTTGTAACACCCTAATAATTGGACTAATTTTGAAAATTGGAAATTGGGCAATATAACGTTTATAAATGGGGCAAACCACCCATAAAGGGTAAAAGCGTGAGCATTTACAAAACCTGTAATAATGTATGGGGAAATGACAACAAACTAATCTAAACCACAACTAGCTAGATTACATAGGTTGTCAACCCAATACCAAAATGAATAATTGTTTTAAATGCTAAAGCTTCCAAAATATCTATCCTCCAAAAATGCCCTCAAGAGATCACGCCCTTCTCTCAACCCCTTGACGACCCGCCGCTAAGGGAACCAGTTATACACATCATTTGAGAAAAACTGTTAGGCTTAAACCCTAGTGAGAACATACAGTTTATATGAAAGATAGTAAGAAGAATTTATTTGCAACATAAGTAAACTGTTTTCGTAAATGGTTTGATAAGCACATAGTGACCTTACGGCCTAGACTTCATCTTGCGATGACGGGAAGAACCCGAATTCCAAGGATTGTGGCGAAACACAAAGTAAACCACTTTCCGAGTTTTGAGTTCACCATACTAGGATCAAGACCACGAACACGTCGGCTCGTACTAAGATGTGGGGGAAGGCACCCAATGATCCCTAGTCATGCTCATTCACTAGGATTTACATTTACGACCCACGGCTAGTAACCGGTCCCACATAACCATACCAAGTTTCCCTCTAGGGTCCAATGTCTCAACTAGCTACATACGGGAGTTATCCACAAATAATAAGTCGACTCTATACCTATGGATCCACTTGTAATAGTCTATACTTGTCACAATAAACTTGTGACCAACTATAATCAAACATATAGTTCATATAACCAAATAGTTGCCAAATCACATTTTATGGTTAACTGCTGATAAGAAATACCAAGCTCAAATATGAAATCAGAAGCTATTTTCTCACTTCCAAAATATATGTAAAACCATTTCAATGTAAACATAGACTATCTCATTTTAAACCATTTATTTCCTTTTTCCGAAATACAACTTTCAACCAAAATACCCATAATATGTTTAAAACATAAACTTGGCTAAAAAGCCATAAGTTGAACATTTACTCATCCAAATGTGACAACAATCATATTTGTAGTTCCAAGACATGGGGTGTATCTATATTTTACAAAATGATAAGAAACCCTAAAATCTCCCAAAAACACCAAGTTAGGTCAAAATCTCATTAATGGTGAAAATGTAAACAAGGAGATACTTAGAAGTCAAAATATGCATTTTGATGTGTATAAAGTTTAAGAAAAGGTAGATGAACTCACAATGGGTTTATTCTCAACCCTAGCAACTTCTAGAAGAGGAGATCTTGATCTTGAGAACTTGAAAGCTTCACACCAACACTTGACAACCCTAGAAATTACCAAAGATGATCTTAAGCTCTCATTTATTAGCAATAAATGAAGAGGGAGGGTGGAACTTACCTAGGGTTCCAGAAAACACCCAAAGCAAAGAGAAAGTGAAATAAATGAGCTAAGGGTCGGCTGAGTCTGTTTTAAACTCGACACCCCGCTCGCGACCTTGCCCGCGAGAGGGACAATTGTCACAATCGTGGGGCACTATCGCCCATGTCAAACCATCCGCGGTACAATCTCAGCGATAGCGCCCTGTGATAGTGACACTTGTCACTATCGCGGTCACAATCGCGCCATTTGTACCGCGACCTCAAACCCACCAGCGATTATGCCTCGATGATAGTGACACTGTTACTATCGCGTGGCACTGTCACGCAAACCCTTCGGGCTTCAAAAAAAACATATTTTTGAGCATCGGTTTATACAAGGATAATGCCTAAAGTGGAAGATACCCAAACAAAGAGTTCATAACGAAAAGGAGGGAATTATGGGGAAAAAGTAAAGGGAATAACATACCGAAAAATCCGGGTATTACAATTACACCTTCTAAAAGATATTTCAATCTCAACCCTTAATTTCTGAGATCAAGGGCTAGAAATGGTTCACAAAGTTAACAAGAAAATATTGGTTAACAAATGAACATGACCCTATATATATATATATATATATATATATATATAGAGAGAGAGAGAGAGAGAGAGAAAAGTTCAAATGAAAACTCATTTTTCATTGTGCGCGTGAGAACAAATCACAGCCACTCGATCTCTTTTGATCCAACAACTCATATTAAATAGAGTTTTTAGTTTTAAAATGTTTAGGGGTAAAAATGGAAGAAAATTTAAACACAGACCTACCATATTTGACTTTTTAATTTCTTTTTTAATTAAAAACTTTTTACCCAATTAAAGTTTAAAATAAATTATCTTAAAAATTACTAATATTTTAATCAAACAAATTACATCAAAAAAAACGAGAATTTCGTGCTTTTCGATATGACATCCATCTCGATATAGTTTTTTGGTCGTTTTAACCGTTTTTTACGTGAAATGTTTTATATGTGTTATATTCATTATAAATATTTATGTACGTTCAAGTTTGTACAACGCATCGACACCGTAAGTATGTAACTCAACATCACCTTCTTCAACACTTTCTTCAACGTCGTAACGCATAACGTGTCTTCAGCACCGTAACCCAACACCCATCAAGATGAATCGAGAACCTATCGAGTAATTCTGTTGTGAATTAGGGAACAAAAGAGAGCGCGTCACGTCTCCACATCTTCACAGGTCATTCATGTGTTATTCATCATGAATAATGTATCATTCAGGATGAATAATACAACATTCAGGGTGAATAATTCACGATTCATGAATTCGTGTATTATTCGTCATGAATGTTGTGTAATTCATTCTGAATACTATATTATTTATCATGAATAATGAATGAACGTTCACATTTGTTATTCATACTAAATGTGGGACATCCGGGGATACGCATACATATTCATAATGAATTAAACCAAAATTCGGTTGTGAATTGGGAAACAAAAGAGAGTGTGTCATGTGTCTACACCTTCACGGGTCATTCATATATTATTCATCATGAATAATGTATCATTCAAAATGAATAATAGAACATTCAGGGTGAATAATACACGATTCATGATAAATAATACATGAATCATGGATTCATGTATTATTCATCCTGAATATTATATTATTCATCCTGAATACTGTATTATTCATCATGAATAGTGAATGAACGTTCACTTTTGTTATTCATACTGAATGTGGACACCCGATGACGTGCATGCATATTCATAATGAATATAACACATATATAGAATTTCACGTAAAAAACGGTTAAAACGAAAAAAAAATCCTGAATATTGTATTATTCATCCTGCATACAATATTATTCTTCATGAATAATGAATGAACGTTCACCTTTGTTATTCATACTGAATGTGTACACCCGAAGACGTGCATGCATATTCATAATGAATATAACACGTATATAGAATTTCACGTAAAAAACAGTTAAAACGAAGAAAAAAAAAACTATATCGAGATGATGTCATATCGAAGAGCACGAAATTCTCGTTTTTTTATGTAATTTGTTTGATTAAAATATTAGTAATTTTTAAGATAAATTATTTTAAAGTTTAAGGGGGTAAATTTTTTTTAATTAAAAATAAAAATAAAAAGTTAAAGAAGGTAGGCGTTGATTCAAAATTACAATTTTGTCCTTAATCACTTCCTAATTAACCTTATCATGTATTAACCATTTATTAGTTTTCTAAGTTTTGATCAATGGTTAAGATTTGTCCTCATGTGCACAATGAAAAATGAGTGTTCATTTTTCATTGTGCACGTGAGGACAAATCTCAGCCACTCGATCTCTTTTGATCCAACAACTCATATTAAATAGAGTTTTTAATTTTAAAATGCTTAGGGGTAAAAATGGAAGAAAATTTAAACACACGCCTACCATATTTGACTTTTTATTTTCTTTTTTAATTAAAAAAAATTTACCCAATCAAAATTTAAAATAAATTATCTTAAAAATTACTAATATTTTAATCAAACAAATTACATCAAAAAAACGAGAATTTCGTGCTCTTCGATATGACATTCATCTCGATATAGTTTTTTGTCGTTTTAACCGTTTTTTACGTGAAATGCTATATATGTGTTATATTCATTATAAATTATGTACGTTCAAGTTTGTACAACGCCTCGACACCGTAAGTATGTAACTCGACATCACCTTCTTTAACACTTTCTTCAACATTGTAAGGCATCACGTTTCTTCAGCACTGTAACCCAACACCCATCAAGACGAATCGAGAACCTATCAAGTAATTCTGTTGTGAATCGGGGAACAAAAGAAAGCGCGTCACGTCTCCACATTTTCACAGGTCATTCATGTGTTATTCATAATGAATAATGTATCATTCAGGATGAATAATACAACATTCAGGGTAAATAATTCACGATTCATTAATTCGTGTATTATTCGTCATGAATGTTGTGTAATTAATCATGAATAATGAATGAACGTTCACATTTGTTATTCATATTGAATGTGGGACATCCGGGGATGCGCATACATATTAATGAATTAAACCAAATTTCGGTTGTGAATTGGGAAACAAAAGAGAGCGCGTCATGTGTCTACACCTTCACGGGTCATTCATATATTATTCATCATGAATAATGTATCATTCAAAATGAATATAGAACATTCAGGGTGAATAATACACGATTCATGATAAATAATACATGAATCATTGATTCATGTATTATTCATCCTCAATATTGTATTATTCATCCTGAATACTGTATTATTCATCATTAATAGTGAATGAACGTTCACCTTTGTTATTCATACTGAATGTGGACACCCGTGGACGTGTATGCATATTAATAATGAATATAACACATATATAGAATTTCACGTAAAAAACGGTTAAAACGAAAAAATCCTGAATATTGTATTATTCATCCTGCATACGGTATTATTCATCTTGAATAGTGAATGAACGTTCACCTTTGTTATTCATACTGGATGTGGACACCCGAAGACGTGCATGCATATTCATAATGAATATAACACGTATATAGAATTTCACGTAAAAAACGGTTAAAACGAAGAAAAAAAAAACTATATCGAGATGGATGTCATATCGAAGAGCACGAAATTCTCGTTTTTTTGATGTAATTTGTTTGATTCAAATATTAGTAATTTTTAAGATAAATTATTTTAAAGTTTAAGGGGGTAAATTTTTTTAATTAAAAATAAAAATAAAAAGTCAAAGAAGGTAGGCGTTGATTCAAAATTACAATTTTGTTCTTAATCACTTTCCAATTAACCTTATTATGTATTAACCATTGATTAGTTTTCTAAGTTTTGATCAGTGGTTAAGATTTGTCCTAATGTGCAGAATGAAAGATGAGTTTCCATTTGAACCCACCCCTATATATATATATATATATATATATATATATATATATATATATATATACATATATATATATATATTATAACTTTTCTTTTGAATGCTTTGGATTTTTAATGTTTTAGATTTGGTTAGAACTTATAAATTTGGATTTCTAATGCTTTCATTTGAATTTTGGAGTTGTACTTTTTTGTGAAATTTCGATTTTAATTTTTAGGTTTATAAATTTTAAACGGGTTAAACAGGTTAGGCGGGTCATGTCGAGTTAGGCGGGTCATGTCGGGTTAGGGTTGGGATTTTCTGACCCGTTTTATTAAACGGGTCGGGTTAGGGTTAGACACTTTCAACCCGTTTAACTTTGAACCCGATACGACACGTTTGTCAGGTTTAATTCGGGTTCTCGTCAAGCAAGTGTCGAATGACCCTTTAAAAATGGTACGAGGTGTGGCGTTGCGGCAAGGACAATCCTCAAGCCTTAGGAGCCATGATGAAGACCAAATGGTTTTCAAGGCGTGATTTAAGATGGCAAATATGAACAAATGTTATATACATATATATCGGGTCAGGTTCAGCCGTTCAAGGGAAAACCGCAAAAAAATGGAAAACTGAAGAACACCCTAGTTACCGTTTATCTGACGATATGCACATGTGAATACAAGTAATGTGTAAGCAATTTTTCCGGTATGCACTCGTGCATAGAAAACATGAAGCATCTTCAATTACTTTTTTTTAGAAGGGTGTCCTAGGTTATGCCTAGCCTAATCCATTGGCAAATTATGACTGTAAGACATGAGCCCTGATTAAACGTCAGTGATCACAATTGTTGTGTACGTCTGGATTCGAACCCTGGGTAGACCCAGGGCCTTAACCAGTACGCCACAACCCTTGTGGTTAGCATCTTCAATTACTTGTCTGCATATAAGTACATACCGTACAGATAAACGGTTATTTGGGGGTTTTCGCCTATCGTGATCTAAGATATATGCATCAAATACATGTGTTCTATACTTGATGAGTGAGATTGATGCATTACGTGTTTGCATGTATAAAATTCATTCTTTGAACACACATATATACTTAAGAAAAGTGTTTTAAGTATGGGTGTACTTTTAACATCTAATGAAAGTCGGGACCCCGGACCGTCGGGAAAGTGCGGCTAAGCCGTCTGACACCGGAACTCACAAGGAACAAGGATAGTTGTACTCTGTGCAATAAATGTTGTACAAAGTAGATTAAAGTAGTTCCAAGATCTTGTACGCTGTGCCATAATTGTTGTACCAAACAGAATGGAGAGTGAAATGAGCCAAACTTCAAAAGGTGAAAGCAGCTCAACTTTGCAGTGGCCTAGAAGCACCTAACTAACTGTAAAACAGGCAACAAGGAACTTGTACTATGTGCATAATAGTTGTACTCTGCAAAAGAATCATTGTACATAGATGATAGATGAATATATGGTGAAATCAAACAAACTTCAACATGTGAAGCAGCTCAATGACATAGACTCCCAAACACATGTACATGACAAATAAGAATTTTGTACACCAAGAATCTTTGTACTAAACCGATCAGAGCCACACTCAAGTCGTGTTTCAATAAGCTTCAGACGCTCTGAGATGACACCATGAACAACTAGCATCGAATTTCTACTTTTTGATGATTAGAAAACTAAAGGGGATTCAATCATGATTCAGAGATGAAGCACTTGATGATAAACTAAGCATGCAATGTTTCAAGGTAAAAGAAATAACACCCGCGTTCTCGAATAAGAAAACAAATCCAACCATATTAGCATCTGATTATGAACAACAATGGTAGCAGACTCAACAACCCTTACACCGAAAAGTTGAAGTTTTCAACTGAATCAAGTCTTAATCATACCTCCCTTTATGTACTTTTGGGGTGTAAATAAGATGGCATATCCATAAACTACAAATTCTGATCATCATCATCATCATGCTTTCGTGCTTAGTTGTTCAAGAACTCGCTTTTTTCTTCAAGAACAGGCTGTATCAGTGAATCCACTTCCTGGGTATGTGATAAATCCGTGTTTGTTTCAGTTAACGTGGTTTGCTGCGACTCGGGTTCATTGATTTCGTTGAGCAGTTTCGTAATTTCATGGGAAGCAAGTTCTTTTCTGTTGTTGGACTTGGAGGGCATTTTGGTTTTTTCAGAAGGCAGCCTAGGAAGAGACTTTCTTAGGGGCTTCTTCAAAAGCCGCACAGGAAAAAGCCGTTCAGCAGTTGGTTTGTTCCGAGACTTCTTTTCATCTAAGCTTAACCGAACCGATTGAAAAGTGTCACCATCGTTGGCTTCAGTATCGCTCGTGGGCGAGTCCTTTTTCCTTCCAAGTTTGGGAGATTTGGCCCGTGTTGTCGGTATCTGCACCAACATGAAACACTTAATTACGAACACATCAACACCACGCAATTAACCACACCTATATAGAAGATTGGCCGAAAAACTAGTCCTGCAGTACCATGAAAATTGGGTTCACCCAAATAGTGAGTACATGTTTTGAACCATACATTATAAAACAAATTTAGCACAATGACTGCTCATATGTTTTTTTCTTTTTCTCATATAAGGCCAAGATTCAAGTAATAACATACCTTCTTTAACTCAGTCTTAGGAGGTGAGGGTTCCTTATAAAAGCTCGGCATAGGTGTTGCTTTAAATGTTAGGCTTTTCCTAAACATTTTAATCTCCGCATCTTGGTTTTCCTATTACAAAACAAAATATGTAATGTATGCATTGTTTGGTTATAGATAAGTAGCATCATATGAATAAATAGATACTTTTGTTTTCGCTTGCAAGCTGCATTTTTCCATTTCTTTTGCATGGATCTTCTCCTCGAGCTTTGAATAGAACTGCCATAAACAAAGAAAGAATTGTAAGTTTAAAAAACCGTGCAAAGAACAAACCACAAAGTCAACGGTCTTATTGAGTAGAAGGGAAAAACTATAATTAACCTCTTTTCTTTTCTCGGCTCGTTCATTACACTTGAAACTGAAACTGTAAACTGGTAGCGTGCCATATCTTTGAGGCTTCTCATCTCCTGCCGTGGAGCTTCTAAACAGGTAATTAAGGAGGAATCAAATATTAGAATGAGTAGTTATATTCGTTTAGGACGTTTAACATTTCAGCAATTTTTTTTTTTTTTCTTACAAGGTTCGAGTTGAGGATGCTATTGTGGGTCCCATTTTATTTGATCTATTGAGAATTGGGATGGGCCCACATAGCGGATGATGAAGCTAATGGTAAAAATGAACATATGAGTAATAACTAATAAGTCATTCTAGAGAACCTTTAGTAGCCAAAACAAGTAGAATCCTTGGATGATTGTGTGAATTATTTTTTATGGCTCCCTGTGTTAAATTTTAATTTCATTTAAAAAAAAGATAATTATCAATATTTAAGACGTAATATCATATTCTAGAGTTCAAGATTCTTGTTCTTTAAAACTAATGTGTAGATTATATGATCCATTTGGTAGAGAAAAAGCCAAAGCAAGTATAATTATCAATATGTAAAACAAGATTCATATATGTGACCACTAAATAACAACCAAACAAAAAAATTGGTGACCGTAGTGCACCAAAACTCCCAAGATTTGCATGGTTTGGGGAGGGAAGTCTTTGTACACATCATAAAACCAAACCAAACGAACCTGGTTTATACCACCAAAGGCGGACCTAGAAATTTTTTCAAGTGGTGGTACCATTTGTCTATAAGAAACAAAGCTATGGATATTTTTCACAAAATCATTATTGGTTTGTTGGTTCCATAAGCTGAAAACTTGGAAATTTGGTATAAACTGGATTTGAATCCACACCTGAAAGGGGAGAAAGGGCCATGCAAACCAACTTTGTCAAGAGAAACTTGTGTTATTATTGTTGTTTCAAAAAATACAAGGGCACTCAACAAAACAATATGGTAGCACCCTTCAGAAACATAATTCTTTTTTCCATTACGACAGAGCCATGAAGCGATGGCTCGTGCCACCACTGTACGCTCTTAACTAGGTCCGCCCTTGTATCCCACACAAAGGTAAGGTCGGGGGTAGGATGTACATAGACGTTGCCTCTATCCCAAAAAGATAGAGAGACTGTTTTCGTGAAGACCCCTGACTTGCAAAACAAAAATCAAAAGGAAGTAGGTGAGAGAAGTTCCTATGATTCGAATGGGGAGCTAAGTCTTTGTACACAACATCTATTTTATATTTTGCTAAGAAGTCCCCATAATTCGAACTTTGTCACCTCACACTCACAAAGAAAGCAACCTTACAAATTGCTCCAAGGCTGCTCCAAAGTGTTATGACTCCCTTTGTCCCAAATGCAACCTTTTCCATACTAACAACATTTTAATCTACATTTACCTTTTTTGAGCAATTGATAATCATTACAAAATAATAATACGGTTGATTGGTTAAAAAGATTAGTTATCACTTCATTCGTGAGAGGTGGTTTAGATATTTGAGTATTTGACTACTTTCACTAAACTATGTGTCTAATAAGACGTCGCATTCATTTTAAGGTGGAAGTAGCATTGAATATCAAATCTGGGAGCTAATGTTTAGAACTAAAATAACATTTAACTGGAGAAAGAGTTTGATAGCAATAATTTTAGTGTAAAAAAGGACATACTTGATGCTTTCGGGTGGCACCGTATTTGCAGCAGATGATATAGAACCTGACTTTCCATGTTGCTGTGATAAGCAAATATCAACTAAATGATCGTTATGTACAGAATAAAGTCGAACACAAATGTTTACCCTCATACCTTCGAAAGATAACCCTTGACTAGATTGGTCGTCTGTTTTGGATTGTTGACAGCAACCTGCCTATCCTTCAAGGCAACACTCTTTTTCTCGTGGGTGATTGATTGTTTAGGGTGTACACCCGAAACAAGAGAATTTTTCTTTGGATCCTTACAATCTATGTTGTTTTTGGAATAATTTTTAACGCCTAAAGCCTTGCGATTCTCAACCTTCCCCGTAGCATTTTGAGGTTTGACTTGAATTGATTCATCGTTCTCTCTCACTTGAAGTTCCTGAAAGTAGAATAGCGTTAAATCAACCATTAAAAACAAAAAAGAACCATGTGTTCTCGTGAATAAAGGTTTGATCTTTTAGTACCTTGAAAGCAGCAAAATTGTTGCTTTCTGCAACTTCTTCGGCAACGGATTCTATAGTTCCGTTCTCATTTGACTTTGTAGCTGAATTCCCATCGGCTGCTTCAGTTGCAGAATCATGATTGGGACTCGTAGCTACGATTTCTAAAGGAACACCTCGCTCCATGTACTCGAAAAGTTCTTCACATGCTCCATTTTCATGAGCAGTGCCATTCTCGGAGATGGCAATAACATCATCGGCATCCATCATGTCTGCCACATAAAAAGTTACGGTGAAACTAGTAGCTTGGAAAGTGAAGAAAAGGTTCTCTTATAATCACTCCATCCCATGAGAATTGCAGTGTTTCCCTTTTTAGCAATTTTACAAATTAAGCTTACCAACTCATTGTCATCATTGAAATTTTTTCATGTAATTGCCTTCGGTCCACAAGATTCCCCTATTTTATGATTGTTGAAGGCCATTTAATCCCCATCTTTCCTTTTTTTTTTCTTCTTACCCGAGGACTGTTTTCAAACTTTCTGTGGCCGTGTTGAAAACTCGGAACCACATTATAGAAGAGGGCAGAAAGGAAGGCAAATGACCATTCCTACTTTATGTGTGAAGAAGTATTGGTGTTTGTCCGCAAGTTAAGCAAGGTGAACAAAAAGCGGGGTGAACATGCGTATTGGCCAACTCGATTATTGTAACTAGCAGAGTAGCGAAAAACAATTTTACTCAACGGAATAGGGCCAAACAAATAGTTTTTCCTTTTCTATCGACAAAAATGCCTAAAAGACACAAGAATGAGGAGTGCTGGAGGTGTGCACAAAGTAATCCGATCCATTTAGAACCGACATCGGATCGGATCCAAAATTTCAATATCCAAATTGGATCAGTCGGTTCTTGGATGGCAGTCCAACATCCAATAAAACCGAACCGATCCAATCCAATTACCCATCCGATTAACATCCAATTACCATCCAATTAATAAATATATAATTATTAATATTTTAAGATATTGTTTTTAGTTGATATTTGTATGTAGTGTTTTTAAAGAAATTATATAAGTAATTGGTTAAAATGGTGGATTAATTGGTTGAAAATTAGATCAAAAATATTGGATAAAGCCAATCTAATCCTATAGATAACCAACAGTAATATCCAATGAACGGAACCAAACCGATCCAATCATCCATTGGATTGGGTTGGATCGGTTATCCAATGTAATTGAATTGGATTAGATAGCAAAATCCAACATCCAATGGATGATGGGATCAGATCGGATCCACCTAAATTCATTGGATTTCAACCGATAACACCCCTAGGGTGCCCGTTCTTGGCATTGTGACAAAGGCTGGAGGCTTTGATATAATCGGATATGTTAAATCACTTTCGACTACAATAATCTTTACATTGAAACCAAAGAAACAAGTATATATAAGTATCACTCAATTGTCTGAAATACCCTTCAATAATCACAAAGTAAGAATCTAGTGGAACAAAAGCCACAAAAAAGTCAATATTTGGTAACCAAAAATAGATGACATTAGCTTCTAAATGTTATAAGAAGAGTAGTAAACTATAAATCCCCTTTTAACTATATCTTCAATACAAGGGAACTCTGTGAAACAAAAGTAAGGATGTCAACATCTCCAATATCCACCGGGCAATTAGGTAATTTAACTTCAACAACCCCTGAAACACACATACTCAAAACAAGATCTTCAAACCTATAAATAGATCCACAGTTGTAGCATCAAGATTCAAACAGAATCTAAAGAGTATATCACAAAGATTACAAACACAAATGCTAAGAAGTTGCAAACTCACATTAAACAATTGTTGAAGAAATGAACTAGTTGAGAAAACTGAAATGCTCACCTGGAGAGGATTAGAAATGTCGAAAGTCCATGAGAAGAAAAAGGGATTTCTTAAAGAACCCTAAAGCTTAGATCTTCGGAAGATTTTGGAAGACATTTTGAATATTGTTGTTATGTGGGTATCTTGAAATTCAAAGGCGCTAGCTCTAGAAATAGTGTGACAGTGTGCATTTGTTATGTGCCCCTTTCGAATCTCTTTCACAAGTCACTTAAAAGAGAGAAGAATATGGTTTCTTGAAATAGACAACAATGAATGTCCAGAAGAATCAACAATGAAATAGGCAACAATACAGTCACGGAACCCCTTTTAGTCCAATAAGTTTTATTTTATAATGGAGGTTGGTTTGGTGGAGCTTGGTTGGATTGGTATAATGGTGAAATTTGGAATATTAGAACATTAGGGATGTTGTTACGAAAAAAAAAATCATATCACTTCTAATTAATCAAATTAGGAACTTATATTAAGGGGTTGTTTGGCGGTTGTTGAATGATTTGGTGCAGAATAATTAAGAGACTCTTATGATATAGTGCGAAATGAAATATGGTCGTTTGCTAATTGTTGAGAATGAAATCAGGGTGAATGGTTAAGGCATGGTCAAGATATAAAATCATTTAGAGGGTTTTGGAACCATTAAGAGGCAGACCTTTTTTTTGTCAAACAAGATTTACCTCTTAATGATTCAGATGTTGCCTTTTAATGGAACCATTAAGAGGTAAACAAACAGCCCCTAAGTCTATAATGGTAGTTCTTATGACAACTTTCTTATATATCTTTTCAATGTTAATATTTATTATATCTTTATACTCCCTACGTCCTAAATAAAATGCCACAATTCTATTTTTGTTTGTTCCAAAATAAGTTTTCAATTTCCCATTCTACCATTAATTTGAGAAGGAAAAAGTGTATATCTCGATTATTTAGGATAAAAGTGTCATGTAGTTATTTAAAAAATATAATAATTATACATTCTTAAAACTATGTATCATTTTCATTGTGGACATTTCTTTTAGGACGAAAGAAGTAATAAATATTAATACTTAATTTAAAAAACAAACAAAATATCATTTCACACCAAGTTCAAAGTAAGAAACAAGGTTCTTGTACAAGAACTTAAAGGATGTGAGGTTCTTATAAAACACTATACTTTTTGCTTTAAGAACCTTTCATTGGAGATGCTCTTAGCTTATAAGATTTAACCGTGCTCTCGAACTTTGGAAGGAAAGAAAAGATAAAAAAAAGGTGAAGGAAAAGAAATAAATTTTTTATTTTATTTGTGTTCTTCAGAGTGAAAGGAAAGAGAATGAAAGAAAATAAATTTCCATGTTTTTGAGTGGGATAGAAAGGAAAGAAAAATGTCACTTTTACAAATATTTTATAATGGAATGTAATTGATGAATAGAGCCTTATTCTCTTGTTAACCACTCTATTAGTGTTAATCATGTTAAACCATCTAAACCGTTCACTATTAAGATTAAGGGTCAGGAATTTTTTTAATTTTTTAATGAAATAATTGAGTATATACACGGGCTACAATTTATGTGCATAGGTGAAAAGGGTTAAATTGGTAAAATTATCTAGTTGATTAAAGACGGAAACCCATTCTTGAAGAGGTAACCGGAAGCCGGAATTGTAGCAACCCCGACTATCAAGCAAGCGACATCCTTCCAGATCGTATCTTCTTCAACATAATCCACCCTAACAAAATCTTCATCATCAGTGAAAATCGCTAGAAGAAAATCGCTAAAAATTGAAATATATGGCGCAAAATCAAGGCAGGAACGGTTTGAATAGAGGTAAAATACAAAATTTCTAGGGTTTACACATTGTTATCGATACTATTGAGCATGAGAAATCATTTGATACACGGAGAAAAAGAAATGAATGCATCTTCAACAAATCAGGTCTGTCGAAATTCAAGAACACCATGGATAACCCGGTTGATCCTAACCCAGAAGAAAACCCTAAACTCACCGATTTAGTGAACAAAGTCCCCAAAAGCGTAGGGATTCCAACGGAAGGGACCAATCGAGGGGACACAGATGAAGGTACAAAGATGTTGATTATTTTTTTGTGAATTAGGTTTAGAATTGTTCCATAATTGACAATGTGAAGGTTTAAGTTATGATTTTTCAATTCAATATCGGTTATTTGGGATTAAAATGTGGTAAGTCTGAAGGTTTCTTAATATGAAAGTTTGTGCACATGTGCTTGTTCCTAAGAGCAGAGTCTATTTGTTTGCACAATATGCACAATAAGTGAATAACAAAGATTCTGGAAGTTTCAGTACTGCACACTTTGCATAATTGCACATCACAATAACACTTTGTATAGTGATTATGCATAAGGGCACATTAGATCGTACACTTGTTCACAAACTCACTAATGTCTCATATGAACATTTATAGTCCACTGTGCATAAGTGCACATATACACATTCTTTCACATATGCACATTACTTGTGAACAAACTGTCTAATGTTTTTTGTGTAGTGAAATATTTGATCAATTGCACATTAACGCAGTCTAATATATATAAAAGGTGCACAGATTCATACTCATGAAAGGTTTGGTCACAATTGAACCAAACAACATCCTCACAAACTTACACCATACCATATTCACACAGTTCATATGTGCACAGTTTCAAACGTGCACATACTACAATGTTCACACTACTACAGAAATAGGTATTTTAAACGGTTGTTTTGGACATTTTTAAACGGTTTTACAACCGTTTGAAAGGACACCGTTTGAAAAAGTCAGGAACTTTTTTAAACGGTTTTTGAACCGTTTAAAAAAGTCACATTTTAAACGGTTTTTAAACCGTTTAAAAAATAAAAAATGCTATCTACTGCACATAGGACTCGATCTCGGAACCCTAACCAACAAACCCACGACACTTACCATTCCGCCACATCTTCTTCTATGTTTATGGAAGCACATTTAATTCTTTTATTCATTTTCTGTCCAGCTTTGTACTCTCAACGTCAACTTCAGATTCGGCCCAGATTTACTCTAAATTACCAAAAACTCAAAACACTAACATTGTAGATCTTTGTGTTGGGTTTCCAGATCATCTTGAATCACTCAAATTGGAGATCGGACGAGTGAGATATGATTAAAACGCCAGAGTTGCGCAAATCTGTCAAAAATTATCGTTTTGTTCTTTTTCTCTCCAAATTGTTCCAAACCTATCAAAATATAAAAACGCATTAATGTAGTTCGTTTTAACCTAAATTTTTAAAGGTCTTTTTAAACGGTTTTGTGATAGTGAAAACGTTTGAAAAAGTGTTTGGCCGTTTTAAACGGTTGTTTCTAGAGAACCGTTTAAAAAGATGTATGTATTTTAAACGGTTGTATGAAAAAACCGTGTAAAAAAGTTAGGTGGCTTTTTAAACGGTTTTGTTCAATTATCCGTGTGAAATACGTATCCCTTTTTAAACGGTTTTTTATAACAACCGTTTAAAAAGGTCATATGACTTTTTTAAACGGTACCACAACCGTAGAACCGTTTAAAAAAAGTCTTAAAAAACTGCGGCCACCTTTTTAAACGGTTTTTTCGAATTTTTTTAAAAACCTTTTAAAAAGGTGCTTTAAAAAAGTCATTTCTGTAGTAGTGTCATGTTGTGCACATAAGTGAGACGTGTGCACAGACTCACTATCTGTTTAGGAAGCAATGTGCATAAGTGAAGATCCACTTAGCCACTGTGCATATGTGACCAATACAATATGTGCATACATGCACATTATGTTCCTATTATGTGCACGGTGATCATGTTACTTAAACCTTCAATATCTGTTTGAGTGAGGATAGTTCACATATGTACATTTTCTGTTATCAAACAAATACTTCCAGTGATGATAGTGACCAGTTTGTGTGTGCATAATTGAGACATGTGCAAAGATTCACGATCTGTTTAGGAAGCCATGTACAAAAGTGAATATCCACATATACATTGTGCATATGTGAATCACACAGTATGTGCATAAGTGCAACGTGTGTCACTCATTCTGAAATATCGCAACTTTTATCTTCTTCGATTCCAGTAAAACAATCGCATGTTTGTTCTTATTCACGTTCAGTAAAAAAAAATCAATCACACGTTTGATCTTGATCCATTAGATTATTAAGAAAGGATAATTACAAAAAAAAATTAGATAACTACCAAAAATAAAAAATTATGAAAAGTATTTAAGCATTAGTATATTCAATTTAAATACCAATAATACCCCCATACAAAAACTAGGCGTGAAGTTGACAAAAAAGAATTGATGGATTTTGATTGGTTAAAATTTGGTTAACATGGTTAACACTAATGGAATGGTTAACAAAAGAACGGGAATCTAATATTTTGAATTTTTATAAGTTCTTTTATTTCATTTCCTTTCTTTTCGCCCACATTTAAGAGGAAAGTTTTGGTAGGAAAATCAACGTTGTTTTTTTTTCTCTTTTCTTTCCCTAAAAAAAAAACTTGAAAACACATTTTTTGTCTTTCTTTCCTACTTTCCTTTCCCTTTGTAAAAAAGACTAGAGAACACTGTATAAGTTATGTAAATTAATTGAATCAAAGGTGTTATAACGAAAAATGTAATGGATCGTATTCAATGTTGGATGCCATTTAACGATATAAAAACTTGTTGTAATTAATTGAGATAAATGCAGGTAATAGTAACTTTAACAAATTTCTCTATTATCACAATGCACTTTGATTCTTCTTTATTACATAAATGTACTTTCAAAATATTTTATTGGAGTATTGTGTTTTGAAAATTTTACCTTTATAGCAATAGGTAATATGTCACCTTTTAAATTGGTTTCCTCCGTTACCCTATAATAGTTAAAATGATTTGTAAGACACATAGGCTTCACTTACATTGCTCTAAAGAAGAAAAACCCTTTCAAAGACATTTTTATGGTTTCCTCTTTCCTAGTGGTTCCTATTCCAATAGTAATCATTGAAGGAAAACCTCCATTGTGATCACTTGTCGTGAATCGTCTGACATCCTAGCAATTACCACTAAGAAAAATCGTTGCAATGTTAATTTCTAGCAAATATTATTAGAGAAAGAGCATGTATGTCTTCCACAATTCAAAGTGTCACTCCATTTATTTTTCTCAATCAAGGAGTATTGTGTTAATGTGTGTCTCTTGTTTTCTAAAACTTATAAATAATTTTAACTTGACGGGATATGCATGGGGCTAACAGTGTTGAATTAAAATGAGTATATAAGAAATGGGATTTGGTGTTAGGTTAGACATGCCCTAAATAAGTCAAGTGATCAATTTAATATCATTGTGAGTTCCTAAGCATATCTAACAAGCAATGTAATTAACACAATTGAGATATGAACACAGATTGGGGATGACATATCATATGTCGTCATTGATGATAACATGTTACAATCTTACATGTTATAAAACGAATATCTATAGAGAGAAATATTCAGTTAGGCACTGTAACCCAGGATTTTTGGTATGTTTATTCCGAGCTCCATATTTATATTTTGGCCTTAGAATAACCTTCGGTATGTATTATGAGTTGGTTAATGTTTTGGGTGAGAAATAAGTTAATTAAATTTTTTGGAGAAATTTCACGCCCGAGGAAAAAAATTCACGCTCGAGGAGTCGCCTTTCACGCCCGGGGAGAAATTTTCATGCCCTGGGAGTTTGGGCAGAAAATTGGAGTTAGAGGGTGTCTTTTAAATCCGATTTTCCTTCCACTGTTACCTCATTTCTCATATCCTAACTCATTTCTCTCTCAATCAAACTTGGTCCAAGCATCTCCATTTCACCCAATCGATTTCTTCAAGAGTTTTTGTGAGATCAAGAGCTATAGATTATGATTAAAGCTTATCACCATCTTCATCTTCTCCATTAGTTCTCATACCTACCTCCTAGCTTCTTCATTTGAACTCGATTAGAAGACTTGAAAGTATTTTTATTTCTCATCTTCAAGCATTTAAGAGCTCTCAAACATCAATATTCCAAATCTATCCAAGATTCAAAGTTCATCTTCTCCAATCACCATTTCCACCATTGTTGACCTAGTTTTGGGGTTTCTTACTAACAATGAATTGTAAGTCCATCTTAACCTTCTAAACCTTTATTCTTGTTAAAACCTTTCATTTTAACCTCCTAGAGCATTTATTTTGGGGTATCATCCTTGTTTTGAAGTTTTGACCAATTTTGGGTATTTTGGATGATTAGAGGATTGACTAAGGTTCGTTATGAATCATGAGTTTGAGGTTACATTTGGTACATTTCTAGGCTTCGATTGGGACTAAGATAAAGTTTCAAGAGGTGTGTGTTGATCGATCTAAAGCCTTCACCATTTTGGAAGGTAGAGATGGATTTGGAACCTAGATTTAACCTAACCTAGCGAGGTGTAAGACCCAGAAAATTCAATAAGGTAATTTAATCTTGATACTCTTACTAAATCCTTGGTTTGGTTTAAAACGCGTATTAGAATGTATATCATTTTACTTGCACGCAACGAAGGATTTTAAGTATCGAAAAGTGAAGTTTTGGGGCTCGTTGGGACCTAGGCGATTATGTCCGGCGATTATGCCAAAAGGCATAATCGCGTGTCAAGGTCGATGAGGCATAAGACCTCTCGGTACATGTGGGGCGATTGTGCCCAGCGATTGTGACAAGGTCACTCTCTCCGGGGCACTCTTGCGGCACCAGGTGCACCCACAGTACAAGCCAGGCGATTGTGTCGACGATAGTGACAATTGTCACTATTGCTGGGCACTCTTGCGGTCGGGTCCAGTGGGGTATTTAATGGCAGGACTAATCTGATTGTTTAGCTTCTAGGGCAGTGATTTCTCTCTACATTTTTGGTAGGCTTTCTTCCCTAATCCTCCCTCTTCATTTATTTCTTCTAGTTACCAATCTTATGGACATTTATTGTTCCTCTTAAGTGTGTATAAAATCCTATGTGTGAGGTATTCAAACCTCCTCAAGCTTAAGCAAACCATCTCCTTCATTCTAAGATTTGGGGTTTTTGTAAAACTATACAAGGTGAGTTCATTCTTACTTTTAAACCCTATACATGTCAAAACTATACATTTTGAACTTCTAAACATCTCCTTGTTTTCATTTTCTTGTTGGAAGGGTTTGACCTAACATTGTATTTTGGTGATTTTAGGGTTTTTATCATTTTCAACCAAAATGAAGTGTTTTATTACATGTGATGTATAATGTGGTGTGAACCTTGGATAGTCTATTTGTAAGAATCTATGTTGCAAATGGGAAAAACACATTTAATCTATGTTGCAAATGTAAAATGTGGTGTGAACCTTGAAGTGTTTTATTACATGTGATGTAAAATGTAAAATGTGGTGGAACACTTGGAAGAACACATTTTGGTCACATTTATGGTACTCATTTTTTTGTGAGGTTTACTTGATAAAAGTGAGTTTTTGGAAAGGAAGCAAATGGATTGATGTCAGTGTGGACTATGACAATTTTAAAGTGGTGTGAACCTTGTAGTCTATTTGTAAGAATCTATGTTGCAAATGGGAAAATGGTCATAATGAGACTTTTGCATGGATTTAGTTTTACATGGTGTTATTGACGGGTGTCGAGCCCGACAAATAATAATTTCCTATTTACCTCAAATTACAACCTAAATTGCAATAGTGGTAAGCAGAGTCGAATCCACAGGGATTGGCCGTGAACGATGTCAAACTTCTACGCTTTATTAAAAGGGGGGGGGGGGTTGAGAACTAAACTAAACTAAACATGAAATTAAAGAGGAAAACAAAGAATTATAAACTAGCAATGAGTTCAAATAATTGACCGGACCGTGTGTCATAGACTTGTTCTTAAAAATATTTTTCTCATTTCATTCCAGAAAGGTTATGAGTATCGATACACACCGATACTCTACTTGTCCATAAGATTAAACTAGCATGAGACGCTCAATAAACTAGTTCCTAATCAGCTAATTAAGTCTAGTTACGAACATAGACTCAACTGCTAATTGCATTAGGCTTAGACAAACGCCATTCCTAGCCAATGATCGGACGCCGACCATTTAGACTAGATTAAGCAAACCCACGACACTAAAATTAATCAGACGCCCAATCAATTGAAGTATTGTTTGCTACTAAAATAGAATTGAGAACAATTACGTATTCATAACTCTATCTAGCAATTCACAATTAGACTAAACGATTCAAGGGTACCGACTTAAATTGTTTAACCCAACTATGATAAACAATTAAAACAAGTTTTGCATAAATGGAATCGAATGATATGTGTAACACCCGGAAAATTGTTACCTGGTTAAGGTAAATTACCCTCACCTTTTGATTTCTATACATGTGTACTTTACCATTATGTGTCTCTTGTATTTTATCAAATGTAAAGTTTTGCAACCTTGAGTGAGCTGGACGGAACTCAGGGAAGAAAACATGTCCTGGCAAGCAGATGGCGACCTTGCCGGCGACAATGCCCACGCGCAAAGTCGCCTGGCATAGTCGCCAGGGATAAACCGTAGGTGGTGTTGGGGCAGCGACATTGCCCAATGGCAAATTCGTCGGGCATAATTGCTTGGGAGGTACCGTATGTGGGGGAGTGAGAGCGACTATAACCTAGCGACTATGCCCTTGGCAATATCGTCGGGCATAGTCGCGATCGGGGGTTGGGTGTATAAATGGAACCGTTATCAGATTTTAACCTCACTTCTCCTCCTCTCCCGTTTTGTTGGATGATTTTGGTACCCTAGAGAGCGATTTCCTCCCACTCAAGCCTCATCCCTCATAAATATCGATCTAGGGTTATTGGGGGTTGGTTGTTGCATTCATTACACATCAAGGGGAGCATTTATTGAAGCTTACCAAGTCAACTAGCCTCCATCTCCAAGCTCCAATCTCTTCAATCTAGGGTTTCCTATTTTCTAGGTTTTGTCTAAAACCTAGATAGTGAGTGTTCTAAACTCTTTTAACTGAGATACATATATTTACTCAAACAATGACTTACTCTATTTTATGAGAATAGGGTTTCCTTACACTTGTTCATTGGGTTTAATGTTGTTTTGAAATGTGAAGTGTTGGTGTTAAAGGAGAGAAATAAGTGTATGTTAGCTTTATGAATGAACTAGAGAATGGTATTTATGTCCATACAACTCTATGATATGTTGTATATGTGTTTGGGGAGATATCCCTACTATGAGTATGCTCTTTCTATATGGTTAAAGTATAAATGCCCATATGTGTAAATTATCATGTTCCTTGCATTTACTTGATGATGAGTACGAATGGTGGACCATACTATGGATGTTGGGGTTAAATAGACTCTATGAGAGTAATTATGACCTTTGGTCACATATGAGTTGCGTGGATGAACCAAGTTAAATGACCACTAGGAGGACATAGTCTTGGGCGCCACCATGTTGGTATGTGCCAAGACCCCCGCCTTTTGGGGCAATGCATATGTTGTACCCCTAAATATGTCGGGCCTTGTGGTGTCACTCTTGAAAGTTGACATTAAGGTTTCTCGTCTCTTGGGTGGAATTTAATTAGTGTTATGGGTCTCCCCCATTGATTCCATTTGATGAGTACACCCTTTGGGTAACAAATGTTGGAAATTATTTTCTTGCATATATTAATTGTCATTCAACCTCACTAGGCTTTTTGGCCTAACACTTGTTTGGTGTTTATGTGTATCTTTGGTTCTAGTGACGTGACACCTAAGAAGGTATAGGCGGACTTGGTGTGAGCTTAGGGACAGTGCATTTGGGAGCACATTTTGTGAAGAATATTTGGGTTTATAGGCGACACCCCTTTTGTAATCTCATTTCTTTTGTAGAAATTAGATTAGTCGGTTGTTGTTTTTATCTTCCCTTACAATTACAAACTGTAATTAAACAGGTTTATCTATTTCCCTGTTTTTGGGAGGCTCATGCCATGGCAATTTAAATACCACATTTCCATTTTTCAGAAATTTTTGTTGGCCCATTTTTGGTGTGTTACAAGTTGGTATCAGAGCTCCAGTTTAAGTGAACTAGGTAGTGACCTTAGCATACCTAGACTTAAACTGTAGGTGGTTATAATGAGACACCCACCCATGGGTAAAATTCTTAGGTGGGGAGAGCATCAGGACTTACGAGATTGTATAAATTGAGAATTATTGCGACGATGTTGAGAATCCTTGTGTATGATATATTCATAATTCCACTTAGCTACTGTAATTATGGGTATATTGTTACGTGAGTATGCTGAGTCATTGTTGTTGTGATACTTAATGAATGCAGTAGTACGTACATTTAGTCTATCTCTCATCTTCTTCTCGTATGTATGGTAGACCATTATGGTTAACACTCGGAGTAGGTTCCCAACACCTCCGGAAGGGACTGAAGCATCGGCATTTACGGCCGATCAACCGGAAACAGCTGTGGTTGCCACTGCTCCACCTAGGCAACCAGTGTTGGAGGAGGAGTGGAGAAAATTCCAAGGGATAACATTGCTACCGGCGGGCCGGTTATCGAGGAGGTAATCCTTGAGAGCCGAATGATGAGTAGCATGATGCAAGCCATGAATGCGGTCATGGCACAACAACAAGAGTTCTTTATGAAGCTTTTGGAAGATTGCGACGCCAGTCACCGTCGACCCTAAATAGTGGCGGAAAACGTTGTGTTTGGGTCGGGAAGTGGTGGAAACGGCGTCGACACCGAAGAATATGCGGTAGTCGGAAACAAGGGAAAGAACAAAGGATACACTTACAAGACCTTCCTGGGGAGCCACCCACCAGAGTTTTTGGGTTCCACAAATCCGGTTACTTGTATGTACTGGCTCAAGGAGGTGGAAATGGCCTTTGAGTCAAGCGAGTGTGACGACTCGCAATGGGTCAAATTCGCCTTTCAACTGCTTAGAGGTGAGGCCTTGATTTGGTGGAATCTCACCCGATCCGTCCTTACCCCTGAAGTTTTGGCTAAGTTAACTTGGCCGATTTTCAAGAAAAATATCTTGGACAAATATTGTAGTGAACGGTCATTGGACAAGATTTAGGAAGAGTTCAGAAACATGAGTAAGGGAACCTTGTCGGTCACTGATTACTCCAAGCTCTTTTTGGAGAAACTGAACCTAGTGGGCATCTGGCCCCCGATAAGCGATCAAAATTCAAAGCTTATTAGCGTGGGTTACCGACCGAGATAAGGACGGCCGTAGAGGGTCGACATTACAAGAAGTAATTGAAGAGTCCTTGCTGGTGGAAGATGACATGATTGCGGGGAAAGAAGAGAAGGGATTGGTAGGAGAAAAGAGAAAGTGGGAAGGGTCATCCGGACATAATCGTCAGTTCAAACCAACATTCGGGGGAAGGGGAAACAACCCCCGACGGGAAGTGAGATGGTGGCATCGGTGTAAAAGCAAGCATAGTGGCCCATGAAATCAAAGAACCTATTCGGGACCTCCCGAGTGCAACAGATGTGGAAAGAGGGACCATATGACCCGTGACTGTCCTATCCGAGGACTCATTTGCTATGAGTGCCGCGAACCGGGACACATGAAGAGAGAGTGTCCGAAATTGGTTGGGAGTAATCGAAATCCCTCAAGCGGCCCAACCCCGAAGAAAGAGAACCCACCAAGGGTGCCGAGCTGAGCCTTCCAGATGACCGCCGAGGAGGCAAGGGAGACCGTCGATGTGATATCGGGTAATTTTCTTGTGAACTCATTGCCTGCTCATGTTTTATTAGACTCGGGTACAAACCGATCGTTTATGTCAAATTATTTTTGTGCAATGTTTTCTACTCCCGTTTGTACCCTTTCCGGCCCCTTAGTGGTAGAAGTAGCCAATAGGGAACAAGTGTTGATTCGAGGACACTATCGCGATTGTACTTTAGAGGTAGATGGTCGTCATTTCGAGGTGGACTTGTTACCAATGGAAATTGGTGGTTTCAACGTGGTAATAGGCATGGACTGGTTTACTAAGAACTGTGCCAACATTATTTGCTCTAAGAAGATGATTAAAGTGCTTGTGGCAAATGGCGACACGGTTACCATTTATGGAGAGAAGAGGAAGGGATCCACTCCCATGATCTCATACTTGAAGGCCCGTAAGCATCTAGCGAAGGGATGCTCATCATACTTAGCCTACGTCGTGGATGCAAAATTGGAAAAGAAGTCGGTGGAAGACGTGAAGATTGTTCGGGATTATCCGAACGTTTTTCCGGAGGACCTCCCCGGGTTGCCGTCAAAGCGCCAAGTGGAGTTTCGTATCGACCTCACCCCGGGAGTGGCCCTGATAGCCCGTGATCCCTACTGGTTAGCGCCGACGAAAATGCAAGAGATGATGTCCCAACTTCAAGAGCTTCTAGAGAAAGGCTTCATTCGGCCGAGTTCGTCACCTTGAGGAGCACCAAAAAGAAAAGTTATCCGCAAAGTTCTCGAAATGCGAATTTTGGTTGCAAGAGGTCCAGTTCTTGGGCCACGTGGTGTCTAAAGACGGAGTGAAAGTGGATCCGGCCAAAATTGAGGCAATTATGGGATGAGAACCACCAACGAGCCCAACGGAGATCCGAAGTTTCTTGGGTTTAGCCGGGTACTACAGAAGGTTTATTCAATACTTCTCAAAGATCGCTTCGCCACTTACATCGCTGACCAAAAAGAATGTCAAGTTCCTATGGACAGACTCCCAAGAACAAGCTTTCCGTACTCTCAAGAAGAAACATTGTGAAGCACCAATTTTATCCCTACCCGAGGGATCAGATGATTTTGTTGTCTACAGTGATGCCTCCAATATGGGTCTCGGATGTGTACTTATACAAAGGGGGAAGGTGATAGCCTATGCATCACGGCAACTAAAGGATCACGAGAAGAATTACCCGACCCATGACTTGGAGTTAACAACGGTGGTAC
The DNA here is from genome assembly GCA_954870635.1 of Arctium minus. NCBI lineage: Eukaryota > Viridiplantae > Streptophyta > Magnoliopsida > Asterales > Asteraceae > Arctium > Arctium minus. Next base: position 110,455,046 of record OX941084.1, read on the forward strand.
TTGCGTTGAAGTTGTGGCGTCACTACCTCTATGGGACTAAATGTACACTCTTCACCGATCACAAAAGTTTGAAATACATTTTTGACCAAAAGGAGCTCAACATGCGGCAAAGAAGATAGCTCAAGCTACTAAAGGACTATGATTGCGAGTTACTTTACCATCCGGGTAAGGCTAACGTGGTAGCAGATGCTTTGAGCCGAAGGAGTTATGGGAGTGATACCGCTTTATCACTCACTAGGATTGATGTCGTGTCAACTCTAGCTGAAAATATCAAGAGGTGTCAATCGGAAGAACTTAGAGAAGAAAATCTCAAGTCCGAGGTTATGGTAAAGCAATGAGAATTGTTGACGGAAGATGGTCGCGGCTTGAAGTTATTCCAAGGACAGGTGTGGGTAACAAAGTTGGGAGGAAACCATGAACTTCTCCTAGAAGAACCCACAAATCTAAATACTCCATACACCCCGGTAGCACGAAGATGTATAGAGACCTCAAGTTGAATTATTGGTGTCCGGTGATGAAGCTCAGCGTGGCCAAGTATGTGGAGAAATGTGTCACTTGTTTACAAGTGAAGGAAGAGCATCAAAGACCCTACGGGAGTTTGCATCCTTTGTCAATCCCGAAATGGAAGTGGGAGCATATCACGATGGACTTCGTCACCAAACTACCGAAAACATTGAAGGGCCACGACACAATTTGGGTAGTGGTGGACCGACTCACCAAAAGCGCACACTTCTTGGCGATGCGCGAGACATTGCCAATGGAAAAACTAGTGAAGTTATACATCAATGAAATTGTGTCAAGGCATGGTGTTCCGTTATCTATCGTATCCGATCGAGATGGCCGATTCACTTAGAAGTTTTGGGATGGGCTACAAAAACAATTGGGTACCAAGGTTAAGTTGAGCATGACTTACCATCCTCAGACGGACGGACAAAGTGAGCGGACCATTCAGACTCTCGAAGATATGTTGAGATCGTGTGTTATCAATTTTGGGGGGAATTGGGACTCGCACCTACCGTTAGTGGAGTTTGCCTATAACAATATCTATCATTCGAGCATTAGGATGGCTTCATTTGAAGTGATTTACGGCCGAAAGTGTAGGACCCCGACTTGTTGGCTTGAAGCGGGGGAGAAACAATTTGCAGGATCGGAGATTGTTCAAGAAACCGCAGATAAAGTAAAAGAAATTTGAGATCGTTTGAAAGCGGCTCAAACGGGTGATGTTAAAGGTGTCACCATGGAAAGGGATAATCTGTTTTGGAAAACGCGGGAAGCTTAGTCCCCGTTTCCTTGGACCGTTCGTTATTTTAGAAAAGATCGGGCTCCAAGCATAACGGTTAGACTTGCCCCCGGAAATGGATGGGATACATCCTACCTTCCATGTATGTTACCTACGAAAGTGTCTAGCCGAGGAAGAGAGTGTCATTCCGTTGACAGAGATTAAAGTAGATAATGGGAATCGGTGCATGAAGGAACCAGAAGCAATATTAGAATCCAAGACGAAGAAGCTTCGATACAAAGAAGTGATGATGGTCAAGGTCCAATGGAAGCACCATCGGGGAGCAAACGTCACTTGGGAAGCAGAAGAAGACATGAAGCAACGATACCCTCACTTGTTTCCTTAGAATGGGATTTCGGGGACGAAATCCTATTTAAGGTGGGAAGGATTGTAACACTCGGAAAATTGTTACCTGGTTAAGGTAAGTTACCCTCATCTTTTGATTGCTATACATGCGTACTTTACCATTATGTGCCTCTCGTATTTTATCAAATGTAAAGTTTTGCAACCTCGAGTGAGCTGGACGAAAATTGGGGAAGAAAACAGGTCCTGGCAGGCAGAGGGCGACCTTGCCGGCGACAATGCCCATGGGCAAAGTCGCCTGACATAGTTTCCAGGGATAAACCGTAGGTGGTGTTGGGGCAGCGACATTGCCCTGTGTTATTCCCTGTTTTCTAGTTCCTAATCACAAACAAATCAACAACACAAGATTCAATCAAATTACCTGTTTGATTCAAACTTCAAATCTCAAGATTACAAACTTTCTCTCTCTAGAACTCTCTTTCTCTCTCTACAGATTTCTCTCTCTAAAACGTATTCTATCAATTTACAACTGAACTCTACTACGTACACCCTAGTTACAAAGACATACAAAAGTATATATACCTACATCTAAAAACAAAATACAATACATTGACTTTGACTTTTATTACAAAAGAACTTTGACTTTGATGAGAGTTGACTTTCTTCAGCTTTGACTTCTTGAATTTTGACTTTTGTCTTCTTGATCTTGTATCCAACATACTTATGCTCTAACAATCTCCCCCTTTGGATTCAAGATCACTATTGAAAGATCTAGCAATTCAGTCTTCACTTTTAAGCTCTGTCAGTACAATCTCCTCTTTTCTTTTGACGGTATTCTTTCCAAAACTGTCTTCAAACGATTAACAAACTCCCCAAAACTTTCACAAAACACTTTCAGACTTTGGAAAGAAATTATCTTCAGAATCAGCTCAAATTGCTTTAGCAAATAATCTTCAAAGAAAATTTCCTCAAATCTTCAGAAATTCTTTGATCTTCTTCAAATCTTTACTTTGAATCTTCTGACTTAGACATTTCTGAAAATCATCTCTCAAAAACTTTATCATTTCTTGATACCATATCCCCCTTTTTGATGATTTGAGCATCTATATCATCAAAACTTTTCTTCCAAGAAATGTATTTGACCATTCTGATTTGTCAAACTGAGCCTCTGATTCTGTGATCCATAACCAAGTATTCATCTAGATCTTTGCAAATCCAGACAAAAATAATAACATGTAACTCCTGAATCAACAAATGAATCAGTTAGAATGCCTGTCAGTAACACGAAGTCACTGTGTGTAACGAATACACAATATAAAGGAGCTTTTTGATGTTCACTCCCCCAGGGCTTCCATCCAATCATCGAAATACCACAAAGGCAATTTCTATGAATGTTATGACAAAGAAACAAATTCTTTATGTGTTCGTGCATGTGTAGAAAGAATTAAGAACAAATAATTGCTTTTTAAGGCTCAACATAGTGTAAACCACTGAGACAACAGTAGATAAACACAGACTCAATGTGCATGATTGAAGTGCGAAGGTGGGGAAGACTTCCTTCTTTTTCAATATCCGGATTTTCCAAATGAAAACCAGATAGATTATATGTTGCGTCCCCTTGAAAATGTGAAACATTTTCTTTTTGAGAAGAAAATGAGTAGCTAGTGGGGTTTAGTCAAGAGTTGGCATGGGCTAGTTGCCTGTTTCAATAACGTTCACCAAAGAGTTGTGAAACGCTAGTAATGTGGCTGCCCGACTCAGAAAATAGTTGGTGCAGAGTTTGATATTCTTTTACTCTGATTTCACACCCTCTTTCTTTTAATCATTAAGCTCACTACTAACCAAACTCTCTTTTCCATTTTACCTCATCACACCCACACTCATTTCTTTTTAGACTCCTCACACTCAATCACTAAGGATTAACTTCTTGGGTAGAAATCACTGGTTAACGTGATTCCATAGAAATTTCAATTAAGTCCTAGCACAAAGAACCCATATAATCCTATGAAAGCATAATGTTGCTCAAATGGTTTAACTTTATTAGTTAAAGCTCATATACAAATGTCAGATATGAATATGCTCAGAGATATAATCATGAAAATATGAGCATTTTTTAAACATTGAAGTATTTTCAAACAAGTATATTGAATGAATGAACATAAATGCAAAAGGCTTGTTTGAAAATCTGACATTGTATGAAAATGATCAGAAATGAATGATATAACAATCAAAGCTTAAGGTCAAGAATAATGGATATTGTCTATACGAAACCAAAATATAGACATTCTTGAAATGACGTTTCGAAATGAAATATCGCTCAAAATTCTTTAAAGTACAAGCGGGGTGTCTTACCATCGAAAAATTGTTTCAATTTAGAGACATGGTAAGAACAATTTGATCAAAAATTAAACCGATGTGTGTGAATACTTGAAAGTATGTAGAAAAGACAATACGCAAGTATTTATCTTTGGAAACACACGGTTTATTTATCAATTAAGCACAAAAATAAAATGAAAACATTTAAAATCACACTTCCAAATTATAAAATCTGTTTAAGAATTGGGAAGTGGTTTGAACATTTCAGAACATGTTTTCTATATCTGAAAGTTGTCCTTCTTTCAGATATATTTGAGATTAAGATAAGAAATTTACCTTTTCGCGCAATCTTAAATCTCATGAAGTCAAGCTGAAGTCATTAAGATATGATCTTGTCAGCTTCTCTCATCCTGCAAAAACCTCAAAGTCTAGTCAAAGCAACTTTATTCACAAATTTATTCGAAAGTAAAAAACATAAAGCAGTAAAACGATTAAAGTAAGAGTTCTGATTTGAAATAATCAGAAATCATTGTCTTACTCCTTTTGGTATGACATATAAGCTCCCCCTAAAATCATGCATTACAAAAATTTTGTCATTTAAGTAAAATGCAGAAATTAGTTATGCTCCCCCTCAAAATAATGTAGATCATCTAAAATCTTCTCTTACTCCCCCTGAGATCATGAGCAAACAATTAAAGTGCAGATATCCTTCAAACATAATGATAAAGAAAATGATGAAAAATAACAATATGTAACTTTATTAGGTAATAACCGATTATGTCTTAAGATTTAACATACCAAGCTTAGAAACAAGAAAATTAAATCTCTTTTCATCTAAGGGTTTGGTAAATAAATCTGCAAGTTGATAATCTGTTTTTACAAAATAAAGTTCAATTGTTCCTTTTTCTACATCATCTTTTATAAAATGATACCTGACATCAATGTGTTTGGTTTTCGTATGCTGGACAGGATTAGCAGATATCGCTATTGCACTCTTTGAGTCATAATAAATTGGAATTTTATCAAACTTGAATCCATAGTCTCGCAGCTGTGTTCGCATCCACAAGACTTGAGAGCAGCAACTGGCAGCAGCTACGTACTCTGCTTCAGCAGTTGATGTGGAAACGCATAATTGTTTTTTTGATGCCCAGCTAACGAGCTTGTCTCCAAGGAATTGAATGTGACCTGAAGTACTCTTTCTGTCCAACATGCAACCTGCATGATCTGCATCTGAATAGGCAGTCAGTTGAAACTCAGTATCCTTAGGATACCACGGACCAAGATCTGCAGACCCCTTCAGATACCTAAATATCCGTTTGACAGCAGCCAAATGGGATTCTTTAGGAGCAGCCTGATATCTAGAACATAAGCATGTTCAAAACATAATATCTGGTCTACTAGATGTAAGATACATTAATGATCCTATCATACCTCTATAAGTCCTAACATCAACACCTTTACCCGAAGGATCAGTGCTAATCTTAGTACCTGGTGCCATCGGGGTTCCAATTGGTTTACAATTTTCCATATTGAACTTCTGAAGAATATCCAAAATTTACTTAGATTGGTTGATGAAAATTCCGGTTGAAAATTGTTTAACTTGTAATCCGAGAAAGAAATTCATCTCTCCCATCATACTCATTTGAAAACGTGACACCATGAGGTTAGAAAAGTTTTTGCAGAATTTAGGATTAGTAGAGCCAAATATTATATCATCAACATATATTTGGATAAGGATGATATCGGCTTTTTTCTTTTTGATGAACAAAGTGGTATCAACTTTACCTTTGGAAAAACCGGACTTGACCAAGAATTTTGATAGAACATCATACCATGCTCGAGGGGATTGTTTTAAACCATACAGGGCTTTGTCCAATATGTAGACATGATCTAGCTTATCTGGATTGACGAACCCTTCTGGTTGAGACACGTAGACTTCCTTCTTAATAATGCCATTCAGAAAGGCCGTTTTCACGTCCATCTGATAGACTGTGAAATTCTTATGAGCTGCGTAGGCTAGAAACATGCGGATTGCCTCTATACGCGCTACTGGAGCATACGTCTCATCGTAGTCTATGCCTTCCTCTTGCCGGTAACCTTTGGCAACAAGTCTAGCTTTGTTCCTTATGACGATACCATCTTCATTCTTTTTGTTTTTTAAAACCTATTTAGTGCCTATCACGGTTTTACCTTCTAGTTTTGGAACTAATCTACAAACCTTTAGGGCTTCAAAGTGATTGATCTCTTCTTGCATAGCAGATACCCAATCTGAATCAGCAAGAGCCTCTGATACTCGCGTGGGCTCTATCTTACTGAGGAATGAGTCATGCATACATTGATTAAGAGTCGCTGACCTAGTTTGTACAGGCTTGTTGAGATCACCAATTACTTGATGTAATGGATGCTCTTTGGTCCAACGATGCTTATGCGGTAGTGGAGTAGATACTGATTAAACATGATCATCATCTAGAAATCTACTATCAGACTCTTCAGATTGAATAGATGGAGGGGGGTTTGCAGTTGAAGATTGAGGTGCATAAACATCAGTTGGAACAACAGACTCTGGTTGTTGAGTAGACATTATATCACACCCAACTGATATAGTTACTTCTGGCTCAGCAGTTACTTGTGTATCATCAACTGTAGGAGTAGATGTTGGAATGTGAGTTTCTGACTGAACGGGGGATACAAGTTCAGTTAAAACTTCTAAAGTGACCGGATGATTGCAGCTTGTGTTTTCAGACCTGTCAGTCACAACAGATTTAGATACATTAGATCCTAGAAACTCGTCATAAAAGAATTCAAATAACAAATCTAAATCAGATAAATGTGAAATTGAAGTAGAAGCGTTATTCGAATTATTCGCTGTAGAAACAGGTTCTGGACTGATCTGCCCAGAAGCTAATACTCCAGTGATAACGGGTTCTGAACTGAGTTGTTCAGAAGCCAATTCTTCATCAAATGTAAAATTAACGCTCTCGAGAACTGTCTTTGACTTCTTTAGATAAACACGATATGCTGCAGATGTTGAAGAATAACCAATGAAGATGCCTTCGTCCGCCTTAGCACTGAATTTATTCAGACTCTGTCTATCGTTAAACACGAAACACTTACACCGAAAGATGTGAAAATACTTGATTGTCGGTGTTCTGTTGTTGATAAGCTCATATGGAGTCTTTTGAAAACGGCGGTGTATTATGGACCGATTTTGAGTATGACATGCAGTTGACACAACTTCTGCCCACAAGAATAGAGGTAAGTCAAATTGGCTCAGCATAGTCCGAGCGGCCTCGACTAGCGTCCGATTTCGCCTTTCGACTACTCCATTTTGTTCAGGCGTACGAGCAGCAGAGTACTGATGTGATATCCCGACCGATTCGAGATATTCTTCAACTATCTTGTTTTTGAACTCTGTGTCGTTGTCCGTTCGAAGAAACTTGACTTGTCTTTGCATATTAACCTGGGTCGTCTTTAAGAAAGTAATGATAACTTCGGGTGTCTTATCTTTTGATCGAAGAAATTTGACCCACGTGTATCTTGAGTAATCGTCCACAATAACCAACACGTATTTCTTTCCACCCAAGCTTTGTGTTCTCATCGGACCACACAAATCCATATGCAGTAACTCTAGTGGAGAACTGGTGCTTGGTTCAGGCTTCGGTTTATGTGCAACTCTCTTCATCTTACCCTTCTCATATGCAGCATATAAGTGTTATTTCTCATATTTCAGCTCAGGAAGTCCTTTTACCAATTTTCCACTAACCAGCTTGTTGATATAACGAAAATTCATATGTGATAGTCGTCGGTGCCAAAGCCAACTTTGTTGCATCGAAGCTTTTGATAATAAGCAAACGTGACTGTCATTCTGAACCTTTGAAAGATTGATGGTGTAGAGATTTGTCTTTCGCTTGCCTGCTAAGAGTTCTGTGCTGTCTTCAGAATGAACCGAACATCTCTTAGCTTTGAAGTTGACCTCTAACCCTTTGTCGCAGAATTTACCAATGCTAAACAAGTTGTGCCCTAAGCCTTCGACATAACCCACCTTCTTAATCGTTATGTTATCTTGAATGATGTCACCATATCCTAAGATTGGTGAAAGCTGATCGTTTCCAAATCTGACATTTCCACTGAATTTCTCTATATAATTAGACAATAAAGCTTTTTGTCCAGTCATATGCTTGGAACATCCACTGTCCAAGTACCACATATGCCGGGTCTGCAAGAGAAATCAGGAAATAATAGATTTAGGTACCCATTTAAAAACGGATCCTAACAGATTAGCACAAGATTTTGGTATCCATTTGAATATGGATCCTCCTTTTCGTTGAAAACTTTTAAAAACATTTGATCTTGAAGAATAAACATAATAAGATCCAAACCAATCAGAAGAATTATGAGAATAAGCAAAATCATTTCTCCGATAATGAAAAGATTTAGTAGTAATAGGAGATAATTGAATCAATTGCTTTATTGAATACCGCTTGTAAGAAGTTACAAGGTTTTGTTTATGACAAGCAAGTTGATCAACTACATTATTATCACTACTAACTTATCTATTACAAGAGTTATCAGAAACTGATTCAACTATCTCATCATCCTTCCTTTTTGGTCGCCATTCGGTTCGAGCTTTCGACCTTTTCTTGCTTATATCTGAAACAAAAGATTTAGATTTATTAGGAAAATCAGATTTCTGAAAATGAGTTATCTTTGGTTTACCAGTGTTAATCCGTTTCTGTGATTGCTGTTTCTTATGATTCTTACCTTTAGAATAATATTCAGCAGTCACAAAAACTGTATATGATTCATTAGTTTTAAGAACACTTGGTAACACTTTTTCAGGTATAAGACAAGTAGAATGATCAGGAAGAGAAGCATTGAAGTCAAACATATCAATTTCTTCTATGCACCCACCATCAGAGTTTAAAAAATCATTTGCAGACGCAAATAAGTCATCAAAGTTATCAGTTGAAGTTTGAGGTGCCTTTGAAACTGTAGAATACTTTGTAGATTTAGATTGAAAAACAGTGTTCTTTAAAACTGTAGAAAACACACTTTGTTCAATATCTACCAAAAGTTTTTCATCAGATAAAACATTTTCAAGCTCAATTATTTTGCTTTCAAGAATGAGTGGAGGAACATAAACCTTTGCAATTGCAGTTTTTGCCTTCATCTCAGAAACAGAATAACTAGCAAAATAATCGTTTGAAAGAACTTTTGGTGTTCCTGAAAGATAACTATCATTTAACTTTACATAGTTAAATGGTAGTTGCATTTTCTTTACATTCTTTCTATTTTCAGTTTCTTTGGCCTCATCTTCTTCTGATAATTTGGTAACAAATTTGGGTTTTAAATGAGTATGTTTACCAGCACAAGCAAGAAAATCAAAATTATAAAGTGCCGGTTGTTTTCTAATGGCTTTCTTTAAGTAATGGGGGTTTTCAAAACCATGTCCCCATTTTTCCTTAACATCAGCCTCTTCGTTGGGTGCGTTAAGAAAGATAGTTTGATCTGTTTGGCCTCTTGCATAAAGTTTGGCTTCCAGACCATTTACCTTCTTATTCAAAAGCTTGTTCTCAACATGCAGTTTATGAACAGTTAGTGCAGATTCTTTCTTCTCAAACTCATACTTAGAAATTTTAACTTCAAAATCAGAAATCTTCTTTTCAAAACAATCTAATTGAAGTTTAGAATCGGAAGTAGACTTGCGTAAAGAATCAATTAGATCTTTGTTCCCAATAACAGACTTATTAAGCTCAAAGATCTTGTTGTTTCTTTTAGCAACTCTGTCTTTTTCTTTCTTCAGTTTTACTTGAAGATCATTAAGCTCAACCATCATAGCTTCCATTTTGGTTATGAAATATTTTTCAGTTAAGTTTAATACCTCATCAGCTGTCTCGTCATCTGACTCATCATATTTCACCGCTTTGCCCATTAAGCAGATATGAGCATCTTCTTCTTTCTCTTTGTCATCCTCTTGATTAGAATGATCCAACCAAAATTCGTCCTCAACCATTAATGCTATGCCTGCTTCTTGTTGTTTGGCCAATAGCAGTTTGTTCTGATAATACTGGGAGTTTCGAACCTTTGGCTTTCGACAATCTTTAGCAAAATGTCCAATCTTGCCACAGTTGTAGCATTTGATCAGATCATTAGCAGTCTTCTTTTCAGTACTTGCGTAGTCATTCACAAACTTCTTCTTTTCTTCCGGATTCCTTTCCACATACCGGTTCTCTTCATGTCGCTTTCTTTCAACTCTTTCTCGATGTTCATGATTCTTGGAACTGGATGAAGAGTATCTCTGAGAATTTGATCCCGACTTTTTGTAGAATTTCTTTTGGAAAGATCGGGTCAATAATAGCATAGCCTGTTTGAGGCTTTCTCCATCATCTCCATCTGATTCTGATTTTGATTCAGAACTTGTAATCACTTTCTTCTTTTTCTTCTTCTCTTTATTTTCTTTCTTCTTCTCTCCAGCTACCAATGCAATAGGTTCAGGAACTGTCTCTGCCTTCTATTTCTCAACTCTTTTCTCTTCCACTTCTTCCTCATTTTGCCTCAGAGTCTCATAAACCTTATGTAACGGTATGTCATTTAGATCCTTCATCTGCTTCATCCTACGTGTATGTTTCTTCCATTCAGGTTGTAGGATACTCAGGAATTTGACATTGTTCTCAAGCTGCTTCTTTTTCACCTTATTCTTGGACAACTCATTCAGAAGCAAGACAAACCGTTCATAAGTATCTTCTAGGCTCTCATTCTCTTTGGCTTTGAATTCCTCATAACTGTTAATGCAGTTAGCCACTTTCATCTGATTCCCTACTTTGGATCCCATCATCATTTTCTACAACTGATCCCACATCTTCTTGTCATTTGCCTTGTAGCTGTCTATTTTGACGTAGATGTCATTCGGGATACTTTGAAGAAGAAGAGATCTTGCTTGCTTGTCTGCTTTATATCGGCTTTTCTGTTCCTCTGAATATTGACTATACTCTACTGGAACTGTTTTCATCTTCTGTTCTCTTTCCTCAGTACCATCTTCACTATCAGATGAGTCATCATCAGGTATTTGAACTGTGATTGGTACCATAGGACCTTCCATGATGGACAGAAGAATATTTTCTCCATTTGTGTGTCGGTCCACAAAATCCAGAAATCTATCTTTCCACTGTTCATACTCGCCTTTAAAAAGAATTGGAGGTTTAACATCAGTGCCAATGGAAAGAGCATATTTAGAAGTCATCTTGATTAAACCTGTTTGAGAAATTTATGCAATAAGAAACTAGAACTGATCGTTAGTTCAAAATAGAAATCTCAAGAAAAATTCACAGAAAAATTAGCTAAGTAAGAAAATACAGAAAGCATAAAACGATTGAAACTCAAAGACAAGTTTGCGTTTTGCACATGTAACGCAAAGTAGACTTTGCACGACGGGTGTCTTGCGCAAACTAAGACTTTGTGTGACGTGCTTCTTGCGCAAACGATACTTTGTGTGACCCGAGACTAACGCAAACCACAACTTTGCGTGACACACTGCTTGCGCAAACCAGACTTTGCGTGATGAACTGGTTGTGAGTCGAGTAGCTTTGCGTAATGAGAGACTAACGCAAACCTGACTTTGTGTGTCTAGTTACTTGCGCAAACCTGACTTTGCGTGCCTAGTTACTTGTGCAAAGCTAACTTTTCGTGACAAGCTTATTGCGCAAAGCTTACTTCTCGATCCGAACTTAATTTCTTCAGCTTTTCGTTTCACGTTTAAAACGCAAACCTTATCTTGCGTTTCCTGTTGAATACGCAAACCTCTATTTTCGTGAATCGTTGATTACGCAAAGTTCAACTTCCGTTTCTAGATGAATACGCAAACCTCAATAATGATCACTTGATGAATTTTCTCGATAAACCGTAGGTGGTGTTGGGGCAGCGACATTGCCCTGTGTTATTCCCTGTTTTCTAGTTCCTAATCACAAACAAATCAACAACACAAGATTCAATCAAATTACCTGTTTGATTCAAACTTCAAATCTCAAGATTACAAACTTTCTCTCTCTAGAACTCTCTTTCTCTCTCTACAGATTTCTCTCTCTAAAACGTATTCTCTCAATTTACAACTGAACTATACTACGTACACCCTAGTTACAAAGACATACAAAAGTATTTATACCTACATCTAAAAACAAGGAAACTAAAAACAAAATACAATACATTGACTTTGACTTTTATTACAAAAGAACTTTGACTTTGATGAGAGTTGACTTTCTTCAGCTTTGACTTCTTAAATTTTGAATTTTGTCTTCTTGATCTTGTATCCAACATACTTATGCTCTAACACCCTGCGACAATGCCCAATAGCAAAGTCGTCGGGCATACTCGCTTGGGAGGTACCATATGTGGGGGAGCGAGAGGAACTGTGACCTAGCGACTATGCCCTTGGCAATGTCGCCGGGCATAGTCGCTATCGGGGGGTTGGGTGTATAAATGGAGACTTTATCAGATTTTAACCTCACTTCTCCTCCTCTCCCGTTTTGTTGGACGATTTTGGTACCCTAGAGAGTGATTTCCTCCCACTTAAGCCTCACCTCTCATAAATATCGATCTAGGGTTGTTGGGGGTTGGTTGTTGCATTCATTACACATCAAGGGGAGCATTTATTGAAGCTTACCAAGTCAACTAGCCTCCATCTCCAAGCTCCAATCTCTTCAATCTAGGGTTTCCTATTTTCTAGGTTTTGTCTAAAACCTAGATAGTGAGTGTTCTAAACTCTTTTAACTGAGATACATATATTTATTTACTCAAACAATGATTTACTCTATTTTATGAGATTAGGGCTTCCTTACACTTGTTCATTGGGTTTAATGTTGTTTTGAAATGTGAAGTGTTGGTCTTAAAGGAGAGAAATAAGTGTATGTTAGCTTTATGAATGAACTAGAGAATGGTATTTATGTCCATACAACTCTATGATATCTTGTATATGTGTTTGGGGAAATATCCTTACTATGAGTATGCTCTTTCTATATTGTTAAAGTATAAATGCCCATATGTGTAAATTATCATGTTCCTTGCATCTACTTGATGATGAGTACGAATGGTGGACCATACTATAGATGTTGGGGTTGAATACACTCTATGAGAGTAATTATGACCTTTGGTCACATATGAGTTGCGTGGATGAACCAAGTTAAATGGACACTAGGAGGACATAGTCTTGGGCGCCACCGTGTTGGTATGTTCCTAGACCCCCGCCTTTTGAGACAATGCATATGTTGTTCCCCCGAATGTGTCATGCCTTGTGGTGTCACTCTTGAAAGTTGACATTAAGGTATCTCGTCTCTTAGGAGGAATTTAATTGGTGTTATGGGTCTCCCCCATTGATTCCATTTGATGAGTACGCCCTTTGGGTAACAAATGTTGGAAATTATTCTCTTGCATATATTAATTGTCATTCAACCTCACTAGGCTTTTTGGCCTAACACTTGTTTGGTGTTTATGTGTATCTCTGGTTCTAGTGGTGCCGCACCTAAAAAGGTCTAGGCGGACTTGGTGTGAGCTTCGGGAAAGTGCATTTGGGAGCACATTTTGTGAAGAATATTTGGGTTTATAGGCGACACCCCTTTTGTAATCTCATTTCTTTTGTAGAAATTAGATTAGTCGGTTGTTGTTTTATCATCCCTTACAATTACAAACTGTAATTAAACAGGTTTATCTATTTCCCCATTTTTGGGAGGCTCATGCCATGGCAATTTAAATACCACATTTCCATTTTTCGGATTTTTTTTTAGAAAGGGTGTCCTGGGCCTTTGGCCCAAACTAATCCTTTGACAATGAAACCGACTGCTAAAACTTGCAGCCCTGAGGTTATACCCAGTGGCCACAAAGTTGTGAATGCAGGGAATCGAACCCGGGTTGAGCGCTATGAACTCCCCAGGTGATTACCGCTACACCACAAGCCTTGTTGTTAATTTTTCGGAAATTTTTGTTGGCCCATTTTTGGGGTGTTACAATATGAAATGGTTTAACAAGTCTCAACACAATCCAAATCAAATATTTACAAACTCATTGCTAAAATATAAAGACTAACTATGAAGTCAAAAATTAAACCTAAAACTAAAATTACCTAATTGATTGAACCAACAAAAGCTTTCCCCAAAGTTGTCTTCTTCTCCTTTCTTCAATTTCTCGTTCGATTTCCCATCGATCTCCTCCTCTAGAAAATGGTTCTTTCGAAGTCGTCTGAAAATCGAATGAGGCGCTGCAGTTTTGGACGTGAATGGATCTGGACATCTTCTAATTTGGGCTTCAATTCTTTTCTTCCTCAATTGGGCTGCACTTTGGGCTTGCATTTTTTTTCTTTCTCCACGTGAAACCCAAATAACAATTTAGAAATGGTTTTTTTTCTTCTTTCTTCCAGGTTGCTTCCTTACTTTGCTATTGCCAACAAGAGAACACAGTAATTAATGAGTCTTTTTTTCTTTTTTTTTTCACTTTAATATAATGCAACAACAAAATACTAGACTCAAATTATAAGGGGTATTTTAACCATTCAACCAACACTAATTTTAGGGAAATTTTGACATTAAAATGTATAAAATTGGTGTTTATCAAATTCCCCCACACTTAGATCATTGTCCGTCCCGACAATGACTTAAGTTAGCACATAATGATATAAATGAATCAAACGAGAAGGTCAATACGTATAGCATATCATAAGTTTGAGATTTGCGATAAAGTATTGAATAGTGGCACACACGCAATTAAGTAGACCCAAGCTAATCACGAGAACTCTCACGAATAGGAAAATTAAAATAACACTCAATTCACTCCTTGTGGTTAAAGTGTATCGCTCAAGCTGTCAATACACTAGTATGTACTTACCATAAGCTTAAAATGTCTCTCACCCTCAACAGCTTGGATAAAATACATGCATATAAATCAAAAGGTCTTTTAAGGGTGTAATGTAAAATAAGGCGTTGGGTAAGGTGGTGATATATTTGGGAAATAGTGACTAACGACCATACACCAATGGAGAAACCAGTTATTCAAGCATGAAACTTTCTCTTCACAAAGGGATTTCTATATTTATCTATTGAAGCATAATTCCCTTTTTGGACGATAAGGCATAGAGATGAAACACTTATAATCAACCATATCATCATTTATGTCGCCTTTATTTATTTTTTGACGACACATTTTTTTTTCTTCATAGATTTTCTTTTTCTTTTTGATTTTTTTTTCATTCTTTTCTTCTTCTTCTTTTTTTTTCATTTTCTTTTCTTCCCAGCATATAACTTCTTACTTTCGAGCACATAGGGATACCGGTACTACTCCACTGGTGATTAGCCGGGTGGTCGTGTTTGGATTGGCTTATAACGTGGGTGACAAAGAAAATAGGCTAAGGCTCAAGGTTCTCACTAGGCGTAAATCCTAACACTTTTTCTCAAATGACATGTATAACAGGTTCCCTTAGCGGTGGGTCGCATATGGTTTGAGGAAAGAGCGTTGGGCCATTATCAACATCTTTTGGACTTAGTCTTTTGGTGAATTGGCGTACAGATAGAAGTAGAGATTTTTGGGAGATTGAGCCGACAACCATTATAATCTAGATATAACTATTTAGATTAGTATGTTGTTGACCTTAATGTCCAATCATAGAAATTGTAAACGCTATTTACTATACCCTTTCTTGGGTGATTCCATTTATATAGTCTTCATTTACGCTTTAATTTCAGGTTTAAATTTATCTCTGTTTTTATGGGTGTTACAAGTAGATATCAGAGCTCTAGTTTAAGAGAACTCGGTATGAATGTAAGATGCCTAGATTTAAGCTGAGATATTAAGTTATGATTGGTGAGATTTGGGTAGAACTTCTAAGATAAGACTGTCTTAGAGTCGACAAAATTACACTGATTGAGAATTGTGATAATAACGAGAATTCTTATGTATAATGTCTTCATAATTTCACCTAACTAATGCTATTATGAATATTTGTTACGTGAGTGTGCTTGATTTACTATTGTTGTGACGATTGATGAATGTAGTAGTACGTTTCTTCGTGTTTAAATTCTTATTACCCTATTTCTTACCTCCATTATCGTGTGTGTATGGCAGACTAAAGATGGTAAGTACGTGAAGTAGACCGCGCACGCGTATTTATGGGCACGAGGCAACTGCTTCTACGACCGATCAACCAAAAAGGGTTAAGACCACGATAATCCCGTCCGTGCCACCATTGTTGGGCGGAGGGCCTGAGGTTATACCAAGAGTAGACTTAACTTCATCCAACCCGGTCATATGTGAGGCGACCCCTCAATCGGATATGATGGCCAACATGATGCTTATAATGAATGAGGCCATGACTAAGCAACAAGAGTTCCTCCTAAAGGTGATAGAGGATCGAGATGCCCGCAACCGTAGGAATGAGATGATTGCTAAGAATGTGATAGTTGGGGGATCCGGGGGTATAAGAAATGAGATCCGGACCGAGGATCCGATAGTGAACGAGGTGAGGTAGGGTAGGAGGGTTTGCTCCTATAAGTCCATTTTATGCAGGAAAACCCCCGGAGTTCACCCGGTCTGACAATCCAGTTGTCTGCATGAACTGGATTCGAGAAATCGAGCAAGCCTTCGATGCTTGCGAGTGTGAAAAGAACCAAAGGTGAGATTCGACTCCCAGATGCTTAGGGGCCCGACTCTTATTTGGTGGAACGTCTCTATGTCTACCCTCTCAGATACCGTTGTGGCCTGTTTGGCTTGGGCTGAATTTAAAAAGAAGGTCATGGATGAGTATTGCAACGAGAGGGCCATAGACCGCATCGTAGAAGAGCTCCGAGCTCTAAAGAAGGGAAGCATGTCGGTGAGAGAGTACACCCGACAATTCATGGAAAATCTTGGTTTGGTGGGGCATGTGGCCCCGACTGAGAAAGAGAAAATCAAGGTCTACCTCAATGGCCTACCGGTGGATATGATGTCTATGGTCCGCAACTCCAAAGCCTATACCCTCTCAGAGACTGTTGAAGAGGCTCAAATCATGGAGGATGTCTACGCTCAGGGAAGAGAAGAGAGAGTGGTAATAGGGGAGAAGAGAAGACGGGAGAGTAATCTCGGGTCTCTGAAGAGGTCAAGACCATTCAACGAGGGAAGGAACTTTGATAACCGCTATGAGGCGAGGTGGTGTCGGAAATGTCAAAGTAAGCATCACGACCCTTGTAACCCCAACCCCACCTCTTGTGCTAAGTGTGGGAAGACCGACCATTCCACAAGGGATTGCCCGGTGAAGGGGCTTTTGTGCTTCGAATGCAAAACGCTGGGGCACTACAGAAAGGATTGCCTTAAGTAGAAGACGGATAATGCTTCGGAGAAGAAGGAGAACCCTCCGAGGGTTTCGGGTCGAGCCTTCCAGATGACAACCGAAGAGGCTAAGGCATCTACCAACATGGTATCAGATACGTTTCTCCTAAACTCCGTACCTGCGCGTGTGTTATTTGACTCGGGTGCCTATTTCTTTTTCATATCTGATTCATTTCGCTAAAAGCTTGTCATGACCACTAGTAGTTTAGAAGATGCCTTAGTGGTAGAAATAGTGAATGTTGGTCAAGTGTTGATTGGCGACGTTTTGAAGGGTTTTACTCTCAAAATTGGGGTGAAGGAGTTTTTGATAAACTTAATGCCTATGTTGATCGGCGGGTTCGACGTAGTGATTGGAATGGATTGGCTAGCGAAAAATCAAGCCAAGATCGTGTGTTCCAAGAAATTGATCTGACTTCCTATTGCGAGTAGTGAGACGGTGGTGGTATATGGCGAAAGAAGGAATGATGATGTGGTGATTATCACCATGGCTAAGGCACGGAGATGCTTGGTGAAGGGATGTTCTTCCTTTTTGGCATACAAATCATACGAAATCCTGTAAAAATACCAATCATCCCTGTCGGATTTCAAAATCCTATGTTCGTAGGATTTCAATGAAATCTCGAGATTTCAAATCAAGGAAATCCTTCAAACCAAACATGATTAGAATGAAATTCAATTTTAAATCCCTCCAAATGCAATCCAATCCCGCAAACCACATGGACCCTAAATGTCCGCTTGGTTTGAAGGAACGAAATGTATTCGTAGGGATTTGAATTTTAAATCCATTCCAATCATGTGTTTGGTTTGTAGAATTGTTTGGATTTGGAATCCTTCAAACATATTTTGAATTCCCATGGGGGTGACTAGGATAGCACGAGATTTGTATATAATAATGTTTTAAAATATGTTAAAACATTTGTTTTCTAATAATCAATTAACAAAAAGTTAATTTAATTTTTTTAGAGTAAATTACAAATTTTGTCCCTGTAGTTATGCAAAATTTTAGATTTGGTCCCTCAAACAAAATAATTACATGTATGGTCACCAAGATTTCACTGTTGTTATGAATTTAGTCCCTTGCCCTAACTCCACTAACGGATGCTCAATTAAGTAACGGGTAATATCATCTTTTAATAATTTCTTTTTTAAATTTGTACTTATTATATTTAATAGTATGTATTATATATATATATATATATATATATATATATATATATATATATATATATATATATATATATTAATAAAACACCCTCCCTCAACGTGGGCTTCTACCTTTCTGAATATACACCAGCCAAACCACCGTCAGCATATCGTACTGCAACTAACGCGCCATCTCTGGCCACCCCTTCCTTGCGAAGGGTGAAACCCTCCAGCCCCCCTCCCGCTTAGGAAACCTCGTCCCCTACACAAGCTCTGCCCCCGGTTGCCCTTGCTAAAATCAACAACCTGGATCTAATAGATAATGTCAAGACTAAGTACACAAGGGTTTGTCCTTAAGAAATTCGATGTTCTTTCATAACTGTAGAGATTTAGGCTGCAAGGAAGGTGGCCTTCAAAAACCTTGAAGTGGCTATCACCATTTGACCTTAAATGCATATCATATTAGTCTGTGGTCTGGCTATTGGAATGCAACAAGAAATGACATATAGCACAGAACAAAGGAATGTGTTACCCAAACGTATACCCGGTAAACGCTTACCGGTAAAATTCAACATTTTCACTTGCCTTACCGAGGAAAATTTTAGTCCATCAAAACGAATCACATGCAAAAATTTACCCAGTAAGTGCTAATTGGGTAAAAGTTATCATGGTCACTTACTGGGTAAGATTTTCGTTCCTTACCATCATTTTACCAGTAAAATTCTCAATACTTTCTATATTCATACATAAGGTAAGTGACCCGGCAAACACTTACCTAATACGTATTTGGTGAACGACCCCTTAGTTCTAATAAAAAGATCCCTTAAAACTAGTAGCTCAAGTAACTAATGAAGATGTAAATCTACAATATGTGAACTAGGATCCAACAACATATGAACTATATAACAAAGCACTTAGAATATCAGACACAAATTTTATTATTTCTAGGTAGTGAAAAAATGATGGAGGTTTACAACAACTTCCAATGGCTCGCAACAAAATTACCTCTAGTTTGTTCTTATATATTCTTTCAAAATGTTCCAGAAAGCTCTAGAGAAGCTTAAAATAATATAATTCTCTCTAACTCTCTTCCTTGAATCAGTGATATTTTCATTTACAAATGTGTTCTCATTTGCTTGTAAATCAATGATAATGATGCTGACGAACCATTACTTTCAACCTCTTGGACTTGTTCTGCA
The DNA here is from genome assembly GCA_954870635.1 of Arctium minus. Classification (NCBI taxonomy): domain Eukaryota; kingdom Viridiplantae; phylum Streptophyta; class Magnoliopsida; order Asterales; family Asteraceae; genus Arctium; species Arctium minus. The sequence continues at coordinate 110,474,624 of OX941084.1, forward strand.
GTCAGCTCTGTACAAACAAGCAAAAACAACCTTTGAAAATGTAAAGAATGTGTTCAAGAGCACAAGTATGTGATTAATCAGAAGCATAATATATATATATATATATATATATATATATATATATATATATATAGGGTGTGTTTCTTTTGCAACCCAAACAATTTGTACAAACTATTCAAACCATTATATTAGAAAACAATAGAAATATTTATGGATAATGATTATGATTCATTAATAATGATTGTGATATATATGGAAAATGTTAAGTTTATTCATTATAATCATGATTTTAAATTAGGAAACATAATAAAATCATATATTCATAAGACTTGATGAACGACTAAGATTGGTTTGCATAGTTTGTACAAATTGTTTGGGTTGCAAAAAAAATGCATCATATATATATATATATATATATATATATATATAGGATTACAATGGACATGGAGTCTTACAATGGTTGTCGAGTTTCTGATGATCGATAGAGTGGGGAGGAGAGAGGATGAGCGGTGATGGGATGTTGTGGTGGCTGGAGTTGAGGAGGAAGTAGATCGCCGGAGAAAGGGGAGAGGCACCGATGGAAAGTTTCTTGGGGGCACAAAGGACATGGTATTATATATATGTATTTTATGTTTTTAGAGAAAACATAAATATTATTTTTAAAGGAAAATGATGAAATGACTAATATACCCCTAACTTAATGGAACTAAGGTTAAGAGAGTTAGAATAAGGGACGAAATTCGTAATAAAAGTGAAAACATGGTGACCATACAGGTAATTATTTTGTTTGAGGGACCCAATCCAAAATTTCCAATAACCACAGGGTCGAAATCTGTAATTTACTCTTTTTTTTATAAATAATATAATTCAATTCCATTTCAAATCCTACAAACCAAACACATTAAAAATTTCAAATTCTTGTAAATCCAAATCTTTCCAATTCCAAATCTCTCCAATTCCAAATCCTTCCATGAAATACAAATCCCTTAAAATCATTCCATCAAATCAAACGCCCTAAGGGTCCGTTTGGTTTGTATGAATAGAAAGGGTTTGAGGGATTTGGATATCAAATTCATTCTAATCTTGTGTTTAGTTTGCAGGATTGCTCGGATTTGAAATCCTAAGGGGGCGTTTGGTCCGCTGGAATCCGCCGGAATCTGGTGGAATTGGAATGGTCAATTCCATTGACCGAATTCCGTCGTGCTGTTTGGTTGCCAAGGGAATGGAATTGAATTCCATGAAATCCTTTGATCAAGGATTTGTTCATTCCATTTTAAAACTGATGGAATTGAATTCCATTCCATCCTCTTTTTTCAAAAAGACAAAAATACCCTCAAACATTTTCTAAAAACCCTACCATCTTGTTTTCTCATATCGATATGGATACTTGAGGAGGTTCGTTCAATCGAGAGAGCAGTTGTCTCGTTGCTTCCAAGTTCCATCCATCATCTCGTTGCTTCCATCCATCACGTCGAGATAACGAGTTGCAGGTATATTTCTTCCATCCATATATCTGTTTTTTCCATCGTTCGATCTGTTTTTTCCATCGATCGATCGATTTGGTGCTTTCTGTTTTATGTTTTTTCCATCGATCGATTGATTTGGGGATTTATGTTTTATGTTTTTCCATCGATTTGGGGCTTTATGTACAGATCGATTTGGGGCTTTATGTTTTATGTTTTTTCCATCGATCGATCGATTTCTTGTACAGATCGATATGTACAGACCTGCAACTCGATCGATATGTGCAGATCGATAGATATGTATAGATCGATATGTGCTTCCATCAACAAACCTACAACACGAAAAAAATATGTACAGATCGATAGATATTTCTTGTTGCTTCCATCATATTTTGAACAGATCGATATGCTGCAAAATATGTACATGTTTTATGTTTTATGTTTTGAACAGATCGATAGATATGTTTTTATGTATTATGTTTTGAACAGATAGATATGTGCAGATCGATATTCTGTTTTATGTTTGATGTTTTGAACCTGCAACTTGATCGAACATGTTTGTTGTACAGATATGCTTTATGTTGATGTTTTAGAACCTGTTTTATGTTTTTTTTAGATATGCTTTATGTTGATGTTTTAGAATCTGCTTTACGTTACAGATCGATTGATACCGTTTTTGTTTTAGAATATGATTTATGTGTTTAGCATATGTTTCAGAATCTATTTATACTATAATCTGTTTTTGCTTTATGCTAGTGGTAGCCATTTGTTACATATTTTTACAGATTTGGCTTATACTGTTTTTTGTTAATGTATTTGGTACAGGAAATGGCCCGTCTTAGTTTAGCAACAACACGTAGACGTAGGCTTATGAGATTGTTTTGGAATGAGGCTATGATTGCTATTGTTTGGTATTTCACAACGATTTTCAAATTAATAGTCAACTACCAAACGGATAAACCATGTATTCGATATTCGTTGTTAGATGTGGATCGATATTCAATATTACATAGGTATGCTTATGAGAGTGATACTATTTGCATATCATATCTTAGGATGACTAGAAGGTGTTTTAAAAAGTTATGTGATATGCTTGAAACTTTAGGAGTATTACAAGCAAGTAGGAACATAGGTATTGATGAACAAGTTGCTATTTTCCTTCACATTTGTGCTCATAATGTTAAGAATCGGGTCATCGCATGTCGTTTTCATCGTTCGGGAGAAACCATTAGTAGAATTGTTAGGAGAGTTTGCATGGAAGTTATAAGATTACATCCACATTTGTTTAAGAAACCTGAACCTGTTCTTGAGGACTCTACGGATGGAAGATGGAAATGGTTCAAGGTATATGTATTTATTTATTTTTATTATTAACACGTAACATAAAATATCTAATGATCGTTTGTTTTTTTTTTGGTTTTAGAATTGTTTAGGAGCTCTAGATGGAACATATATCAAGTGTTTAGTACCACTTGAAGACAGACCTAGATACAGAACAAGAAAAGGTGTTATTGCTACAAATGTATTAGGTGTATGTTCACAAGACATGCAATTTATCTACGTGTTACCCGGATGGGAAGGTTCAGCCGCAGATGGCCGAGTTCTTCGTGATGCACTTCTTAGGCCACATGGATTGAAGGTACCAAGACCATGTTATTACTTGGTAGATGTTGGGTACATAAATGGGGAGGGTTTTCTCGCCCCTTATAGAGGTCAAAGGTATCATTTAAATGATTGGCGTGAGGGACATCAACCAACAACGACAAGAGAATTTTTCAACATGAAACATTCTTCTGCACGAAATGTTATAGAAAGATGTTTTGGTATTTTAAAAGCAAGGTTTGGTATTTTGAGAGATAACTTCTACTATCCGGTTGACCTTAAAATTAGGATCATAATGGCGTGTTGTCTTCTCCACAATTTTATTAGGAAAGAAATGCCAATTGATCCATTTGAAAATGAATATGACTCGAACATTTCTGGAACTGAAGATGATGGAATTGAAGAAGACCATGGAACCGGAGATGAGGATGTTATCACTTCTGTTGGGACATCAAACGTGTGGACTGCATTTAGAGATAGCTTAGCTCAACATATGTTTGAGTCTTGGAGTGTTAGCCATTGATTACTGTCTATTAACTTTATGTTTATGTACTGTAATGAATTGATGTTGTCTATCAACTTTATGTTTATGTTTATGTTTTTTAATGAATTTATCTATTTCTATTCAATGCATTTTGTTTATGATGATGTTTATGTTAGCATAGGTATGACGAGTTCTAGAAGAAACTATCGAGTCTGGACTGCACTTGAAGATGCGAAACTTGTTGAAAGTTTGGTAAATATGGTAAACAATGGAGTGTATAAAGCTGATAATGGCTTCAAATCTGGCTATTTGCAACACTTGGAACAAGCTTTAAAAGATGCACTTCCCACTTCTGGAATATTGGGTAAACCTCATGTTGAGTCAAGGATAAAGACTATGAAGAAAGATTGGCAGGTAGTTTATGACATGGTACATGGTAGTAATACTAGCGGGTTTGGTTTTGATAGCGAAAAAAATTGTGTGGTTGCTGAAGCACCGGTCTGGGAGGCTTATCTACAGGTAAAAATTGATTTGTTATGTTTCTTGTTTTATAATTAAGTGTTACGACATAATTATAGTTTCTTATTTTATAATTAAATGTTACGACATAATTAAATGTTTATAAAGTTCGCATGCCGTTTCTTGTTTTATAATTATAGGTTCACAAGGAAGTGGCCAAATGGAAAAACAAAACATTTCCTCATTTTGAGGATTTGTGCATTGTTTTTGGCAAAGATAGAGCTAATGGGAGTAGAGTGAGAGATGCTATAGAGATGGAGGATGTAAGCATGGAAGACCATAACAATCAATTCGAGGACAACCTTTCCAATGATCAAGATGATGCCTCTAATGCACACACAAATGTGCACAGTCAAGAGTGCTCAAGTGGTAGCAAGAAAAGGAAAAACAGAAATGAGTCTTTGAATGAGGTAATCAATAATGCAACATTTGTGCTTGGTGATAAACTTATGAAGGCATCGGAAGCGATGATGGAAGTTGAAGTTCAAATGCTCAAAAAACGTGAAAAGATTGTCGATGAGCTTGAGAAGTTTGGGACATTTTCTGAAACTGAAATGTTTAATGCATTACTAAAGATAACAAAGGACTCTGAATCTGTGATCACTTTCTGGAGCTTGAAGGAGGCAAGACGTGAAAATTGGGTCCGGTTCATGTTGGATCGGTGATCGGTTGGTGGTGAAAACAATACTTTTGTTTGGAGTACACATGTTTGGTACTTATTTTTGGGTCCACTTTATGTTGGACCAATGACCGATTTGACTTAAAAACACTACTTTTTGGTTTATGTTAGACCAATGATCGGTCTATAAAATGTGTATGAACAATATTTTTGGTGCTAGTCGATGTTAATATATTAGCCATCGTTTAATGTTTATTATGGTATGCCAATTTGATTACTTTCTTGCAACTCATGGTAGCTAAAATGCATTGAATTATGGTTATGGTTATGTTCACAAGACATGGTAAATTACATATTTTTTTCTCATTAAATGTTAATTTTATAATTACTTATAATAAAAAAAATTTAAAAAATCAAAGAAAGGGTATTTTTGTCATTTTTCCGAATTCCATTCCAATTCCTTTGCAAACCAAAGAGACAGATTCCAATTCATTTGACTGATTACATTCCATTCCAGCCAACCAAACAGTTGGTCAAACCTGAAAACATTTCATTCCATTTCCAATTCCAATTCCAATTCCAATTCCATTGACAGATTCCATTCCATCAGAAATCATTCTGCGAACCAAACGCCCCCTAAGATTTATTTGAAATCCCTTAAACATAGAATTTTGAAATCCCACGGGGGTGGCCGGAATTTTACGGGATTTTGTAGGATTTGTATATAATAATGTTTAAAATTTCGTTAAAAACATTTGTTTTCTAATAACCAATTAAATAAAAGGTAATTTAATTTTTGTAATAATTTTTTATAAATAATAAAGTTCTATTATATTCCAAATTTTACAAACCAAACACACAAAATATTCAAAATTAGGGGTGCTCAAAAACCCGACCAACACGGAAAAAAATCAACCCGAGGTAACCAGACATATAATCGATACAAAATAAAATTAGGACAACCCGAATCTATTAGGTTGATACTGGGTTAGGCTCAAAGTAACCCGACCAACCCGATAACTAACGACTTATCTAAAATTATTTATATTTCTCTTTAATATGTATAAGTTACAAAAAACAAGTCGGCAATAACGAATAATGGAACTTATAAGAGGGCATTATTAAAAAATTATATGTAATACCTAATTATTTGATGAACTCGTATATTCTTTTAAATGATGGATCGTACTTCAAAGAAAATTTTTCTTATTTTTATGTTTTCAATATTGTTTTTACTTTGTTTAAACACAACCCGACCAACCCAAACCCAACCGTTGGGTTGTTTGGGTTTTAGTTGAGTTGAAAATTATTAAACCGTCAACATTGTGTTAAATTGTTGAAATGCCTTCAACCCGATCAATCAAACCCGTAAGCACCCTACTCAAAATCATTTCTAACAAACTCAACAAGGGGTTCAAAGGAGTACTACATGAACACAAAGCTATTAAGCAATTAGATACAACGAATTAAGGGGCTGCAACGGTGGCTGAGGAGAAACAAACAGAAACCAGCGAGTTGTTGATTAAGAGAAGAATTACTTACATCCAGGGAGCTAAACTAAACTGTTGTATAATAATCTTGTCTTATTATATATTATAATAATATTGTTAATACAAGTCCAGCTGATTACGAATAACGATCTTCACCCATCATGAAAATTATTCATTCCAACGTTTAACTTTTTACTACAAAAATTCACATATACGGTCATATATATATACACACATATGCTATCGGGGTCCCGAGAGGCGAACAGCGGATAAATATGCATCGCTGTTACAGTCAGATGGCCCCGATGAAGTGCCTTCTTCGCTGATCGACTTGAACAACCCCGAATAGAGCCGATAACCCGTTTGAGATGCCAATGGTGGTGCAGGGACCGGGCATAAACCCTCGAGCATTTGAACCACTTTCATCATCGGAGGCCTTAGGTTCATATCGTCTTGTATGCACCATAGAGCCACCTGAATCGCAACCGCTACCCGTTCATCGCTCTCGTCGATTTTCATTTGTTGGTCCATGATTTCTTCAATCTTTCCTTCTTCCATCATCTTAAAGGCGTAAGACGGAAAATGGGATTTCTCGGAGATCATCGAGGAATCGAAGTTTTTCCGTCCACCGATGATCTCGAGAAGCACCATTCCATAGCTATAAACGTCGCTTTTTTCGGATATTGCGTAGTTCGTGATCCATTCGGGTGCTAAGTACCCTCTTGTCCCTCTCAAAGTTGTGAAAACATGGCTTTGTTCTCTTGTCATTAGCTTTGCCAAACCGAAATCCGAAACTTTTGCCCGGAAATTCCCGTCGAGTAGCACATTTTCTGGCTTGATATCGCAATGAACGATCTTCACATCACAATCTTCGTGAAGGTACGCGAGTCCTTTCGCGGTACCGACTGCAATGTTATATCTCGTATCCCAATCCAACAAGAACTCAGTTTTCTTTTTCTTGAAAATCCACCGGTCCAACGAGCCGTTAGCCATGTACTCGTAAACCAGGAGCCGGTGCGCACCTTCTGCACAGAACCCTTTGAGCCGAACCAAATGGTGGTGATGAATCCCGCCGATGATGCTCACTTCGGCTCGAAACTCTTTCTTCCCTTGACCGATCCCTTCTAACTGCTTAACCGCTATTCGGGTCCCATCTTTTAACACCCCTTCGTAAACCGACCCAAACCCTCCTTGGCCAAGCTTCTTATTGAAGTTATCCGTAGCTTGTTGAAGATTGATGTAACTAAAACGAACCGGCATCCCGGATAGACCCTCCAAGAAATTATCGTCCTCCGATGTTTCATCGTGCCGTTCTATCGAATCGTTGTTCTTTTTCTTGTACCAACGAACCCCAACGAACACGAGGCTAAGAATGACAAGCAATGTAGCGATAATGATCGCGATCACAATTCCTGTGACCTGTTTCTTCTCTTTCCCACCTGAAGAACGTGAAATCTTGACGAACGAATCGAAACTGACTCCATTTTTAGCGTCTACGAAGCTTCCAATCTGATCAAACAGATAACAATTCCCGGATTTGTTATCGAAGAACATAACCAGGCAAGAACAGTTACCTAAACAGGCGGATTTGCAACCATCTAAACTGGTTTTCGAAGAAGATGGCACATACCCAAGAGCCGAATAGCTCAGATTCTCACCGGCATTCACAAGACTCACTTTATCTTTTGACGTGCTACAAGAAACGATGCTCGGTGTGCAGTTCATTTCATTGAGTCCAGACGGGCATTCACACGTGTTTCCATCGTGACAAACGCGATAAGGCAAACAAGATTGAGGCGTACCACATTGGTCATCGGGTATTACAAGATTTCCGGCAGTTTTCACCGGGAGATTATAGAATCTAATGAAGCCATCATCTTCTAATACTGCAGCCCAGGTGGTGTTATCATCACCACCATCTGCAAACACAAATTGCCATAGAAAGACTTTGTTTTGATCAAAAAACCTCCATGAATTGCCAACAATGATTGCAGAGTTGAGATTTCCACCATCTTTGTTGATGATCCTCCTCTTGTCCTTCCCCATGGCCCAATACGGTTGAGGGTTTCGAAATCCGGCAGATAAAATCATGTCTCCAGATTTGATATCCAAAGAAAATGTCAAATTGTTTCTGGGATTGCTTACAAGCTTCAACCCTGCACTGAAATCTTGATTTGGCATAAGGGTGTTTGTTGGATAGCTAAAACTTTGCCAAACAAAAACACCATCAACCCCAACCAGAACCAAGTTGCCGGAATCGAGCAATGCCATGGCGGAAACCCCTTTCCCGGCGGTGTTTGTTGACCAAATAACTTTCCCATTGCTTTGAATATAAGCATTGCCATCGACATCAAACACAAAGCTATCGGAATTGGCAACCGGAGAGCCTCGATTCGCAGACCAAATGATCTTTGAACTGAAAATGTGAATGATAACAACAGTGAATGAAGTGATATCGGCGTTGGCACTGAAACCGAATCCGAAATCAGTGTTGTTCGATAAAAGGAACAAACCATTGTTGTCGATGAATTGCATTTGGGACCCTTTGAAACCAGGGTTCACTTTGCCAATTTTTCGAACACTTGATAGGCATGTTTGAGGTAAGAACAAGAAGAACAAACAGATCACCATGAGACAGAAGAATAACCAAGCTCCCATGATCATGTACCAATATAGGGAAATTAAGCTGATCTTATCTTTTTTTTTTTTTTTAATCAAAATCTCGAGGACTTCAAATTTGGGATCTATTGGTTGACTATGAAACAAACACACGGAAGCAGCAAATTGAGGGAAACCTCACCAAAATTAAAGCTAGGGAATGCGAGAATTACAGGAGATTGAAGAAAAACCCTCCATAATCAGGACTAGAGATTGAGATAATCAGGTTAAAACATAAATCAATGCCCATCATTTTGGCTAAAAAAAGTCAAAAACTACAGCTAATCGAGGAAAGTCCCACCAAGATTAAGAGTTAAAGACTATAAATTGAGCAAATCAGGTACGAACATTAATGGGGGCTCTTCATTTTGGCTAAAAACTGGATAAAGAAAGCGAAATTTCTCACCTAAAAAGCTTATCCAATTGGGAAGAAAAAGCTAAAACTGCAATACCCATTGAATAGAACATAGAGACAGTTTAGTTCCAGCTCATGCCAGCAAAGAAGAGAGAGAAAGTAAGTATGCAAAGAGAGTATGGCAGTTTCCTGGAATTAGAAATGAGAAGAATTTGTTGGTGGTGAGGTCAAAGAAATAGGAAGATCTATACGTATAGATGCATGTATGTATGTATGAATTTGTATGTGTGGAGGACAGCAGATGATTGAAAATTGGAAAATGAGGAAGGGTGGGGGGGTTAAAATATGAAGGAAAATAGAAAATTGAAAGCTGTGGATGATATAATTAATGAAATAGGAATTGAATTAGGGTTGATGGGTGGTAGATGAGATGAAATTGAATGAAGGGGGTTGTGATAGTCAAAGGTCTGTTCAACCAACTTGTGCACTACTACCCGCCACTTCATGGCACTTCAAAAAAACAACTACTTTCTCTCTCACACATTATATGTGTTTTTTGTGTGTGTGTGTATGAGAGAGAGAGAGAGAGAGAGAGAGAGAGAGAGATTTGCTTAGAAAAAACGAAATGAAAGAGATAATTACATATTTGGTCCCTATGGTTTATTGGTTTTAACACTTTTCCCTACTTTAAAACATCTATGGATTGCATTCTCGTGGTTTACATTTTATAACGTGTTGAGTACCTAACTTCTAACTCCGTTAAATTTTTCTGTTAAGTAGGATAACTATGAGGGCATTTTAGTCATTTATTTATTTTTATTAAAACAACAGGGATCAAACATGTAATTTACTCTATTATATTAAAATATATATGTATATTATCTATCACACGCATAGGGACCATTCCCCCAAATTATCGTCGGAATTCAACCTTCCCCTTTTGTCACCTCCGGCGAACTCAACGACCTCCTCCCCACGACCACTTCTGCTCCACCCTCCACCACCTATCTATTCGTCTTCATCCCTGTGGTCTCCGGCGACCACAGGTCCATTCCCTTCTCCGGCGAACGCAGATCAAGCGACAAAGACGAAGACCCATTTCGCCCACTTCTTCTTCTCCCTCCCCTCAGTTTTCATCATCCCTTCTCCACTCTTCTCTCAATTTCCAGATCTGGCGTGTTCCAGTAAGCAAGCATCGTCTTCTCGATTTCCAGATCTGGTTCTCCCCTGTCGACCAGATCCAAGCTTTGGGTTCTATGTTTTCAAGACCCGTAGACCCGATGACAAGAAATCAGGTTTTGATTTGGTCCCTACCCAAGGTTTAAGGAAGGGTTTACTCATCGTCTTCTTCAACCTCATTTCAGTCTCCATGGTCAACCAAAAATGTCAAGTCAAGAAACCCACAAAAACCAACTAGCCATATTTCCACCCTTCAACTCTTCAAAAACCAATCTCAAAACCCATTAATTTATTCATCCTCTTTTCCACACAACCTCAAATTACCATCCCTAAAAGACCCAGTTTCATCCACCCATTCTCACCTTGGATTACTTCGTTGCTGATGAAGAATTTCTACGAGCAGTGTTAAGAAGAGGGTTAAAGTGAAAATTGAGAAGAGAAATTATTATTTGTTGATGAAATTGAGAAGAGAAGTTATTATTTCTTGTAAAATTTGTTGTTTATCTTGTGCTTTGTGTAGTGATTTTAACAAAAGTACATTGATTTCTTGCGAACCGAAAGCTTTTTATTGGTTTGAAATCATCACAAAACTCGTCTGGGTTAAATTGGAGTTGCCGATCGGAATATTTTCTGGGTTAACAAAAATACTTTTCTGGGTGTTCTTTAGTGATGGATGCCGGAAAATTAAAGTTGTCGATCGGAATAGTTGCCAGAAAACGGAAGGGAGGAAGGAGAGGAATGAGGGACACATGGCAAGTTCTTATTGGTGTTTGCTTTTTTAGTTTTTATTTTTTTTAATGTAAAATGAGGAAAATGTGTAAAATAACCAAACTACCCATCATGTGCTTGCCTTGCACATGACCACTTTAACAGAAAAAATTAACGGAGTTAGTTTTAGGGACCCAATGCGTTATAAAATGCAATCCATAGATAATTCAAAATAGGGACCCAGAGTGTTAAAACCAACAAACCACAGGGACCAATATGTAATTAACTCGAAATGAAATAAGTGAATTACGGTTAACAACTCTACGCTTGATTAATTATAGATTTGCTTTTGGTGGATGTCAAGTTTTTACGACTATGATCCTTCGACCAAACGGGGTATCAGTGTGATAACTCTTATTTTGAACGTTATTTACATATCATTTGTATGTGTTTTTCTTCCACTTTAGTTCTTTTTTCTCTTTATTTGTTCGTGTTTCTTCCTTTTATTATTTAATTTTCATTTGGAGTTGTTGAGGATGTTTTTATGGTTATACACATCATTTTTTGGTTAAAACCCCCACTGTTCAGCAGTGGGAACCAGATAACCATTGGATAAAGCTATTAACCGGGTAATATGAGTTGTGCTAAAGATTGCAATTGATTGAATAATCCCGGGAAATCCCTTGGAGATATGACATTCTTTTGTCCATTGGATAATAACAATATTTATCTAATGGATATTACTCATCTTGCCACTATAAATAGAGACTTTGACGAAGCATTCAGAGGGACAAACAACAATGTAGAAATCTAGCTCTCTTCCATTTTAGTTGTAGTTTAATTTATAGTGTTTAACTTTCAAGTAGTTTATAAGTATTTCTCTTCTTCTATCATGTCTTTCATTTTAATTATTAGCTAAACACCTCTTTGGGTGTGGGCATGAGTCGAACTTGAGACTAATACGCAACACTTGGGTGTTGCCATTATTGCTAACTTTTAAGTTTGGTCACTTGAGTCGGGACTTAAACTCAACGCGGATAAGCCAATCACTTTGAAGTGTTAATAGTATATCTTTGACCCAGAGATGAGTGGATTCGAAATACGGCTTAAATAAGCACAAAGATTTGAGATAGTCTTTGATAATCACGTAGAGATACGGATTTTGTATGATTTAGCAAGGTTCAAACATTGGTCGAGATTTATATCACAAAGAGATTTGAGTATAAATCTCCATACTGGTAGAACTTGATTTTTAATCAACTTAGCTAAATCGGCAAAATTAAGAATCGACAATACTGATTACTTTATGCTCACTTTATAGACATTTTTGTGACATAAACTTTCTGACTATTTTATTACTATATAGGTAAAGTTAGTTGGTGTTTAATTGATAGCAACTTTTTCATGTCAATTTTAACACCCCATATTTGGTAAGAGCAACTAATTAAAAATCTCGATATAATATCAATGAAAGGACAAAACTTTCACTTATACATCAATCTCCATATACCTCAATTTAAAATTCTATAATTAACCACAACAATTATAAAACTACAATCTTATATACAAGGACTAAACCGAAGTCGGGTGTTACTTAACCCAAATGCAAGTTGCTCTTCCCAAAAACCAATGCGGAAGACTTCACCAAGCAAATCGCTTCTCGAGCTTACAACAAACACTCATCTCTTCATAGTGTCGCTAGCACTAACCCAAAACAGAACCTGATGCACATGCCGACAAATTTAAAAGGTAAGGCTAACGCCTAGTGACTTCAAGAGTTTTTTTTAACATGAATAAATATATCTTTAAAATAAAATAATTCAGTTCAAATCAAGATCTTTCAAAATGATTTACTTTAGAAATGGAAACGACTCGTATTTCCCATAATATACCTTTTTAAGGACAACACTCCAATACAACATTCTTTATAAACCGATGCAACCCAAAACTCACTCAAAACGTGAATATAAATCACTCCCAATTTATGATAATGTAAATAACACTTCATATCCCAAAACACCAAAAAACACGGACGGGGATTAATACTCAACCCATAAAACATGGAATAAATTCATGTATGCAAAATGTCACCGAAAACAAATATATAAAAGACTCAGCCCGAAGACAACACCTTTCGGTGACGGGGGAGACCCGATTCCATATAATGTGACGTGCACAAAGTAAGACACACATTATGTTAAATTAGTATTAAGTATCGAGCTCTACGTCTTTCAGTATACACCCATAGATACTTGCACGGAGGACTTACACCATACCGAAGATGCCTAACCGTGCCGCAATGGGGAAAACTAGTGTTCCACCATTGGCCAAAAAATAAAAGCATCGAGATCGACATCTTTCAGCGTACACTCATTGATACTTGCACAAAGGACTTACAACCCAATCCGATGCCTAACGTGTCACGATGTGGAAACCAAGTTGTTCCATCATCGAACAAAGTGATAAAAGTGCTCATGGATCCATAGCAGACGAGGCTAAAACATTACATGACTCAAAACGAATGAACTAACGCATTCAAAACATGTAATTCTCAAATAAGATGCAGTAAATGCAAATCATAACCAAACGCTCTACATTGAGCTATTAAAACCTGACAAGTATCCCCAAGATCCAACAAAATCAAAACCGAGCCATGAGCTCAACAAATCCAAAGGCCCAACGTTGAAAATCATAAAATGAAATCAAACGTAAACGACCCGCAATAATGCAACCTATGCTTCAAAACACACAAATAACTCCAACATAATTTATACTGGGACAAAACATTTTCCAAGTGGGTTTATACCTTTTATTCTTTCAAATCACCCCATAACACCCAATAAAATGCATTTATACTAAAAATATACTCCATGAAATAAATCATTAAGATATCCAAAATATATGATTTATTTATCAAAATGGCCAAAATCCCAAATGTGGGTGTTTTATAAACTTATAAAGTTTAACACCTCCAAATAACCAAAACTTATCAAGTGATCAGCAATTAACAATTCCCTGTAAAACATATGAACACTTTAAAATGGACATTTTGGCATGTACACCGTTTTCACAAATCAACTTGAACTCACCTTGCTAGATTTAGGCTAAATCTAGATTTTACCCCAACTTGAGCTTCCTTGAAGAATTTCGAATTCACAAGCAAAACCTTCCAAAAACCTTATCTATAGCTTCAATCCACCACCCAAAATGCTTCTAGGTTACCAACACGAGCCATCAACTTCCAAACTTCCAAATGATGAAAAGGGTTAGGTGGAAACCCTAGAAATTAGATAAAGATGATGAAGAAGGTGGAGAGGGTGAAGATATCTTAGCTCAAGCTTCCACATTTTGCTAGATGAGGGAGAATCCTTTGAAGCACTCTAGGTTTGGTGTTTCAAATGCTCAAAATCAACAATGGGGGTAAAGGGTTCGGTTTAGAGAGAAGAGGAGAGGGTATGGTTGAAGTGGATAATGAAAAGAGGCTGAAAATCACGTTTTTAACCTCCTGGACCCCAAATGCAATTGTACCAAGCGAAAGTGACATGGTCACTATCGCGAGACACTCTCACTGACAATGTACCGAGAGCTCCCAGCTCTCTGCGATTGTGCCAAGTGAAAGTGACCGTGTCACAATCGCAAGGCACTCTCTCCAAGGATGTATCGAGAGGCTTTGGCCCTCGGTGAGTATGGCATGGCGATAGTGACCTTGTCACTATCGCGGGCACTATCGCCCAACCCGAACCGAAGCCCAAAAATTCATTTTCCTCGCCCGAAACGTTTCCGACGCTTTTAGAGGCCCAATGCAAATTTTCCCGTACACAAGGTTCGTCCTCATAGGCTTCTACGTTGGCCCCGAGCCACTTTTACTGACCAAAGAAAATTACGGGTGTTGGATCAATTCTAAGTTTGTTAGTATACGATCTATAAGAAAAGGATATGGTATCATACATAAATATTATAGATCTATAATTTAATAATAATATGTGTTGTATCCATTGAAGTATATACTTAAATAATTGAAGTATATACTTAAATAACAAGATTTTAACATTTATATGTTTGTATAAATCAATTAATGTATGCATATACATGATTAAGAAAGCAAAAAGTAAAAGAGTGGCAACTAGTGGGTAAGCATTTTGTGCCAACAAAATCAAAAATGCACATGCTAATGTTTTGCCCCTAATCAAAATTATAATCCATTTATGATTTCGTGTGTAACATTTAAATTATATTTTAATATGCATTTATATTTATAAAAACTTGTTGACAATGTTATATATATATATATATATATATATATATATATATATGTTGTATATCTTATCATATTTAATATCCTACAATAACCGTATTTTTTAATTACGTATTCAAAAGTTTCAAAAAAAAATAAAATATATATATATATATATATATATGACGATAATCAAATGAGAACCGAAAAAAGATTAAGGACCGTGAGAACCAATCTCAATCATCCAAACGTTTTAATCAAAGGCAATTAAAAAGGGTGGCATTTTTGTAATATATGTGAAAATAGCATCTAATCTCATGTCTAATCTAGAAGTTTCAGGGTAAAATTGTAATTTGAGTTTTTGAAATAAGAAGATCACGATTAGAAACCCAATTCCAATTCTGGTAATCAAACCTAATTCCTCCAGCCTCCAGGACACGAATCGTCGCCCTTCCCCTTCCACCGCCCTCGACGGAGTAGCGCCTGAGGAGACGACTCCATTTTCCGGCGGTTTCTGCAGCGGCGGCCGTTGTACCTCTCTTCTTCGGTTATGTTGCAGATAATTGAGAACTTACGTGAATCAACGATCTTTGAATCCTTTATTACGGTTGTTGTAAAACGAGAAATGAAATCCAACAACATCCTTCACGATTCCCCCTTTTTGTATTTCTAATGATTTCCTCCCTCACGATTCAATCCCTTGCAGTCGCTGCTGTGTATCTCTATATTTTTTACCCTACAACTGCTACTTTTATCCTACCTTTGTTCCATCCCTAAAGTTGTCTCTTTGTTTTTCTTCTCATGGCTCTCCGAAAATCCCCCAAGGAGTTTTTGTTATTAATTGCAGGTAGTGAAAGCAATCAACAGACATGATGACTGGAGACGATGAACAAATAACGGAATTGGAGACGAAGAAAAAATAACGGAATTGGAAGAAATGGAGCAGGATCAAAGAAAATACGATTGAAATCAATTTGCTCGATCCTTCTCGTTTTCTCCATCTCTCGCTTTATTGAACTCTTGTTAGTAATGGTGCTACTGTTGTTGGTAATTTTGGTGATGATGCTGTTTGAATTCATCCAGCAATGGTTGGTGTTTGTTGTCTTGTTTGATACTGTATTCAATCATGGATTTTTTTTGTTCAAAGTTCGTTAAATATTGATGTTTCCTGCTGTTTTCAATAATGGGGTTTTTATATTCAAATCCTTCAAACTTGTTTCCCTCATTGTCTCCTTTGGTTTTTTGGCAGATTCACTCTCTTCTGAATTCGGAAATCGGCGATCGACAAGAAGGCGGAGAAGATGGTCCGAAGAAAATGGAGTCCATGTCAACCGATGATTATGAAATCGGATATGAATTGATGATTATATAGACATAAATTGTATTTGATTTCATTAGGTGAAAATAAATTATAGATGCAACTTGTGTTTGATTTCATTAGGTGAAATAAGGTTAGCATGTGTTTCATCCGGTGAATTTGTGTTTCATATGGTGAATATGTACGTTTCATATGGTGAAGTTGTGTGTTTCATACGGTGAATCTAAGAGTTTCATCTGATGAATAAATCTGTATGTTTCATCTAGTGAATCTTGTTACCAAAATGACGATTATGCCATTTTTATGTGGTGAAACAACTTTTAATTATAACCATAGGATCAAAACCAAATTACGGTTTAGATCGGTTCTCACGGTTCTCAATTTTTTTTGGTTCTCACATGATTTAGCCCCTATATATATGTATATATATAGAGAGAGAGAGAGAGAGAGTGAATTATGGATTTGGTCCTGTGTTTTGATATTATTTGTGACTATGGTCCCTATAGTATGTTTATTATGGATTTGGTCCTTGTGGTATTCAATTTGTTTTGGTCATGGTCCCTCTGACTAACGCCTCCGTTAACTTTCTTAAATCAAGGGTTATTTTAGCATTTTTGCATATTCTTGTCCTTTTCTTATAAAAAATAAAACTATATTTTAACCACACAAATATATGTGTATATATATATATACATAACATCAAAATAAATAAAATAAGATATTATTATATTTTATGATTTGATTTGATTTTTTTAAATTAAAAAATCAATCATATTAACTATGATTTAATTTTATTGTTTTAGTATTTTTGCCTATTTAGGTATGAAAACATGGTTGAAATTTATAAAAATGATTTATTCAATTTAAAGTTACAAAGATAATATTATGTATGGACCTTTCATTTAGTTAAAATCTAAATAGTTGATTTCGAGTTTTTACTAAAAAACAATATGAAAATTGGAACCTCTAATTTTAGGATGATAAAATTAGAATTCATTTCTCAACGGTTTTCAATGATTTTTGGTGTTAAAATATCAATAATAAGTTTGTTTGTTGCAGTGATAGTAAAAGAACAATATAATTAAATCATCTTTAACTTAATTAAAATTTTAATTCAATAAATCAAATCATAAAACTATATTTTATTTTCTCTCTAAATAAAATAAGGTAATCAATAAATCGATTTTAAACCTCAAAAATGAGGTAATCAATGCTCTAATCCATTCCCAACAATAATCTTACAATATAACTTCATTTAACCCATAGAAATTTAGCTATTTAATAACTCTCTTCTTCACAAAACCTAACAAATGGGTAGTTCTTGAAGGTGAACACCATTAATGGTGGTTTTGACCCAAAACCCCAAGAACACTCCCAAAACTCAATAGAAACCTTCAAACTAAAAGATTCCAATCCAAAAACGAATAGATAAGAAAGCCCCCATACTCCCCAACATCTAAACACATCAAACAACATAAGAAATCAATGGAGGAAGTGCTTACCTTGGTGTAGAAGAAGATGAACCTTCCCAAATCTGATTTCTTCCTTTGATTTCTTCAATAACATTCACAAGTCACACAAACACCTTCTCTCCAAGACTCTACTCCAGCCTCCAAATACGTTTGAGGAGAAATGAGAAGACAAATGAGGGTTTTGCTTTCTTAAGCTACTAATTACATCCAAGTCCCTACACTCCTATAAAGTTACACCACACACCCTGAAGTTTTATCCTTCTCATCAATTGGAAACATGGTTATTACACACACATATATATATATATATATGTGTGTGTGTGTGTGTGTGTGAATGATCGTGTGAGAAGTTGAGTTAACGTGAGAAGTGTGAGAAGTGGATCTGTACCCTTGATCACTTATAATCTCAAACTCACCTATGAATCGCGCTTCATAAGAGAATTGATCTGTTGCATCTCGGTGCATCTCATTCTAATGTGCATCCAACGGTTGATAACCACTTCTCATGTTTCTCACGTTAACTCAACTTCTCACCGAAATCAAACCCTATATATATATATCGGATATTCATGTAAGGTCTCTACATTTTTGTGATATCTGTGAGAAACTATCTAAACCATTAATCGATATAAATCGAAAGCTATTAATAAATAAGGTCTTTTTTGGGGATTTCATAATTCTATCATCTCTCCTCTTAACTCAAACCTTTCTCATTTCTCCTCTTTCCTCTCTCATTATCAACGTAACATACATATGAGCTCTCAAGGTTGTGAACACTAAATAATCATCAAAACTAGAACTAAAAATACGACTTTGTGAATGTCTTTGAACATTGTAAACACTGAGTAACCCATCAAAACTAAAACTAAACCTACCATTTTGAACACCAAGTCACCCATAAAAACTAAAACTAGACCTATCATTGTAAACACTATTATGAACACTATCACATCCTTGAGTTTTACGACAAAGGTCATTGGCCACAATGTAGCCTTTTCTTTTTCTAGGTTATGACAATCAGTTGTGATGAGCATCAGTCCTTCATGTTGTAGCCCAGTGGTAAGGTAACATCCTGGGGGGGTCAGTGGATGGTATCCCTGACTACCCAGGTTCGAACCCCGTGGTGAGCATCCTGTGACATCCATGATCATGAGCCTGCCACATAGTGGTACCCTTAATTGGGCAGGGTCGTGATCGACGGGGATTAGTTGGGTGGCACCCTTAAGTGGGAGCCCGGATACCCCGGAAACGTGTGCGTGTGTTAACTTGCCGTTCAAAAAAAAAGTTGTGATGAGCATCAAAGATGAACAAATTGGATGTTTGTTTAAGATAATATTAAATTTGAAAAAATGAGATAAGTAAGAAAGTTATCATAATATATGTAAATAACCGATTCTTGATTAAACACAATAATTTCTTAGTTGTCATTGAAATTAATAATCACTAAGATACCTTTTCATTGTAATTATTAATTAAATAAAATAATTGAACTAGATTTATCACAATATTTATGGTTATCATATAATGATATATATATATATATATATATATATATATATATATATATATATATATATATAGGGTCAGGTTTAGAGGAAAATCTCAAAAAAAGGAAAAACTGAGGAACACCCTGGTATCATTTCATCTGGACGGTATGCACTTGTGCATACAAGTAATTTATAGTATGCACACGTGCATAATATGCACAAGTGCATAATATGCACACGTGCATAAAAACCAAAAAACAACTTAATTACTTGTATGCACAAGTGCATACCGTCCATATCAAAGACTACCAAAGTGTTCATCAGTTTTCCATTTTTTTGAGGTTTTCTCTTGAACCTCCATCTCTCTCTCTCTCTCTATATATATATATATAGATAGATAGATAGATAGATAGATAGATAGAGAGAGAGAGAGAGAGAGAGAGAGAGGCCTAATCAAATGAGAACTAGGTAGTTTGTGATAACCGTAAGATCCAATATGAGCCACTCATTTAAGATAATAATTTTTGTTATTTTTAAAATAAAATAAAAGGATAATTTAGTAATTTAACAACTTGGATTTTTTATATTAGGAATCAAATCATTAATTACAAGTTACCATACTTATATTTTGAAACATATTAATTACAATGGGCCTTGTATCACAAAGGGTATCACGGTGTATTATAGTGTATTTTATATCACAAACGGTATCACGGTCTATTTTGCCAGAATTAGGTTCAGATGAGAGAAAGGGTATCACGGTGTATCATAGTGTATTTTATATCACAAAGGGTATCACGGTGTATTTTATCGGAATTAGGTTCAGGGTAGAGATGAGAGAAAGGGTATCACGGTGTATCATAGTGTATTTTGTATCACAAAGGGTATCACGTGGTGTATTTTGGTAGAATTAGGTTTAGAAAAGAGAGAGGTGAGAGGAAAATTTCAAAATACCTAACATGCCCTTTAATTAAAAATTTAAATCAAAATTATCAAATTTATTAATTTCCTAAATTATTCTTTAATTTGTGGTTGAGATTGGATCTCACAGTTACCACAAACAATTGAGTTCTCCCTTGAATGACCCCCTATATATATACATACACACACACGTACATATACATATTGGTTGTGTACCCGTGCGATATAGAGGGATGCAAATTTTTATAAACCACATGATATATATATATATATATATATATATGTATAAAATTAGGATTACGTAGAATTTATTTTTGGTAAGAATCATATGCACACCTTCATAGCCCTTGGATGAATCGTGCCTCATGATTAGGGGTGTGCAAAACCTAAATAGTCCGAAATTCGAACCCGAACTAGAACCGAAAATAAGGTGTTTTTGCAAAACCTTAATACCCGGAAATCCGATAATCCGAAACCTGACTTTTTGGGGGGATATTCGGGTTAGGAGAAACGTCCGAAAACCCGAAATAATATACATATATATTTTAAATATAATATAAATATATTTATTTATCTAATTATCTTTTGAAAATCGTAAATTCTAGTATGTTGAAATGTTTTCTAATTTTTAAACTTACTACCGATTTTATCAATCTCTCAATCGATTGTATTCATCCTCAAAATCGATTGAATTTTTATATAATTTTTGCATTGCAAAATACCCAAACCCAACTGACATCAACCCGAAACACGACCAACCCGAACCCGAAACAATCCGAAATCCGAAACCTAATTTGTGTCTTGATTTCCAAATACGAAACCCGATCGGGGTTTTGGTTTGCCCACCCGACCCGTCCGATGCACACCCCTACTCATGATATAACATCCCAAAAAATTGTGGTGGTAGAATTTAAAGGCAAAGATGTAAAGGGGCATAGAGGTTAACACATCTTAACACCCTTAAAGTACGTTAGCATACCTTAACATGCCAACAACATTAACATAAGTTAACATGAAAATGTTCGACTTTAACATACCTTAACTGACATTAAGAAATATGAACATACATGAATTTAGTTTAACATACCCAACAATATTGATATACCAAAACATAAAACCTTAACACCTATTAACATGCAATCTTAACATACCTTAACATAGTAAAAAGTGAACATTAACACATCTTAATGATAAAAACAGTGACCATTAACATACAAAAACATGAAAAGCATTGATTATCATCATACCTTAACATAAGTTAACATACATTACCATACAATGCCCAAAAAACGTTAACAAACATTAACGTAATTGGTTTCGACCAACCTCGATATAGGAAACCAAATGATAGATCGACCTTACATCGGAAAGGGCAGCGCACATCGCATTCATGGATCAATCTATGTGCCCTCAAAATCAACTGTTGCATGAGTGTTCCTACGATTCCTATCAAAACCCAACTCTCTCTCTCTCTCTCTCTCTCTCTCTCTCTATATATATATATATATATATATATATATATATATATATATATATATAGGGAGGTTCAGGAGAAAACCCAAAAAAATGAAAACTTGAGGAACACCTTGATAATTGTTCATCTGGAGGGTATGCACATGTGCATACAAGTAATTTAAGTTGTTTTTTGGTTTTTATACACGTGTGCATCATGCATGCATGTTACAACTTACTAGGATGCACACGTGCATACCATCCAGATGAATGGTTGCCAGGGTGTTTCTTAGTTTTTCATTTTTTTTTTGCAATTTTCTCTTGAACATTGTAACACCCTCAAATTTGGTAAGCGCAACTAATAAATTTTTTGATATAACATCAAATAAAAGACAACATCGCTTCCCACAAATCAAATTCAATATGCCTCAAATCTAAAATTCGATAAATAACCTCAATATAAATTTAACTCCAGTAATGAACAAAGACTAAACCGAAGTCGGGTGCTACTTAACCCCAATACAAGCTGCTCTTCACAAAACCAAAGCGGAAGACTTCACCAAGCTACTCACCTCTCGACACTCAACTAGAACTTTTCTCTTCACAGTGTCACTAGAACTATTCCCAACGAAACCTGTTGCACATGCCGACAAATAAAAAGGTTAGGCTAACGCCTAGTGAGTTCAAAAGTTTTCAACATTAATAAATATATCGTTAAAAAGGAAGAATTGAATTGAAATCATAGTCTTTCAAAATGATATGCTTCAAATATGAAAACGACTCGTTTTTCCAATAATATGCATTTTAGACGAAGGAGTCACCAATATAAACGTTTTCCAAATCAAACTGTTTTAAGGACTAAGACCCCAAGATAAAAAGTTCCTTCGTAAATTAATTTCAACCCATAACTCACTCAAAAAGGAGAATAGAAAGTGAACTCCCAATTTATGAAACGCGGATAAACTCTATCTCGAAACACCCAAAACACGGGTGGAGCATAATACTCAACCCATAAACCATAGATAAAAACCCATATAAACAAAACGTCACCGAAAACATGGATAAATAAAACTCAATACCCAAAACAACACATTTCGGTGACGGGGGAGACCCGAATTCCATCGAATGTGGCGGGCACACAAAGTTAAGCCACTTATCGATGTTCTCGAGCTTCATATAGAGTCATGGATCCCCGTATACGGCTCCCTACCGAGAAACCACCACAAGATACCCAAATGATCCTAGTGTCTACTCGACCTCTAGATGAGTGTCACTACAAAAGCCACAAGTTCCCGTATCCGGCTCACCATGGGCACCATCGCAAGACTTAGCTCCGTATACGACTATGTAGAGCACCACCACAAGCTTCCATAAAAACATGACTTGGGGAGCACTCACTAGACTTCAAACGCGGACACTAAATTCCACGATGAGTAACCATACTGGATTACAAACGGGCATTGAGTTCAACCACTCACGATCTATACCTCGAGCCCTTCAAGCCATAAACAGTTTCCAGTCCCAAAACGGGGATAAAGTCCCCAACTAAACCAACTGACGGACTCATATGCCTATGAATTCAATGCATTACAGTCTAAAACGTTACATGACTCAAACAAATGAAGTAACACATTCAAAACATGTAACTCTCAAATAAGATGCAACTAAGTACACCATACGTCCAAGGCTCCTTAACGAGCTACCAAAAGTGAACAAATGTTCCAAAGACTCATCTGAGTGTAAACCAAGCCCCAAAA
The DNA here is from genome assembly GCA_954870635.1 of Arctium minus. NCBI lineage: Eukaryota > Viridiplantae > Streptophyta > Magnoliopsida > Asterales > Asteraceae > Arctium > Arctium minus. Next base: position 110,498,342 of record OX941084.1, read on the forward strand.
GGCATAATGAACGATTGGCTAAAATACGTGAGCCAATAGGTGTCAGGATCGAATTCTCAATAAGAATAAATTCTCAGAAACTAATATCAAAGGAGTTTGCGGAATAACACTTTGATATTCAATGAAACAGTAAACAAACAGTAAATATGAACAACTTGTAAACTTGTATTGAATGCTTGAAATCACAAGATTACACACACAACCTCAATCTTGAAGAACAGACTCTTTCAAGACGAATTCTACTTCTCTAGAATTAGGAACTATGCCTTGAGGTTGATTCTCTCTAAAACGGGAACTTAGAAAAATTAATAATATCTAAAAATACTCTATCAATTCTATACATATACTGAACAAAAGATAATTACAATTAATAAAATATCTTCAGAATATCTTCCATGAATATCTTCAGTCTATCCAGCTGTCATTCTTGTAATTCAGATCTTCATCCCATAGGCATCACTAATCACCTTGGAAGTATTAACTGAGACTTTGCAGCATTAACTACTAAGCAGCACTAACTTCTAGCAGTACTAACTTTGTTCAAGCAACACTAACTTTGACTAGCAGTATTAATTCTACTAGAAGTAGTAATACTTAGCAGTATTAATCTTTGAAATCCTCTGGCAGTAGTAACTCTGAACTAGCAGCATTAAACACTTTGAGCTTTTCTTCAGTTCCCAACAATAGGGTTACGAAACCAAAATACGTCTTTTCCCCAAATTTTTTGTCTCTCAAATCACAATTGGCCTTCGACCCAAAACTAAAAGGTTTACCATTTCTAAAATGTTCCCAAAGTCGGGAATAACCAAAATCAAAGGACTCACACATTCGTTCCTTCAAAAACGTCCCATTACATATATGATGCATACTTCCAACAAACACTAAAAGTGTGTTTTGACCCAAATAATATCCCTTTATGAATAAATTATTAAAACACCTTCATTCATGACTTATGTTAAGTTTGATTTTATAGTAATCATTGTATTTATAGGCTTGGTCTTATACTGTACTTAGATAGGTTTTATCTGTGTGTTTGACCAAGGGTATTTAAGTCCCTTTGGTTCTTGTTCTTTATAGAACTCTTTCACGCTCATTCAATATCAGTATCTTGCGCTTTCCCTGTCTCTCTCTCTACTTTCTCTCTCTAGGATTTAGAGATCTTGGATTCACAATTGGTATCAGAGCCCATCTAGATCTTGAGAGAATTGAGAGATTTGAATTTCGTTTCTGAATTTATAGATTAATCGAAAATTTGATTGATTTTCTTGAATTTATTCAAGAAAATCTCGTTTTCTTGAGTTTTCATCAAAATCGGATGTGTTTTTGATCGAATTTTGTTGAAAATTAGTTTGTTGGATTCGGTTTTAATAGAAATTTTTTTTTGATTCACATTGATTTTCAAGAAATTCAATTTTTGTTGTCCAATTTTAAAGATTTTTGAGTTTCTAAAAAACTCGTTGTGCGAACTGTTGATTTCACGAAAATTTTGTTTGGGAGTTTTTAATCAAATTTTTTGCTTGAAAGTTGTCAGAAAATAGTTTTCGATCATTTTTGTGGAAGAAATCTTTGTTAATTTCAATTCTGTAATCATCTGTGTTGATTTTTTCGTGTTTTACAGCGGTTTGCGCCAGATCTCTTCTTTGCGCGAGTTCATCTTCGTTTGCGCTAGTTCTTCATCTTGCGCCAGTTCATATTGCCAAGTTCAGGATTCATCAAACCCACGAGAATTCAAGTTCTCGCCATCCTTTGCTCACGAAAATCATAATTTGCGTCACCCGTGTATCACGAGAATCTAGGTTTACGCCACTAGCTTCTAACGCAAAGTTCAGTTTGCGTCTTCATCTGGTCATGAAAAGCTAGTTTGCGTCTCTCTCAGCTCAAGAAAAGTACAGTTCTCGCCACGTTCTTCTCACGCAAAGCTCATCTTGCGTCACTTAAAGCTCACGCAAAGCTTGCTTTACATCTTCAGTGATTCACACAAATCCAAGTTTGCGTTTTACACGGCTCACGCAAATCCTAGTTTGCGTCTCCTTCTACTCACGCAAAGTTGGTTTGTGTCTTCAACTGCTCGCGACTATCTTAGTTTGCGTCTTCTGCCTATCACGCAAACCTCAAGACTTAGCATTTTTTTTAATTCCTGCCATGGATTATGACAAATTTGCATATCAAGCTCAGTTATACAAAAGTGATATTATGATGTCTTTGGGTACAGAAAATCGTTCACCGGTGTTGATTGATGAAAATGAATTTACACAGTGGCAAGATAGGTTCCTGAATTTTATAGAACGTCAAAAGAATGGAAATGACATGATGAACATTCTATCAGAAGGACCGTTTGAAAAACCCAAGTTGGCTTCTGGATTATATAAGCCTACCAAAGAATATTCACCTGACGAGTTATCCTAGTATCAAGCTGATCGTGATATCAAGGCGAATCTGATGCTAGCCTTGCCAAACTCTATCTACAACAGGATTGATTGTTTCAAAACTCATCCTAATCTTATGTGGCAACAACTTGAGAAGATTATGCTTGGCTCTTCAGTTGCAACTCAACTCCGACATACTCGTTACATGAATAACTTTGAAGAATTCAAAGCCAAGGACGGGGAGCCACTGAAAACTGTGTATGACATATTTTGTGCCATTATAAATGATCTGAGGAAAATTAAAGTTGAAAAGACTGAGCTTGAGACAAATCTGAAATTCCTCAATGCATTACAACCAGAATGGAACAAATCCTGCCACAGATTGAGGAATGATGTCAAAATTTCTTCTATGCAAATTCAAGAGATGTTTGAGATCTTGTTGACAGATGAGTGCATTGTTATAGAGAAGAAGGCCAAACTGGATAAGAAGAACAAGAAATTAGTAGACCCGGTTGCTCTTCTCACGAAACAACTGACAGAACAAGCATTGTCTGATAATGCTTACAACGGGGCTACTGATGATGATAGTGAGGCACTGCAGAAAGCAATGATCCTTCTCTCACAGCATTATCAGAAAAAGTTCCAACCACGTTCGAGTTCTAACACTTCTCGCTTCACTTATAGGTCCAAGAATGTTAAAGTGCCCGAGCCAAAGACTATTGCTTGTTACAACTGTGGAAAGCCGGGTCACATCTCAAAGGAATGTAGAGTGAAGAAGGTTCGGGATTCGGCATATTATAGGAAGAAATTGGAACTGGCTGAAAAGAGAGAGAACGGAACTGCTTTACTTGCCGAAGAAGAATTCTGGCTTGATCACTCTGATGATGAAGCTGCAAATGTCGAGATCGCTCAGATGTGCTTTGTTGGAGATGATCAACCAGATGATGATTCTGACACTGATGAAGACGAGGTAATTTCTGATTTTGATTACACTTTCATTTCTTCTCAGATGGATGTTATAATTACTGCTTTACATGATTTACGCTTAAAGTTATTATCTGAAAATAATTTAAATTCTGAAAAGTCAGATTTGATTGACAAATTGAAGATTTCTTTGAAAGATGAAAAATCTATTTTAGAAAATACAAAAGACATCTTTCAAAAGAAATTGGATGATTTGGAAAATTCAAATAAGACTTATCTTGAGTCTTTGTCTGAAATGACCAATTTAAAAGACAGTTTTCGGATAAAATAAATAAATTAGAAGAAAAGTTATATCGAAGAAACCAATATGAGCAAACAATCTTTATGAACAAACCAAGGAGTGAGGAAGCTTTAAAATAAAAATGGGGACTCGGTTTTAAAAATCCACATTGTTTAAACAATGCGATTGAAAAATCCCCTACTTTATATAAATACGATTAGCTAACTCTTGCTCAATATGCCCCTCAATTTAAAATTGATTGGATGAATGAAAAGCAAGTGTTAGAAATCGAAAATGAGAAAAGGACAAATAACAAGAAAAATGAAATTCCTTTTGTTTACACGTTTGAAAATGCAAAATATTTTCCTGACAAATCGAGAAGAGGCAGAAAAGGTTTAAATGATATATCTTCCGTCAAATCTTCAGTGTCCGATGATTTTGATGATATTTTTGCTAATAAATCTGATAAGGAAAATATATCTCCAATCATTTATGATTCTAAGAGATACACCCCACCTTTAATTTTAGAAAGCAAAATCATTGATCTTGAAGATAAGATGGAAGATCATAATTGTTAGAGCATAAATCTGTTGGATACAAGATCAAGAAGACTGAAGGTCAAAGTTCAAGAAAGTCAAAGCTGAAAGAAAGTCAACTCTTATCAAAGTCAAAGTCTTTTGTAATAAAAGTCAATGTATTGAATTTGCATTTGTTTTTCCTTGTTTTAGTTGTAGGTATAAATAGTTTCCTTTCCTTTGGTAATTAGTAGAGAACTTAATTGAATCATTATTCAGTTGTATTTTAGAGAGAGAAATATCAGAGAAAGAGAGAGTTCGTTAGAGAGAGATTGTAGAGAGAGAAAGTGTAATCTTTGGAATTGAATTGAAATCAAACAGGTAATTTGATTGTTAATCATGTTTGTTTGATTAATCTTGATTAGAAACTAGAATCTGGGAATAACAATAATATTTTAAAAGAAATTGAATCTGATATTATTCTTTCTTTCATGACGTCTAGTCTTGAAGAAAAATTATTTTCTCAAAAACCAGATTCTATTTCTAGCCTTTCTTCTGATTGTCAAGTAAACAGAATGGAAGTTTCTAAATCTGATATCTTTTCTCAAAATAATTCTGACTCCGAGGTAAGTTCAGATTTATTGTCTGATCAGATTGGTTGCTTAGGTAAAATTATTTTTTCTGATTTAAATATTAATTCGGAAATTCTTGATGAATCTTTTACGCTAAATGATCAATATTATAAACTTAAGCGTAAAAGAAGACGATCAAAGAAGTCAAAGAAACAAGATCAAATTATTTCTGACAGTTCTAATTCTTCTGATTCTAATCTTTCAGATAGAACTTTGAGAAAGTCATCGAAGCAGATTTGGAGAGCTAAGCGGATATCGGATGAATTTCAGATTGATGGGGATAGATGTATAGACAAACTTTATAAAAGTGATTCATTTGCTACTTGTAATAAAATTTCAAAATACTCTAGAAAGCAAATGATTCGAATTTCCAAACATGTCTCATCTTCTTCCTCTGATTCTAGTTCAGATGATTATGCTTTGTATTCATCTGATGAATGTGCTTATTTTTCTGATAATCTTTCTCGTGATTCTCGTGTTAAATCTAATCAATATTTCCCCATAAGAACTGCAACTAACAAACACGGGCCCAAATTCAAGTGGGTACCCAAGTCTCAATCTGATTTAAAGTTGAGGCATCTCATGTCAAGGGGGAGTAAGAGAAACATGGCTTTTGAACACAACAGTTCAAAACCCAGACTTGAATGTCAAGACTATGGCTCTTGAGTAACTCAGCTCAAGACCCGGACTTCATTGTCAACATTTTGGCTTCTGAGTAATTCAGCTCAGAACCCGTGCTTCAAAGACTATGACTTCTAGACATGTCAGTCTAGGACTCGTTATTCAATGCTTTAAGCTTCTGACTAATGAGAAACTGTGAGTACATCTACCTTAATTTCCGCTGCATTTATCTTTGATAATGATGTTGTTCCAGTTTTCTCAAATGTTTTAAAAGAGTCTGAGCATTTCAATTCAACTCCTGATTTTGTTCAACCCAAATTTTTTTCAAATGAGACACAATTTTCATTTTACATTATGTGAAAGATGATATTATTGAATTATATTTTGTTTCAACTGAATATAAACTTGCCGATTAATTTTTTCTATTTTTAAATCTCGGAATAATTGTTTTAAAAGTTTAAACCTTTACAAATTTTATTCTATGAAGTAAAAGTTTTACAATTTTTCTTTCTTTTGAATAAAATGTGTGTCTAGGATAAATTTTCAAGTTGCTTTGTTTATATTGAAGTTTTATATGTTCAAACTTTCAAGACTTTTAAAAATCGAAAAGTCAGCAACATGTTTGTAGCTTTTGATCTTGCTTTAAAGTTGTGTGATTCGGAATATTTATAGTTTACAATGCTTAGAAAACCTAAAAAGTCGAAATTTTGGATCGTAATGAAAATATGGGCTAAGCACTTAGACGTAAAACCTTGTGTTTGAGATGATTATTAAATTCTTATAAATCAGAAATATCTAAGTTTAAAAGTTTGTACCTGTGACCTTTCTGGTTTGGGAAAGTAAGTTCTGTGGGATGCTTGTCATCTGGTCCCCTAAGGTCATTTGATCTGGGAGTGATCGAACCCAAATCCTTCTATAGAATTAGATAGAAAGTCATGTTCTACTGTTATGAATGGGTTTAGGATGTGTCGATGTAGCCTTTCTGATCTGAGAAAGTAAGTTCTAAGGGGTGCTTGACACCTAGTCCCCTAAGGCCAACTGGTCTGGGAGTGGCTGACCCAAATCCTGCAATAGGGTCAGATAGAAAGTTACGTTTACTGCATGTTCTTTACTTAATAAACTTGTTGATTAAAAAGATGCCAAAGTGCACAAGCTTAAAAGATGCCAAAGAGCACACTCATGTAAAGATGCCATAGTGCACAATGCTAAAAGATGCCAATGAGCACACATCTCATGATACTTGGTAATATGTTTAAGTTGCGATAAACCTGTAAATTTGTGAAAGTCTGAATTCTAGATGGATTAGTGTGATTACATGCAAAGTTCTCTATTATATTTTTAGAATTGCATTTTCTTGAAGCTAATCGGAGTTCACATGCGAGCACACTGAATAGATTGATGAAAGTTTTTGAAAATGAACATGCCTAAACTTGATATGCAATAAAACTTGTTTCTAAGCATACATTTGATTTCATTTGACGGATTTTATTGTGATATTTTACTAAGTAGAATTTTATTTGTTTATGTTTAAATTTTTATATATTTAGTCGTTTCAAAATACATATTCAGTTTATTTTTCTTTCTACATTGATGTTTAAATTTTTTGTGTTCTCATATTTCTTTTAATTGGGTTTGTTCATTATTCAAGGGGGAGTGAATAAGGAGATTTTTCTAAAAAGATCATATCTGTTTTTGAGGGGGAGTATCTGATTCTTTATATGAATGCTAACTTGAATTTTCAAATTTAGTGCATTTGTGTAGGAGGAGTCAAAGAGCTTAACAGGTAAAAGTTTTTCAGACTCTAAGTCAGATTTGCGTCACTAGTTGGTAGAGCAAAGTTTAATTTGCGCCAACAGCTTCTAGCGCAAAACAAGCTTTGCGTTTCCTGCATGTCGCGCAAATCTCATTTTGCGCTTTCTTCTGTTAGCGCAAACCTTACTTTGCGCCACCAATGGTTAGCGCACACCTCTCCTGTTTTCTCCGTTTCTTTGATTTTTCAGATCTTAAGCTGTCTCGTCTCCAACATATGCATGACCAAGTTGATCCAAATCATCAAGGTCATGAGGGGGAGAAGTTAAAAGAAGTTAAGGAGATGATAAAAAGACAAAGAGCTCAGTTATTAATCTGCTGATCAAGATTCGCTCAAGATTCAAAATTTCTTCAACTATACTTGTCTTTTGCTGTTCAAGCTCCGACCATCTCAGATTCTTCAAAGTTCTTTTAAAAGAGGTGTGTCGTCTAGAGCACAAGATGTTATCCAGTCTTGTCAAGGTAGCAAAGTCAACAGTGTTTAAAAGAAGATGAGAAGAAATTTTTTTTTAGTCAAGAGCTGCTTTGCAAAGTCGCTTAGATGGTCCATGCTGAATTAGAAAATGGATTTTGAAGACCACAACGCCAATGATTACTAAGGGGGAGATTGTTAAGTCTGATTTTATAGTAATCATTGTATTTATAGGCTTGGTCTTATACTGTACTTAGATAGGTTTTATCTGTGTGTTTGACCAAGGGTATTTAAGTCCCTTTGGTTCTTGTTCTTTATAGAACTCTTTCACGCTCATTCAATATCAGTATCTTGCGCTTTCTCTGTCTCTCTCTCTAGGATTTAGAGATCTTGGATTCACAACTTATTTATCAAAATGTTCAAAAATCCCAAATGTGGGTGTTTTACAAAGTTTATAAAGCTAAACACTTCAGATAATCAAAAGTTACCTGTTAGATCACATATCTATTGGATTCAAGATCATCCAAACTGAAGATCCAATCTGAAGCTAATGCCGGAAAGTCGACTCTCGATACAAAAGTCTAAGTTGTTTGTAATAAATAGTCAAAGTTAGTTGTTATTGTTATTGTTATTAGTTAAATTAGTTAGATAATATCTAGATATTATATTCTATATATTATATTGTTAGTTGTTAGATAATATCTAATATAGATATTATAGTTTTAATATCTAAGTTTAGATATTAGTTGTTTAGTGTGTTGTAGAATCAATCAACTAAGAAAACACACACAACACACACACACTCAAGGTGAAAAACAGAGAACACATCGAGAGCTAAAACCGAACACCAAACCTTGTAATCGTTTGTTATTAATCAAACAGGTTAGTAATCTTGTTATTGTTGTTGTTTTGTAAGAACTTGATATAGTATTGTGGACCGACAATTGGTATCAGAGTCTGATAAATAGATTCAATCAAGTTTTTAAAAGATCGACTCTGTGTTCTTATTTGAAAAATCGATTTCGAGTTCTAGTGTGTTTTAGGTGTTAAAATCGATCAAGTTGGGATCGATATACATGCTAGATCGAGTTGTTGTGGTTTGATTTCAGTATAGAGCATAAATCGAGTTCCAAATTTGCGATTTTTGTGTCTGAGTTCAAGTACAAATATTTTACTGTGCCATCGATTTATTCTTCAAAAAGTAATTTTTATCGAGATCGAGTGGTAACAAACTGTTCTAGAAGTGTTAGTAGTAGTTTTGTCAAAACTTGGGGCTGCTAATTCGAAGTTTAGACATGTTTTAGTTGAAATTCGAAGTTACAGGGACGAACTCGCGCAAACACAGGGAAGAACTCACGCAAGTTGTACTTTGCGTGACCCACTTTGCGCCACCATCTGATCACGCAAAGCTCACTTTGCGCCATAAACGATTCATGCAAGTTCTACTTTGCGCCACCAAAAGCTCAAGTAAACTTCAGTTTGCGCAACCCTCTCATCACGCAACCCTCAATTTTCGCAACCCTCTCATCACGCAAACCTCAATTCTCGCAACCCTCTCATCACACAAACCTCAATTCTCGCAACCCTCTCATCACGCAAACCTCAACTCTCGCAACCCTCTCATCACGCAAACCTCAACTCTCGCGACCAACGGATCACGCAAATCTCAGTTCGCGCGATCAACTCTTCACGAAAAGCATAAGTCTCATTTACGCCAACTCCTTGAAACGCAAACCTCATCTTTGCGCCAACCACCACTAGCGCAAACCTCATTTGCGCCACCTTCTAAAAACGCAAAGTTTTCCAGACTTTGATCTTTTTATTCAGAATAACATCCAGAGAAGCCCTTGCAATCGGAACTGACACCAAGCCACCAGTTCTCTCTAAAGGAGAATACGAACAGTGGAAAGATCGGTTCCTGAACTTTATTGACAGACATGAGTTGGGTGAATTCATCATAAAATCGATAGAGGAAGGGATTATGAAACCAGTTGTGACGACTCGTATGGTTGGAACTGTGCCGACACAGTATGAACTTAAGTATCATGAGCTCGATGATGATAACCTAAAAAGAGCAAAAGGTGATAGATTATTGAAGTCATACATTCTACAAGGGATTCCAAATGAAATCTATGTAAAGATTGACAGCTATAAAGCCTCGGGCAAAGAGATGTGGGATCAGCTAAAGAAGATGATGCTGGGTTCAAAGGTTGGGAACCAGCTCAAACTTTCCAACTGCCTAAACAGTTATGAAGAATTTAAAGGCAGAAGTGGAGAGTCTCTAGAAGGAACTTATGACAGATTTGTGACCTTGCTAAACGAACTAAGCAAGAATAAGGTCACCAAATCTCAAATCGAGCTGAACGTCAAATTTCTAAGTATTCTACAGCCGGAATGGAAGAGATTTGCCAGACAGATGAAGCAGATCAAGGATCTGAAAGAGATTCCACTTCATGAGGTGTATGAAACCCTCAAACAAAATGAAGAAGAGGTGGATGAAATTCTAGATGAAAAGAGGCAGAAAATAAAGACAATTGAAGACACAGTTGCTCTTGTTGTAAAAAAGAAGAAGAACAAGACGATTGTGTATGAATCAGAAGAAAATGAAGCTTATGCAAACTCTGACTAAGGCCTTTCAGAAGAAGTTCTACACGAATCCAAGTTCAAACAGTCAGAGGTATTCTTCTGGTCCTAACAATTATGCTCATAAGGAAAGGGTTGAAGGAAGTATATATGAAGGAAATACGTTTGAAGGAAAGAGAATAGAGGAGAAGAAGCCAGAAGAGAGAAGGTATCATGCTGAAGGAAAGAGAATAGAGGAGAGAAAACCGGAAGAGAAAAGGTTTCAAGTTGAAGGATCCAGTCAGTCAGAACCTCCAACGTGCTATAACTGTGGCAAAACAGGTCACTTTGCCAGAGACTGCCGAACCCAAAAGTCAGAAACTCCGATTATTACAAGAATAAAATGCTTCTTGCAAAGCAACAGGAGGCTGGTAAGGCACTGATGGCAGAGGATGAGTACTGGCTTGATCATTCAGATGAGGAAGAAGAGGATGAAGAGAAGGATGAAGCAGTCAACATGTGCTTGATGGGAAAGCAAGAATCAGACACTGAAGTAGATTCGGAAGAGGATGATAAAGATGAGGTATGTGATTTATCTTATTCAGATTTCATAAATAAAATGCATGCCATGAATTTAATACAACAAGAGTTAGAGTCGAAGCTTAAGCGAGAAAATGGTGTTATAACTGACAAAAACCAATCGATACAGAAACTTAGCAATGAAATTGCTGAGAGAGAAGTATTGATTGAGGTTTTACATAGAAACAATGACACCAACGCCAAAGAAAAGACTATAATTCTTTAAGAGAATTCTGAAATCAAGTCTAAACTGAGAAAGAGTGAATTTGATTTCATTGAGCTTACGAAATTGCATTCTTCTACTTCTAAAGAAAACATTTCTTTACTTGCTAAATTAAAAGGTTTGGAAGAGAAGTTATACAAATTGGGTCAAAGTGAACAAACTATTCATCTGAACAAACCCAAAGAGGAAATAGAGAAATGGGGACTCGGGTATGAGAATCCTCATTATCTTAAAAATGGTATATCTGAAGTGCCTGCACTTTATGATTTTACGTTCTTAAGACTCTCTCGTCGATGCCCTGAACTTAAAGTTTTCTGGACTGGACTATCAAAAGAGGATGAAGCCAAAGAAACGGAAAAACGGTTGAAATCATCTAAAGTTCACCTTCCATTTTATTATGCGAAGCTGAATAATAGTTATGATCAAAAATCTCAAAAGAAATCTCTTTCAAATGACTTCTTTCAAAGTTATTCTGTAAAAGAGATGGAGGCGAAGCCTATTAAAGGTAAAATTTACGTCCCTCCTCTTGTTTTGGAAAGTCAAATTTCTGAACTCAAGAACTCTTTATCAGATGAAAGACTTTTGATTGAGATGGAACAAAAAGTTTTTTCAACTGTTCTGAAAAATGTTATTATTTCAAAGGCTTCTAAATCTGATGACATGTTTGGTTTATCAAACGGAGGGTTTGATTTTTTTAATTCTGACGGTGGTTCGGATGGTTGTTTTGAACAATTTGATTTTAATGCGAAACTTCCTAACCATTCATCTTTTGTTGTGAAATCTTTGGGAAAACCCAGTATGCCTGTTAACAGTGCAAAATCAACGAAAGTTGATAACTCAGTCTCTGTGAAAGCTAAAAATGCTAAAGGTAAGATTAAATCTAAGCATTCACAGAAACCGAACACTACTAGTAATCCGAAAAAGAAGCATTCGTTTGTTGCTCAGAAGTCTAACTCACGAGTTTCACATGTTTCAGATCTGAGCAAGCAAAGGCAAGAAGTTAAATCTAAGTGGCAACCGAAACAGAAGCTTGACAAGGCTGATATATCGTTTTGTAGTGTTAATTGTAATAAGACTTTACCTAGTAAAGATGTTTTGAAAGCGAATGTTGCTACTATTTTGAAATACTCTTTTACGCAACTATTCCAGTTATTTAAATCTGCTAGAAAGTCTTCCTTTTATGATAAACATGTTTCTAATTCTTGTCAAGATTCTGAGATTTGGTTTAGAAATTATCATGTGCATTCATCTCATTATAATGCTTCAAATGAATTTCAAATGAAAAGAGGACCCAATTTCAAATGGGTACCAAAATCAAGTGCTAACACAGGTGGACCCAATTTCAAGTGGGTACCAATAGCTAAATCTGTGTTGCAGGCACCCAACGTTTAAGAAGGAGGAATCTGATATTGTTTCTGAACACGTCTGTTCAGAACCCGTGCTTAAGAGAAATTATGACTTTTGAACACATAAGTTCAAGACCCGCTCTACACTACTCAAAAGTTTTAACTCCAAATGTTGTCAAATGAATATCTAAATCTCTTATTTTGTTATTTCTCTTACGCAGATCCGTCATTTATGGTACTTGGATAGCGGATGTTCCAAGCATATGACTGGACAAAAAGAGATGTTGTCCAATTTTAAAGATAAATATTGCGGAACAGTTAGATTCGGCAACGACCAGCATTCACCAATTATGGGTTATGGTGATATGGTACACAACAATGTCACGATCAAGAAGGTGAGCTATGTTGAAGGCTTAAGACACAACTTGTTCAGTATCGTCCAGTTCTGTGACAAAAACTTAGAGGTCAATTTCAAAGCCAAGACGTGTTCTGTTCGCACTTAAGAAGGCGAAGAACTCTTGATCGGCACGAGAAAGTCAGACCTCTACACAATTAATATGTCAAAAGTCCAGACTAACAAGCAGGTTTGTCTACTGACGAAAGCCTTGATGCAACAAAGCTGGTTATGGCATCGAAGGCTCTCTCACCTCAACTTCAGGTACATCAACAATCTGGTCAGTGGAAAGCTCGTCAAAGGACTTCCAGAGCTCAAATATGAAAGAGAACATATTTGTGCAGCATGTGAAAAGGGAAAGATGAAGAGGGCTCCACATGAACCAAAGCCTGAACCGAGTACAAGTGCTCCGTTAGAGTTATTGCATATGGACTTATGCGGTCCGATGCGAACTCAGAGCCTAGGCGGAAAGAAGTACATACTCGTTATCGTGGACGATTACTCGCGATACACTTGGGTCAAGTTTCTACGTTCAAAGGATGAGACACCAGATGTTCTCATTACTTTCCTGAAGACGACCCAGGTGAATCTGCAGAAATCGGTCAAGCTTCTACGAACAGACAACGACACAGAGTTCAAGAACAAGAAGGTTGAAGAATATCTCGAATCTGTCGGGATTTCACATCAATACTCTGCTGCTCGTACTCCTCAACAAAATGGAGTGGTCGAAAGAAGAAACCGTACGCTAGTTGAGGCTGCTCGTACTATGCTAAGTCAATCAGACTTACCTCTATTTTTGTGGGCTGAAGCTATATCGACTGCGTGCTACACACAAAATCGATCCATGATACATCGCAGATTCAAGATGACTCCTTATGCGTTGATCAACAACCAAACACCTACAATCAAATATTTCCATATATTTGGGTGTAAGTGTTTCATTCTAAACGATAGAGAGAGTCTGAACAAGTTCAGTGCCAAGGCGGACGAAGGCATCTTCATTGGTTATTCCTCTACATCAACTGCATACCGTGTATATCTGAAGAAGTCAAAGACGGTTATTGAAAGCATCAACGTCACGTTTGATGAAGAGATGGCTTCCGAACAACACAGTTCAGAACCCGTGATAACCGGAGTACTAGCTTCTGGGCAACTCAGTCCAGAACCTGCGTCTCAAAAGAATAAATCAGATGAAGTATCAACGTCAACTAATCATATATCTGATTTAGACTTATTATTTGAATTGTTTTATGATGAATTTCTTGGATCTAATGTAAAGAAATCTGTTGTGGTTGACAGGATAGAAGACTTAACGACTACTCATCCAACCAGTTCAGATATTCCTATTGAATCCAACACCCCGATTCAACAAGAAATTCCAGTTCAAATGCCGACTCCAACAGTTGAAGAAGTGACATGTAATGAAGAGACAGAAGTAGCTGAAACAGTAGAATGTTCTATACAGATCCATCTACATCCGGACCAAGCTGTACCTGCTGAGCCTTCTGAACCTACCACTTAAACTGCAATCATCATTCCTCCTAAACAAACCGAAGAAGGTACAAGTGGATTTATAGATGATACAATTAACATACATTCATATAATCCACTGCCTCATGAACACAAATGGACCAAAGAGCACCCGACAAGCCAGATCATAGGCGATCCAACGAAACCGGTGCAAACTAGGTCAGCGTCAATGAACATGTGTATGCATGACTCATTTCTGAGCAAGTTTGAGCCAACTCGCGTATCAGAGGCACTTGTTGATCCAGAATGGGTGATCTCAATGCAAGAAGAGATGAATCAGTTCAATGCACTTCAAGTCTGGAGACTCGTACCAAAACCTCAAGGTAAAACCATTATAGGTACGAAATGGGTTTTCAAGATCAAGAAAGACGAAGATGGTACCGTTATCCGAAACAAGGAGAGACTTGTAGCCAAAGGATATAGACAAGAGGAAGGAATCGACTACGACGAGACTTATGCTTTTGTGGCGCGATTAGAGGAAATTAGAATGTTTCTAGCCTACGCAGCCCACAAGAACTTCACGGTCTTTCAAATGGACGTGAAGACTGCCTTTTTGAATGGCATTCTGAAGGAGGAAGTCTACGTCTCTTAGACAGAAGGTTTTGTCAATCAAGAGAAGCCGAATCACGTCTACATTCTCGACAAAGCACTCTACAGTCTGAAACAAGCTCCTCGCGCCTGATATGATGTCCTTTCACAATTTTTAGTCAAGTCTGGTTTTTCAAAAGATACGGTGGATACCACTTTGTTTATCAAAAAGGAAAAAGCCGATATCAGTCTAATTCAAATCTATGTAGATGATATTATTTTTGGCTCTACAAATCCTAAATACTGTAAGAATTTTTCAAACCTTATGGTGTCCAGATTTCAGATGAATATGATGGGAGAGATGAATTTCTTTCTCGGATTACAAGTCAAACAGTTTTCATCGGGGATTTTTATCAATCAATCAAAATACATTATGGATATTCTTCGGAAGTTCAAAATGGAAAATTCAAAACCGATTGGTACCCCAATGGCACCAGGTACTAAGATTGGCACCGATCCTTCGGGAAAGGCTGTTGATGTTAGGACTTACAGAGGGATGATAGGCTCTTTAATGTATCTTACTTCTAGTAGACCAGATATAATGTTCTCAACATGCTTATGTGCACGATATCAGGCCAATCCAAAAGAAATCCATATGTCTGCTGTTAAGCGCAAATTTAGGTATCTGAAGGGCACTACAAATCTTGGTCTGTGGTATCCTAAAGATACTTTTGAACTAACAGCTTACACAGATGCAGATCATGCTGGTTGTATGTTAGAAAGGAAGAGCACGTCAGGACATGTACAGTTCCTCGATGACAAACTCGTAAGTTGGGCATCGAAGAAGCAACTTTGTGTTTCAACTTCCACGGCCGAAGCAGAATATGTAGCTGCTGCTAGCTGCTGTTCTCAGGTCTTATGGATGAGAACTCAATTGCGCGACTACGGTTTCCACTTCAACAAAATCCCGATATACTGTGACTCCAAGAGCGCCATCGCAATAACAGCGAATCCTGTTCAACACACAAAGACTAAACACATAGACGTCAGGTATCATTTTATTAAAGATCATGTCGAAAAAGGAACAATTGAACTTTTCTTTGTAAAAACTGATTATCAGCTTGCCGATTTGTTTACCAAACATTTAGATGAAAAGAGGTTTAACTTTCTTGTCTCTAAGCTTGGTATGCTAAATCTAAAGATTTAATCAGTAGTTACCTATCAAAGTTTTCTAATTGTATACTTTTTCATCATTTCTTCATTCTTAATTCTGCTTGATATCTGCACTTCTATATTCTGTTCATGATCCAAGGGGGAGTATGAGAAGAAATTGACAAGTGGTCAATCTTATTTTGAGGGGGAGCTCATAAGATTTCTGCATTTACCTTTTATGTCAAATTTTTGTAATGCAAGATTTTAGGGGGAGCTCTTCAAGTCAAAGGAGTTTGGATATGACTTCTGATTATTTCTGATTAGAACTCGTATTTTAAAAGTTTTACTGCTTTTTGTCTTTTCAATTTAAGTGAATAAATTTTACTTTGACTTGACATAAGACTTTTGCAGAATTTTTGAGAGATGCTTACAAGTTCATATGTTTATGACTTTAAGCTTAGCTTCATGAGATGTAAGATCGCACGTTAAGGTATAATCCTTTATCTTAATCTCATATATGGTTGATAAGTGGACAACTTTCAATCATAGAAAACATTGTTCTAAATGTTCAAACCACTTCCCGATTCTCAAAACGAATTCATGAATTGGAAGTGTGACTTTAAATGTTTTCAAAATCAACATTGTGCTTTAATTGAAATAGTTAAACCAATCTGAGCATCATATGCATCATAGGAAAACAGGATTTCTTTGTGCTAGGAATTAACACAACTTCTATGGAATCACCTTAACCAGTGATTTCTACCCACGAAGTTAATCCATAGTGATTAAGTGTGAGAAGTCAAAAGAAATGAGTGTGTCAAACAAAGAAAGAAAGTTTGGTTAGAGTGAGCTAAATGTTTAAAAGAAAGAGGGTGTGAGAACAGAGTTAAAAGAATATCACAACTCTGCACCAACTTTTTCTGAGCCGGGCAGCCACATTTCTAGTGTTTCACATTTCATTGGTGAACATTATTGAAACAGGAAACTAGCCCATGCCAACTCTTGATCAAACCTCACCATCTACTCATTTTCTACTAAAATAGAAAGTGTTTCAAATTTTCAAAGGGGAAGCAACACATTTGCTATCTGATTTTCATTTGGAAAATCTGGATATTGAAAAGAAGGAAGTCTGCCCCACCTTCGCACTTCAATCATGCACATTGAGTCTGTGTTTAACTTACTGTTGTCTCAGTGGTTTACACAATATTGAGCCTTATAAGCAATCATCCGTGCTTAATTCTTTCTATCACAAGAATGAACACACAAGGAATTTGTTTCTTTGTCATAATGTTTATAGAAATTGCATTTGTGGTGTTTCGATGATTAAATTGAAGCCCTGGAGGAGTCAACATCAAACAGCTCCTTTCCA
This sequence comes from Arctium minus, assembly GCA_954870635.1. NCBI lineage: Eukaryota > Viridiplantae > Streptophyta > Magnoliopsida > Asterales > Asteraceae > Arctium > Arctium minus. Next base: position 110,515,584 of record OX941084.1, read on the forward strand.
ATGTGTATTCGTTACACAGTGACTTAGTGTTACTGACAGGCATGTTAACTGATTCATTAGTTGATTCAGGTGTTACACAACTATTTTGTCTGGATTTGAAAAGATCTGGATGAATATCTTTTGAATTGACGGATCAGAGGCTCCAAGTGAAATACATTTCTTACTACAAGTTTTGATGAAAACGTTGCTCTTTTCCTCAAAAAGGGGGAGAATCTAAAGCTTGAAGAAATGTCCAGTCCATTACATTACAAGACATTGGAGAAGAGAAAATCTAACCAAGAACTGTGAGATCAAAGTATTCTGAAGACATGCTGATTTCAGATAAATTTTCTTTGAAGATACTTTGCTAAAGCATTCTGATCTTAAGAAAGAGATTGCATCTTCTGAGCTGAACAAGAAGACTGAATTGCTAAAATATTTTTAGTAATGATCTTGATCCAAAGGGGGAGATTGTTAGATCACATATCTATTGGATTCAAGATCATCCAAACTGAAGATCCAGTCTGAAACTAATGTCGGAAAATCGACTCTCGATACAAAAGTCTAAGTTGTTTGTAATAAATAGTCAAAGTTAGTTGTTATTGTTATTAGTTAAATTATTTAGATAATATCTAGATATTATATTGTTAGTTGTTAGATAATATCTAATATAGATATTATAGTTTTAATATCTAAGTTTAGATATTAGTTGTTTAGTGTGTTGTAGAATCAATCAACTAAGAAAACACACACAACACACACACTCAAGGTGAAAAACAGAGAACACATCGAGAGCTAAAACCGAACACCAAACCTTGTAATCGTTTGTTATTAATCAAACAGGTTGGTAATCTTGTTATTGTTGTTGTTTTGTAAGAACTTGATATAGTATTGTGGACCGACAATACCAAATAACTCACAGTTGATAATTTCATGTAAAACATATAAACACTTTAAAATGGACATTTTGGCATGTACAACGTTTTCAGAAATCAACTTGAACTCACCTTGCTAGATTTAGGCTAAATCTAGATTTTACCCCAACTTGAGCTTCCTTGAAGAAACTTGAATCCTCAAAGCCAAGACCTCTAAAACCTAGATCCACACATTCCGACCATAAATATTTATATTCAACCATATAAATATCGCTTCCTAAACATTACACATGAAAACCTCAACTGATACCAAAACCCTAACTTCCATAGTTGAAAAATAGAGGATTACCTTAACCATAGATTGAATCCACCAACCAAAACACCTCTAGGTCACTAAAATGGCCTCAAACCTCCAATCTACAAAAGGGAGAACAAGGGTGGATGAAACCCTATAAAACTTGATGGAGAAGATGAAGATGAAGGATTATGGTTCTAACCTCCAAACTTGCTAGATGATGAAGAATCATGTGAATATAGGAGGAAAACCCTAAAAAATGGGTTAGGATTCATTTGGAAGGATGGGGATCGGTTTGGGAGAGAAAGGGGGAGATGTTTGAGGGTTTTTGTGAAAAATGGGGCTGGAGGCCGAGTTTTTCCCTTTTATCAGCACACTGTGTCTCCGCGCGGGTGTTGGTACGGATCAACTCGCGCGAAGGGTCGCGCGGACCTCTGGAGTCCAGACCCTCGCGCGAGTCGTGGCGCGGTCTGATTCACGCAGGGAGTCGCGCGGAATATTGTTTGACATTTTTGTCTTTTCTTTGGCCAAGATTTTAGGGTGTTACAATCCTCCCAACCTTAAAAGAGATTTCGTCCTCAAAATCTGACCCCGACCAAACACCCAACATCGCATTTAGCGAGATCAATTGGTTCCCTATCCAAAAGGGATACCTTCACGATACGTTGCCTCATAAGCGACCCGATTACATGCCGGTTAAGGTTGTCACTGCACTTCTCATAAGAAGCTGCCACACACCCGATCTCAACGTTCAATATATCTTAACGATGACGGGATAAACATCGAGTCCTTATCAAACCACTTTCATATCCTTAAGATCTCGGTTGTCTCCCAACCTTAGGTTGCACATATCACCTTAAGAGTAACTTACGACCTTAACTAGTCCTTTCCATCAAGAATACTCCAAAGCGAACTTTTTCCTTAGATACTTCTAATTCCAACACATCAAGGTCTCCTTGATAATCGGTTTGTACTTAAAGTCTACCTCGATATTCTAACCAAATTTCTCCAATAATCAACACCACCAAATATTTATCGTCCTTTCCCTGGCGAAGTTCTTAACACTAGTTTAGTCTGGTCTAACCCACAATAAATCTGTTTCACCCAAGCTGACACAAGCTCAACGTTTGCAGATAGCGGATCACCCCAAACTCCACGGTTACACAACTCCCATAATGTATTCAAACATCGGTTGACAAATCGGCGAAAGCCCCGCTGTTTACAGGAATACCAATGACCGATCCCTAAATACCAACATCTAATATCCTTAAGGTTACCAGTTAACTTGCAGACGCGCCAAAATCAATGAAAGTGCACTGAGGCACCCCAACGGTCACTGTCCTCCAAATTCGAATGTCGACACCTATCCTCAAAATGTCTACATCGCAACCGTGGATACACCACCATATGTTTTGTAACACCCTCAATTCTGGAAATAACAACTAATTTAAAATTTTCTAAATACATCGATAATTGATTCATCTACAATCACAATTTAAGATTGAACCTCAATACACACATTTCATTCCATACATACAGACTATAATAAGGACGGGTGTTACTAAAACCCAATAACAATCACTATCTTCAAACTACGGAAGACTTCACCAACTACTTACACTTGTGTAAGGCTAAGGCTCAACTCTTCATAGTACTACTAGAAGTGATACGGATGTTTGCACACCTCTAGACATGTGATAATTGAACCTCAAAGCAAGTATACAATGGGATCCAATATCGTCTTCTCAAGTAATACAATGGTAAAATACCGAATATCGCCCCACAGAGATTGGTGTAAAAGCGTAATAAAAGTGTAGTAAAAGAAGAGATTTCAGATGGCGAATTTGAATACTTTGTTTGAGTTGGTTAACAGTGATATGATTAACAGGATATATAAAGATAGAATGGGTGCAAGACTTAAAGTGAGGAGTAAACACAAATTCTGGAGGCCAATGCTATAAGAATGCTATAGCATTAGTTCATCAACAACAAGTTCCACCATGTACTTTAAAGAGTATCCTTCCGGATATCTACCATTGCACTTTTGTTTAGCCTTCAATCAACATATGCCTATGCAAATGTCCGGACCAGTGTGAGTGTCAAATGGTTTCTTTAAAGTATATGGAAAAACAAATGCCTTTGTTTAAGAATCACCCTTCCGAGTTGATTCCCATATCATTCAAGTTGACGTGTTTTAATGGCTCATTCCTGAGTCCACTACTTTAACACTTTGACTAATGATCAACCCGTCAAGAATCAATCAGTTTGAAAAACAAAGATAGCAAGTTCCCTTGCTAGTAACTCTTCCAAGTACACTTCCCGTATCATTCAAACTGACGTGCTTTTTCATGGCTTATTCCTAAGTCCATGGCACTTTCACACTTTAAGAAGTGATCAATTCGTCAAGAAGTGCTTTTGGATTTATAAAACTTAAAATGACATAGTGGAACAATGTTATTGAAGAACAAAGTCCACTAGTTTTTTTTGGTTTACAACCTCCCTTTTTGTCTCATACCCAAACTATAAAATTAGCTACTCATTACGTAATATAAATTGCAATAAAAGTAAATGACATAAATTAAATACATAATGTAAATGACGGTACATAAATGACAGAAAGTAAATGACGGAAATGTAAATGACGGAAATGTAAAAAGCATAAAGTAAAGACAATAAGTAATAACGAAATATAAAGACAAGCAATGCTTAAGCGATGCTGCAGCAACTAAAAAATGAAGAACAAGAATTATAAAATATTTAAGACTTAATATTAAAACTTTATAGAGAGAGAGTCACAATATTAGATCTTCCAGCTGATGGAATACCCAAAAGAGATATGAAGAACAAGAGAATAACCCACCTATTTATACTAAACCAACAATGGCAAACTAGTAATAAAATGGAAACTTAAAATAATAAAAAGGACATAACAACTAAAGTTATAACCAAAGTTATACTCCAACAAAATGCACCTACTTTCAGCCAAAAAAATCGATCTCTAGAATATCAAAAAGATTTGGAAGGGTTAAAAGTCAATATTTCCATTTTCTTCAAAAAGTGTCCTTCAAGCTTCATTTTCAAAACAGTCCCCAATGCTCCAGCATTAACCTGACATTACAATAAACAAAAGATTTTAGGTTGTTTTACGCAAAATAGCAACAATTAGTTAAATAATAAACTTAGCTCCATGAATGAGGAAAATAGAAAATAAGATAAGAAAATGACTCAATTATTTGGGATAAAGAAAAATTTAAATCCTAAAAGATAAGAAAAATACGTAATATGTATTGAAATCTCAATACATATCACAACCTCAAACTTAAAGTTTTGCTTATCCTCAAGCAATAAAAATAAACTAAGGGGGCGTTTGGTTCGCTGGATTCCGCCGGAATCTGGTGGAATTGGAATGGTCAATTCCATTGACCGAATTCCGTCGTGCTGTTTGGTTGCCAAGGGAATGGAATTGAATTCCATGAAATCCTTAAATTAAGGAATTGGTCATTCCATTTGAAAATGGATGGAATTGAATTCCATTCCATCATGGTTTTTCAAAAAGACAAAAATACCCTCCAAACCTTTTCTAACAAGAATTCCATTCTCTCTCTCTCCTCTCTCTCTCTCTCTCTCTCTTTCTCCTCTCCTCTTTCTCTCCTCTCTCTCTCCTCTCTCTCCTCTCTCTCCTCTCTCTCTCTCTCCTCTCTCTCTCTCCTCTCTCTCTCCCCCCTCTCTCTCTCTCCTCTCTCTATCCTCTCTATCCTCTCTCTCTCCTCTCTCTCTCCTCTCCTCTCCTCTCTCTCTCCTCTCTCTCTCCTCTCTCTCTCCTCTCTCTCTCTCTCGACATTTAAAAAATAAATAAAAATAAAAGAAAGGGTATTTTTGTCATTTTTCAGAATTCCATTCCAATTCCTTTGTAAACCAAACAGACATATTCCAATTTATTTGACTAATTACATTCCATTCCTGCCAACCAAACAGTTGGTCAAACCTGAAAACATTTCATTCCAATTCCTTCCAGATTCCAATTCCATTGACAAATTCCATTCCATCAGAAATCATTCTGCGAACCAAACGCCCCCTAAGAAAATGACTCAAAGTTGAAACGATTTCAAGATAATAGCAATAAGTGCGCACAATGTGTAGAATATATCACATACAATTCATAGCCTTTCATAAATCCAAAATGAGACCTTCATAACCAAGTTATGCGTATGAACCATATGCTAACAAGACTCTTTTCTTTGTCAACCATTACACAAACTTCATTTAGGATCACTAGGGCTTGTAGGGTCACTCTTTTTATGGCATATCTTTTCTCACCAAGGCTTTTCTCACACCAATATTCACCAAAATGTTCAATTTTTGGCACTTTGTGCTCTTTTACCCCTATGGTGCATTTTTTCAATTTTTGTGCACCTTTACCCCTATGGGGTATTTGTGGTGTTTTTTTGACATGTGAGATTTGTACACTTTTACCCCTATGGGGTATTTACGGTGTTCTTGTCATGTGAGAGCTTTGCTCTTTTGTATTGACGTGCTTTTCCCATTTTGGGTAACTTGTAAACCCCTCAACCTCAAACTTAGAAGTTGACAATGTCCTCATTGTCTTAGAATGAAGCACAAAATTGTGTTTAAAAGGGTTACAAGTGGCTAAAATGGTGTATGCAAAGAAAGCCTAAATCATCCCCTAAATAAGTGAAGTTTGTGCTAGTCAAAGTATGTCCCAAAAAGAGTAATTCTAGTTCTAGCAAGAACCCAATACTAGGTGAATGTCAAGCAACTATGGATTTATTAGGGATATGTATGTAAAAGATATTAATCATTCTACACATGCAATCTTGCAAATAAAAGAAACCTAAAAATGAAAATTTTATCCCATACTCAAAAACTGAAAATTAAAAACATGGAGACTAAAGAAAACGAGTAAACCTGGCCTACTCATGAGGAGTAGGGTGCGCGGTGCCAACTGTGGATGTGGATGGCAATGCTGCAGCATTAGCTGCTGCCACTTTCTTCAACAGATCTGCCCTTTTCTCCAGCAACTGTTGGTTTTCTTCATGGAGCCTTATACTCTCTGCCTTGATCTCCTTTAACTTTGCTCGCAACCTTCTCACCTTGCTCTTTGTATTGGCTTCCAAATCAACCTTAAGTTCTTTCACTTCTGTTCTGACTTTCTTTTGCCCTTTGTCCACCAATTCGATCTTCATTATCTCCACTTTATCCATGAATTCCCTTCTTTGATCAACCAAGACATTTGGTGTAAACAAGTCTTGTATCATGGTCATTACATCTTGGTTAGTGGTGGTCCCTCCTAAGGCTTTTATGTTCAACATCAACTTGTCTACCAATTTCTTTTCTTGATGAAAATCTAGGGTAGATGGTATGATGACAGGAAATTTTTCTTTTTCTCCTAGAAAAACATATTTTAGATGAGATGAGAGTTGTTTTAACTCAAGATTAGGCGGTGAAACAATGGATGATGTGAAAGGTTTTTGGTCACTATTTTCCAGTAGCTCAAAAGCTACATCATTCACTAAGACAATCTCTTCTTTTCTTAAGGCAAATTCCTCAACATCATTTTCCTCTTCTATGGATAATTCCTCATCATCCTCTCCCTCCAGCTTAAAGGCTTTTCTAACTCCCTCATCATGACACAATGATTCATTCACACTTAAGTTCAAACAATCCTCTACATCATCAGGATATTTCAAGGAATTGAAAACATTAAATGTGACTTTTTGATCTTGAAGCCTCATGGTTAACTCTCCCTTTTGAACATCTATCAAAGTTCTTCTGATGGCTAAGAATGGTCTTCCTAAAATGATAGGAATATCATTATCAGCCTCAAAGTCTAAAATGATGAAATCTGCCGGAAAGATGAACTTATCAACCTGAACTAAGACGTCCTCAATTTTTCCTTTTGGGTAGGCAATGGTCTTGTCAGCCAATTGGAGTGTAACAGTGGTGGGTCTAGCCTCTCCTATTCCTAAGTTGTTGAAGACAGATAAAGGCATGAGATTGATGCTAGCTCCCAAATCACACAAGGCCTTCACAATATCTTTCCCACCTATTGAACAAGGAATGGTAAAACTCCCTGGATCTTTCAGCTTAGGGGGTATTCTATTGGTCAAGAGAGCACTGCATCCCTCAGTAAGAGCAACGGTTTCATATTCAGTCAACTTCTTCTTCTTACTTAAGATGTCTTTAAGAAATTTGGCATAATTGGGCATTTGCTCAATTGCTTCAACAAGGGGTATGTTGATATGCAATTCTTTAAACACATCCAAAAATTTCTTAAATTGCAATTCTTCCTTCTGATTCCTTAACCTTTGGGGAAAAGGTACATAGGGAGGAACTGGTTTTATGATAGCTTTACTTGCCTGTGTTGAGCAAGATGGGTCCTTTATGCCTTTAGGTGTACTCTCTTGTGGGATGGTTGCAACACTACTCTCTAATGTCTTTCTTCTAGGGTCTTCTTTTGGAAATAATAAAGGGTAATCATTTCTAAGAGGGATAGGATTGGTGACAACAGACCCTTGGTGTCCTAGTAGCTTGGGGGGTACTTCATCAACAGGGGGCAATGCTGTAGCATTTGGTTCTGACCTCATGTCTTTTTCAAATTCAGATTTAGTCATTGGTCCAAGTTCTTTTAGCACTGTCTTTGATAATTCCTTACCACTTCTAAGGGTCACTGCTTTAACATGCTCCTTTCCTAAGGCTCTTGGGATTTCCGTGTTACTGGGAAAAGTGTCCATGGCCCTATTGGTCTGGTTGAGTGCGAGTTGACTGATTTGGGTTTCCAAATTCCTGAGTATTGCACTATGCTGATTAAACATAGATTGATTTTGTTGCTGTTGAACTTGATTTTGGGTTTGTTGTTGGGTTAAGAAAGCTTGTGTTTGGGTCATAAACCCTTTCATCATTGTTTCCAAAGAAGATGATGAATCATCTTGTGAAGGTGGGTTGTTTTGAAAAGATGGTTGAGTAGTTTGAAAACCTTGGTAATGATTTTGAGAGCTACTTGCTTGATGTTGTGGTTGAAAATTTAAAATTCCTTGTTGTTTTTGTGTGGGTGGATTTAAACATGGACTGTTCCAAGAAAAGTTCGGGTGTTGTTTCCAACTGGCATTGTAAGTGTTGTTGTAGGGACCGGATCTGTTATGAACATAGTTTATAGATTCAGAATTATGAGGACAATGTTCATAAGAGTGTTCCCCACCACAACAAACACATTGCACCGAGAGTACTGTTGGGATAGGTGTAGTGGCAGCTGGTTGTGCTCCTTGGCCCGAAGTAATGTTTTTAAGCATAGTGGCCATAGAAGTGAGCTGAGATGTTAAAGCAGTATATGCGTCTACATCATGAATGACAGTAGTCCTCTTTTGCGTTTGGGCACATGGATCAACCCAATGTCCATGGTTTGATGAAATCTTTTCTAGAATTTCATACCAGTTATTGTAGGTATTGGCTGTAAAGGCCCCTCCTGATGTCGCGTCGAGCATTTGTTTAGCCATGGGGTTTAACCCATTGTAAAATGGCTCAAGTTGAATACAGTAAGGAATGCCATGGTCAGGGCATTTCCTTAACAACTCCTTAAACCTTTCCCATGCATCCGGAATTGCTTCATCGTCCATTTGTTTAAACATGCAAATTTCGTTTCTGGACTTGGCATTACGGGTAGGTGGAAAATATTTTCGCAAAATTTTTTCAGCCATGTTGCTCCATGATGGTACAGAACCAGGTGCAAAAATTTTTCAGCCATCGTTAGATACCCCAGGGATCAGAAATGCATCGGTGATATCCATAAAAGATTTTAAATGAGAATGAGGATCCTCCGATGGCATTCCAGAAAATTGTCCATTTGTTTGCAACATATGGAACATGATAGGTTTGAGTTCAAAATGGAGGGCATTTATATGGGGTCTAACTATTCCTGAATTTAATTGCTCAAAATCAGGTATAGCATAGTCCATAATTTTTCCCTCTTTGGAATTCGCAAGATTAATGATGTTTGGAATCTCGTCCCTATGTTCATTGTTGCCATTTGACTCTGTATCCTCATTATTATTATTATTAACTCCATTAATTTGTTCTTCTTGCTGAAAAGGATGTTCTGGCGGGTTTCCAAAAATGGATGGTGCATCATGAAATATTGGTTGTCTTTGTGGGTTTTCTAGAAGATGTTGCCTAGGCCCTCTATTCTCAAAACCTGGTGGTGGTGGTTCCATGATGGGAGGGTCTAAAATTAATGAAATTGTTTGTGACCTTCTTCTAATTCGGAATGTTCTTTCAATGTCCGGGTCAAATTCAAATAATTCTCCCCGTGGTATTCTTGGCATACACCACTTCCAAAATGAGAACGAAAAGGTGTTAGAAAAATCAAATCTTTTAAGAAACTTTTAAAAACTTTTAGCGAGCCAATCCCCGGCAACGACGCCAAAAACTTGATACGGATGTTTTCACACCTCTAGACATGTGATAATTGAACCTCAAATCAAGTATACAATGGGATCCAATATCGTCTTCTCAAGTAATACAATGGTAAAATACCGAATATCGTCCCACAGAGATTGGTGTAAAAGCATAATAAAAGTGTAGTAAAAGAAGAGATTTCAGATGGCGAATTTGAAGACTGTTGGGAACTGAAGATGTGACCAAGTCATTAATGCTGCTAGTTCAGAGTTAGTACTGCCAGAGGATCATAAAAAGTTAATACTGCTAGGTATTACTACTTCTAGTAGAATTAATACTGCTAGTCAAAGTTAGTGCTGCTTGAACAAAGTTAGTACTGCTTAGCTAGTTAGTACTGCTAGTGGTTAGTGCTGCTTAGTAGTTAATACTGCTAAGACTCAGTTAATGCTTCCAAGGTGATTAATGCTGCTTCTGAGATAATTTGAAGATAATGTTGAAGAGATCGCGTCTGGAGATAAACATGGAAAGCTTGAAGATAATTATGAAGATTATTTTGAAGATCTTTTTATGTTTAGTAATTATCTTTTATTCTTCAATATATGTATAGATTTGTTTAGAATAGCAAAGCAATTTTTTTTTGAGAATAGTTCTAAGTTTTTGTTCTAGAGAGAGAATCAACCTCAAGTCATCGTTCCTAATTCTAGAGAAGTAGAATTCGTCTTGAAAGAGTCTGTTCTTCAAGATTGAGGTTGTGAGTGAAAAGCTTGTAACTTGAATCATTAAGTAAAGTTTGCAAGTTGTGATTCATACTGTTTTTCTGTTCATTGAATATTAAAGTGTTTTTCCGCAACTTCTTTAATATTGTTTCTGAGTGTTCATAATTCTTGTTGAGAATTCGATCCTGACAAGTGGTATCAGAGCCTGTTCTCTCAGAAACATTCATTCATTCATCATGGAAAACTTTGCAGAATCAAACAGTACTCTTGTCTCTAAGGTTCCAATGCTCAAACCCAATGAGTTTGACATGTGGAAGATCAGAATCAGGCAATACATTCTCCTCACTGACTACTCAATGTGGGATGTCATTGAGAATGGCCCCTCTACTGAAGGTCAGATTGGACCAGATGGGAAAAGATCTCCACCAAAGACAGATGGTGAGAGGAAGATCAGACTGACAGAGATGAAGGCCTTGAGCACTCTGCTCTTGGCCATCCCCAATGAATATCAACATCAATTCTGCAACTCCACTGATGCTCAGATTCTCTGGAATGCTCTAGAGAAAAGATTTGCTGGAACTAAGAGCACCAAAAGAAATCAAAGGGATGTTCTGAAGCAGCAGTATGAGAACTTCACTTCTTCAAAGAATGAGTCTATGACTCAAACTTTTGACAGGTTTAACAAGCTGATTGGTGAACTGGCTACTGTTGGAGTGAAGATGGAGCAAGATGATATCAACAGGAAGTTCCTCAGATCTCTTGGGGATGAATGGACTATGTACACTGTCTCATATAGACAGAGTGACAATCTGGAAGAGAAGGAACTAGATGATCTGTATAATGATCTAAGAGTTTTTGAATCTGAGGTAGAAGCTAAGAAGAAGCCCACTGGGTATATTCATAATGCTGCACTTCTATCAGCATCCACTGATACTACTGCCAACCCTGAAGCAGTTATTGCTGCTAGTGGAGTGAATTCAGAAAAAAGGCACTAAAACTGTCTTTGAAGCCTTTTTGTCCAGTCACAACAACAACTCCTTCATTAATGATGATCTGGAACAACTTCACCCTGATGATCTGGAGGAGATGGACATTAAATGGCAGATGGCCATGTTATCTATGAGGGTGAAGAAGTTTATTAAGAGAACTGGGAGGAACAACTTCTCTCAAAGAAGAGAAGATTGAGCTGGTTTTGACAAGACAAAGGTGGAATGCTATAAGTGCCACATGAAGGGACACTTTGCTAGAGAGTGCAGAAGTGGTGTGCCAAATAACAACCACCAACAAGCTCAGAATGGAGGCTACAATCAAAACAAGAACTCTGCTCAAGCCCTTGTTTCTCAACAAGGAATGGGGTTTGACTGGAGTGACCAAGCTGAGGAAGCCATTCAGAATCAAGCTCTTATGGCAGAGGTGTCTGATCTCCCCTCTGAGGTAATTTCTAATCTTTGTACTCAATCTTGCATAGACACTGTCAAAAGGTACAGGGATCACAACCAAAACATGTGTGATGACCTCAAAAGGTTAGAAAAGGACATAAGAGATTATGTGTTGATAGTTGAGAGGTTTGAAGAACAAATCAAAGGCTTCCAAGCCAATGAACTTCAACACTCTTATGACACAAACTACTGGAAGTGGGAAAAGAATGAGTTAGAGACCAAACTGTCTAAGTCCAAAGAAGAGAATGATAAGTTGAAAGAAGAACTAGCTAAGGTTAAGCTTGATGTAGAAAAGTTTTCATATGCTTCAAAAGCAATGGATTCTCTTCTAAAGGCTCAGATTCATGATAAGATGAAGTATGGTGTTGGATACAACAACACACCCTGATAAAGTCCAATCAAATCATTATAAGAACACAATCAAGAACAATGAAAATCAAAGAGGAAATCACAAGTGTATTGATATCACAAGTGAAAGGGTTACAAGGTTTCTCTCAAAAGATTTTCACTCAGATTACAAAAAATGACTAGTTATCTTCTAAACAAAACAAGGAAGACCTATTTATAGGTCAAACAAGAAATAAAGGAAAGCTAACAAAAGTCAACACAAATGATCTAAACTAAAATACAGTAACAATCTCCCCCTTTTAGATCATTTGACAATTTTGCTCTGGTCCCATCTTCTAAAGCAGATTCTTCTGATTCCAAGGTATGCTTCAAACCTCCCGATGTATTCTCTGAAATCAATCTTCTTGTTGATCTCTTCTAGCATAGCTTCCATGTTAAGAGACTCAACAGTTCTTACAGCTTCATTCTTTCTAAATCTTTCCTGCTCAGACAGAAATAATTTATCTTCAAGCACTTTTCGCACATACTTCAAAGTACCATCTGAATACTTAGCCAATTCTGATGCTCGCATGAACTGCTTCTTGTGAGTCTTGGTGTTAACATACATCACACCCAACTCTGGATATTTGGAGATCTGAAAAGGCTCTAGAATTCTGATCTTAGGATGGTTGAAATTTGGTGCCAGCAGGTTTACTCTGTTCTGATTGGTTTCAATGCCAAGCTGAAAGTCAAATGAATAAGCATTGTAGATACTCCTTGTCATAAATCTTTTAATAGCATCCAAAGCATAAGCAACAGCTTGTGACCTCCTTCTGTTTCTCCTGTCTCTGAATTCATTCACAATGAACATAATGTCTGAGATGTTCAAGTTGTCAAAATCAGCTTCAGTAAAGGTACTGATCTGTATGTCTTTCCTTTGAACTGTGAACTTTGGATAGTAGACATTAAGAACCTTGCAAATATGAACATTTTGAACCTGCATAATCTCTTGTCTTTTAGCAAATGGGGACATTCTGTTCTGAGTCTTCATAAATCTGATATAGTTGGCCTGATAAACCTTGTCTCTATCTCCAACACCATAAAAACAGGCTTCATCAACAGGCTGCAGAGAAGAAACAAAGATTTTGGTTGACTCTTCCAGAAACGGTACTTTAAGTGACTTTCTAATGATCTCAATGAACTTTAAAGAGTCTCCTTCAACATCATATCCAGTATATGGAACAGCACCAACTCTTACATCTCCTTTGAACGTCACCTTTCCCAAATTGCTGATTTCATAAATGAAGAGCTCTTCTGCTTGCATTGTTTCAAGTTCTGGACCATGAGCTTTAGAGAATTCTTCCACTTCCATAGGAGTAACAAAAACAGGATTTGGCTTTAACTGTATAGAGGTTTCAGCTGCACTTAAAATCTTTGGACTATCTGGGTTTCGAATGTAAGGAAGTGCACTTTCTTTTGCTCTGGCTGTTTCTTCTTCCTCTTTTCTTAAACCAGCTTTAGCTTCTCTGATTATCTGCCTTTTCTCCTTTTCTCTTTGTTTTCTTTCTTTGTACAACTTATTCTTGAAGTCTTGAATATCAATAATGATTGGCCTTTCTTCTTCAAGATCTTTTGGTTTGGGCTTTGGGGTAGGAATTCTTGATCTTTTTGACTTTCTGGGTTTGTCAGCTTTTGGTTTTTTGCTTGGGTTGATCAGCTGGTTGTTCAGAATCAAAATCTTTAGGCAAAGGAAGAGCAACTCTTGGTTCATAATCATCAATGGTTTCAGGGACAGAGAAGTTTCTTGTGGGAGAGACTATCGGAATCGCTGTCAAGATCTCGTCTTCATCAAACAGTCTGTAAGAAGGTGGGGTATAATCAATGGTACCAGCAAACTGTGCAACCTCCACAACTTTGGCTTGTTGAACTGGAAACGTTTGATCAAGATCTACAAACTCTTCATCTTCAAGATCATCAAAATTTTCATCTAAAGTTTCTCCAAACAAGTCATCCAGCACATTCTCTCCTTGACTCAGATTTCCTTGTGCAATTGAATTCTTTACAAATTCTTCAACAGTAACTGAATTCTCTGGATCAGGTCCATCACTTTCAATATTATGCTCAATAACGTTCATTCCTTCCTCCTTAACTTTCCAGTAACCGTCATACCTAGCAGCCTGTTCATCATCATCACTTTCATAGTCGTCTAGGTTGACAAAGTTATCAGTATTAACTCCTAACATCTGCATTACTTCCTCAATAGTGGCAATCACAGGCTTTTCAACCCTTGATTCCGTATTATCATAGATCATCAATTCAACTTCAGCAGCTTTTGGAACATTCTCTTCCATTTGTTCATTTTCTGACTGTTCTCCATGAATAGTTTCAGCTACTTCAGTCCCCTGTTCCTCATCAGTAATAATAACAGTTTCTTCTGCAGTTTTCAGTCTCTTGTTCATCTCCCCCTCATGATCTTGATCAAAATCACGATCATGTCTTTTCTTTAAAACTGCATCAGATTGAGCCTTGCAAGAAAGTTGGACTGCTGTGGTTAGATCCTGTAAGTGCTTCTCTACCGAATCTTTGAACTGATTGAACTGAGATTGTGTAACATAATCTACTTGAACCTGAGGAACAATTGGTTGGGATTGTTGCCTCAGTAAACCAATAAGATCTGCTTCGGCTTGATCTGCTGGAGCTTCTGATAACAGTTGGGCTAGAAGTAGAGATTGCAGCTCAGAAACTGATTGAACTGGTGGTGGTTGTGTAACAGATGGCAGTGGAACTGTTTGCTCAGGCTCATCAACAACTGGATTTTTTCCTTTCAACATCCTCATCACCTTTCCAATCTCTTCCTCAAACTTTTCAGATGCCTTACTCATCTCCGACTGAAATTTCTGCGATAAAGAGGTTTCAACGACCTTTAGGGCGTCATTGAGAAATTCCCTTGAAACGAATTCGGGTAACGTAACACTGGGGCTACTCAAGCTTCCCGTTAACACAGCTGTTGAAGATACAACAGTGTGGCCTGTGCTCAAAGCTGGCATGACGTTAGCAATGACAGGACTTCCACCTGATCCTTGTAGTCCGGATTGCGGATCTACTACAGATGTTCCGACCGGGTCACTAAGACGACCGGTGATAGCAGATATAATTGGTTGTGTCCTAGGAAGAAAAATAGATGTAACAATTGGCTCTAGACTCAATGGTGCACTGACAGAAGTCAAACTCGGGGGCAACTGAGTTCTTGTTTCAATACCTGCCATTTCCGAGTGAAAGGCAGATAGAGTTTGTGCTAATTCCCCGTGAAAAGTTGAGACTATAGCCTGTTGAGAGGCAATAGAATGGCTGGCTGAGGTGTGCATATGCATTAGTGGGCGACTAATGTCTGTTTCAATACCTCTTGCTCGCAACACATGCGGCGAGGTAGTGGATGTGGCTACCCTTCTAGAATGGTAAGTTCGAATACACACACTCTCACCATGTTCTTTTTCTACATTCACACTAGTCCTCACATTTTCTGAGTTTTCAACTAATACTCCCTCTTCCTGCCTTATAACTCCAGAATCAGAAACAATATTCTTGATTATTGAATCAACACCTTCCAAGTCAAGATCTCTTGCAGTAGAACCAAGACTTTGGTGTAATGAAACATTTTCCAAAAATCCAAAACTATGACCCAAGTTATCATCAGTATTAACATTTTGCTCATTTCCTTGATCTGCTGCATCCTGTGCTGATGTTGCTGAAGGTACCGAAGTACTAGAAGAACTTGCTTGTCCAACCGATATTGTTTTCTCAGAGTTCTGACTTTCATTGGGATTCTCTTCCTGACTGCCCAATTGAGGAATGATGGCAATCTCAGGTTGAGATGTAGGAATCACTAAATGCGTGGCAGATTGTGCCTGTGTTCCCACACCCTCCAGTACAGAAGTCCGACCCACTCCTGAACCCCTCTCTATATTTTCTCTCTACTCGCTTTCCCGTTCAACTACTCCCTTAGTATGTTGAACCCTCACTGACTCCGCTCGACTAACAGGTTCTGAGTCCTGGGTAGGGATCTCCGGTTCTGGCAATCCCATGGACTCCCTATATTGCCTAACACTCAGAGCATTCTGATCGGCATAAGCAAGTAGTGCAGCAGGAACTGGCATCTCAAAAAGGAAGGATTGCTTCTACTTTTGAAGATGAGTCATTTCATTTTCTGGGGTAGTTTCATGATGTGATCTCTTTGGAACATCTCGGTTGGATCTCAAAATGCCTCGGATAATAATTTGTAAAAATCTCTGATAAGGGACATATTTTGGCTTCTTTGTATGTCTCTTGCTCATAACTTTCTCATACAGTTCAGTCCAGATGGCCACAGCATAATCAACATGCAGATCATAAATGATGGCATGGAACAGTCTTAGAGTATGAATATTTGTATTGTCGTGCCCAGAGTGTCGTGAAGTCAAGCACTTGTTGATCACTGAGAAAAACTGATAGTAGAATGGTGGCAAGTTTGACTTCCGAAAGTCACTCATCTTTGTAAGATTTCCAACATAACCAAGAGCACGAATACCAGCAAACATTTCATGATCAGACGGATAAGGATCAAAAGTTGTCTTTCCTTCTCTGGAATCTGGCAAAGGTAGATCAAGAAGCAGACGAAGTCTTTGAAAGGTTAGAATGGATGTGAAGTTGTCAATGCGAATGGTGAAATGCTTTCTGTTGCCTTGCACTACATGCTCAATTGTTCTCCATGCTTGTTGTAAATAGATCATTGGCACAGTAGCAGTTGTAGTTAAAGCAGTACAGATTGGATGGTTTTTCAGTATCTCCTTTATTACTGGCTTGACCATGAGATTTTCAAATATTACATGATGATTATTTGGTGACAAAGAAAGATATTCTTGAGGATTGATCAATTGAAGATCAGGATTAGCATCAACTGCAGAAAAATGAGATCGGGAAGAAGGCATGGGCATTTCCCGTGAAACATTTGGATCATGTTCATCCATCTGAACACTTTGGTCATGAAAATTTTCTTCCGCCATTGATTTCCTGCAAAATCATAAAATGTATTGGATAAAATCCAATATGTCAGTATAGCTCCAAAAACCTGTTTTTTTAAAAAAAAATTGAAGTACAGAACAATGTACTTGATATCTTGCAAAGAAAGCACAGTAAGTTGCAGAAAACAAATTGCAACTTTGAATGAACAAACTTACACAACAACACACAAAAAAAAAAAACTTAAAAAAAATTGACACTAACACTTTATATTTCGAATTTGTTCCGTCAAATTAATGTTGTATTAAAAAAAATCATACTGATTTTGCAAAGGTACCCAAAAACTTTTGACTTTTTGTTTGAAATATTTTGAAATGAACTCCAACACACAAACTTTGTAATATTCTTCTTATTTGAAAATATTTTGAAATTCAAATTCAAACTGATTTTCAAAACTCAAATTTTGCACCTTATTTCAAAAATGATATTTATGCTTCTTTTAATCTTGAACATCATGAATAAGGATTATGAATTTATGCGTTCATCCTTTGAGTCCAGATTAGAGTTTATCAGAATATCAGGTCAATTCCAGAGTATGGGTTGAGTTCTTTTCAGTCCAATATGAACAATGGTTCTGTTCATTCCAAAATCAGTTCGGTTCAAACAAATCCAATAGTTATGGAAACCTGCAAAAATCAATATATAAAGCAATCCCAGATTCTATCAAATATGATTTTCAATACTAACATTATTTTGAAAGAACAAATCCAACATTTTAGTGTTCTGTCAATTTTCAGAAAATGAAGATGAACAGTCAAGAACAAGAATCGATAATACTAAAAAAAATCTAAACCCTAGAATCGATGAAACAAGAAACAAACAATCAAATGATGATAAAAATAACCACCTGCACTTGAATCTTCGAAGAAAAGAACTGAAAAGTCGAAAATCGCAAGAAAATCAGAGAGAAAAATCGCTAAGTGCTCAAACCCGCAAGTTGAAAATGAGAGAGAATGAAGCTGAACACATATATATACTCGACAAAACTCGCTAGTCAAATAACTCGCAAGTCACTATTCATTCACAGAACTCGCAAGTCAAAGAACTCGCTAGCTACTGTTCATTCATAGAACTCGCAAGATACTGTTCATTTAAAAAAAATTTGCACACAACGCACGATTTGAGTTTTTCTTCTCTCATATCAACAAAAACAAGGTATTTGTCTCAAAAATTGACAAATAGGTGTGTGATTTTCACTTAAGAAACAATTTAAGTGAAAATTTTGTGAAACTCGCAAGCCTAAGAAATAAGAATGATGAAACTCGCAGGCTGAAGGAACTTTGTCGCCAAAACTCGCAAGTAACGCCTTGCGCGTTTCTGAAACTCGCACGCCTCTATCAGCGCGTTTAAAGAAAACTCGCTAGCTTTATCATGCGCATTTTCCAAACTCGCTAGCTTCAGCTTGCACGTTTTCCAAACTCGCTAGCTTCAGCTTGCGCGTTTAAGCTATGCGTAGTGCTTTGCGCGTTTCCTTACTTAGAAAAATTTTGAGAAAATTGTTCAGAAAATGAAATCTTTCCAAAAATGAAAAAGTTGACTTTCCCAAAATAGCCTCTTTTCAAAAATTTGACTTTTTAGCAGAAAATCAGTATTTTTCTCAAGAAAAACTTTTCGAACTTTTCAGAACTTTCAAACTTACAGACTTTTCCATTAAGCTCCCCCTTGAGGTATGCACACATCTTTATTTCTCCCCCTTGATTTTTGCTGTTAAGCACAAATCATGAAGTACGAGTTCTGACCTGATATGATCAGAAGTCATAGTCCAGTATATAAACCTGTAAAACAGATAAATCTTTGGTTCTCATTGAACATGAGTCCAGGTTTGTTAATAATATCTAGCTTTTTGAAATTGAGTAAATGAATTACAAAAACAAACCAGATGTAAAGAAACCCTCAGAAATATAAAGAATGATGTAACTATTCATTAAGGTTCAACATACCAAGTTTGCTGATTAGAAAATTAAATCTCTTTTCATCAAGAGGTTTTGTAAATAAATCAGCAACCTCAAGATCAGTTGAAACAAAATGCATTTCTACATCACCTTTTTCAACATGGTCTTTAATGAAGTGATACCTGATATCTATGTGCTTCGTCTTTGAGTGTTGTACAGGATTTGATGTGATGGCTATTGCACTCTTAGAATCACAATAGATTGGTACCTTATGGAATGTATATCCATAATCTCTCAGCTGGGTTCTCATCCACATAACCTGTGAGCAGCAGCTTGCAGCCGCGACGTATTCCGCTTCAGCTGTAGATGTGGATACACAATTCTGTTTCTTTGATGACCAGCTGACTAGTTTATCTCCTAGATAATGACATGCTCCAGATGTACTTTTCCTATCTAATTTATTTCCTGCATGATCTGCGTCAGTATATGCAATTAATTCAAACTTGGAATCTTTTGGATACCAAAGGCCCAAATTCGGAGTGCCTTTGAGATACCTCAAGATTCTTTTGACAGCAGACAGATGTGACTCTTTAGGATTTGCCTGATACCTTGCACAAAAACATGTTGCAAACATAATATCTGGCCTACTTGCTGTCAAATAAAGAAGAGATCCAATCATGCTTCTGTAGATATGTTGATCTACTGATTTTCCGGAGATATCAACATCTAATAAACTGCCGGCTTGCATGGGAGTCTTCATAGGTGAAGTAGAGTTCATGTCAAATTTCTTCAACATGTCTCTGATATATTTAGCCTGATTTATAAAAATCCCTTCCGGGGTTTGCTTAACTTGCAGGCCTAAGAAAAATTTGAGTTCACCCATCATTGACATTTGAAAACTCTTTTTCATGATGTTTTCAAATTCTACGCACAATTCCTGTGAAGTAGAGCCAAAAATTATATCGTCAACATAAATTTGTACAAGTATTAAATCCTTACCTTTCTTTTTGAGAAAAAGAGTAGTGTCGATTGTACCTTTCCGAAAACCTGACTCAGTTAGATAGACTGAAAGCGTTTCATACCATGCTCTTGGCGCTTGTTTTAATCCATACAGTGCCTTATCAAGAACATAGACATGATCTGGAAATTTCGGATCCACAAAGCCTTCAGGTTGACTCACATAAACTTCTTCATGAAGAATGCCGTTGAGAAAAGCAGACTTCACATCCATTTGATAAACTTTGATATTCTTGTGAGCCGCATAAGCAAGAAATATCCTTATGGCTTCAATCCGAGCGACTGGTGCATAGGTTTCGTCATAATCAATCCCTTCTTGTTGATTGTACCCTTTTGCAACCAGCCTTGCTTTGTTTCTTATGATAATTCCAGCCTCATCCTTTTTGTTTTGGAAGACCCACTTTGTTCCAACAATTGATTTGTCTTTGGGTCTTGGTATCAATCTCCACACTTTGTTTCTTTTGAACTCATTCAATTCATCCTGCATTGCATTTATCCAATCTGGATCCTTTAAAGCTTCTGACGGCTTCTTTGGTTCACTGATGCTCAGAAAACTTGAAAGCATGCAGAAATTGGCTGTTGCCGGTGGAAAAACAGATCTGGTAGTTACTTTAGCAGACGGGTCACCAATTATGTTTTCTGGAGGATGATCCCTTGTCCATTTGTGTGAGCTTGGTAATACATCAACCTCTGTTTGATTATTAGAAGAATCAAACTCATCTTGTATTGCTGGTTCTTCAGAAGTTGAATTAATTTGAATTTCTGATTCTTCTGAAGAAGCTATAATTGGACTTGATGTGTGTTGCAATGGAACAGCTTCTGCAGTGGGAGTTTCCAACACATTTCCTTCAGATGTAGATGGAATATCTTCACTATTTGTTGAAGTTGTGTTGTCTGAAACTTCCTGTACTTGAGATGTAGAAGCTTCTCCATTATCTTCAAAGGGTCCGGATATATCTGCAGTGGTATTAGATGTATCAGTGATAGGTATGTCATTTTGATCTTGTATGTTCTGAAATTCATCAAAAGCATCATAAAACAGTAAATCTAAATCTGAATCAGTCAAAGATTTAGAAATCTCAGTCTGTTTTGAAGCAGGTTCCACACTGGATGATGTGGAAGCTTTGTCTTTTTCTTTAGATCCGAGTTCTGAACTATTTTGTTCAGAAGTCTTTGTCTGTCTTTCATCAAAGGTTACGTTTGCACTTTCGATCACCGTCTTCGTTCGAGTATTGTAGACTCTGTATGCTTTGGACTGGAGAGAATACCCAATGAATATCCCCTAATCGGCTTTTGGTTGAAATTTAGATAAGTTCTCTCGATCATTAAGAACATAGCACCTGCAACCAAACACATGAAGAAATTTGACATTAGGCTTATGACCATTAATCAATTCATAAGAGGTTTTATTAAAACGTTTATTGATAATAGTCCTGTTTTGTGTGAAGCATGCAGTTGCTACAACCTCAGCCCATAGAAACATTGGTAGCTCTGAATATGCCAACATTGTCCTTGCAGCCTCAACCAAAGTTCTATTTTTACGTTCAACAACTCCATTTTGTTGAGGTGTCATCACAGCAGAAAAATTATGTGATATCCCAACAGATTCTAGAAATGTTTGCAAGGTAGCATTCTTGAATTCTGTTCCATTATCACTTCTCAGTTGCTTTACGGGGCTTTGCATCAGAACTTGAATCTTCTTGATGAACTTGATGATTAGATCAGGAGCCTCAGATTTCTGTCTTAGAAACTCTAGCCAAGTATACCGAGAAAATTCATCCACCATCACTAATATGTATTTCTTTTCGTTGATGGATTGAGTTCTCATAGGTCTACACAAGTCCATGTGAATTAGCTCGAGACACTTATTACAGTTTGATAACATCTTTAATTTGTGTGAACTCCTCTTCATCTTTCCTTTTGCACAGGCTGAACAAAGTATGTCTTGTTCAATCTTCAATTCAGGAAGTCCAGTCACTAACTGTTGTGTCCTCAGCTTGTTTAAATCACGAAAATGTTGATGAGAAAGTCTCCGATGCCACAACCAACTTTCCTCTGTTGATGTCTTTGAGATTAGACATACAGGCTTTGAAGCTTTCAGAGTTGGAAAGTGAACACTATATAACAATCCCATTCTACCAGCTTTAATCAGTTCTGCTCCACTTTGATCTTTAATGTAGCAAAAATCCGCATCAAATTCTATCTTGCATTTCTTTTCTGCAAATTGGCTTATGGAGAATAAATTGTAAGCCAAACCTTCCACATACAGAACCTTTGATATTGTGATCAAACTATTCTTGATAGTCCCATAACCTCTGACGTATCCTTTCATCTCATTCCCAAAACTTACTGTACCTACGTAATGATCTACGTAGTCGAACAGCAGGTGTTTATGCGCTGCCATGTGTCTTGAAGCTCCAGAATCAATGATCCACACATGACACGCCTGAAATCAAAAATCACTTAACTTTAGGTACCCATATGAATATGGGTCCTTTATTGTTAGTACTCTTGACAGTATTTAAAGTCGCTGATGACCCTTTAATTTTCCATTCAAATCTTGGTCCTTTTGGTGGAGTTTGTGTTTTTAGCTTAGCTTTTGGAATCCATTTCCACACAAACTTCACATCAGCAAGTTTATTAACACGAAAATCATTATTTTTTCCTTTTTAAAGAATAAATCTCAGCATTGTTGGCTTTAAAATGATTAAGAGATTTTATGTTCTTTAATTGGATATGTTTATTTTTCTTTGAAGGCTTTTGTTTCCAAGAAAATGAACTACTAAGACAGTATGAACATTGCAATTTAGTAGTAGCTTGCGTCAACAACTCTTTTCGGGAAAAGATATTCGTTTTATTGAAATTTTGTTGTTTGACAGAAGAACAAGCATTATCTACTCTACTACATTGACATTTATCCATTTCATTCACAGTCTTTTCCACTACAGTCTTCTTTTGCTCCAAACAGTCTTTCTTCACAGTTTCATCTGAAATAGAAACAGATTTAGAAATGTTAACAGATGGTACAGAAAGATATTCAGATTCAGATGAAGACTCACATTTGATCACAGAAATTGGAATATCTTTATCAACAACAACCATTTTTTGCAAAGATTCATTTTGATTAAAGCTTGAGTCTAGTTCCATCCCAAAATTTTCATTTGCGTCTTCCAATTCAAAAATTGTGTTGTTGAGAAAAGAGATTTGCCTTTGTAAAACTTCAATTTTATCCAAGGCTTGTTGATATTCAAGATCAGAAAATTTAGAAGTACAAACGGAATTAGACTTATCAGAAATGACACTTTCATTTTTATCTTCTAAGATTGAGCAGGTCAAGACAATTTCAGAATTTTCAGAATCAGAATTGTTAGAATTTGAATTAGATCTTGAAGACTCAGGTTTTTCTTTAAAGATATTTTCATATTCTACAAACGAATCCTTGTTACTTTTGTAAGAAGTATTCAGTTCATCATATGAAAATTTAACAGATTTAAAATACTGAGTTTCTAATTCAGTTTCAATTTCTGTCTTTTCTTCTACTGTCTTTTCCTTTTCTGTATTAGGAAATTCAGGCTCAGGAGTCTTAGGTTTTACAAATGTTTCTATGATGTGTGGAATTAAAACAATTGGTTCATCACCCGACTTTTTAAAATTATAAAGATTTTCGGGTGCCTTTTTCAACACATCCACATCAGAGATACCTAAACCTGGTTTTGCTTTATAGAAACGAGTGTCTTTCTGATTGTTAGTTAGAATTTTAAGAGTCTGTTCCGTTTGACCTCTTTTGTAATTTAGATCTTCCAATTCCTTGATCTTTGTGTAAGCTTCCGTCCTGTCTTTCAAAACAATATCATATTGAATTGTTAGATCAAGATTTTTTTCTTTTAAAGACATGATTTCTTTTTGTTGTTCAGAAATTCTTGTTTGAAGTTTGATTATATCCAATTTCAGAACATTTTTCTCTTCTTCTTTTTCTTCAGCCAAGATTTTGAAGATGTAAGCCTGATCTTGATGTCCTTGTATTGTACTCCTTTGTTGTTTGAAATCTTTCTTTAATTTCAAAAACATAGATTTCAACTCATTGAGCTCGGATATCAAGTTCATTGCTTCATCATCATCATTTAAGAATTCAGAATTATCAGAAAAATTAGAATGAGAATTTACCTCAGAATCTGACTCATCATTCAAATGTGCCATTAAGTTGTAATGGACTTGAGTCAGATTCGCTTTAGCAACCTCAGTCTCTTCATCATCGTCGGAGTAGCCAAGCCATATCTCATCTTCTGCCTTTAAAGTTGTGCCCTTTTCCAAAGCTTTCGCCAATTGAGCCTTTTTCTTGTAATACTCGTAATTCTTGACACGCTTCTCTGGACAGTCCTTGATAAAGTGACCGGGCTTTCCACAGTTAAAACATTTATCCGACTTTTCTTTCTCTTCTTTCTTTTCTTCTTTTCTCTCCTCTTTCTTCTCTTTCTCTTTCTTTTCTTCAAATCTGTCTTTATGCTTGCTATACTTGTAGGAATCGAACTTCGGATTGTTATAAAATTTCTTCCGACCAAATCTTTTATGGAAGCTAGAAGTCAGAAGTGCAAGCTTTTCTGCAAATTCATTCAATTCATCATCAGAATCATCTGAAACATCATTCTCTGAACTGTCTGAACTGTTGACCATGCTGGTGATCAGTGCTTTCTTTTTCAAACTTTTTCCCGAACCAGAACTTGATTTAACTGTCTTTCCCTTGTCTTGAGCAATTAGAGCCAAAGAGTCTTCTACCTTCTTTTGTTTGTCCTTTAACTGAAGTAACTCTTTATTCACAGAAGCTTGCTCCTTTATCTTGTCCTCATGTTGGTTTAAAGCACAGAAAAGATCATTCAGCTTTTCTTCATCCATGTCTTTATTTATCTGCATTTGAATAGTGTAGACATCCCACTCTGGCTGAAGATTCTTGATAAACTTGAAGTTTATTTCAGATTCAGACTTTTGAACTCCGTTTCTTCTTAAATCATTTAGAATGATGTTGTAGCGATCATACGCTTCCCTCAGAGATTCTCCTTCTTTTGCCTTGAATCCTTCATAAGCATTTATACTCTGATTCCTTTTAGTCTTGACAGATTTTGCTGATCCCATGAACTGTTTTTCTAGCTCATCCCAAATGTCCTTAGCAGATTCCCGGCTATCAACACGGTTGAAAATATCATTAGGAATGGCCATAATCAGATATGTCAACGCAGTTGCATCCCTTTCCACTAACTCCCTATCAGTGTCACTGTATTGAATAGGATTTCTAGCTACAATCCTTTCAGGAATTTCAGGATTATTACCAGTAGCAGGAATTCTTGCAACTGTCACATGTGGAAAATGTGGACCATTTAGAATCGAATCCATTAATTTATTATCTTGATTATTGAAGAAATTAATCATCCTTGTCCTCCACTGTGAATATTCATTAGCTTGAAGAACCGGTGGTTTGGATTTCGAACCCATACTGAGTAGATCTCTAGACATGATTGTGACTGAAATATGATTTGAAATGATCGTTCAAGAAGTGCAGATTACACTCGGTGTGTAAAAATACTGATCAGATTTGAATCAACAGACAAACATTGACTAAGTACTCAAACTCCCAGACCACAGAATTGCTTGAAACTCGCAGACCAATAAACTCGCACAACACTGTTTTGAGAAAAACTCGCAGGCCGAGGAAACTCGCAGAGTACTGTTTCGAAGAAACTCGCTAGCTGAATCGTGCGCGTTTTATGAAACGCGCAGGCAAACGCGCAGACAAACTCGCAGGTAAACGCGCAGGAAAACTCGCAGATATACGGAACTCGCTGACTAACTTACGCGTTATAGAAACTCGCTGATTTCGACTAGCACGTTATGGAAACTCGCTAACTTCGACTAGCGCGTTTGAGGTCGAATCTCCAACTTGCGCGTTCTAGAGACTTGCGCGTTCTAGCGATGAACGTGCGCGTTTCAAGAACTCTGCGTGTTCTTGGGAAGAACTTGCGCGTTTTATGGATCTAGCGCGTTCTTGGGTTTCCTTGCGAGTTCTTCACTGTTCGATCAAAAATCGAGTAAAACTTGATTTTTGATTCTGCAAAATACACAATTAGTCTACGATATCAACCTGAACAAGAAAACCAAAAAATTACAGTGTTTCGTCCGAATTACAGTGTTCGAAGTTACTGTTCACAAAACTAACAATTTGATCAAATTGATCAAACTAGAGTGCGAATTTGGCTATGTGATTTGAATAAAACTTGTTCCTGATGATAAAACGTACACAACCTAATCAATTTCTTGATTAAATTGTGCAAAAACATGAAAATACAAAATCAAACAGTAACAAGAACTAGTCCGCCAAAAAAATATTCAAAAACGTATCAAATCTGATCCCAATATGCTTCTTCTTGTTTGCTCTGATACCAAATGATAAAGTCCAATCAAATCATTATAAGAACACAATCAAGAACAATGAAAATCAAAGAGTAAATCACAAGTGTATTGATATCACAAGTGAAAGGGTTACAAGGTTTCTCTCAAAAGATTTTCACTCAGATTACAAAAAATGACTAGTTATCTTCTAAACAAAACAAGGAAGACCTATTTATAGGTCAAACAAGAAATAAAGGAAAGCTAACAAAAGTCAACACAAATGATCTAAACTAAAATACAGTAACACACCCCCTCCTTACAACAACAACTACATCCCTCCTACATCAGACTTGTTAGAGACCAAGGAGAAAAAGGACTTGTCTGAGGAAGCCTTTAAGATAGATCCTTTGGATAAGGTGGTTGTTGAGGATATGACTGAGAAAGAAGCTAGTGAGAATAGGAACAATGCTGTGAGTAAAGAGATACCCTTAGAAAACAACATTGTTACCAATGAGGGTGGTGGAAGGATCTGGGTCAAGTCTAAAGAGATAGAAAAGACCAAAGGAAAGGCCAACAAGGTCCATTACAAACAGACCACTGTTGTGAATCCTGGCCCTTGTAAATAGTGTGCTTGCAATAAAACTGAGAGCCTAAATTCTGGTACAAAGAGAGGTAATCAAAGAAACTGGAATAATCAATGGGCTCAGAAACAAGGAGTTGATCTGAGTAAAATAATCAGACCAAAACCTTGTTTCATATGTGGCAAGTTGAATCATTTGGCTAAGCACTGTTTCTTTAACCCTATTAACCAAAAGATGAACTTTCAAAGATTTGTGCAAAAACCTGTTGGTTATAGGAAGGCTGGAAAGAAACATGTGGCCAAGAAATCTGTTGAAACCAAAGGCCACATAAAGAAAAAGGTTTTAAAAGAGAGTATTAAAATGTGGGTGCCTAGAAGCACTAAAACTGTTAGTATTGCTGACAGGGATAGTGCTGCCAGAAGCAATACTGCTGCTACCAGTGTTAGTACTGCTGAGAATATTAATGCTTCTAACACTGTTAGTACTTCTTCAAAGGTTACTACTGCTAACACAGTTACTGCTGCTGACACGGTTACTACTTCTAACAAGGTTAGTACTGCTAAGCATGCAAGTGCTGCTAATGCAGTTAGTACTTCTAAAACCAGTACTGCTTCTAGCAAATGTGCATCCAAACCCATTATTGTGACAAAGTACTCCAGTAATGAGGAGTCAAAGTTTAAAAATCTTGTCAAGAAGGAATGTAAATATTTTGATGAGAAAGGGGTACCCAAGACCACTTTGGCTTGGGTTCCTAATCAATACTAACTGATTTATCTTATGTGCAAGGCAACTAACAACTTAAGGGGAAGAGCATCTGGCATGTTGATAGTGGTTGCTCTAGGCACATGACAGGCAACATGTCATGCCTTCAGGATTTCAAGCATATCAATGGAGGACATGTTGCATTTGGAGACAATCTTGCAGGTGGAAAAATAAGTGGAAAAGGTAATGTTACAAAAGGTAAGATGACATTTGAGGATGTCTACTATGTTGATCAGTTAAAGTACAACCTGTTAAGTGTATCACAGGTTTGTGACAAACAACATAGTATATTATTTACCAATACAGAATGTATGATCCTTGCTCCAGGATTCAAGGTAGTTGATGAAAACATGAAACTACTTAGAACTCCAAGAAAGGACAATGTTTATTGTCTCGATATGGACAATGTTTCAAGTGATTCATCCCTGAACTGTCTTGTTTCAAAAGCTTCTGTGGATGAATCCTCTCTTTGGCACAGAAGGATGTGTCACATGAACTTAAAGACAATGAACAAACTTGTTAAAAACAACCTTGTAAGAGGCTTACCATCAAAAGTCTTTTCATGTGATGATCATTGTGTTGCTTGTCTTAAAGGCAAACAGCACAAAACTTCTCATAAGTCCAAAAAGTTAAATACAATTTCTTCTTGTCTCCAGTTATTACATATGGATCTGTTTGGTCCTACAAATGTTATGAGTATAGGCAAGAAATCATACTGCTTAGTTATTGTTGATGATTACTCTAGATTTACTTGGGTATATTTTCTAAGGACTAAGGATGAGACAAGTGGACTGATCAAATCCTTTATCCTAAGAATTGAAACCCAAACAAATCAAAAAGTAAAAGTCATTAGATCAGACAATGGAACTGAATTTAAAAATATTGATCTAAACACCTTTTGTGAAGAAAAAGGTATTGAGAGACAATATAGTGCCCCTAGGACTCCTCAACATAATGGAGTTGCTGAGAGGAGGAATAGGACACTAATAGAGGCTGCTAGATCTCTGTTGGTTGATTCAAAACTGCCAATTACTTTCCAGGCTGAAGCAGTTAATACTGCCTGTTATGTCCAAAACAGAGTTATAGTGGTCAAGCCAAAGAACAAGACCCCATATGAGCTTTTAAACAATAGAAAACCATTTATTGGTTTCCTTAAACCTTTTGGGTGTCCTTGTACTATTCTCAATACCAAATCTCACTTAGGAAAGTTTGATAGCAAGGCAGATGATGGATTTCTTGTTGGGTATTCATCTCAGAGTAAGGCCTACAGAGTATTTAATACTTCTTCTAGAATTATTGAGGAAAGTGACAATGTCAAATGCAATGAGAACACACCTAATCCTATTGGGTCTGGTCCTCAGTGTCTGTTTGACATTGATTCACTAACTAACTCTTTTGGTTTCAGTAGTGATGATTATGCAGGTTCAGGAAGTGGAGTATCAGGGGATACACAAATTCAAGACAATAGACCACAGTCTGTGATCTTTCCTATACCTATAAAAGAACCTGTTGAAGACTGTGAAAAGGAGCCATCTGCTGAACCAAATCAGAGTGAAGAAGAAAGAAGAGATGAGGAGAGTCAAGAAAATAAAGAACCAGAAGTAGCTGCTGAAATCACCTCAGTTGAGTTGAATGACTCCAATCTAGAGGTGGGACTCAATGAAGAACCTAGTCATCAAACCAGAACAAAAAAGAATCCTCCTCCTCAGCTGGTAATAGGAGATATCTCTTCTCCTATGATGACTAGAAATCAAAGCAGGCTGCAAGATATGCAAGACCAACAGCATACAGTGCTTTCTTGCTTTCTATCCCAGCTTGAGCCTAAGAAGGCTTATGATGCTATGAAAGATTCCAGTTGGATAGAAGCCATGCAAGAAGAGCTGCTACAATTCAAGCTGCAAGATGTTTGGGATCTGGTAGACCTTCCTAAAGATCAAAGAGCAATAGGCCCAAAGTGGGTCTTCAGGAATAAGAGAGATGAGAGAGGAATAGTAATAAAGAACAAAGCAAGGTTGGTGGCACAAGGGTATACACAAGAAGAAGGAATAGATTATGAAGAAGTATTTGCACCAGTGGCTAGGATAGAAGCAATTAGATTGTTCCTGGCCTATGCTTCTTATATGAAGTTCAAAGTCTATCAAATGGATGTAAAAAGTGCATTTCTATATGGCTCAATTGAAGAAGAAGTATATGTCTGTCAACCACCAGGGTTTGAAAACCCAAGCTATCCAGACAGAGTATACAAACTGAAGAAAGCACTTTATGGACTGCATCAAGCACCAAAAGCATGGTATGACACTCTGTCATCCTATCTCTTGGAAAATGGCTTTGAAAGAGGAGTCATTGATAAGACTCTGTTCATCAAGAGAAAGAAGAAGGACATCTTGATGGTCCAAATCTATGTGGATGATATCATCTTTGGATCCACAAGAGACTATATGTGCAAGGAGTTTGAGGGACTAATGCATCAAAGGTTCAAAATGAGTTCCATGGGAGAACTTACTTTCTTCCTTGGACTCCAAGTCCAACAGAAGTCAGATGGTAGATTTATCTGTCAGTCCAAGTATGTGCAGGACATTCTAACCAAGTTTGGTTTCACAGACTCAAAGCCTGCCAGCACACCTATGGAGACACACAAGCAGATAACAGCAGATCTTGAGGGGGAGGATATGGATGTTCATCACTATAGATCCATGATTGGCTCTCTCATGTATCTTACAGCCTCTAGGCCAGATATAATGTTTCCAGTCTGTGTGTGTGCAAGATTTCAAGTTAGGCCAAAACAATCACACTATCAAGCTGTTAAGAGGATATTCAGATATCTTAAAGGGCAACCTAGATTGGGACTTTGGTATCCTCATGACTCATCATTTGACCTACTTGCATACTCAGACAGTGACCTAGGTGGAGCAAACTTGGACAGAAAATCTACTTCTGGAGGATGCCAGTTTTTGGGTGCAAGACTAGTATCATGGCAGTGCAAGAAACAAACCACAGTGTCCACATCTACAACAGAAGCAGAGTACATAGCAGCTGCAAGTTGCTGTTCTCAAGTCTTATGGATTCAGAATCAAATGCTGGACTATGGGGTAACCTTTCTACACACTCCAATCTTTATTGATAATAGCAGTGCTATTAGCATTGTTAATAATCCTGTCAAGCACTCAAAGACAAAGCATATTGAGATCAGGTATCACTTTATAAGAGACTGCAATGAAAAGAAGCTTATTCAAGTTGTAAAAGTTCATATTGATAACCAGTTTGCTGATCTATTCACCAAAGCCTTTGATGTGGGTAGATTCACTTTCTTGGTAACAAGTGTGGGAATGATCAACTCTGAATAAGATCCTACTTAAAAAGTGGTTCAATACCTGTATATAGTTTATGGTTGGTGTTACTAATCTTCTTTCTAAGGGAATGTATAGCAGTACTCAGTTCATCGCAAGCTTAAAAGTGTAAGTATGGTTAATACTGCCAGTGCATTTTTAATACTGCCAGTGCATTTTTAATACTGCCAGTGCATTTTTAATACTGCCAGTGCACAGTTAATACTGCTAAGTAGTTAATACTACTAGTTAGTTAATACTGCTAGTGGTTATACTGCTTTCAGTTAATACTGCTTTCAGTTAATACTGCTCACTGTTAATACTGCTTTCACTAAAATTTTAGGGTTAATACTGCTTATAATCCACAAGCTATAAATACCCCTTCCCCGCCTAAACGATCATAACGACTCTTTGTCTACTGTTCATCTTCTCTCTCACTCTTTTCTCTCAAGTATCCAGTGCTCGCTAGTCAAGAATCCTTGCGTACAGATGGCTTCAATGGTGTTTATTGATGAGCACAACGAGATAGCCATGCTCCAAAAGCCAAAACAAGCCGAAGGTTTTTACCAGATAGTCGATTTTCTGAGGTCAAGCTACATCGCTCATGCTCTCACTGTGTCTCCTACCATCTACATAGAGCATCAAAGGCAATTCTGGGCCAATGCCACTACTAGCACTGAAAACGGAGTACCGTGCATCAAAACAAGGGTTTGTGACAAACCCTTAACAGTTACTGAGGTGACCATTCACATCTGTCTACGTCTAGACGATGCTTCAGGTATATCTTCTATTCCAAATGAGGATTTGTTTTCAAACCTCACAAGAATGGGGTATGAAGGCCAAATGGGGATTTTCAAGTTTTTCAAAGCTCAATTTACACCCCAATGGAGGTTCTTTGTTCATACCCTGATGCACTGTATTTCCAAGAAAACTACTGGTTGGAGCCAATTTAGCAGTCCCATTGCCTATGCAATGGTATGTTTATCTACTGCTCGAAAATATAACTTTTCTCTGATGATCTTCAATGATCTTGTCTCAAACCTGGACAACAAAAATAGTTTCTTCATGTATCCCAGGTTTGTACAGGCAGTTATAACAAATGAATTGACGGATATACCTCACTTTGATGAGGTATATGTACCTAAACCCCCTAAAGGCAAGGTCTTCTCAAACATGAGAAGATCTGCTAGGGACTCGGAAGGAGTTGACACCCCATTGTTCTCAACAATGATGGTGGTGTCCCAACCACAAGAAGGTATGGCCTCAGGGTCAAGGCCCTCATTAGACCAACCCACTGAGAGCCAATCCCAACCTTCCCTCTCTCAAATTTTTCCTCAGTCTTTTGCTGCTAAACCCACTCCTATGATATCCAAGACTTATGTCAAGAGAAAGGTACACAAGGCTCCTTCCCTTGTTGTACCTACTATTAACCAAGAGCCTCAAAGCCCTCTATTGGAGCATTCTCCAATAGAGAATATCTAAAGGGAAACCAATAGGGTGTCGCCCAACCCTGAGGAGGTGCTCTCTAAGGAGCTGAATGAGCATATGGGTGAGAAGGCTGCCACTACTTCTGCAAGCACAGAGAAGGACAGTGGTAACATCTCTAAGACCTTCCCCATGGCAACTTTGGGTCAGAAATCAACCAAAGGACCCCAGTGCCAAGAAACCAAGGGGGTAGTTGGTGCTTCTGCTAGGCAGAAGGCCACTACTACAAGATCCAAGGATCCCTCAAGGATGGTCAAAACATCCAAAAAGGGTGAGGACAGAACTGAAACTGATGAATTGATGGCAAAAGGTTCCAATGATCCTTCAAGGGTGGGTACAACACCTAAAGAAGGTGAGGATAGCTATACTTACTTGGAATTGATGGAAACAATAGCCAACATCAATGTTGATGTGGTTAATCAAGGAAAGGAAATCAAGGCATTGCAGCAAGTGGTCATCTCCCAACAAGAGCAGATTTCAAAACTCAAGCAATTGGTGGGAAAACTCATTGCCAAGAAAAGAAGAAAGCAGTTTGTTCTAAGGAGGAGAAAGGGGGCAAACAAAAAGGAGGAGGAAAATGCTTCCAAAAAGGGGGACAGTTCAATCTCAGAACAGATGGATCAACAGATTGAGGGGGAGAATGTTGAAGTAAATAAGGCTGAAGCAGCAAAAACTGTTAGTGCTGCTGAAACTACACAAGCAGCAGTAACAGGGTTAACACCTGAAGAGGTTGAGGTAGCAGAGATGCTTGTAAAAGCAAAGAATGACACTCCCAAAGCAAAGGGAGTGGTCATAAATGAAGGGGGAGCAAAGAGAACAGAAAAGAAATACATGGGTGCAGATACAAAGAGAAAAGGGAAAGAAAAGATGATAGAATCTGATCAACCAACCAAAAAGCAAAAGATGGTTGAGTCAGATGAAGCATTAGCCAAGAAACTGCAAGAAGAGATAAATCAAGCAGAGAAAGAGCAGGTTGAGAAAGACAGAGAGATAGCCAGAGCACTAGCAAATGAATTAAATGAAGCATTTCAAAAAGGTTTGGAAACAGAGAAAGCAAAGCAAAGGGCAATAAGCATGAGAAAGGCTATGATGGCCAGATCAAGTGCAAAGAAGAGAAGGCCTTCACAAACTTACCTTGCAACTCAGGAAAGAAACAAGATGATAACTTTCTTGAGGAGTGCAATTGGTGTGAAGAAAGAAATGTTTATAAAGATGACCTTTGATCAAGTCAAGGGCTTATATGAGAAAGAAATGGGAAAACTGCAGAGTAATGAAAAGGCCAGAATGGAGTTTGAAAGGAAAGACAAGGAGAGGCATGATGTGAACATTAATCAACCCTTCCCTGAAAGTGAAGAAGGAACTCCAACAAAAGAAAAGGCAGAGATTAAGGAAGAAGAGACTTTAGCTCAGAAGATCAACAAAATAAAAAGAGTTAAGTCTATTGCTTCTAAAGGTCCTAGATCAGAGGAAAGGAAAAAGGAAGAAAAGAAGAAGGAGGCTACTTTAGGGCAAAGTCAAAGGATTCTGAAGAGAACCAAGATGATGGCCAAAAGAAAGAAAATTGACAAGAAGCCTAGAGTAGAGGAAGAGAAAAAGGTTGCTGAAGAAGAAGAGGCACCTAAGAATGAAGAAAAGAGAGTTGAATCTCAGGAAGTACCACAGAGTTCAGATGTAAATATGTACATGGTGGTAATGGATAAAATTCCAAAGCCTATCACAGTTGAACCTATTGGAGTCAAACCTCCTGAAGTTATCTACTAGGATACTATGGTGGTGGATGGTAAGGAGTATATCAGGTTGAAAAGAAAGGATGAGAAGTATTATGTGTTTTCAACATGGACTAAAATTGTCAGAGAATGTTCAAGATCTGATTTAGAAGAGATGTTTGAAGTTGGTATGAAATTACATGCAGATCAGTTGAAAGCTCCAGGGTTACCAATTGTGAAGTTGGTTATGGAGTATTTGTGTATGTTATTCAATCCAGAAGCAGTAAAGTATATAATCAGAGTTGTGTTTAAAGTTGTTAGAGGATGGACTTTGTATGAAAGAAGTGGAGTCTATGAATTGGCCTTGGATACTTTTCACATGGAGTATTACTTGGTGGATAGGGTCTACAATCACACAAGTCTGAAGCTTCATGCAATGTTAAAGAAGAAGCTGGGTTGTGCACCAAATTCAGAAATGGCAAAGTATCTAATTCAGAGAACTATCAATCAGAGTATGGGACTGGATCCTAACATTGGTTTGAATCAATGAAAGTTTTGGAAGCATCTGAAGAACTTGACTTCTCTTTCTAAAAGTCAAGTTAGGGGGAGATTGTTGGGAACTGAAGATGTGACCAAGTCATTAATGCTGCTAGTTCAGAGTTAGTACTGCCAGAGGATCATAAAAGTTAATACTGCTAGGTATTACTACTTCTAGTAGAATTAATACTGCTAGTCAAAGTTAGTGCTGCTTGAACAAAGTTAGTACTGCGTAGCTAGTTAGTACTGCTAGTGGTTAGTGCTGCTTAGTAGTTAATACTGCTAAGACTCAGTTAATGCTTTCAAGGTGATTAATGTTGCTTCTGAGATAATTTGAAGATAATGTTGAAGAGATCACGTCTGGAGATAAACATGGAAAGCTTGAAGATAATTATGAAGATTATTTTGAAGATCTTTTTATGTTTAGTAATTATCTTTTATTCTTCAATATATGTATAGATTTGTTTAGAATAGCAAAGCAATTTTTTTTTGAGAATAATTCTAAGTTTTTGTTCTAGAGAGAGAATCAACCTCAAGGCATCGTTCCTAATTCTAGAGAAGTAGAATTCGTCTTGAAAGAGTCTGTTCTTCAAGATTGAGGTTGTGAGTGAAAAGCTTGTAACTTGAATCATTAAGTAAAGTTTGCAAGTTGTGATTCATACTGTTTTTCTGTTCATTGAATATTAAAGTGTTTTTCCGCAACTTCTTTAATATTGTTTCTGAGTGTTCATAATTCTTGTTGAGAATTCGATCTTGACAAAGACTTTGTTTGAGTTGGTTAACAGTGATATGATTAACAGAATATATAAAGATAGAATGGGTGCAAGACTTAAAGTGAGGAGTAAACACAAATTCTGGAGGCCAATGCTATAGGAATGCTATAGCATTAGTTCATCAATAACAAGTTCCACCATGTACTTTAAAGAGTATCCTTCCGGATATCTACCATTGGACTTTTGTTTAACCTTCAATCAACATATGCCTATGCAAATGTCCGGACCAGTGTGAGTGTCAAATGGTTTCTTTAAAGTATATGGAAAAACAAATGCCTTTGTTTAAGAATCACCCTTCCGAGTTGATTCCCATATCATTCAAGTTGACGTGTTCTTAATGGCTCATTCCTGAGTCCACTACACTTTAACACTTTGACTATTGATCAACCCGTCAAGAATCAATCAGTTTGAAAAACAAAGATAGCAAGTTCCCTTGCTAGTAACTCTTCCAAGTATACTTCCCGTATCATTCAAACTGACGTGCTTTTTCATGGCTTATTCCTAAGTCCATGACACTTTCACACTTTAAGAAGTGATCAATTCGTCAAGAAGTGCTTTTGGATTTATAAAACTTAAAATGACATAGTGGAACAATGTTATTGAAGAACAAAGTCCACTAGTTTTTTTTGGTTTACAACCTCCCTTTTTGTCTCACACCCAAACTATAAAATTAGCTACTCATTACGTAATATAAATTGTAATAAAAGTAAATGACATAAATTAAAGACATAATGTAAATGACGGTACATAAATGACAGAAATTAAATGACGGAAATGTAAATGACAAAAATGTAAAAAGCATAAAGTAAAGACAATAAGTAATAACGAAATATAAAGACAAGCAATGCTTAAGCGATGCTGCAGCAACTAAAAAATGAAGAACAAGAATTATAAAATATTTAAGACTTAATATTAAAACTTTATAGAGAGAGAGAGTCACAATATTAGATCTTCCAGCTGATGGAATACCCAAAAGAGATATGAAGAACAAGAGAACAACCAACCTATTTATACTAAACCAACAATGGCAAACTAGTAATAAAATGGAAACTTAAAATAATAAAAAGGACATAACAACTAAAGTTATAACCAAAGTTATACTCCAACAAAATGCACCTACTTTCAGCCAAAAAAATCGATCTCTAGAATATCAAAAAGATTTGGAAGGGTTAAAAGTCAAGATTTCCATTTTCTTCAAAAAGTGTCTTTCAAGCTTCATTTTCAAAACAGTCCCCAATGCTCCAGCATTAACCTGACATTACAATAAACAAAAGATTTTAGGTTGTTTTACGTAAAATAGCAACAATTAGTTAAATAATAAACTTAGCTCCATGAATGAGGAAAATAGAAAATAAGATAAGAAAATGACTCAATTATTTGGGATAAAGAAAAATTTAAATCCTAAAAGATAAGAAAAATACGTAATATGTATTGAAATCTCAAGAACCAAAACCCCCAACTGGAACCTGATGCACATGCCGACAAATAAAAAGGGTTAGGCTTAACGCCTAGTGAGTTCAAGAGTTTTCAACATTTATAAATGAATCGTTAAAGAGGAAGAATGCAATTAAAATCATAATCTTTCAAAATGATATGCTTCAATATGAAAACGACTCGTTTACTAATAATTATGCATTTTAAACGAAAAAGACACAAATATAATCGTTGACCAAACTAAACTGTTTTATGGGAAGATCCCAATATAAAACATTCTTTTGTAAACTTAGATTTAACCCAAAACTTACTCAAAATGAGAATAAAAAGAGGACTTACAATTGTACAAAACGCTGGTAAAATGTTATATCTTGAAATACCCAAAACACGGGTGGGACATGACACACAACTCATAAACCATAGATGAAAACCCTTATAAATAAATATCGCCGTGAACACGGACATTAGACCGAAAACTCACGGAACCATAAAATGGGACAAAATCAAATACCAAAATGTGGGAATAACGTATTTCATTCAAGCCTTAATATACGCAGGGGAAACCCAATATTAAGGCCATCATTTGCCGTCGACCCCACAAAAAACAAAGTTGAAGATACGACATTAACATTTAAAACACCCCGGATTGACGACGGGGAGACCCGTATACGTTGAGACTAGAGAAACACACGAGTAGGCCGCCCATACAACGTACTCGCATGTCATCTCAATGTTTCCATCTTGGGTGGCGAGAACACGTGAATAGGGCCACCCGTGATGTTATTGGATTTCACCACATATCCCGGACCTAGTTCCCATGCCATACCAGACATCATAATCCTCGGACCGTTCATTGCCTCTAGCCATACTCCGTCGAGTTCCACCCCAAGGACTTACGGACATGGGTGCCTATCCAATCTAGACGAGTTTCAACTTGGAGGATCGAGCCACCTATTGCCTACTCGCTAGTGAACCCAAGCGGTCAACAGTCAATAACCAACCTTACCTGCTTTCCCAAAACAGACAGACTTACGTGCCTATGGATCCATTACAACATTGTCTAACATTACATTACTCCAAATGAAAGACCAAAGCTCCCAAAACATGTAACTCTCAAATGACACAAAAAATGCGCCATCATACTCAAAAACCCACAACGGTTATTAATCCGGACAAATGTTCTCAAGACTCAATTTAGTCAAAACCGAACCAAAGGCCCAACAATTTATGTAAACCCCAAATGAAAGCCAATAATAAACATTGAAACACGTTTGACCAACTATCATGCAAACACAACGACCAAAAGTATGATTAACTCAAATCTCATCATTGGTTGAGGCAAACCATTTTCCAAATGAATTCATACCCTTATATTTCCAAAATGCCTCATAACATGATAATATGCATTTTCCGAAAAGGTTTATAAGATCAAATACACAAAATGAAACTTACATCAAATGAACTCCAATTATATATGTAAAATCATCAAAGAAACATTTCAACATCATTTATTTACCAAAATTCTCAAAGATCCCAAAATGGGTGTTTCACCATGTTTATAAAACTAAACATTTTAAAATAACCAAAACTTATCAGGTGATTAGTAGTTAACAATTTCATGTAAAACACAAAACACTTTAAAATGAACATTTTGGCATGTACACCGTTTTCACAAATCAACTTGAACTCACCTCGATAGATTTAGGCTAAAGCTAGATTTTACCCCACTTTGAGCTCCTTTGAAGAAACTTCAATCTTCAAGGTCGAAACCTCCATAAGCCTAGATACACAAGTTTCACCCATAAATGATCACATTCAACCATTTA
The DNA here is from genome assembly GCA_954870635.1 of Arctium minus. Classification (NCBI taxonomy): domain Eukaryota; kingdom Viridiplantae; phylum Streptophyta; class Magnoliopsida; order Asterales; family Asteraceae; genus Arctium; species Arctium minus. The sequence continues at coordinate 110,554,396 of OX941084.1, forward strand.
GAATCAATCCCTAAACACATGACATCAAAATCTCCATTGTTAGATCTGCTTTTATAGTAATCATTGTATTTTTTTTCTAGCTCTTATTGTGCTTATTGTTCATTTCTGTATTGTAAAGGCTAGGGGTATAAAAGTCCCCTTAGTGCCTTTGTTTTGTAACTTTTGCAATCACTTTTAATACATCAGTTTAAACTTTGCGCTTCATACTTTCTCTCTCTACTTTCTCTCTCTAAAGAATCAGTGATCTTGGACTCTCAATTGATATCAGAGCATACTGAATCTTGAGAGGATTGAGATATTAGTGATTTAGTTTCTGGATTTGTGAATTGAAGCAGAAAACTCGATCGATTTTCTTGATTTTTCAAGAAAATCTCGTTTTTTTGCTTCTTCATCAAATTTGGACAGGATTTTGAAGAATTTGTGTTGAAATTGGACTTAATTGATTCGTTTTTGCTAATCGATCATAATAGCTTCTTTGTGTTTCGCATAAAAATCTTGTTTAGATAATCAATTTGCAGATCTTGTATTTTCTGGAAAAACGTCGTTCTCGTTCTGTTCTTTGTCAAATTTTGTGATTTTGTTGATTTTAATCGATATTATTGATTAAAAGATGTTAGAAAGGTGTTTTCGATATTAAGAGTGTGTTCTCTTTGCATAAGTTTCTTAGTTTGATTTGTTCTTGCAAAAATCTGTGAGTTGGTGAAGTTTGCGTGTCATTCATGAAGTTTGTGTTTCATTCATATGAGTTTGCGTGTGATTCATATGCTTTGCGCCTCATTCATTCATTCATATATTTTGTGATCTAACTCATGTGTTAGTAAATTTTTTAGGATTGCGGTTCACATTGGAAACACAAAGCCAAGTTTCTCGGTTCTAGTCTGATACGCAAACCATCAGTTTGCGTTTCTCTTTTCAAGCGAAAAGATCTTCGTGCATCAAGTTTTTGCGTCTCTTGCAACGCAAAGTTCTTCACCCGCAAAGTCTTTCACTCGCAAAGTAACAGTTTGCGTTTCATACCTGCAACGCAAAGTCTCAACCCGCAAAGCTTCATCTTGCGCTTCACTAAGCAAACGCAAAACTCAGTTTGCGTTCCCCTCTGCAAACGCAAAACCTTCTTTGCGCTCCTCATAGCATACGCAAACCTCTAGTTTGCGGGTCTCTCATACTTAGAAAATTTTCTGATTTTTCTGATTTTTCACAAGATGTCTTTGCAAGCACAAATCTACAAGAATGACCTCATGATGTCTTTGGGGTCTGATACTCGTCCACCAGTTCTCATCAATGAGAATGAATTCGAACAGTGGCAGGATCGGTTCATCAACTTTATTGAAAGGAAACCGAATGGGGAGAACATGATGAAATCACTGACTCAGGGTCCTATGGAAATACCAAGGAAAGCAGTTCCAGCTACAGCAACTTCTGTTGCTACCTCTGTTGAGAAAGCTTTAAGGGAATATGATGCTGATGAAATGCTACGACATCAAGCTGATAGCCAGGCCAAATCAAATCTGATCCTTGCTCTTCCCAACTCCATCTATAACATAATCGATTGCTTCAAACATAATCCAATAATGATGTGGACACAACTTGAAAATGCTTGGTACTGCAATGTCAACTTAGTTGCGTCAGACTAGGTATATGAACAATTTTGAAAAGTTCAAGGCTAAGGATGGAGAAAGCTTGAAAAGTGTATTTGATCGATTTTGGGCTGTCATAAATGATTTGTACAAGATCAAAGTTAAAAAGACTGAATTGGAGGCTAACTTGAAGTTTTTGAACGCTTTACAACCTGAGTGGAACAAGTCTTGCAACAGAATGAGAAACGATATCAGAATCTCAACCATGCCAATTCAGGAGTTATACGAAATCTTGATGACAGATGAATCTATGGTAATGGAGAAGAAGGCGAAAATGGATAAGAAGAACAAGCCTCTGTCAGTAGATCCCATTGCTCTTATAGCTAGCCAACTGGCTGAGCAAGCTTTGACCGAATCAGCTTATGATGGATCTACAGATGATGATGGCGAAGCACTCGAACAGGCCATGATATTTTTGACTCAGCACTATCAGAAGAGATTCAAGCACAGATCTGGTTCAAACAACCTGCGGTTTACTTCTGGTTCTAAAAAGATAGAACCTGGTGCTCCTTCAAAGACATACACTCCAAAGTATGAACCAGCTAAGGTGGTTGAACAGAAGAAGGATGAGAAAAAGGTGGTTAACTGTTTTAACTGTGGGAAGCCTGGACATATGGTTAAGGACTGCAGAGTCAAAGTGGTAAAGGATGCTGATTTTTACCAAAAGAAGTTGGCTCTTGCTGAAAAGAAAGAAAGTGGAACCATCCTGTTGGCCGAAGAAGAATACTGGTTGGATCATTCGGACAACGAGGCTGAAAATGAAGAAACTACGACCATGTGCTTTATAGGTGATGACAAATCTGATGATGAGGAAGAGGATACATCATCTGATGGTTCTGAGTTAATATCTGAGTTTAACTATAATTTCTTCTTATCTCAAATGAATGTTTTTATCACTGCTTTGCATGATTTGCGCTCAAAGTTTGTTTCTGAAAAGTTTAAAAGTCAAGAAAAGTCTGATTTAATCGAAAATCTGCAAATTTCTTTAAATGATGAAAAGTCAATTTTAATTGACACAAAAGAGAAATTTAATAAGCGGTTGGTCGAGTTAGAAAATTCAAATCAGACTTATCATGATTCTTTGAATGAACTGACTTCTTCAAATAAAATTCTTTCTGACAAGATAATTGTTTTAGAAAGGAAATTGTATAAAAGAGAACAGTCTGAGCAAACCATTTACATGAATAAACCAAGGAGTGAAGAAGCTATAAAAGAAAAGTGGGGACTTGGTTTTGAAAACCCGCATTTTTTAAATCATGCTAAAAATGAAGTTCCTACTTTATATGAATATGATTACTTTACTCTTGCAAGATATGCTCCTCAGTTTAAATTCTTTTGGACAACTGAGAAACAAATTTTGGAAGAAGAAAATGTGAAAAGAATGAAAAACAAGAGGATGGAAATGCCATTTGTTTACACCTCTGAAAATGCAAAGTATTTTCCTGATCAATCTAAGAAATCCAGAAAATTTCAAAATCTTTAAAATATAAAATCTTCCAATAAATCTTCATTATCAACAGATTTTGTGGATATTTTTGCTAACACTAATAAGGAAAATGTATCTCCGGTGTCTTATGATACTAAGAAATACATTCCCCTATTAGTGTTAGAAGGTAAGATTGTTGATCTTGAAGATAGATTGGAAGAACAAAATCTTCAAACTTGTTTAGAAAACGATTTATTTCTTTTTATAATGAAAACAAGTTTTGAAGATAAAATTTCTTCTGGATTGTCAAAAGATTCTAAGGTAAATTCTAAAGTTTTGAAAAACAATGGCCATTTGCGTTCCACGTTGGAAACGCAAACTGAAAGTTTGTGCATGCAGTTGGACGCGCAAAGCTCAGTTTGCGCCTCCAATGGGAAGCGCAAACCTCCTCCAGACTTGCAAAATTTTGAAAATCTTCACTCCAAGGCTAGTTCTACAATGTCAAATGCTAAGACTGGTTTCTTTGATAAAGTTTCTTCTTCTGATTCAATTATTGATAATTCTTTACTGCTAAATGCTCAATTTTATAAAAAGAAGCGTAAAAGAAGAAGATCAAAGAAGTCAAAGAAACATGATACTGTCTTATCTGAAAATTCTAATGTTTCTGGTTTTTCTTCTTCAGATCGGACTGTGAGGAAGTCACCAAGGCAGATTTGGAGGATGAAACAGCAAATTTTAGAATCTGAACTGTTAGGAGTTAACTGTGTAGACACTCTTTGTGATACTGATACATTTGCTTCATGTAATAAAAACCCAAAATATTCTTTTCAGCAAATGTTTGATATATCAAAGAATATCTCATATGCTTCTTCTAGTTCTGATTCTGATAATTGTGTTTTATCTTCTATTGATAATTGCTTTCATTCTTGCTTGAAAAATAAATCTGTGAAAAATAAAAGATATAAATCTAACAAGGGAACCATAAGCATATGGGTACCTAAAAAGGTGTAGTTTCTGTGTGTGAAACTTAGTCATTTATGGTATCTGGACTCGGGATGTTCAAAACATATAGCTGGCAACAAATCACTTCTGTCTAATTTTAAAGATAAATTTTGCGGTCGTGTGAAATTTGGCAACTGTGAGACAGCTCCGATTCTTGGTTATGGTGATCTAGTTCAGGGTAACATAACTGTAAAATGAGTAAGCTACGTCGAGGGTCTAAGTCACAACCTTTTCAGCATCGGCCAATTCTACGATAAAGACCTTGAAGTCAGCTTCAAATCCAAAAGAGTTGCAGTTAAGAATGATAATGGCAAGGATCTTCTGGTAGGAAAAAGGCAATCAAATTTGTATACCATTGATCTTTCCAAGATCAAAATTCCTTCAGATATCTGCTTGCTTTCTAAAGCTTCAATTCAAGAAAGTTGGATTTGGCACAAACGTTTAGCTCATTTCAACTTCAAGTATATGGATCGCCTGGTCAAGAATGATTCAGTGAGAGGTCTTCCAGTTCTCCGTTTCCAGAAAGACCATCTATGCCAGGATTGTGAGAAAGGAAAAATGAAGAAAGCTCCTCACAAGCCTAAACCTGAACACTACACGTCGGCTATTCTTGATCTTTTGCATGTTGATTTCTGTGGTCCGATGAAGACGAAGAGTTTAGGACATAAGAAATATGTTTTGGTGGTTGTTGATGACTACTCCAGATATACTTGGGTAAAATTTCTGAAGTCAAAAGACGAGACTCCTGAAGTACTCATCAATCTCATCAAGTCAACTCAGACAAATAAGCAGAAGCAAGTAAAAGTGGTAAGATCTGACAATGGCACTGAATTCAAAAACAGTACTCTTCAGGCATTCTATGAATCTCAAGGAATACAACAACAATTTTCTGTTGCACGTACTCCGTAACAGAACGGTGTTGTTGAAAGAAGAATCAGAACGCTTGTTGAGTCCGCCAGATCAATGCTTGCTTATTCAGATCTACCTTTGTCTTACTGGGCTGAAGCAGTATCAACTGCCTGTCATACACAGAATAGATCAATTCTGCATCGACGTTTCAACAAAACACCGTATGAACTTATGAACGGGATCAAACCGAACATCAAGTATTTCAAGTCATTTGGGTGTAAATGCTACGTTCTGAATGACAGGGAGAATCTCAACAAGTTTAGTCCAAAGGCAGACGAGGGTGTATTCGTGGGTTATTCTTCAAACTCTGCTGCTTATAGAGTTTTTCTGATCTCTGCAAGAAAGGTCATAGAGAGTGTCAATGTAAAATTTGACGAAGCTACTGATTTGGTTTCTAGTCGCTCAGGCTCAGAACCCGCTTTTACTGGAAATTCAGTTTCTGAACAAATCAGTTCAGAACATGTTCTTTCACTGGATAACCAGGATTCTTCTACTCCCTTTCCTAATCTTTGTGATCTTGATTTTCTGTTTGAAAATTTTTATGATGATGTGCCTAATTCTAACTCTGAAAATGTTTCTAATGTTTTGAATCAGGAAACTGAGAGCTCATCTATTCCAAATTCCGCTGCATCTATCTCTGACAATGATGCTGCTTCAGTCTCTTCTGTTCAACAAGAACCGGCACAACAAGTTTTTGTTCAATCAGAAACTGAGCCCATTAATGTAGAACATACTCAAGAAGAGTCCATTCAAGATCAACCTATTCAAGAGGAATCACTTCAGGAAGAAGTACAAAATGATGTTATTCAACAAACTATTCCTGAATCTGATTCAGAGATAGTTGAGACACCTCCTCCTCAAGTGGAAACTATTTCTATCTCTTCATCTGATGTAGAAGTTTCTGAACCTCCCTCTCTTCAATTAGAAGATGTTCAAGATGTAATTGATCCTCTCCCTCATACAACAAAATGGACAAGATCTCATCCAATTCATCAAATTATTGGAGATCTTCAAGCCAATGTTTCTACATGCTCCAAGTCGGCTACTTCCAACGAATGTCTCTTCACTTGCTTCCTAAGAAAGATTGAACCTACAAAAGTTTCTAAAGCTTTGGAAGACCCGGATTGGATTATTTCTATGCAAGAGGAGATCAATCAATTTGATGCGCTCAAAGTGTGGAGACTTGTACCGAGATCGAAAGAAAAAAGCATAATTGGTACAAAGTGGATATTCAAGAACAAAAAGGATAAAGATGGTATCGTCGTGCGGAACAAAGCAAGGTTGGTAGCCAAAGGATATCGACAAGAAGAAAGTATTGACTACGATGAAACATTTGCACCCGTTGCCAGATTGGAAGCTATCCAAATGTTTCTTGCCTTCGCTGCTTATCGAAACTTCACAGTATATCAAATGGACGTCAAGACGACATTTCTCAATGGCAAACTGAAAGAAGAAGTATATGAATCTCAGCCAGAGGGATTTGTTGACAAAGATCGTCCAGATTATGTATATTTTCTCGATAAAGCATTGTATGGTTTGAAACAAGCTCCACGGGCGTGGTATGACGAGTTGTCAACTTTCTTGGTCAAATCCGACTTCACCAAAGGATCTATCGATACTACTCTTTTCATTTATAGAACTAATCTTAATATCTGCTTAGTACAAATATACGTAGATGATATTATTTTCGGTGCGACTAACAAATCTTTGTGTACTTGGTTTTCTGATTTAATGACCTCTAGATTTCAGATGAGCATGATGGGAGAAATCAACTTCTTCCTCGGCTGACAAGTGAAGCAGCTTCCTCATGGTATCTTCATCAACCAGTCAAAGTACGTATTTGACATTTTGAAGAAATTCAAGATGGACAAATCTACTTCAATCGGCACGCCGATGGCTCATGGTGCCAAACTCGGACTCGATTCAGATGGAAAAGTTGTGGATCAAAAGACATACAGAGGAATGATCGGATCACTGAAGTATCTAACTGCCAGTCGCCCGGACATAATGTTCTCCACGTGCTTATGTGCCCGATTCCAAGCTAAACCAAAAGAATCTCATCTTTTAGCAGTCAAACGCATTTTTAGATATATTAAAGGAACTCCTTATTTAGGATTATGGTATCCTAAAAGTTCTGACTATAATTTGATTGCTTATTCAGATGCAGATTTTGGTGGTAATCAATTGGACAGGAAGAGTACTTCTAGTCATCTTCAGTTTTTAGGTGACAGACTGATAAGTTGGGCGTCGAAAAAGCAAAACTGTGTTTCAATATCAACAGCCGAAGCTGAATACGTCACTGCAGCTAGTTGCTGTGCTCAAGTGCTCTGGATGAAAACGCAACTTCGTGATTACGGAATGCTATACAAGACAGTGCCGATATATTGTGACAGCAAGTCTGCAATTGCGATATCGGTCAATCTAGTCCAGCACACCAAGACCAAGCACATAGACATGAGATATCATTTTATAAAGCATCACGTGGAAGAAGGTACTATTGAATTATATTTTGTACCAACTGAATATCAACTTGCTGATATCTTTACAAAAGCCTTAGATGAAAAACGTTTCAATTTTTTGCTTTCAAAATTAGGCATGTTGAATTTAAAAGTTTAAATCTTTACAAATTTTATTCTATAAAGTAAAATTTTACAGATTTTATTTCTTTTGAATAAAATGTATGTCTAGGATCTTTTACAAGTTATTTGTTTATATTAAAGTTCTATATGTTCAAACTTCAATTCTTACAAAAGTCGAAAAGTCAGCAACATGTTTGTAGCTTTTAATACTGCTTTAAAGTTATGTGAGTTTGATTTTTTATAGTTTACTTTGCTTAGACTACCTAAATAATCAGAATTATAGATCGAAATGAAAATATGGGCTAAGCATTTAGACGTTGATCTGAGTGATTGAGATAAATAATAAATTCTTAAAAATATAGAAATCTTTGGGTTTAAAAGTTTGTACTTGTGACCTTTCTGGTTTGGGAAAGTAAGTTCTGTGGGATGCTCGACATCTAGTCCCCTAAGGTCATTTGGTCTGAGAGTGATCGAACAGAAATCCTTCTATAGAATCAGATCGAAAGTCATGTTTTACTGGTATGAATGGGTTTAGAATATGTCGATGTAGCCTTTCTGATCCGGGAAAGTAAGTTCCAAGGGGTGCTTAACACCTAGTCCCCTAAGGCCAGCTGGTCTGGGAGTGGCTGACCCAAATCCTGCAATAGGGTCAGATAGAAAGTTACATTGACGGCATGTTCTTTACTTAATGAACTCTCTGATTAAAAGATGCCAAAGTGCACGCGCTTAAAAGATGCCAAAGAGCACACTCATGTGAAGATGCCAATGTGCACACTGATTAAAAGAGGCCAATGAGCACACATCTCATGATACTTGGTGATATGTTTGAGTTGTGATAAACCTGTAAATTTGTGAAAGTCTTAATTTTTGATGACTTAGTGTCAGTACATGCAAAGTTTTCTATATTAATTTTAGAACTGCATTTTTCTTGGAGCTAATTGAAGTTCACATGCGAGCACACTGAATAGACAAATGGAAGTTTTTGAAACTGAACATGTCTTAACTTGATATGCAATTATACTTGGTCTTGCATCCAACAACATATGCTTGATTTCAACTGATTGATAAATTTGTGAAATTTTACTGAGTAGACTTTAATTTGTTTAGTGTTTAAAAGTTTATATATTCAGTTGTTACAAAATTTATATTCAATATGATTATCTTTCATACTGATGTCTTTATGTTTGAGTATCTTTATTTTTTTTATATATATGGTCTGTGCAATTTTCAAGGGGGAGAGCCAATCTGAAAAAGTTATCTGATTTTTTCTGTGGTTGAGGGGGAGTAAGGAAGAAAATTATATGTGTTGATCAGAAGTTAAACAGGTATATTTCTCAGATTTTTCTACACATTTGCTATACTAACAGTTAAATTTTTATGCATTTGTGTAGGGGGAGTAAAGGAACCTGTCAGGTAAAATTTTTCATTTAGGTGTATTTTTTTTAACAAGAATATTTTTTTTTGGAATTTTTTTAAGTGTATTTTTTTAGTGTTATTTTTTTTTATGTTTAGTATAAATAGAGGTTAGTATATGAATATTCTATTTTATTGCTTCCTTTATCTTTTGAACTTTGGAACTGTTCATCTTCTTCCCTCCTATTCTCTGTGTGCGCCGACCTCATCCTTTTTCCATTGATTTTCGATTGTTGTTCACTTCAATCAGGTATGTGTTCTTCTTTTCTTTTGATTTGTTGTTATGTTTAGGTTAGCATTGTTTTTTCTGGTGTGTTTGATTTCGATGTTTTGTTCGTGTACTGTGCCATTTACGTTCTTTGTACTGTTCATTGTCTTCGATATTCAGATTCGAGTTTCTTTGTTCAAATTGAATCTTGGGTTTTGTTTAGAACTGCTAATCGTTCTTCAGGTATGTTTTCTTTTACTCTAATTTCATGTTTTCTTGCTTTAATTTTGATTCTTGTGGTTTTCGGTTCGTGTCTCGCGAAAAGTAGGTTTGAAGTTCAAGTATGATAGACCCGCAAAGTAAACTTTGCGCGTCTAGCTAGAAACGCAAAGTGAACTTTGCGCGTCTAACTACACAAAGTGAACTTTGCGCGTCTAGCTAGAAACGCAAAGTGAACTTTGCGTGTCTAACTAGAAACGCAAAGTCTACTTTGCGCTTCTAACTTGTTACGCAAACCTATTGTTTTTTCAAGTGTAGTTTACGTATCAACTAGGACACGCAAAGTCTACTTTGCGTCTCCTCTTTGATACGCAAACTTTCTTTTTGTGTGTGTGTTTCTTGTTTTAGTTTTGAGTTTTATATCAAGTATGTTTGTCCCGCAAAGTCTACTTTGCGTGTCTAGTTAGAAACGCAAAGTGAACTTTGCGCGTCTAACTAGAAACGCAAAGTGAACTTTGCGCCTCTAGATAGAAACGCAAAGTGAACTTTGCGCGTCTAACTAGAAACGCAAAGTGAACTTTACGTGTCTAACTAGAAACGCAAAGTGAACTTTGCGCGTCTAGTTAGAAACGCAAAGTGAACTTTGCGCCTCTAACTAGAAACGCAAAGTCTACTTTGCGCTTCTAACTTGATACGCAAACCTTCCTTTATGTTTTTGTGTGGTTTTGTTTTTCTAAAGTATAGTTTTCGGATCATGTTAGATACGCAAACTTACCTTTGCGTCTCATGACTGAAACACAAACCTTGGTTTGCGCTTCTAACTTGGCACGCAAACCATACTTAGAATATTTTTTTATTATTTTTGTCTAATTCTTTTTCTTTTTGTTTTCCAGGTCTATTATGTCTTCTAAAACCAATACAGATCCCATGATTCAAGACGAGAATGCCATTCTTAATGATCCATCTGATCGAGCTTCTCATGATACTCCCATGCCGTCACATCCTTATGTTGGAGCCGATCTTTCTGCTTCTCGTCGTACACCAAATGATGTGTTCCCAACCATCATGTATATGCCTTACAAGCCGAACAACTATCATGTGGACTTTGACCGAATCAAGATACATCCAGTGATACGAGCAATTCTCAAAGGTCATCCACTTGCCCCTGTTCTTTCATACTGCACAGATGTTCCTGAAGTTTATCTACAGCAGGCATGACATACAATAACAAAGAATGAAATGGCTCGTCCGCATCACTTTGATCTTCAAATCGATCAATTTGAATCATTCCTTTCATACAAGCGACTGAGATTAATACTGGAGCTTCCTGAGCCGAACTCCAGACCAGGCAGAACTACCTATGACAACTTTCCATCTGAAGAGGAAGTATATGAAGGGATACGGAATCTTGGATATGTTGGTACTTTGAACAAACCTACAGACTTTGACAAGTCTAATCTTCCTGTAGTATGGTATGCACTGTTCTCAGTTATCATCAGGTGCCTGACATCGAAGAATTCTGGCACAGACAGTGCAAGTTTACTGTATCTCCGATTGTTCCATGCAGTCGTCTATGACTTGCATGTCGACTACACGTTTATTTTTTGGACCGAACTCTCGGAGGTGGTACATGACAAATTCACCAACAAGAAACGGAAGTTCATTCCGTTCGTTAGATTTCTGAAGCTTATTGTTCGAAGCATGCTCCACAGCAATCCAGCTATTCCTCGCAGGTTATCTTGGACTCAGGTTCCAGATTCGGAAATGACTTACATTCAGAAGCAGAAGAGGTCTTTCAACTATTCTATGACCATTCCGTATGCTCTTATTGCCAACTACGCTGATGTTACAGATGAGGATGTCATAGAATATTGTATGGAGAATGAGTTCATGGAAGCTGTACAAGATGAGCCTTCTCATGACAATCAAGCTGTTGAAAAAGATGTTGAAGTTGAAGCAGCTATTTCTGAACAAGAGCCTGAAGTTGAAAAAGAGGCTGAAGATGAGCAAGAAGTTGTTGTTATTATTGAAAAAGAAGTAGTTCAAGAGGATGTTGCTTCTCAACAAATTGAGAATGTTATTGCTGATATTGGTACTGAAGCTACTGATGGTACTGCTTTTGATTTTGAAGATGAAGATGATTCTGCTGCTGATGCTGCTTTTTCTAGTGATGATGATGATGAAGATTCTGATCATGATAATGATAATGATGATGATAGTGATAAACCAAGTATTAAGGTTTATGAAAGGAAGGTTAGGACACCGGAAGTGGTTGTCTCAACAGAAGTTGTCTCTGAAGATGATTCTGTTCCTGTTAATCCTTCAGTTGCACATCTTCAAGTAGATGAATTGGATACAGCTTTTGATCAAGCTTCAGCTCCGGTAAAAAGACAAGCTCCAGCAACTTCGCTTGCGACTATTCAAGTTCCAGCTGTAGAGCTTACTTTTGATCAAGCTCGGGTATCTTTTGACAAACTCTCTACGTTGAATGATGTTATTCGTCAGTTATCTGAGAAAATGGATGCAGAAAAGGAAGCTCAAATTCTGAAGTTGAAGACTTTCTTCAAAGGAAAGATGCCTGAGATTGATACTTCAATGATTCCTCCAGAGATTCCTTTCAGACGACCAACTGGGGTAGTTCTTCGTGAACCTTCTTCTGCTGTGCTTACATCTACTTCTCCGGTTGTTTCTCTTCCGTTTCCTTCTGTGGTTTCTTTATCTGCGGGAATTCCTATGACTGCTCCTTCTGGTACATCTTTAAGGTCTTCTCTTCATGATCTTCCCATTTCAGAGTTGACATATTTGCTCTATGCTCGACTTCTATCTATGTCGCCATCTGAACATCAAGATCAAGATCTTCTTTCTTTGCTTTGGAACTTCCAATCTACACCGCCTCCAGTTTCTTCTTCTGAATCTGACCGGATTACAGCTTTATCTGATGAGTTTCATGCATTCAGATCAGAAGTTCAATCAAGTTTTGCTGATCTCAAATCGTTTATGTCTCAAGCCTTCTCTGATTTATCTTCAAGGCTTGATTCTCATGAACAAAGCTGCAGAACTGAGGCCGGCCCGTCTCTTAAGCGCCGACATGACCAAGATGATCCTGATCATCAAGGCCATGAGGGGGAGATGGCAAAGAGACCAAGAGTTGAAGGATATTCTGAAGCTAGAGAAGATATTCAAGAAGAAGTGGCTGGTGATAAAAGAAAGGGTGGTGAATCTGTTGAAGACTGCAACATTTAGAATTTAGTGAATGTTATGATTGAGAATGTTGATCTGTCTTCTTTGCATAATGAACTGAATATTTCTGAGAGTAATATTAACAATAATATGCAAATTGTTGTTTACATGGATCCAAATGTTTCTGCAAGTATTCATGAAGTTGAAGAATCTGAAGCTGCAAATGACATGAGGTCATTCTTTGCTAACTTCATAGAGATTAATTCTGATGATGATGAAGATGTTAGGATTGAAAAGATTTGTCAACTCAATGAAGAAGACTGTGATGACATCATTATCATATCAGATACAGAAGATGACTCAGTGTTCATGGATGCTAAAGACGAAGAAGAAGCAGATTTGTTATACAGTGATCTTCCTGCTCACTATGAGATTCCTTAATCAGCTAATGTCACATCTACTCCTGTTGCTAGTTCAGCTCCGACTACAACTATTCCTTCAAGATCATTTGAAGTTGGTCAGTCGTCAAGAGGAGAAACTGATGTTCCATCTTCTGATCCTGTAATTCCACCGTCTATTTTAGAAGAAGGACCAACTTTATCTAGACGTCAAAGACAAAGGAATTTGCAACGTAGATATTTGGCATCAAGGCAAAGATCAGCCTTTCTAGAAGACACTCAGAGAAACATCTTTGTCTCTAGAAGAAGGGCGATTAACATCTATGCAATCCTTGGAGTAGAGAAAGAGTCAGATGCCTATCAATATGAGTACTTGATGTTCATCAAGTGTCAGCGCAAAAGGAATAATACCGTTTCTTCTCAACACTTGATTGTTCGAGTCATCAGTGTCACAATCAACAAGTTTGTGAATATCTGGTATCCCGATTTTGAAGTTGAAAGAAGAGACTGCAAGCGGTATAAATTTTCAGAGCCAGACTTCGCTGACCTTTCTATAGATGATGTTGAATTCTTATTTGATCACTTCAGGAATCTGTATCATAGATCTCAGGATATTTCACAAGCTTTGTTCGTCATTAAAAGATTCATTCGACGACAAATCCGATTCTTCAGGGTTTTTGATTTCCAGATGGCTGTTGAAAGATTCCAACCAGTTGTTAATCTTCTCAGGCCTAACCAAAGCTTACCGAACTTAGAGTCTTATCCTTTTCTATCTATTTTTGAAGATCCATATGGAGTTGTGTACAAGAATGGCTCTAATGAAAAATGCTTTCTCAGGATTGAAGAAATTGCTCACTACTCCGATGGAACCTTAAAAGTGATCAAGCTTCAGCTGGAGCAACATCTTAAGGAGGCCAAAAGAAGATTTTTGGAATCAAGAGAAAATGCATTCCTGGTTGATAATGATGAAATCCGTCTTATCCAGAAGACTTTAGATTCAATTCAAGAGAGATTGAATCTCCGCTCAACTCTAAGACGACTGGAAGTTTTAGTTGGTTTGAATCGACTTCGTCAAAGAGAAGAGCGTCAGTGATTCTCCAAATTCGCCTGGTTGGTCTATGCTGTTTTTGAAGATTGTTTTTGAAGACCACGGCGCCAATGATTACTAAGGGGGAGATTGTTAGATCTGTTTTTATAGTAATCATTGTATTTATTTTCTAGCTTTTACTGTGCTTATTGTTCATTTCTGTATTGTAAAGGCTAGGGGTATTTAAGTCCCCTTAGTGCCTTTGTTTTGTAACTTTTGCAATCACTTTCAATACATCAGTTTAAACTTTGCGCTTCATACTTTCTCTCTCTACTTTCTCTCTCTAAAGAATCAGTGATCTTGGACTCTCATCCATGTTGGTCAAAACCCTAATTTTGACCCCAAACCTTCCAAAATATTACAAACCGAAACTGAAGGAATCAAACACTAGAAAATCATCAATGAAGCATTTACATCACCTATTAAGGTTTAGAAAAGGAGGGGATACACTTACCACTTAGGTTTTGGTGAAAACTTAGAAAACCCCAAATTTCTTGAAGATGGAGGTGATGATGATGAGCTCTTGACCTTTGCTACCAATACACCACCAAATATTCTTGGATATTCCCAAAACTAACAATCTAACCTTGAAAATCTCTCAAAAACGAAATCATAGCAACTTGAATCGCCAAAAACGGAGTTGAAATAAGAGAGTTATGAAGAAATGAAGAATAGTGTTGAAAATCCGACTTTTAAAAAGTCTGGTACCAGTGTGCTACAATGACATGCGACTTTGACATGTCATTGTCACATGTCATAGTCGCTCAAATGGTCCAGAAGGCTCTCCTTTGGCTGCTACTTTGCCAGTGCGACTATGACACGGGAATTGTAGTCGGACCCGTACCAAGCCACGAAACTCGACTTTTTCTATGCCAACACTCCCGAAACTCTTAGGGACTTAAAGTAATGTTTTCCCTACATAAATCCTACCATATACAAGTTACAAAAACGTCTGGGTGACCTTTACTCACCGAAAATTACGGGTGTTACAATCCTCCCAACCTTAAAAGAGATTTCGTCCTCGAAATCTAGCTTTACGTTTAACGTTACCCTCATAATAGCTTGTCTCTGTTTATGAGCAGTTGGCTCTAATCCACTTGTCAAAAGAATCATCATAACTTTATGCTGATACTCCCGACAAATGTCCCCTCGAGCACATTGCACTTATATCCGAATGAACATTAACTTACTAGAGTAGCCCCTAACTACAAGGCTACGGTCGTCTCCCAACCTTAGGTGACACGTACTACACCCAAGGCAGCTTGTGACCTCGACTTCTCATTGAATCCGCATTCCCATAATCAACACCAACCCAAAGAATTCTCAAAATTCCTTAAAATTCACCCTTGATACTGGTAAGGCCTTCCTTCCAAGGGTGTGCCACTACGCTTTACGAGGGATTGGTTAATTTAGATTACATCAAGAAAATCATACGCATAAATACTTGATTACCAACATTCTAACTTCCTTTAAGTTCCACCACCGCAAGGCTAACATTTCTCATGATCTAACAGGGAAACTTCCAAACATTGCAAAGATTCATTAACCTCAAAATAACAAGTCGACGCCTAAATTCAAGATGGTCTTACTGAAAACGTAGGTATACCGACAAACATTTCATTCCAGATTTGCATTGCCAAATTACAGTTAACACCTAACATGGCACTAAAATTCCTAATCTTACATCTCTAACAAATGAACCACAACATTCCCTTTAATCCTGAAGACTTGCCCCGATGGCACATCCCCCAACACATGCATGATGTCGAACGATCAACCCAACAACCCATATCCAACCATAAGCAATTAACGACACAAAGCCTTAACCCGAAGATTTATCGAAGCAGAAAGATCACGTCTTAATTAACTGGGAGAAAGCATAAATCTAATACCTCAATTATTCATGCATGACCCAATTCAAAATCTGAAACCCAAATTCAAGGTTGACCACAAGTCGGATCATCTGACGCTTCAAATCCCAAGGACTCCTCTAGTCCCTTAATTGCATCTCCTTTCACGATAGGGGTTTTAAATCTATAACCCTAATGAGTTCAAGGGTTTTCAACCAGTATGCCAATTTGAAATTTATAAAACTTTCAAATGCATAAGTTTTATAACAATTAATCGTGCGGTAAAAATACACTACCGTTCATCCGATAGGTTTCAAAATTGATCACCAACACTACGCATATAAAACCATTTCCAAAAATCATTTGATCAGTACTTACGTTAATAAAAACGGTAACAAAAGATGCGCAACAAAATTTTCAAACGGACTACCATGGTCCTAGTATGCATCAATTTATACTATGTTTATGAAAAATAATTTTCCACACTATAACCTGTGCAACAAACTGTTTGTCCATTCCAAAAGAGAAATTCACAATTTCAACTTTAAAATCTTCTCCTTTAAAAACACAAAACGTCGGAGGATAAAATCCCCAACAAGGCCAATTTACGTCCGTTTATTTCCCCAAATTTAGCAACACGATAATATCATTATGACTTTAAGCTGACTTCATGAGATTTAAGACAGATCGAAAAGGTTTATTTCTATTCTTAATCTCATATATGGTTGAAAGAAGGACGACTTTCAATCATAGAAAACATGTTCTTAAATGTTCAAACCACTTCTGATTCTTAAACGATTTCATGAATATAGAAATGTGATTTTTAATGTTTTCATTTTTATTTGTGCTTAAATGATTAATAAACCGTGTGTTTCCAAATATTAATACGTGTGTATTATCTTGTCTATATACTGTCAAGTATTCACACACATCAGTTTAATTTTTGTTGAATTCGTTCTTATCATATCTCTAAATTGAAACAATATTTTTCGTTGGTAAGACACCCCAATTGTTATTCAAAGTTTGAGCGTGATTTCATTTCTAAACGTTCTTTCAGAATATCTATATTTTTGGTTCGTATAGACAACATCCAATTTTTGCTGACCTAAACCTTAATCGCTAAATCATTTCTATTTGATCTTTTTGATACAATGTCAGATTTTCAAACAAGTTTCTTGTATTCATTTCATTCATTTAATTTTCTTGTTTGAAAAGTCTTCAATGTTTAAAAAAAATGCTCAAATCTTGATGATTATATCAATGAGCATATAGACATCGGACTTGTATATTTGTGCTTTAACTGATAAAGTTAAACCATTTTTGAGCAACATTGTGCTTTAATAGGAACATATGGGTTCATTGTGTAGGACTTAAATGAAACTTCTATGGATTCACGTTAACCAGTGTTTCCTACCCAAGAAGTTAATCCTTAGTGATCGAGTGTGAGGAGTCAAACAGAAATGAGTGTGGGTTGAGTGATGAGGTAAAATGTAAATGAGAGTTTGGTTAGATGTGAGCTCAATGATTTAAAAAGAAAGAGGGTGTGAGAACAGAGCAAAAGAATATCAAACTCTACACCAACTTTTTCTGAGTCGGGCAGCCACATTACTAGTGTTTCACAATTCTTCGTGAACATTATTGAAACAGGCAATTAGCCCATGCCAACTCTTGCTAAAAACCCCACCAACTACTCATTTTCTTCTTAAAAAGAAAGTGTTTCATATTTCAAGGGGACGCAACATATAATCTATTTGGTTTTCATTTGGAAAATCTGGATATTGAAACAGAAGGAAGTCTGCCCCACCTTCGCACTTCGATCATGCATAATTGAGTCTGTGTTTAACTGTTGTTGTCTCAATGGTTTACACTATGTTGAGCCTGTATAAAAAGCAATCATCGTGTGCTTAATTCTTTCTAACACTTGCACGAACACACAAAGAATTTGTTTTCTTGTCATAACGTTCATAGAAATTCCTTTGTGGTGTTTCGATGATTGAATGGAAACCCTGGGGGAGTGAACATCAAAAAGCTCCTTTCCAATGTGTATTCGTTACACACAGTAACTTTATGTTACTGACAGGCATATTAACTGATTCATTTGTTGATTCAGGTGTTACACTCTAGTTTGTCTGAATTTGCAAAGATTCGGATAAATATCTTTTGGATCGACGGTGAATTAGAGGCTCAATATGAAAGATCAAAGTTCCAATCAAGCGGTGTCAACATTTTCATTTCCCAACATAAAAAGCATAAGACTACAATAAGTTTAAAAATGTTAAAATTCTAAAACCACAACGTACGAATAAGTGACCATTTTCAACGAAACTTTCATGAGCCACTACGCTCAATAAGCTCGTAAATTTACACGCAATAAAATTAAAACCCACGCATCTCCAAGTATACTCACGCCCCCAAAATGTCGCAAAACTCTACTACATAAAATTCAACACGACTCATACAGACCAAAATTCCCAAGAAAATTCCGACTCAAGAACTTGGGAACAACTCTCCCTTTAAGACCTTAACATACGTGGACGAGATCCAATGTCAAGGTAAAAAATTCCACAGTTACTTTCCCAATACCCCAAATGACATTAAACACGGATCTTATAATATCCAAAAATAGAGTTAAACACAAAACGTCGACGAAGAGATTTTCAATATAAATTTGCAACCGCGTGCAACAATCATGCCTGTTTAAGCTCACAGTTGAAAATCTGATGAGTGCTAAATGTTTTACCAAGACTTCGTAACATAACTCACTTTATACTTTGAAAACATGAGAAACAATTTATTCAAACTTTTCTAGAAATAAATTTCGTGCATTAATTTTGGTCGGCTCTCGGCATCCTAGGTCCACGCTTCCCACTTTCCTAGCCACGCTATCGACAATCGGATGCATCAAACATCCCTAAGCATTAATCACACCAATCTGATTAACTTACAATCTCTTCTTGAAATAGAGTCTCTTTATCAAGCCTATGGTTCTAATTTCAACCAATAACTCCGACACCAAAATGGTCAACTTAATGCATTCGTCGGGCTTAACTATTGTTAGAGCACTACCGTTCATCCGATTTGTTGGATGCAAAATCATTAATACTGAAGATGAAAGTCAAGCATGTCAAAGTCTAAAAGTCAACTCTCAATCATCAAAGTCAAAGTCTTTGTAATAAAGTCAAAGTCAAAGTGTGTGTTTTAGTTTCCTTGTTATGTTGCTAAGTATAAATAGCTTTGTTCTTGTGTTGTAAGGGTGTAGAAGTCATTCATTGGTATAATTCAGATTGTAGAAGTGAGCATACGAATCAGAGAACGAATCATTGAATATCATTCTAGATAGAGAGAGAGAGAGAATGTGTGTAGAGAGAGAAAGTGAGATTGTAATAGTTGTGATGATTGAATCAATGACATATGATTTCACAATTTGTTCATCTTGATTGTTTTGTTTGATTAGAACTTGAATTCTGGGTTTAAACAATTGGTATCAGAGCAGAGAAATTCAGAAAATGGATTGATTTGAAGAAATTTGGTCGACATTTCAAGAACTCGCAAGTTGAACTGTTCAGATTTGTTTTTTTGTTGATCGAGTGATGTTTTTGATTTGATGTGTATATCATTGTACTCGATTTTGCATATAGATCAATCTTCATGTATACTGTTAAGTCAATTTTTCAGTAGATTGGATTAATTTTGGAAATTCTTGAAGTTTTTGTTCGAGTTTATACGAACACTATAATCAGATCGAATTTGAATTTTTGATGTTGTAATCTGAAATTCGTATGTTGTAATTGATTCGAAACATGTATTAGAACTGTTCTGCAGAATTTCAGATCATTTGGTAAGGATTTGAATTGATTTTTGTGCGAAAAATCAAGTTTTTGTTCGACAAAGGCAAGAACACGCAAGATCTACCAAACGCGCAGAGGAAGAACTCGCGGATACTGAAGAACACACACGAAACTAAAATTTCTGAAAAATTGTGAAGAACTCGCAAGTAGAGACATGCGAGAAGTAGAAACGTGCATAACCCTTTGTGCGTGTTTCTACTGTTCAAACACTTTAGTGTGCGCAAAGTGGTTCTGCGAAAAGTTGGGTTGCAACTAATTGAAAATTTTCTAAATACATCGATAATTGATTCATCTACAATCACAATTTAAGATTGAACCTTAATATACACATTTCATTCCATACATACAGACTATAATAAGGACGGGTTCTACTAAAACCCAATAACAGTTACTATCTTCAAACTGCGAAAGACTTCACCAACTACTTACACTTGTGTAAGGCTAAGGCTCAACTCTTCATAGTACTACTAGAACCAAAACCCCCAACTAGAACCTGATGCACATGCCGACAAATAAAAAAGGTTAGGCTTAACGCCTAGTGAGTTCAAGAGTTTTCAACATTTATAAATGAATCGTTAAAGAGGAAGAATGCAATTAAAACCATAATCTTTCAAAATGATACGCTTCAATATGAAAACGACTCGTTTACTAATAATTATGCATTTTAAACGAAAGAGACACCAATATAATCGTTGACCAAACCAAACTGTTTTAAGGGCTAAGATCCCAATATAAAACGTTCTTTTGTAAACTTAGATTTAACCCAAAACTTGCTCAAAATGAGAATAGAGAGAGGACTCAAAATTGTATAAAACGTGGGTAAAATGTTATAAATACCCAAAACACGGGTGGGACATGACACACAACTCATAAAGCATAGATGAAAACCCATATAAATAAATATCGCCGTGAACACGGACATTAGACCCAAAACACACGCAACCATAAAATGGGACAAAATCAAATACCAAAATGTGGGAATGACGTATTTCATTCAAGCCTTAATATACACGGGGGGAAACCCAATATTAAGGTCATCAGTTGCCGTCGACCCCACAAAAACCAAAGTTGAAGATACAACATTAACATTTAAAATACCCCGGATCGACGACGGGGAGACTCGTATACGTTGAGACTAGAGAAACACACGAGTAGGCTGCCCATACAACGTACTCGCATGTCATCTCAACGTTTCTATCTTGGGTGGCGAGAACACGTGAATGGGGCCACCCGTGATGTTATTGGATTTCACCACATATCCCGGACCTAGTTCCCATTCCATACCAGACATCACAATGCTCGGACCGTTTATTGCCTCTAGCCATACTCCGTCGAGTTCCACCCCAAGGACTTACGGACATGGGTGCCTATCCAATCTAGACGAATTTCAACTCGGAGGATCGAGCCACCAATTGCCTACTCGCTAGCGAACCCAAGTGGTCAACGGTCAATAACCAACCTTACCCGCTTTCCCAAAACAGACAGACTTACGTGCCTATGGATCCATTACAACATTGTCTAACATTACATGACTCCAAATGAAAGACCAAAGCTCCCAAAACATGTAACTCTCAAATGACACGAAAAATGCGCCATCATACTCAAAACCCCACAACGGTTATTAATCCAGACAAATGTCCTCAAGACTCAATTTAGTCAAAACCGAACCAAAGGCCCAACAATTTACGTAAACCCCAAATGAAAGCCAGTAATAAACATTGAAACACGTTTGACCAACTATCATGCAAACAAAACGACCAAAAGTATGATTAACTCAAATCTCATCATTGGTTGAGGCAAAACATTTTCCAAATAAACTCATACCCTTATATTTCCAAAATGCCTCATAACGCGATAATATGCATTTTCCGAAAAGGTTTATAAGATCAAATACACAAAATGACACTTACGTCAAATGAACTCCAATTATTTACGTAAAATCATCAAAGAAACATTTCAACATCATTTATTTTGGTCAAAACCCTAATTTTGACCCCAAACCTTCCAAAATCTTACAAACCGAAACTGAAGGAATCAAACACTAGAAAATCATCAA
Organism: Arctium minus; assembly: GCA_954870635.1. Lineage (NCBI taxonomy): Eukaryota > Viridiplantae > Streptophyta > Magnoliopsida > Asterales > Asteraceae > Arctium > Arctium minus. The sequence goes on from OX941084.1 coordinate 110,576,208, forward strand.
TGAAGCATTTACATCACCTGTTAAGGTTTAGAAAAGGAGGGGATAAACTTACCACTTAGGTTTTGGTGAAAACTTAGAAAACCCCAAATTTCATGAAGATGGAGGTGATGATGATGAGCTCTTGACCTTTGCTACCAATCCACCGCCAAATATTCTTCGATATTCCCAAAACTAACAATCTAACCTTGAAAAGCTTTCAAAATCGAAATCATAGCAACTTGAATCGCCAAAAACGGAGTTGAAATAATAGAGTTATGAAGAAATGAAGAATGGGGCTGAAAATCCGACTTTTAACAAGTCTAGTACTAGTGTGCTACAATGACATGTGACTTTGACATATCCTTGTCGCATGTCATAGTCGTTCAATTGGTCCAGAAGTTTCTCCCTTGGCTTCTACTTTTCCAGTGCGACTATGACCATGTCATAGTCGTCGGGCGTTGTAGTCGGACCCGTACCAAGCCCGGAAACTCGACTTTTTCTATGCCAACACTCCCGAAACTCTTAGGGACATAAAGTAATGTTTTCCAAACATAAATCCCACGATATACAAGTTACAAAAACGTCCGGGTGACCTTTACTCACTGAAAATTACGGGTGTTTTATGTTTCCTTCCAGATTTTGCACTGACGAATTAAAGTTGACACCTGTCATGGTATTAAGGTTCAGACAATCGGATCGCCAAAATTTCTTTTTCTTGAAGACTCACCCAGATGGTACACATCCGACCCATGTATGATATCGAAAATCAATCCATCAGTTCGTGACCACCAAAATAAAGCAACCACCCAATGTTTAATCACGACCTCTATTACCAGAGGGTTTGCATCTATAGCCGTAATGAGTTCAAGGTTTTTCAAAATACTATGCCAATTTGAACTTTTATAAAACCTCTAAATGTAAAAGCTTTATAACGATTAGTCATACGACTATAATCTACTACCGTTTACTCGGTAGGTGTATAAAGTGGTCACCAATGTCATACGTATAAAATCATTTCGAAAACTATCTAGTTATTATTCAAGCTAGTAATGACGATGAACAAGGATATACAAAAAGTTTTTCGAATGGACCACTATGGTCCTAACATGCATAAATTTACGCCATGAATGAGAAATAGTTTTACATACTAAAACAATGTATAACAAGACATTTGTACAAAACTACAAGAGGGGAAATTCATGAAATCGAATTCCAGAAATTTTCGCATTAGCCATATAATGTCATGTGATAAAATTTCCCAACGTGACTCACATACATCAGTTTATTCCCCATAACTTACTGTCACCCCAAGTGACGAAATGTTAAAGTCATCAACTTCTGCCAACGGTTACCCACTTAGAAACTTCTTCACTACTCCAACGGTCGTCCCATCCCAATAGTTCAAGTATACACATGTAACTCGTAGGTTCACCATAACACTGACCAGGTACAATTATGAACGTACTGTACATGATCATCCTTGCTACTCTCGATGTGATTCCCATTCCTAGTGGTTCCATTAGTCTCAAAACATCTATCTTAAAGTGCCTATTGGTGAAATTCTCTCTCTCAATAACTTAAAAGAACACTAGCTTGAGTCTAGGCGTTCCAAATCAACATCTAATTATCTCAAACTTAAGCTCTGATACCAACTTGTAACACCCTCAAATTTGGTAAGAGCAACTAATAAAATTTTCGATATAACATTAAATAAAAGACAACATCTCTTCCCACAAATCAAATTCAATATTCCTCAAATCTAAAATTCGATAAATAACCTCAATATAAATTTAACTCTAGTAATGAACAAAGACTAAACCGAAATCGGGTGCTACTTAACCCCAATACAAGCTGCTCTTCACAAAACCAAAGCAGAAGACTTCACCAAGCTACTCACCTCTCGACACTCAACTAGAACTTCTCTCTTCACAGTGTCACTAGATCTATTCCCAACGAAACCTGTTGCACATGCCGACAAATAAAAAGGTTAGGCTAACGCCTAGTGAGTTCAAGAGTTTTCAACATTAATAAATATATCGTTAAAAAGGAATAATTCAATTGAAATGAAAGTCTTTCAAAATGATATGCTTCAAATATGAAAACAACTCGTTTTCCAATAATATGCATTTTAGATGAAGGAGTCACCAATATAAACGTTTTCCAAACCAAACTGTTTTAAGGACTAAGACCCCAAAATAAAACCTTCCTTCGTAAATTAATTTCAACCCAAAACTCAGTCAAAAAGGAGAATAGAAGGTGGGCTCCTAATTTATGAAACACGGATAAACTCTATATCTCGAAGCACCCAAAACACGGGTGGGGCATAATACTCAACCCATAAACCATGGATAAAAACCCATATAAACAAAATGTCACCGAAAACATGGATAAATAAAACTCAATACCCAAAACAACACATTTCGGTGACGGGGGAGACCCGAATTCCATCGAATGTGGCGGGCATACAAAGTTAAGCCACTTCTAGATGTTCTCGAGCTTCACATAGAGTCATGGATCCCTATATACAACTCCCTAGCGAGCAACCACCACAAGATACCCAAATGACCCTAGTGTCTACTCGACCTCTAGATGAGTGTTACCATAAAAGCCTCAAGTTCCCGTATCTGGCTCACCATGGGCACCACCGCAAGACTTAGCTCCGTATATGTCTCTACAGAGCGCCACCACAAGCTTCTATAAAAACATGACTTGGGGACCACTCACTAGACTTCAAATTGGGACACTAAATTCCAAGATAAGTAACCAGACTGGATTACAAACGGGCATCGAGTTCAACCACCCACGATCAATACCTCGAGCCCTTCAATAAAGGTTACACGGTTATCGAGTTCAACCACCCACGATCTATACCTCGAGCTCCCGCTAACCATAAACAATTTCCAGTCCCAAAACGGGGATAAAGTCCCCAACTAAACCAACTAACTGACTCATATGCCTATGGATCCAATGCATTACATTCTAAAACATTACATAACTCAAACAAATGAACTAACACATTCAAAACATGTAACTCTCAAATAAGAAGCAACTAAGTACACCATACGTCCAAGACTCCTGAACGAGCTACCAAAACTGAACAAATGTTCCAAAGACTTATCTGAGTGTAAACCAAGCCCCAAAAGGCATAATGAACGATTGGCTAAAATACGTGAGCCAATAGGGTTACGAAACCAAAATACGTCTTTTCCCAAAATTCTTTGTCTCTCAAATGACAATTGGCCTTCGGCCCAAAACTAAAAGGTTTACCAATTCTAAAATGTTCCCAAAGTCGGGAATAATCAAAATCAAAGGACTCACACTTCCGTTCATTAAAAAACGTCCCAAATGTGGGTGTTTTACAAAGTTTATAAAGCTAAACAGTTCAGATAATCAAAAGTTACCAAATAACTTATAGTTGATAATTTCATGCAAAACACATAAACACTTTAAAATGGACATTTTGGCTTGTACAACGTTTTCACAAATCAACTTGAACTCACCTTGCTAGATTTAGGCTAAATCTAGATTTTACCCCAACTTGAACTTCCTTGAAGAAACTTGAATCCTCAAAGCCAAGACCTCCAAAACCTAGATCCACACATTCCGACCATAACTATTTATATTCAACTATATAAAAATCGCTTCCCAAACATTACACATGAAAACCTCAACTGATACCAAAACCCTAACTTCCATAGTTGAAAAATAGAGGATTACCTTAATCATAACTTGAATCCACAAACCAAAACACCTCTAGGTCACCAAAATGGCCACAAACCTCCAATCTACAAAAGGGAGAACAAGGGTGGATGAAACCCTAGAAAACTTGATGGAGAAGATGAAAATCAAGGATTATGGTTCTAACCTCCAAACTTGTTAGATGATGAAGAATCATGTGAATATAGGGGGAAACCCCTAAAAAATGGATTAGGATTCATTTGTAAGGATGGGGATCGGTTTGGGAGAGAAAGGGGGAGAGGTTTGAGGGTTTTTGTGAAAAATAGGGTTGGAGGCCGAGTTTTTCTCTTTTATCAGCGCACAGTGTCTCCGTGCGGGTGTATGCGCAGATCGACTCGCGCAGAGGGTCACACGGACCTATGGAGTCTAGACCCTCGCGCGGGTCGTGGCGCGATCTGATTCGCGTGGGGAGTCACGCGGAATACTATTTGACATTTTTGTCTTTTCTTCGCCCAAGATTTCGGGGTGTTACAAACCTGAACCTGATCATATATATATATATATATATATAAAGAGAGAGAGAGAGAAAAGTTCAAACGAAGACATTAACTATTTAAGAAAATAAGAAAACAACAAAAAAGAACAAATCATGTACAAAATCATATGTGATTTTACACTAACCCGAAAAAATCGGACGCAGACGATGTTTAGGTCGCACGCATGAATCATATATGATTTTGTATGTACTCGACTGTTTTCATGTTTTCTTAACTAGATGTTGTTCTCGTATGAACTCACCTCTCTCTCTATATATATATAGTGAAAATTAAATACACACCTTCTAATTGTTGCACCCGTTACAAACCAATCTCCACCCTTGATCTCAAGATATTTATTTTCCATTTTTTTATAATTTTATAATAATCGGGGGGTAGAAAGGTTATATTATAAATATTCATTTATTTAAGTAATATATTAGTAAAATTTGATAATAAGGAAACTGATAATCACTAAATATTTATTCCTAAAATATAGCTTTTTGTTTGTTTTGGCTTTATCTTTCCTGCGTATAATTAAGCAATGATTTGTAGGTTTCATAATCCAGTAAAAACACAAATTTTGTATCTTCCAGCACAAGATTTCCTGTGAAATCATGGTTCGTGGAAATCATGCAGACGATGAACATAATGGAGGAAAGTATACAGTGTATGAAGATAGGTTGTTCGATGAAGATATCACACTCGAATATAATGCTGAAGATTTGCCTTTCGATGAGATGCATGTTGATCCAAACTCTCTCAGTGATTTGATAACGACCCTTTTCTGTACTTAGTGAAAATTACGTTTAATATGTATTAGTGTTTCACCATCAACGATCAGACTGAGTCTGTTCAGTTATCGCTGATAGTTCTGATGTAAACAGTAATGTAATCCCTGAAGACAAGTCTCGCGTCAACATATGTTCATAGCTGAATCGAAGACGAAGCCACTGAACAAAGAGAAGTCTACTAGTGACCTGATGCGGATATCAGTGAAGCAAAGATAACTCTACTTATACGCGAAGGAACATGAGGAAAGCTTCAGCGATCGCTGAACTCTTGATGTCTCTGAAGAAAGAGATTCAGCGATCAAATGATCACAAAGCTTATACATCAAGTTTCCTTTTGTCTTACCTTGCACAACTCAGTACGATGTGTCAGAACGGACATGTCTCTGCCACAATTCGTACAACAACTCTGTCAACTACATTGTTCATGATCCAGCCAAAAGCATGTCTCCCAAAGTCAGATTTCCAAAGCCAATCAGTGAACGCCACGTGTAAAGTGTCTTTCCATGCATTTAATGCATAAGGTATAAATAGGAAGATCACCCCTCCATCTGAGGGTGTGCTCAATCCTTGAACCCGAAATAGAAACCTTTGTTTTCTATATTCCTTAATCCCCCAATCTCTGAAATTCTTGTGCAACCATCTTAGTGTTTCTTAAGTTTGTTTAGATTGAGTCTGTCTTAATCTTATTCCGCAACAAACTTGTAAATTGTGTTTGATTTATCAATAAACAATTTATTAAACTTTAATTTCTGTGTTTGTATTCAACCCCCCCCCCCCCTTCTACAAACTTGTTAAGCACCTCCGGGACCAACAAGTGGTATCAGAGCACACTATTTAATCTGATAAACAAGATCTTGATTTATTCTCTTCCTTGCTATTCTAAATGACATTTAACACAAACACAAACTACTATGATAATGGTTCACTTTCTAAACCTCCTCGATTTAGTAGAGATAACTTTTCTCTATGGAAAAATCGAATGATGCTATTTCTTGAAGGTGTTGATCCTACTATACCTGAATATATAGAAAATGAACCCTATGAACCTGTTAGAATTATAGTTGCAATTCCCGCTACTGCCACCACTGAAGCTGTCCCTGAACGCTATGTTGTTAAGGAAATAAGACAGTGGAGTGATGAAAACAAAAAGAAGGTAGGCATAGATGCAAGAGCAAAAACCATTATCTCAATGGCTCTGCCTGATGAAGTTTTCCATTCCATCATGCATCTGAAAACTTCTAAAGAAATATGGGAAACCATATGTGTTCAATATGAAGGCACTACTGAAATCGAAGAGACTCGAAAGATTAACTTGGTAAGACAGTATGAAAGTTTCATCGCTGGTAAGAATGAATCTCTCTCTGACGTTCATCAGCGGTTTAACTGATTAATCATTGATCTAAGAACAGTTGGTAGGACCTATTCTAATTCTGAGGTCTTAACAAAATTCTTAGAATGTCTTCCTGAAAGCTGGGACAGTTATTCAATATGTCTTAAGCTGACAAAAGACTTAAATTCTCTTTCTCTAAGCACTTTGTATGGAATATTGCTCAACTATGAGCAATCAAATCTCTTGAAGAAGAATCTTGTAAAAGATTCTAAAGACTCCAAAAGCACTCCTGTTGCTTTAGTCTCTTCAGAGATAATTCCATCTCAGCGATCTACTCTCACCATCACTGAATTAGATTCTGAATCTGAGGATCTATCAGACCCTGATCTTTCAGAGTTTGATGAGTCCTTAGCACTCTTGACAAACTCTTTTAAGAGATTTGCAAGAAAGAGCAATTTTCGAAGAAATAAACCTCTCTCTCTAACTGATAAGCCAAAATCAACCCCGGTTGATAAGGCTACTGCCACTTGCTATAACTGTGAAAAGATTGGACACTTTGCTAGTGAGTGCAGGTCTAAAAAGGTCTTCAAGCCTTCTACCTCAAGAACATCCAGTGATGACAAATACCTAAAGCTGAAGAACAAATATCAAAAGCTGAAAAGCTACAAGCGAAAAGGTAAAGGTCTCATTGTTGAAGAACATGACTGGGCTGAATCAGAAGAATCAAGTTCTGATGAAGAAGAAGTCGCTAATGTTTGCCTCATGGCTGAGATTAAAGAAGAAGTGGAAGAAGCATCTGAACCTTCCATGAGCTACATATCATCTCAGGTATCTATCTCTACTAATCCCTCTCTACCTGAAGCTGAGAGAAGTCGTGCCGTCGATGTGCTGACGATTGATCTTTATAATGCTCTAAACGACAAAACTCAAGCTGAGAATAAAAATGTTCATTTAACTCAAGAGCTAGAGAAATGTCATGAAAATATCAGAGAACTAACTCTTTTAGAAAAAAAGTTGAAAGATCAATTCATTATAAATGAAATCATCAGCATTGAACGCGAACAAGCCATCGCTGCTCTAAAAGTAGAAAAGGCTCATGTTGAAAAAATGTGCAAATCATCAACAAAGATCTCTGAGATAATAAATGCTCAAACTCCTGAAAGTGATAGAATTGGTCTTGGTTTTTGGACACCACGGGATGAGCCTAAAGAAGAAAGCTCCATGCTTAAGTTTGGAACGTTTGTCACTCCTATCTCTGACACTTCTTATAATCAGTTTTATCCTTCTTCTTCAAATTCTATCCCTGAGGAAAAATCCAAAGGCTTTAAGTCTGCGGATAAAGGAAAATCCATTCTTCGTCCTCAGAAGGCTACCAAGAAAGCAAAGCTGAAAGTTCCTTCTAAACCTTCAGTGAATCAATCCTCTAGCTCTGTGATAGAAATCTTCGATCTCTGTCCTCCAAAGCTAAAGATTGACCTTAAACCCACGAGATCTGAAGAAATGAAAATTCCTCCCAAATCTCACGAGAAAAGCATTCTTGGACCTGGCCCCGCTCATCTTAAACTTGCAAAACCTTCTACTTCTGGTCCTAAAACCACTTTCAAATATAGAAAATGTTATCACTGTGGTTTTACTGACCATATTGCAAGCAAATGTCCAACTACCACTAAAGCTGATAAATCAGCTAAAGTGAAGATGAATGCCTCCAAGGCTGAAAAGGTCACTAAAGCTGAAAAGTCGACCAAGGTGAAGAATACCACTAAGGTTGAGAAATTAACCAAGGTGAAGGTTATCACTGAAGCTGAATCTTCATCTGCTGTGAAGACTATTGAATCTTCCATATCCACTAACTCTAAAGAACCCATTGAAAAGTGGGTACCAAACAACGCTTAATCTTCCTTATGTGTGCAGGGATCAAAGGGCATCTGGTATCTCGATAGTGGATGTTCTCGTCATATGACTGGACAAAAAGGCCTGCTCACTGAATACAAGGAAGAGAAAGGTCCCTCTGTGACCTTTGGTGGAAATGGAAAAGGATATACCCGAGGGTTTGGTGTTCTAGCAATGGACTAACTACCTTTCGAAGAGTCGCTTATGTAGATGGACTGAAGCACAATCTTCTAAGCATCAGTCAGCTATGTGACAAAGACTATGAAGTTCGCTTTTCTAAGAAAGCATGTTTAGTGGTGAATGAGAAAGGAAAACTTGCTCTCAGTGGTTATCGCAGAGAAAATGTCTATGTAATAGATATGGACTCTACTACCACTGAAAACTTATGTTTTCTCTCTAAAGCCTCTTCTGATATAAGCTAGCTATGGCACAAAAGGCTTTCTCATCTAAATTTCAAAACCCTGAATTCTCTCTCATCTAAGGAACTGGTTTCTGGTCTTCCTCAGCACTCATATGCTAAAGAATCTCTCTGCTCAGCATGTGAAAAAGGAAAACAAACAAAAGCAAGTTTCAAATCTAAACAAGTTTCCTCAGTGACAAGTCCTCTTCAGCTCTTACATATGGATCTATTTGGCCCTGTCAATATCCAATCAATAGCTGGAAAGAAATATACGCTTGTCATTGTAGATGAATTCTCTCGCTATACCTGGGTTATCTTTCTTCGCTGCAAGAGTGATACTCCAGAAGAACTAATATCCTTTGTTAAAAAGATGGAAGTGCTGAATAATCTTACTGTTCGTTCAATAAGAAGTGATCATGGAACTGAATTCAAAAACAACTCTCTGAACAATTTCTTTGAGAACAAGGGAATTTCTCATAACTTCTCTTCAGTAAGAACACCTCAGCAAAACGGAGTCGCTGAAAGAATAAACAGAGCGATCATTGAAGCTGCTAGATCAATGCTCAACGATTCTCATCTCCCTACTCAATTTTGGGCTGAAGCTGTAAATACTGCATGTTTTACTCAAAACAGATCGCTGATAGTAAAGCGATTTGGAAAGACAGCTTATGAACTTTTTCATGGAAGAAAGCCCTCTATCAGCTTTCTTCATATCTTTGGTTGTCAGTGCTATATCTTAAACAACATAGATCAACTTGGAAAGTTCGACCCAAAAGCTGATGATGGAATATTTCTAGGATATTCCTCCATCTCCAAAGCCTACAGAGTTTTCAACAAAAGAAGACAATCCGTGGAAGAAACTATTCATGTCACATTTGATGAAACTCGCTCAGCGAACTCTAAACCAATCACTGACAATGAAGAGTTAAATGCTTGGATGTTTTCTCATTACAGAGAAACAGAACCTTTCTTTTCAAACCATCAGCACACAGAACCACCTACTGCTGATGATGATCCAAACATCATACATCCTAATGTTGAATCCAACTCATGGGTTTCAGCTGAACCTCTTAACACACTGATACCATCAGATCTACCTTCGTCTGAAAATCTCTCTAATAACAATAGTCTGTCCAATACTCAACAGTTAATTGCTAATGAACCTCAAATGTCCTCATCAGTAAACATCCCAATTGTTGATCCAACCTCTGAGTTAAGCGATCATGTTCCTGCTCAGCGATGGACCAGAGATCACCCAATAGATCAAATTCTTGGTGATCCAGATGCAGGTATTCAGACACGACGAAGCTCAGGTAATATCTGTCTCTTTGTCAACTTTCTCTCTTTAATAGAACCAAAGAAGACTGATGATGCCCTCAGAGATCCAAATTGGGTCAGCGCTATGCAAGAAGAGCTGACTGAGTTTACTCGTAACAAAGTTTGGAATCTCATTCCTAGACCATCTGATAAAACTGTTATAGGCACCAAATGGGTGTTTAGAAACAAGTTAGATGAGCATGGAACTGTAACCCACAACAAGGCTCGACTTGTTGCTCAGGGATACAGACAAGAGGAAAGCATAGACTATGATGAAACCTTTGCCCCTGTGGCTAGGTTCGAAGCAATTCGACTATTCTTAGCCTATGCAGTCTATAAAGACTTCATCGTTTATCAAATGGATGTAAAATCAGCGTTCCTAAATGGAAAGCTGAATGAAGAAGTTTATGTAGAACAACCACAAGGGTTCTATGACCCTAAGTATCCAAATTATGTTTATAAATTGGATAAGGCTCTCTATGGTCTAAAACAAGCCCCTCGTACTTGGTATGACACTCTCTCATCATTTCTTATCTCTGAAAAATTTGAACGTGGCAAAATTGATAATACATTATTTTTCAGAAAGATAAAAGGTCATATTATTCTTGTACAAATATATGTCGATGACATCATATTTGGTTCTACTAACCCATCTCTATGTACTCGCTTCGCTGAAAGAATGAAGAAAGAATACAAAATGAGTATGATGGGTGAGCTGACATATTTTCTTGGCCTTCAGATCAAACAATCTGACAAAGGTACTTTTATCAGCCAAGGTAATTATGTTAAAGATATGCTAAAGAAGTTTGATCTTACACAAACTTCAACGATGAAAACTCCTATGGCACCTCCTCTGACACTTAACAAAGATCCATCTGGAAAACCTGTTAATGTCACTGCCTATAGAGGAATGATAGGCTCCCTGCTGTATCTTACGGCGAGCCGACCTGACATTATCTACTCTACTTGTTTATGTGCACGCTATCAATCTGAACCCAAGGAATCCCATCTGATCGCTGTTAAGCGAATTTTCAGATATCTGAAAGGAACTCCTAATGTCGGTCTTTGGTATCCCAAAGACTCAGGGTTCAATCTAACTGGTTATTCTGATAGTGATTTTGCAGGTTGTAAACTTGACAGAAAGAGTACCACTGGTGGATGTCAACTCCTAGGAGGAAAGCTGGTAAGCTGGACAAGCAAGAAGCAAAATTCAGTGTCCACTTCCACAGCTGAAGCTGAATACGTAGCCGCTGGAAGCTGTTGTTCTCAGATCTTATGGATGAGAAATCAACTATTGGACTATGACCTTCAGCTATCAAAGATTCCAATCTATTGCGACAGCACTAGTGCTATCGCTATAGCAAATAATCCAGTGTTACATTCAAAGACGAAACACATAGAGATCAGATAACACTTTATCAGAGATCATGTGATGAACGATGATATTGAACTTCATTTCATCCCTACTGACTTTCAGCTTGCTGATTTATTCACCAAACCTCTTGATGAGACAAGGTTCAACTTTCTCATCAGTGAGCTTGGAATGCTGAATCTCGAAGAATAATTCTTCAGCGTTCATGCATTGTGTCAGTACTCATAAGTTCCCCTTTTATCATTCTCTGATAAACATTCTGACTCTCATGTATGTTCTCTCCATCCCTACAACTGAATCTTCATTCAGTTAAGATGTTTTTCAAAATATAAACTTTAATCACTGAACTTTCTTCAAATGATTAAAAGCTTTTTGAAAGATAAATTTATCACTGATATTTCTAGCCAGTGATCCTTCTTAAAAGAAAATTCATCCCTAACATTACCATCAGGGATACTTTCAAAGAAAATCTATCGCTGACTTTTCTTCAGCGATAATTTCAAAACAGACAAATAAACAATCTCTCTCTTCTATGACGTCATTTGAACCGACAATCCACGACAAATGCTTTTTCTGACACGTTCGTCCGTTGCCCTTCTATCCAATCAACTTCGTGGGACGTGTCCATGTCATGATGAACATTTTTTTCCCGCCTCTCACACTCTCTCTCCTTCTCTCACACGTATAAAAAGAATGTTTTTCCATTCTTATCGTTTTACGCTTTCTAGAAATACTTTCAAAGCAAGAAAAATTTCTCAAAAGCATTCTAGCACTCTCAAGAATTTGCATCGTCTCCTTCAAAGATCAACAGAATGGCTCAATCTGACTCTGAGCTTCTGAAAAACAATCATCTCACTCGCCTTTATTTTGATGGTGTCAAATACCCACATCTGGTGGAAGCTGCAAAGTTTCTAAATCAATCCTGCATTGCCTACGCTATCACTGTGGATCCCACACCTTCAAAAGCTTTTCTCCAACAATTCTGGTTTACCGCTGAAGATACCTCAATCACCAACAAAAAGGGTGAATTGGTTCCTGCTATTTCCTTTAGCACTGAACTTGGACCAGGGATGATGACGGCCTTAGGGCTAAAGAAAGCTCTGCGATTTCCTGACAAACCCAGGAATGGATTCAATGCCTTGCCCACTGATGCTGAACTCATCCAATTCCTGGATGCTATGGAATACTCTTGGGAACCCAAGCCGAGGACGACAATTCCCAACAAGAAGCTGACTCTCGTGAAGAAGGCACTCATGCCTTCTCAGCTTAACTACATCTTCTCACTTCATTCAGTGTATGAGTGGGCAGAGTGGGTCACTGGACCAGGCCAGCAAGATTCAGGTCCAAATGGCTTACTCAGTGATCGCCGGAAGAAATTTCGACTACGCAACATCTATCTTTGACGATCTAAGGTCAAAGATAGAGAAGACCGAGAGGGATCCGAAGATCCCCTATGTACGCTTCATCTGTGCGTACCTGAAGTTCCTCTACCCTGCTACTTACCCCACTAATTCTGATGCAACTTTTCCCAAAGTGGGTCAGCGCTCCCTGGAGGTCAAGTCGCTCCCCAACGAGGTAAGTATTTCTGAACTCCGCTCCCGTCTCTCTCTCCTCACTTCTTCGTCTTCAGCGGCCACGCAGGAGGTTCCTTCTTCTGCTATCCCTGCCGCTACCCCTTCCAAACGACCATCAACTGGCTCCCTTGGTCCTTCAAAGAAGGCCAAGGTAACCAAGGAGAAAGGTACCTCTAGCTCAATACCTAAGGATGTTTCTCAACAAACCTCCTTGGATGCTTTCGTGGGTCTCTCCTCCACATCCTCAGCGATACCCACATCAACTGTGCCATCAACTACGGTCGTTGTCACATCAACAGTGACACCACCCATCACCTCAGCTCCTCCACATCATGAAGTGATCACAACGGTAACTACCCCTATCCCTACTTCTATCCCCATCTCTCATCCTTCTATTTCTTTGGTCTCTGACCCATCATCTACTTTTTCGCAACCACAGTTTATACCCATAGGACCTGAACATCAATCTTTTGAGGAATCTATGCAATTCTACAAAATGTTTAATAATTCAGGTACTCCTATAACCTTAAACACTGCTCCCAACTCACCATATAAGCCTGTTTCTCAAAAACTAACTTAGATTTCAGGTCCTAGTTTGGCGAATGTTGACACCAATGTCAACTGTTTAAGTGAAAAGGTAGAGTCTCTGACTGCCTCTCTCAACAACACCACCAGCGCTGTTCATACCGCTGGTGAAGCACTGAAGACGCTGACAGCTCAATGCGCCTCCAAAGCTGACATCTCTCAAATCGCTACTCTCCAAGAAGCGATTGTCAAAGTCAGGGAGGACTCACAGCAACAGTTTGCGGCCCTGTCTACAAAGGTTGATTCCTGTGAAGTTCTTTTTCAGCAAATCCTGACTCACCTGAAGGCACCAGCTCCAATTCCTGCTCCTTCATTTACAGAGAGCGATCGCACCTCTCTGAATATAGTTGTGGAGTTTATTCATCAAGCTACGTCAGATATCCCTGTACTTGAAGGCCGTCTCACAAGACTGGAGGCTGAAGTTCAGAAGTTGGCCGCTGCACACATTTCATCTCCTTCCAAAGATCTCTCCGTCCGTGATAATGACAAAGAGGGGGAGAAAGCAACTGAAGAAAATACGGAGTTAGAAGCTACTGCTGAGGTTCAACAGAAAGAAACTCCCTCTCATGAGGTCCAACAGAAAAAAACTCACTCTCATGTTGAGGGGGAGATAGCTGCTGAAAAAGCCCCTCCTACCATCGATGAGTTAATCGATGAAGAGGAAGAGGAGGAAGATTAAGATGAAGCCCTTGATCTTGAAGATCAAGGGAAGAACCTCATCAAGATGATGATGATGATGACGACGAAGAAGATCAATCTCTATGGTGTGCTTCAACCGTCACTTCATTAGCGATAACTTCGAAAGAAGTTATCAAAGCAGGGGGGAGTCATGAGACATCTTCAGGAACCCCTTCTCAAAGCAAAGGTGCAACTGCTGAGGAAAGCCTGAAGATGACCTCACTATCTGAGGAGAATCCTTCTCAGGTATGCCTTACCCTCGTTCCCTTATCCTTCTATAAAAATCCCACCCTTGTTTCTTTCTATCCTTTATCTTTCTTCTTCCCTAAAAATAAACTAACCTTTTTCATTTTCTTACCAGACAGTTCTCTCCCCTGCTTAAGGGTAAAGAGCTCCGAATAATCCCAGCTGCTGAAGCTGATGACCAGATAATCCCAATCTCTGTAAGAGAGATTGATGAAGAGGATGATGAAGAAAAAGAGTCCCTGCAACATCCACGGAGGCCCTCTAGACCACTTCATTGGTCAGAGGAAGTGATGATCTCTCATCTAGAGAATCAATGGCGAAAGATCCCCTCTCAATCATCAGATCTAGAGTTCCTGACAGAAGCTGAAATTGAAGAATCCGTCAGGGCTGAGAAGCTGATTGCTGATTGTCAAAGAGATGCCTCTCTGGCTCTCAAAATTCAGTCTTCTCAAGTCAAAGACAAGGAGCTGAAGAAGAAACTAGTTGAAGTCGAGGTTGCTCTTTTAAAAGAGAATGAAGAGGAACGCTCAAAAGAAAAAGGGGTCAGCGATAACTCAGTCGATTGGTGCAAGCATAAAATTGACTATCGCTCTGACCCAATGAAGATCATAGCTATTACTATCTCTGGAAGAAAGAAGGACAAAGTTTCTGTCACTATGGAGATTACCAGAGAAGATGGAAGCTGCAAGGCGATGTTTGTTTCAAAGCTGGAAAGCCTTGGCTATATGGAATGGCTTGAGTTCAAAGACGCACTGAAGAAATTAAAATCAATCTACAGAGGCTATGTTGAAGGGATAAATTATGCTCTCATCAACAGAGTCGCTGTAATCCTAAAAGTGCCGTATGCTCTTCCTTCTAAGCCAAAGTAGATCAGAAGAAAGCCTATCTCCTCCTCCTCTGAAAATGTCGTGGTGATCAGGAATGAAACCTCCATCAATTGTCAAGAGAAGCTCTGTTCGGTCCTCCTCCTGATCTTTCAGTTCTGGATCTATCTCTGCCTCCTGGTGGACCATATGTTGCTGGACAAGTACTTGAAGAACCTTTTTTGGAATCTTCTTCAGAGATGACGAGGAACAACTCAGTTTTCAAAAATCTCTGAAATCCCTATCTGTCCCCTCGGTCTTCTCAAGGATCTCATGTGCTTATGGTGTGATCTCTCTCTTGTTGCTGAGCAAATCAAAGTGATCATTAGCAAAGAATCTTTAGGGCGAAAGCAAAAAGGAGAAGATATACCTGAGTACTTGATCAATCCTCCTAAATCTTCTTTAGATAGCTGATAGATTAGTTTTCTTCTTGTAATCTATTAGTTTAAACTTACAGTAGTTAGTACATCACTTGTACTTGTAATTTTCATACCTTGTAATTCTTTTCTTGGATTAATGAAAATTTCAGTGAAGTACTTAACTCTATCAGTACTGTAAAAGATCCCTCAAAATAGTAATTGGGACATGTATGTTATGAGTTCTGATTATTCCATCATTTTGAATTATAAAGTAATTTTCTTCAGTTATTTTTTCATTATCAAATAGGGGGAGATTGTTGATCCAAACTCTCTCAGTGATTTGATAACGACCCTTTTTTATACTTAGTGAAAATTACGTTTAATATGTATTAGTGTTTCACCATCAGCGATCAGACTGAGTCTGTTCAGTTATCGCTGATAGTCTTTCTTAACATTTAATATGTATTAGTGTGTCACTATCAGTGATCAAACTGAGTCTGTTCAGTTATCGCTGATAGTTCTGATATAAACAGTAACGTAATCCCTGAAGACAAGTCTCGCGTCAACATATGTTCATAGCTGAATCGAAGACGAAGCCACTGAACAAATAGAAGTCTACAAGTGACCTGATGCGGATATCATTGAAGCAAAGACAACTCTACTTATACGCGAAGGAACATGAGGAAAGCTTCAGCGATCGCTGAACTCTTGATGTCTCTGAAGAAAGAGATATTCAGCGATCAAATGATCACAAAGCTTATACATCAAGTTTCCTTTTGTCTTACCTTGCACAACTCAGTACAATGTGTCAGAACGGACATGTCTCTGCCATAATTCGTATAACAACTCTGTCAACTACACTGTTCATGATCCGGCCTAAAGCATGTCTCCCAGAGTCAGACTTCCAAAGCCAATCAGTGAACGCCACGTGTAAAGTGCCCTGCCATGCATTTAATGCATAGGGTATAAATAGGAAGATCACCCCTCCATCTGAGGGTGTGCTCAATCCTTGAACCCCAAATAGAAACCTTTGTTTTCTATATTCCTTAATCCCCCATTCTCTGAAATTCTTGTGCAACCATCTTAGTGTTTCTTAAGTTTGTTTAGATTGAGTCTGTCTTAATCTTATTCCGCAACAAGCTTGTAAATTGTGTTTGATTTATCAATAAAAAATTTATTAAACTTTAATTTTTGTGTTTGTATTCAGCCCCCCCCCCCCTTCTACAAACCTGTTAAGCACCTCCGGGACTAACAATGCACGATAAGGAAATAGCCCAGAATGCATCAATCAAGTTAGTGCGAATGATGTTGAAAATGAAGATTTCCACACTGATGTTGTTGATGAAATCATTGTGGATACCGAAAATTGTAAGATCGTGTAGATTTTTGCATCTTTTTTATGTATTTCATATGTACGAATGTTGTTGAAAAAGAAGATATCGAGACTGATGTGATTAGTTATTGTAATGATTCATTGTTCATTAATCAAAATCTGGACAATGATAATTTGCAATTTTATAGATCGGTGGATATCGCAGTCACTAAGATATTTGAAAATTTATATGGCTGCATATATGAACATTCATATATGCATAGAATCAGTTTGAAGTATGTAAATATCTATGCATGTATGAACATTAATTATGATCAGTCACATATGAAACCTCATACATGATCTTGCATTGACAAAAAATAGATATGAAATTTCATAAATGTTCCAACTCCTATGTTAAAGTAAATGTAGTAAGAGTTAATATGAAAGTTCAGAGGTATGAACAATGATTCCATTTTAAATTAAGTGCTTAAAATTTACAATGATCCACATTATATTTTAACCAAAATGCACAATGATTCATTTTTGTATAATGACAATAGTTTTTGCACAAGTATCCTACTGATAAATGATGATAAATGCAGAAAAGTACATACATATTCATATGTGAAAGGGTATTCATTTAAGATTGGTCATATATGCAACTTTAATAGTGTAACTGTGAAAGGGTATTCACTTAAAAAAGTACATACATATGCATATGTGAAAGGGTATTCATTTAAAATTTTGTCATGTATGCAACTTTCTCAATAAAAAATCTTTCATTTGACCATTGTTTTACCACCAAATTCACATGTGAAATGAACTGATGTAAAAAATTCCCTACAAATGCACATTTGAAATGCTATTGAATTGAACCTTGTTCATATATGCAATTTCAGTAGCATAATAATAGCATTTTCACAATTAAAAAACCTTCATTTGACCATTGTTTTACCACCTAATGCACATGTGAAATGATATTGATGGAAAAAATTCCCTACAAATGCACATTTAAAATGCTATTGAATTGAACCTTGTTCATATATGCAATTTCAGTAGCATAACAGTAGCATTTTCTCAATAAAAAATCCTTCATTTAACCATTGTTTTACCACCAAATTCACATGTGAAATTATATTGAATTATGTTAACATAACAGTAGTATCCTGTGATCGCAGCTTCTTTCCTTAATCAAATTGATGTGCATTCTCCCTATTTTTCCCTTCCCGTGAGTTTCTGCCTTTCAATTATGGTAACAATGTTTAACAAATTTACAATTTGTACATAAGTTAATCTAGACCATTGGATTAGAAAATTAATGGACATGATTGGTTTGTAAGGGGTGTAAGATATGTGGAGCTCGTTGTCTACTGCACGAGTCGCCACAGCTTCGCCTACGCCACTAGTATATAAACAACAATAGCGCTCAAGGGACCACTCTCTTTATCTCTCTCTCTATATATATATATATGTATATATATATATGTATATATATATGTATATATATATATGTATATATATATATGTATATATATATATATATATTTCCTTAGGTTTATTTGAGAAATGGTAAATGTATAAGAAATAGAGAAATGATTCTAGCCCTTTATCTGGTTAACATTTGCGGCTTTGACCGTGAAGCACCGGATAATTCCTTGTGTGGTCTGTAGAAGATAGAGGGGTAGTTTGATAAAATACATGGGACGAGTTCATATGTGAACCTATGTGATTCACATATGAACTATACGTTCATATATGAATCAATTAATTAGTTCATATGAGAATCAGTTAATTAGTTTATATGTGAATCACAAAGATTCATATGTGAATTTGTTAATTAGTTCAACTGATTCACATATGAACCTACAATTAATTAGTTCATATGTGAATCAACTAATTAGTTCATATATGAATCAGTTAAAAAAGTTCATATGTGAATTACATTGGTTCACATATGAACATATAGTTCATATGTGAATCATACAGGTTCATATATGAACTCGTCTCGTGTATTTGTAAAAATTACGAAATTGTCCTTCTATTTTTGGAATAGCCGCAACTTTTGACCAATCAAAGCCACAATTGTTGACGAGTCAAAGATGCAATATTTGACCAGTCAAATCCGATCTTGACCGAATGAAAGGCTAGGATTACTTCTCTATTTCTCATTCATGTATCATTTCTCAAATGAACCTCTCCCTATATACATACATACATATATATATATATGTGTGTGTGTGTGTGTGTGTATGTAGGGTTGGGTTCACGTGAGACCATCCTATTTTCGTGAGACACGTGAGACCACATTTTTACACTTGAAATTTCACACAGCAAAACACTGTAAATCTGAACCTTCACAGTATTTTGTTATGAACTTTCAAGTGTAAAAATGTGGTCTCACAGGTCTCATGAAAACATGATGATCTCATGTGATCCCAAGTCTATGTATGCATGTATGTATGTATGTATGTATAATATATATAACTTTGTGGTATTTAGTCTGTTTTCTTTTTTGAAATAATAGATTAATTATGTGCATTGTGTGATCGATTAACTCATGAGAGCTCGTAATATGCTCATCAAAACGTTTGATAAATCTCACAACTTTTAATGTATATTGTACAAGTTGTGTAAAACCCCAAAGTTTGGTATCTCCTTGTAAATAAATAAGTGAAAAAAATAAAGAATCTTGTAGGCCAAATGTGGCAGTTAGAAATTGGTCAAGGGACTAAAGTGTAAGATGGCTGGACTTTGAAGGACCTGTAGTGAAATATATTTAAATTTTGAAATACCATCTCGTTTTTACGGGATGGAAGTTAAGGGTGCTAAGCCTAGTTCATGCGTTGATAAATCCTGGAAATTACCTCTTTGAGTTCGTCATTATCAATAGCATGAAATCTCTCTAAAAGTTCGAGAAAAAGTTAAGGTCAAGTGAGGAAACGGCCAAAGAAGCAAGTTGGAGTTTTCCGAGTTTTCAAACGATATAAGGAAGAAATTTGGACATCAGAGAATATTTCACGCCAAGGTGAGTTTCATGTGACTTTGAAGTCGGGATACATGCTTATATGAAAAGATGTTTTACAAGTGATTTATTTTACGATGTTTAATGCAAAATGATTGCTCAAGTATTTTGAAATGCATAAAATGTTTTATGTACTTTTGGGTCGACAAAGATTGCGGGAAACCGTAATGATGTTTTGACCAATATATATATTGTGGAGTACCTACGTACTGTGTTGATTGATGTTATCCGATACATTATTGCAAGGTGTAACACCCTAAAAATAGGGCTAAACTTTAACCTGAAAAATACCTTAAACTTGGCATTTCTATGAATTTCATCACCCAAAAAGGGGAAGAGTAAATAGCGTTTACAATTCTATAACTGGAAATTAACAATGACAATACACCAATCTAAACTATCTATGTTTAGATTAATACAATTGTCAACAAATTCCCTAAAATGACTTCTATCCAAATATGTACGCCAAAGCTTCCAAAAGGCAAAATCCTCAAAAGATGCCGCTATCGGCCAAGACGCTCATCCCTCAACACTTGCTCCCCCCGCCGCTAAGGGAACCTAGTTTACATGACATTTCAAGAAAAAGTGTTAGACTATCGCCTAGTGAGATCAAACAGTCAATTAATTATATCATTGTACTTAAAGATGTATCTCCATTTACTATATACTCTCCAAACCATCTTCTTTGTTCTGGTGACAATAATGGGAGTGTATCACATAAACTTCACGATTCTGAATTGTCAAGGCAACGCTTACGATCATATATGAACATCAACTTAAACCGAGTCTTTACTCATATCTGACATCAATTCAAAGCGAGTCTTTAGTCACATTGGACATCAACTCAAACCGAGTCTTTATTCATATTGGACATCAACTCAAACCGAGTCTTTAGTCATATAGACATCAACTCAAACCTAGTCTTTAGTCGTATTGGACATCAACTCAAACCGTTTCTTTATTCACATTTCATTGAGTTCAACTCCATCCATATATCTTACCATAGGTTGTCCAATTCTAAGACAAAAGTATAATATAGGAAATATAATATAAGAGAATGTACATTTTCCAACTAACATCCGGAGATTGGAAATTAGCACCAATCACCCGTCAAGCATGCACAACCAATAATTCCCTTACCAATAGGTAGGAACCATGAATGTCCATTGATAACAAAAATGCACACGTGTAAAATGTGGCACAATAATGGTGCAACTATACACCACGTATTGCGTTCGCTTCAATGGTAATATAATGGTAAGGACAAAATATCGTATCCAACGGGATTGGACTACTAAGAATCTAAGATTTTCACGATCTTTCGGTGCAAAGTTAGATTTATAAAATTGATTGGTTGATTTATAGCGAAATATTAAATATTAAATATTAAATTTAACAAGATAATAAAAAGCGGGTACAGGTGTAAGTTTTTCCTGAGAGTATTTTAATAACTTAAATGGTTAATAAAACCGATCACAATGAGACCCCACACAATTTCCTCCTCTCGAAGTGTAACACCCGAACTTTCAGTAAGAATCTTTTCTTATATAATTACGCTATTTATCCATGGGATTTTGACCCTTAGACTTCATTTGTCGAGTTGGTAACTGATGACTTTGAATTCCACGTGTGTCGATAACCCACAGGGTCGGAAAAAGGAAAATTTCAGATCGCAGCGCATTCGGGGCGACAATGCCCGACGACTGTGACGAGTGTCACTATCGCAGGGCAAGGTCGCGGAAAATAAGGGCCACTCGGTACATCCGGGGCGACAGTGTCCGGCGACCTTTCCAGGGTCACAGTCGCAGGTCACAGTCGCGGGAGGCATACCGTTAGTAGTCAGGAGCGGGCGACTATTCCCCACGACTATGCCAATGGCATAGTCGCCATGTCAATCTCACGAGCGGCGCCTGGGGTATTAATTGAGAGTTGCGGCAATTTTGTTTATTTGTCTGATTTGTGGAAGACTTCTAGGTCATTTTTCTCTGCAAGTATTGGTAAGGATTTCTTCTGTAACATCTCTGGCCAACCGTACCAGATATTGTCTGCTTTCTCCACACACCCGGACTTACAGTTTTAAAACGCGTCTGATAGAGGAGGTATCCAGTCCCTTATAAGGAAAATTTTGTTCCCCTCCCCAACCAATGTGGGATCTTACAATACACCCCCCTTGGGAGCCCAACGTCCTCGCTGGCACACTAGTCCGGCTCCCGTCTCTGATACCATCTGTAACATCCCAGGCCAACCGTACCAGATATTGTCCGTTTTGTCGACACACTCGGACTCACGATTTTAAAACGTGTCTGATAGAGGAGGTATCTAGTCCCTTATAAGGCAACTTTCGTTCCCCTCCCCAACCAATGTGGGATCTTACATCTTCACCAATCTCCCTCTTCATTTACTTCCCTAGCTACAATGTTCTTGAACATTTATGGCTCTCTTTTAGGTTGTTGAGATCATTAAGTGAGAAGGGTGGTTAGTCTCTAGAAGCTCAAGTGTTCATCATCTAAGGTTTGGGTTTTCTACAAAAATTAACAAGGTGAGTTCATCCTCATTTTTTAAACTTTATACATGTTAAAATGTGAGTTTTAAACCTCCTAACTTCTCCACACTAATTATTTCTTGATTTAGATGAGTTCTCATAAAAACCTAATTTTGGAGATTTTAGGGTATACTTGGATGAGTATGTTTACCAAGATAAAGAACTAATATTCTTGGGTTATTTGTAGCTTATACACTTGTAGTTTATACTTCTTGAAATTATGAGATTAAATACCTTGGGTCAAAACTAGGGTTTTAGAATGATGAATATTTTGGATGAAAACATGGGATTTGAGTACTTACCTTTAAATAAGGTTCAAAAGAATGTTATGGGGATTATGGAAACTTCATATGAATTTATTTGAAAACTTAGCTATGCCTTTGGGAGTGTCGTATTTGCCTTGGGAATTTGATGAAATATTTAGTTATAGAAAATTAACGGTATTTGGCTACTTCGAAACTTGTTGTTTAGTTGGTGTTGAGTTTAATGGATCCATAAGCACTAGAGTCATTATGTCCGATGATGGAACACTAGTTTTCCACATTGAGGCACGTTTAGGTATAAACGGTATGGTATAAGTCCTACGTGCTAGTATATTTCATTGGATGAGGGTAACTCAACGTAAGGACCTAGATTGGTTGAAGTTGACTTCCCATGGGTCTAGGATTTAAGTAGCCGAGCTCGACATCCAATGCATCTATGCATTATGTGTTTTGGTTTTACTTACATGTCAAGTGGCTTACTTTTGTATTCCATCACTTATTTTAGTAAGCGGGACTCCCCCGTCAACCCAAGAGGTATTTGTATAAAAGTGATATGTTATCCATGTTTATTCTACTTACTTTACGAATTTACCTCATTTAAAACTTATTGTTTTCCCGATATAAATGTTTGTCTCACTAGGCTTCGCCTAATACTTTTTCTTAAAATGACATGTATAACAGGTCATTCTAGAGGTGGGACTTCTCGCGTTTGAGTGGAGAGTCTTGAAGAGAAGTAGCATATTTGGAAGCATATAGAGGCGTACATTTGGTATAACAATAACATACTTTTGGAAGTGAGATAGCAACACCCGTTCGTAATCTAGATTTAGTTGGTCTAGATTATTAGGTTGTTGAGTTTTATTTCACTCGGTTATTTGTAATGTATACGCCATACAATTATTTCTCCATTTTGGGTGATTTGGTTATGATAGTTCCGTTTTATTCTGCAATTATTCAGTTTTAAATTAACCCCTATTTTTAGGTGGTTACACGAAGCGACGTCGTATAGGTTGCGATAACGGTTTTATTATAAATTACCACAAGTGTTAAATTTTGGTTTACCAATCTCACTAAGTAGATCTCGAAGATCTTAGCCCTGCCAGTATGGAGAGATGTGCATATCTCTATGACACACCAACTCAATCGACATCTGGACCTTAGTTTTGATTATGCAAAAATCCGTATCTCTATGCGATTATTGAAGATTTTGTCAAACCTCCTTGCATCACCCAAGTCGTATTCAGATCCGCCCTTCTTGAGGTCTAAGATCTAATATTAACACACACAAGTGATCGGCTTGTCCGAGTTGAGATGAAGCTTCAACTTGGATGACCAAACCGAGAAGTTAGCCAAATGCGGTAACACCTAAGTGTTACATTTTAACCTCTCGGGTTTGGCTTACACC
The DNA here is from genome assembly GCA_954870635.1 of Arctium minus. Lineage (NCBI taxonomy): Eukaryota > Viridiplantae > Streptophyta > Magnoliopsida > Asterales > Asteraceae > Arctium > Arctium minus. The sequence goes on from OX941084.1 coordinate 110,600,356, forward strand.
CTCACCCAAAGGGGGGGTTTAGCTACTCATAAAAATATAAGACATAATGAAGCAAAAAGAGAGATGTAAACTGAAAATATAAGACAATACTTAACTAAACTTAATGTTAAGATTGTTGTATTATGAATGAAGTCCTAAGCCAATCTCCCTTTATATAGAAGAAGAAAAAGAGAGAAGCCTTTGAAAGAGACATGAGAGGGTGATGGAGACCTCTCATGCTCTAGCCTTTTCCATGCATTTGTATTCTCAAGTTTTTCTTAGACTCTTCTTTTATGAAAGCTCCAGAGTTGACTCCAATTAAGCATGCTTCTTCTTTCACCAATTTGGATAAAATAAATCTACAGAAAATCGGGGTTGCAGTACTCGTCACAGTAGTGACATTGTGGCCACAATGGCGCACGAAAATGTGACTTTTTGATCCATTTAGTTATTTTGAATATCTTGGAACATTTTAGACAAAAGGAATTAGAAAAGTTCAAATAGGTACAAAAAAGGTTTAAAAGGGGTTTAAAAAGAGTGACGCATAACTCTAAAAATTGAGAGATATCATCCATGTCAAATTTCCGAACCATACTGGGAGCTACCATCAAAGTGGATACCCATTCAATTGCAAACTTCATCACCTTTGATATAGAGGGTTTAAACTCTTCAATAGCCAAAAGTTTCCAAAACCCTAATTTGGACTACTCTTTCCAAAATTCCATATTATAAAGAAAGATAACAACTAATCAATTTAAAAGCAATGATTGCACATATAAGCTCATTATAATCTCATTTTCACATTTTTACCAACAATGTCCGAAACCCTATAAACTCTCCAAATCATAGATTTAGGTTAATCTTGCAAAGTTGAAAGTTAAAGACAATAAATATTCATTGATAGGAAAGACAACTTCAATATGTATAAAGTCTTGGAAATAAGAATGACTCACAAGTTAGGTTTTGTCAAAAACCTAGAAAGTTCTCAAAACCTTAGAGCTTGAATGGTGAAAATGGAGAGATGATGCAACTTGAGATGTAGGTTCTAAATTCTAGCTTTTTGTTGGAACTCCTTAGGAGTGTGAAGGAGATGAAACCTTTTCATGGAGGCCAAAATCGCACCTTATAGGGTTTCTTCAAGTTGGGAGCATTTATGGTGAAAGTAAATAATAGAGAGTGAGTAGTTGGGGAAGAAAACATAACATTTAAAGGCCTTGCACCCTGATGGCGATAGTGCCATTCGATTGTGCCCCTGTATTATCGTCGGGCATAATCGTCGAAAATGCATCAAGCCCATTGCTTCTGCTACAATAGTGACACGTGATAGTGACCCGGGCACTGTCGCCCAATGTGTACCGCGAGGGGCCTGAACCCCACGACTATGCCCCGTGTGTGTTCCTGATTCAAGATTCTTATCACAATTTTAATCAATACAAACAAGATTATCACAATTACCTGTTTGATTCAAATTCAAGCTTTACAATTTCAGTTTTTACTTTCTCTCTCTAGCCGACTTTTTCTCTCTCTACAATTCTCTCTTAATACGTATACTTCAACTAGTCATCTATCTATTAAACAGCAAAGACAAACTATTTATACCTGCCATCTAAAACAAGGAAATAAAACAAATACAATTGACTTTGACTTTATTACAATATTACTTTGACTTTTAATGAGAGTTGACTTTCCAGCTTTGACTTCCTGTATCTTTGACCTCTAGTCTTCATGATCTTGTATCCAACATATTTCTGCTCTAACAATCTCCCCCTTTGGATCAAGATCATTACTAAAAGTTTAGCAAATCAATCTCCCCCTTTGGTTCAATCTGGACAATCTATTCCTTTTGTCTTTGAACAAAAATTAACAATCTCCCAAAATATGGTAGAAACAATCTTCTATAATCTCCTAAAATTATCACAAAACTCTTTCAGACTTCAGAAAGAAATTATCTTCAGATTTAGCTCGGATTGCTTCAGCAAAGTATCTTCAAAGAAAAATTTCAGAAAATCAACACATCTTCAAACAACTTTGACTTTGCTTGTACAATCTTTAAACTTTCAACTTTATCTTCTGCAACTCTTTATCTTTGAAATTTTTGATCCTGACATTTCTGTAAATCATCTCCCCCTTTTTGATGAATAGAGCATCTATAACATCAAAACTTTTATCCAAGAAATGTCGTGAACTGTTCTGATCTGTCTAAGAGCCTCTGATTCGTTGCCAATTCGAACAATGTATTCATCCAGATCTTTGCAAATCTAGACAAAATAGGAATGTAACACCTGAATCAACAAATGAATCAGTTAATGCGCCTGTCAGTAACACGAAGTTAATGTGTGTAACTGATACACATAGGAAAGGAGCTTTTTGATGTTCACTCCCCCAGGGCTTCCATCCAATCATCAAAACATCACAAAGAAAATTTCTATGAATGTTATGACAAGAAAACAAATTCCTTGTGTGTTCGTGCAAGTGTAGAAAGAATTAAGCATATGACGGTTGCTTTTAATAAGGCTCAACATTGTGTAAACCACTGAGACAACAATAGATAAACACAGACTCAATGTGCATGATTGAAGTGCGAAAGTGGGGAAGACTTCCTTCTGTTTCAATATCCATATTTTCCAAATGAAAACCAGATAGATAATGTGTTGCGTCCCCTTAAAATATGAAACACTTTCTTTTTAAGAAGAAAATGAGTGGCTGGTGGGTTTTTTATCAAGAGTTGGCATGGACTAGTTGCCTATTTCAATAATGTTCACGAAGAAATATGAAACATTAGTAATGTGGATGCCCAGCTCAGAAAGTAGTTGGTGCAAAGTTTGATATTCTTTTACTGTGTTCTCACACCCTCTTTCTTTTAATCATTAAGCTCACATCTAATCAAACTCTCTTTTTCATTTTACCTCAACGCACAACCCACACTCATTTCTTTTTGACTCCTCACACTCAATCACTATAGAATAACTTCTTGGGTAGGAAACACTGGTAATCGTGAATCCATAGAAGTTTTCATGTAAGTCCTAGCACAAAGAACCCATATTCCTATGAAGCAAATGTTGCTCAAAAATGGTTTAACTTAAACAATTAAAGCTCAAATACAAGTCAGATAAATGTATGCTCATAATATAATCATGAAGATATAAGCATTTTTAAACATTGAAATATTTTTAAACAAGTAAATTGAATGAATGAATATGAATGCAAGAGACTTGTTTGAAAAATCTGACATTGTATGAAAATGATCGGAAATGAATGATATAACAATCAAAGCTTATGGTCAAGAATAATGGATATGGTCTATATGAAACAAAAATATAGACATTCTTGAAAGAACGTTTCAAAATGAAATGACACTCAAAAATTCATTGAAGTACAAGCGGGGTGTCTTACCATCGAAAATATGTGTCAATATGAGACATGGTAAGAACATTTTGAACAAAAAGTCAAACCGGTGTGTGTGAATACTTGAAAGTATATAGAAAATGTTAAGTCTGATTTTATAGTAATCATTGTATTTATAGACTTGGTCTAATACTGTGTTTAGAGTGTTATACTGTGTTGTATTAGCCAAAGGTATTTAAGTCCCTTGTGGCTTTGTTTGTTGTTAAGGAACTCACGCATTATTCAATAGGATTATACTTTGCGCTTTCATTGTCTCTCTCTCTACTTTCTCTCTCTAGAGATTTAGTGATTTTGGGATTATCAATTGGTATCAGAGTTGTTCTAAATCTGAGAGAATTGAGAGAATCGTTTTTTGAAATCTGAATTTGTGTTTGAATATGAATATTTGATCGATTTTCTTGAATTTTTCAAGAAAATCTCATATTTTGATTATTCATCAAATTCAGACTGGTTTGTGAACGAGATTTTATGAAATTTGGTTTGTTGGATTCGATTTTGATAGCAGAACATATTTGATTCACATCTTTTTTCAAGAAATTCTGGTTTTGATCTTCAATTTTGAGATTCTTTTGATTTTCTGGAAAAGCCGTTATACGTACTGTTCATATCTCAAATTCTTGATTTTGTAGTTTTTAATCGATTCGTTTGGTTGAAAGTTGATAGAAAGTTGTTTTTGAACGTTTATGTGCAAGAAAATTTCATCAAATTCTGTTTTGTAATGGATTTTTGGAAGGTTTCTTGATTTTCTCACGTTTTGTGCCAGATCTAGGTTTTGCGCGAGTTCTTCAAAGTTTGCGCGAGTTCATCGAACTTTGCGCCAGTTCATCTTGTCAAGTTCAGGGTTCGACAGTTCTTCACGCAAAACAAGTTTTACGTCTTATCATTCTCGCGCAAATCTAAGTTGTGTGCCACCTACTCTTCACGCAAAGAAAGGTTCTCATCATCATCAGCTAACGAAAACTTAAGGTTCTCTCTATCTGTAGTTCGCGCAAAGTAAAGTTTGCGCTATCCCTATCTCACGAGAAGTTCAGTTCAAAGTAAAGTGATCTTTTGCGCCATCAACATCTCACGCAAAGTTAAATTTGCGCCATTAACCTCTCACGCAAAGAGTGGTTCTCGCCATATACTTGTCCCGCAAAGTCAAGTTCACGCCACCAAAGCCTCGCGCAAATCATAGTTTGCGCCACATTCTGCTCACGCAAATCTCGTTTGCACCATCTGCTTCTCACGCAAACTTTCAGTTTGCGCTAGCTTATTTGCTTCCAGACTTAGCATTTTCTGAATTTTTCATCTATGGATTCTGCAAAGTTTGCTTTTCAAGCTCAGTTCTACAAAAATGATCTCATGATGTCATTGGGCACAGAAAATCGTCCTCCGGTTCTGATTGATGAAAATGAGTTTACTCAGTGGCAAGATAGGTTTCTGAATTTCATCGAGCGTCAAAAGAACGGAAATGACATGATGAATATTCTATCTGAAGGACCTTTTGTAAAACCCACTCTGGCTTCTAGATTATCAAAGCCTACCAAAGAATATACACCCGATGAGTTAGCTCAATATCAAGCCGATCGTGATATAAAGGTTAATCTGATGCTACCCTTGCCAATTTCTATATACAACAGGATTTATTGTTTCAAAAATCATCCTAACCTTATGTGGCAACAACTAGAAAAGATTATGCTTGGGTCTTCAGTTGCAGCTCAACTTCGGCATACACGTTACATGAACAACTTTGAAGAATTCAAAGCCAAGGATGGAGAGTCACTGAAAATTGTTTATGACAGATTCTGTGCAGTGATAAATGATCTGAGGAAGATTAAAGTGGAAAAGATTAACCTGGAGATAAATCTGAAATTCCTCAATGCTTTGCAACCAGAATGGAATAAATCTTGCCACAGATTGAGGAATGATGTCAGAATATCTACCATGCAAATCCAAGAGATGTACGAGATTTTGATGACAGATGAGTGCATATTCACAGAGAAAAAGGCCAAACTTGATAAGAAGAATAAGAAGACAGTGGACCCAGTTGCACTCCTCATGAGTAAATTAGTCGAACAAGCATTGTCTGATAATGCTTACGATGGGGCCACTGATGATGATGGCGAGGCTCTTCAGAAAGACATGATCCTTCTCTCTCAACACTATCAGAAGAAGTTCCAACCTCGTTCGAGTTCCAACACTCCTCGCTTCATTTCTGGGTCGAAGAATGTTCGAGTGCCCGAGGCTAAGAAACCTGTTGCATGCTACAACTGTGGAAAGACCGGTCACATCTCTAAGGAGTGTAGAGTGAAGAAAGTTAGGGATTCGGCATATTATAGGATGAAAATGGAACTGGCCGAAAAAAGAGAGAATGGATCTGCGTTACTAGCTAAAGAAGAATATTGGTTAGATCACTCTGATGACGAAGTTGATACTATCGAGACGGCTCATATGTGCTTCATCGGAGATGATCAGTCTGATGATGATGATGAATCCTCAACTGATGAAGATGAGGTAATTTTTGATTTTGATTACAATTATATTTCTTCACAGATGAATATAATGATAACTGCTTTACATGATTTACGCTCGAAGTTATTATCTGAAAAGAATTTAAATTCAGAAAAGTCAAATTTGATTGATAAATTACAAATTTCTTTGAAAGATGAAAAATCTATTTTGGATCATACAAAAGACATCTTTCAAAAGAAATTGAATGATTTAGAAAAATCAAATATGACTTATCTTGATTCTTTGACTGAAATGACCAAACTAAAAGATAATTTTTCAGATAAAATAAATGAGTTGAAAGAGAAATTATATCGAAGGAATCAATCTGAACAAACTATTTATTTGAACAAGCCGCGGAGTTATGAATCTATAAAAGAAAAATGGGGACTTGGTTTTGAAAATCCTCATTGTTTAAACAATGCGATAGAAAAATCCTCTACTTTATATAAATACGATTATCTAACACTTGCTAAATATGCTCCTCAATTTAAAATTGATTGGTTGAATGAAAAGCAAGTATTAGATATCGAAAATGAGAAAAGGATGAATAATAAGAAAAAGGAAATTTCTTTTGGTTATACAAGCGAAAATGCCAAATATTTTCCTGACAAATCAAAGAAAGGCAGAAAATGTTTAAATGACATATCTCCCATTAAGTCTTCAGTGTCTGATGATTATGTTGATATATATGCCACTAAATCTGATAAGGAAAATATCTCTCCAATCTTTTATGATTCTAAGAGATATACTCTTGCATTAGTATTAGAAGGCAAAATCATTGACCTTGAAGATAAAATGGAAGATCAAAATATTCAAAAAGAAATTGAATCAGATGTATTTCTTTCTTTCATGACATCAAGTCTTGAAGAAAAATTATTTTCTCAAAAACAAGATTATATTTCTGGCCTTTCTTCTGATTTTCAAATAAACAAAAAGGAATTTCTAAAATCTGTAATTTTTTCTCAAAATTTTTCTAACTCCGAGGTAAGTTCAGATTTATTGGTTGATCAGTTGGGTTTATTAGGTAAAATTGTTTCTTCTGATTCCAATCTTAAAACGAAAATTCTTGATGATTCTTTTACGCTCAATGATGATTATTATAAAACACAGCGTAAAAGAAGACGGTCAAAGAATTCAAAGAAACAAGATCAAGTCAATTCTGACAGTTCTAATTCTTCTGATTCAATGATTTCAGATAGGACTCTGAGCGCTCCTTCAAAGCAGATATGGAGAGCCAAGCGGACATCAGATGATTCTACGACTTATGAAGATAGATATATAGACAAACATTATAAAAGTGATTCATTTGCTTCTTGTAATAAAATTTCAAAATATTCAATAAAGCAAATGATTCATATTTCCAAAAATGTCTCATATTCTTCTTCTGATTCTAGTTCAGATGATTATGCTTTCTCTTCTGCTGATTCTTATGTTCATTTGTCTGACAATCTTTCTCATGCCTTATATGTCAAATCTTACAAATATCTCCCCACAAGAACTGCAACTAACTTTCATGGACCCAAATTTAAATGGGTACCAAAATCTCAGATTGATTCTAAGTTGCAGGCACCTAATCTCAAGGGGGAGTAAGAGAAAGTTGGTTTCTAAGTACATCAGCTTAGAACCCGTGCTTCAATGGACTACAACTTCTAAACATGTTAGTTTAGGACTCGTTCTTCAATGCATTAAGCTTCTGACTAATGAGAAACTGTGAGTACATCTACTTTAATTCCGCTGCATTTATCTCTGTATATGATGTTATTCCAGTTTTCTCAATGTTTTTCAAGAATCTGAGCACGTTCAACTAACTCTTGAATTTGTACAACCAAATTTTTTTTTATGAGACACAAATTCATTATTCATTGTGTGAAAGATAATATTATTGAATTTTATTTTGTTTCAACTAAATATCAATTTGCCGAATTCTTTACATTTGTCTTCAATTTTCAAACTCGGCATTTGAATTTAAATGTTTAAATCTTTACAAATTTTATTCTATAAAGTAAAAAGCTTTACAGGTTTTCTTTCTTTTGAATAAAATGTGTGTCTAGGATAAATTTTCAAGTTGCTTTGTTAATATTAAAGTTTTATATGTTCAACTTTCAAGTCTTTTAAAAGTCGAAAAGTCAGCAACATGTTTGAAGCTTTCGCATTCTGCTTTAAAGATATCTAAGTCGGAATATTTATAGTTTACAATGCTTGGAAATCCTAAAAATTCAGAATTATGGATTGTAATGAAAATATGGGCTAAGCACTTAGATGTAAAACTGAGTATTTGAGATGAATATGATATATATAAAATACAGAAATCTCTAAGTTTAAAAGTTTGTACTTGTGACCTTTCTGGTTTGCGAAAGTAAGTTCCGTGGGATGCTTGTCATCTGGTCCCCTAAGGTCAATTGATCTGGAGTGATCGAACCCAAATCCTTCTATAGAATCAGATCGAAAGTCATGTTCTACTGGTATGAATGGATTTAGGATATGTCGATGTAGCCTTTCTGATCTGGGAGAGTAAGTTCCAAGGGGTGCTTGACACCTAGTCCCCTAAGGACAATTAGTCTAGGAGCGGCTGACCCAAATCCTGCAATAGGGTAAGATAGAAAGTTACGTTTACGACATGTTCTTTACTTAATAAACTTTTTGATTAAAAGATGCCAATGTGCACAAGCTTAAAAGATGCCAAAGAGAACACTCATGTGAAGATGCCACTGTGCACAATACTAAAAGATGCCAATGAGCACACATCTCATGATACTTGGTGATATGTTTCAGTTGCGATAAACCTATAAATTTGTGAAAATCTTAACTTTTGATGGCTTAGTGGGAGTACATGCAAAGTTCTCTATTATATCTTTAGAATTTCATTTTCTTGAAGCTAATCGAAGTTCGCATGCTAGCACACTGAATAGATTGATGAAATTTTTTGAAACTGATCATGTTTTAACTTGATATGCAATGAAACTTGTATTTGTATCCAACAACATACTCTTGACTTCATCTGATGGATTAATCTGTGATATTTTACTGAGTAGAATTTCATTTGTTTAGTGTTTAAATTTTTATATATTTAGTTGTTTCAAAATACATATTCGGTATATTTTTCTTTCTACTTTGATGTTTCAATTCGTGTGTTCTCATATGTTTTTGTCAATGGGATTGTGCATTATTCAAGGGGGAGTGAATAAAGAGAATATTCTGAAAAGATCATATCTGTGTTCGAGGGGGAGTATCTGATTTTCTATATGAATGCTAACTTGAATTGTCAAATTTAGTGCATTTGTGTAGGGGGAGTCAAAAAGCTTAACAGGTGAAATTTTTCAGATTCCAAGTCATTTTTGCGCCAACAGTTGGTAGAGCAAAACTTAGATTTGCGCCAACAGTTTCTAGCGCAAAACAAGCTTTGCGCATCCTTCAGCTAGCGCAAAACTAACTTTGCGCTTCCTTCTGTTAGCGCAAAACAATCTTTGCGCCACCAACAGTTAGCGCAAATCTCTCCTCTTTCTCTTTTAATCTGATTTTGCAGATCTTAAGTTGTCTAGTCTCTAACATTTGCATGACCAAGTTGATCCAGATCATCAAGGTCATGAGGGGGAGAAGTTAAGGAGAAGATAAAGAGACAAAGAGTTCAAACGTTTATCTGTTGATCAAGATTCGCTCAAGATTCTATACTCTCTCAACTACTTATTCTTTTGTTGATCAAGCTCCGACCATTACAGCTTATTCAAGTACATTTGAAAGAGATGTATCGTCTAGAGCACAAGTTGATGAACCAATTGTTCTTTCAAGATTATTACATACTGGTCCAGTCTTGTCAAGGCAGCAAAAGCAACTGAGATTGAAAGATGCTGAGAAGAAATTTTTTTTAGTCAAGAAAGCTTCGCAAAGTCGCTAAGATGGTATGTGCTGATTTAGAAGATGGATATTGAAGACCAAAGCGCCAATGATTACTAAGGGGGAGATTGTTAAGTCTGATTTTATAGTAATCATTGTGTTAGAGCATAAATATGTTGGATACAATATCAAGAAGACTGAAGGTCAAAGTTCAAGAAAGTTAAAGCTGAAAGAAAGTCAACTCTCATCAAAGTCAAAGTCTTTGTAATAAAAGTCAAAGTCAACATTTGTATTAGTTTTTGTTTCCTTGTATTTCTGTTTTTAGTTGTAAGTTGTCTGATTGAGAATCTGAGAGAGAGAAAAATCGTTAGAGAGAGATCTGTAGAGAGAGAGAGAGAGTTCTAGAGAGAGAAAGTTGTAATTGTGGAATTTGAAAGAGAAATCAAACAGGTAATTGATTGATAAATCTTGTTTGTTTGATTAATTGCATTTTAGAAACTAGATTCAGGGACACAAAATTGGTATCAGAGCAGATCCAAAGTGAAATCAGATCAAGAAATCCAAGAAAGTGTTGGTTTGTCACTGTTCTTGAGCCTAGAATCAAGTTTTTGATTTTTAATGTGTTTTGGGAGCAGAATTTGATTAGAATTTGTTCGAAAAGTGTAATAGATCGAGTTTATGTACTTTAATTTCAGAATTGCACTGTAATTGACTTGTAATTTTGGTTTTTGTCGATTTTTTTTTACGAGTTAACACACACTGTATCATCATTCATTTTGTAGTGTGAATGTTTGTTTGTGAAATTCTTGAGTTGTAATCTATTCTATTATTGTAATCGAGCATCCATACAAAAAAATTCAAGATAATTGGACAAGGTTTGGATCGATTTCAGTGAGAAAAGTTGATATTTGGTCGATATTCTGAAGAACGCGCTAGATCTCCAGAACGCGCAAGTTCATCGATCAAACGCGCAAGTTTCATCCGCAAGAACGCGCAAGTCGAAGGGAAGATTTTTGTCAAAACACGCAAGCAACGGTTAGCGAGTTCTAGGAACACGCTAGTTGAAATCTGAGACTTTGAAAAGTTGGAATTTTTCTAAGGATCAGAACGCGCACGTAGAGGTTAGCGAGTTCTTCAAACGCGCTAATCGAAGGGTGCGAGTTTGAAGAGGAATAGTGATCTGCGAGTTTGAAGGGTGCGAGTTTGAATTTTCAGAAAAAATTTCTAAGTGTGGAAACGCGCAAGTAAAGCTAGCGAGTTTTGTTCAAACGCGCAAGCTTTGACAAGCGAGTTTTGGAAACGCGCACACCTCAGTTAGCGAGTTTAATCGTGAATAGTAATCTGCGCGTTTAGGCATTAGCGAGTTTCAGAAGGAATTTTTGTCTTGCGAGTTTCAACGGTCTGCGAGTTTATCAGAACATGCAACTCTTTGCGTGCGAGTTTCACAAACGCGCAATCTTAAGTCTGCGAGTTTCACTTTGAATAGTGATTTGCGAGTTTCAGCGCCTGCGAGTTCAATAGTGACTTGTGAGTTTTGATACTTAGTCAAATTTTTCATAATTTCTGATTTTTTTCTAAATTTCAAGATTTTTCTTGTGATTTCATATTTTGGAATAACGATCAGTTCTAGTTTCTTATTGATATTTTTTTTCAAACAGGTTTCATTCAAGATGACTTCCAAAGATGCACTTTCCATTGGCACCGATGTCAAGCCTCCTGTTCTGTTCAAAGGAGAGTACGAGCAGTGGAAGGATAGATTTCTGGATTTTATAGACAGACATGCAAACGGGGAAAATATTCTGCAGTCAATTACAGATGGTCCTATGAAACCAATCATAGTTCAAGTACCTGCTGATGATGATTCATCTGATAGTGGACATGGTGATGAGGAAAGAGAACAAAAGACAAAACCAGTTAAAGTAGATGTCTCACAGTACTCTGAAGAACAGAAAAGCCGGTACAAAGCAGACAAGCAAGCAAGATCTCTTCTACTTCAAAGCATTCCTAATGAGATTTACATCAAGATTGATAGCTACAAGGATGATGCTAAGAAGATGTGGGATCAATTGCAAAAGATGATGATGGGATCCAAGGTCGGGAATCAGATGAAAGTGGCTAACTGCATCAATAGTTACGAGGAATTCAAAGCCAAAGATAATGAGAGTTTGGAAGATACTTATGAACGGTTTACTTTGCTTCTGAATGAACTGACAAAGAACAAAGTGACAAAGAAGCAGCTGGAAAATAATGTCAAATTCCTGAGTATCCTACAACCTGAATGGAAGAAACATACACGTAGGATGAAGCAGATGAAAGACTTGAATGACATACCTCTTCACGAAGTCTATGAGACTTTACGACAGAATGAAGAAGAGGTTGAGAAGAAAAGAGCTGAAAAGAAGAAGGCTGAAAAGGTTCCTGATCCGATTGCTTTGGTTGTTGGAGAGAAGAAGAAAGAAAAGAAAGAAAAGACAGAAAAGAAGAAAAAGAAGAAAGTGATTACAAGTTCTGAATCTGAATCTGAATCAGAGGGTGATGATGGAGAAAGTCTCAAACAGGCTATGATGTTACTGACCCGTGCATTCCAAAAGAAATTTTACAAGAAGCCGGGATCAAATTCTCAAAGATATTCTTCATCAAGCTCCAAGAATAATGAACACCGAGAAAGAGTTGAAGGAAAGCGACATGAAGAGAACAGATATGTTGAGAAGAAACCCGATGAAAGGAAGAAGTTTGTGAATGATTACACAGTTGTTGTAAAGTCAGCAAATGATCTAATCAAATGCTACAACTGTGGCAAGATTGGACATTTTGCTAAAGATTGTCGAAAGCCAAAGGTTCGAAACTCTCAGTACTATCAGAACAAACTGCTACTGGCCAAACAGCAAGAAGCGGGCATTGCTTTAATGGCTGAGGACGAATTTTGGCTGGATCATTCAGAAGGTGAAGAGGAAGAAAAGGAAGGAACTGCTCATCTCTGTGTTATGGGAAAAGAGGTCAAGTATGATGAATCAGATGACGAGACAGCTGATGAGGTATTAAACTTATCTCAAAAAGATTTCATTACCAAAATGGAAGCTATGATGGTTGAGCTTCAAGACTTACAAAATAAATTGAAAAAAGAAAAAAAAAAGTTGCTAAAAGAAACAATAAGATATTTGAACTCAATAAGTCGGTTATTGGGAACAAAGATCTGATTGATTCTTTACGCAAGTCTGCTTCTGATTCTAAACTTCAAGTAGATTGTTTTGAAAAGAAGATTTCTGATTTTGAAGTTAATATTTCTAAGTATGAGTTTGAGAAAAGAGAATCTGCACTAACTATTCATAAATTGCAGGTTGAGAACCAGATTTTGAATAAGAAGGTAAATGGTCTGGAAGCCAAACTTTATGCAAGAGGACAAACAGATCAAACTATTTTTCTTAATGCACCTAATGAAGAGGCTGATGTTAAGGAAAAATGGGGACTTGGTTTTCAAAACCCCCATTACTTAAAGAAAGCCATCAGAAAACAACCAGCACTTTATAATTTTGATTTTCTTGCCTGTGCTGGTAAACATACTCATTTAAAACCCAAATTTGTTACCAAATTACTAGAAGAAGTTGAGGCTAAAGAAACTGAAAATAGAAAGAATATAAAGAAAATGCAACTACCATTTAAATATGCAAAGTTAAATGATAGTTATCTTTCTGAGACACCAAAAGTTCTTTCAAACGATTATTTTGCTAGTTATTATGTTTCTGAGATGAAGGCAAAACCTGCAGTTGCAAAGGTTTATGTTCCTCCACTCATTCTGGAAAGCAAAATAGTTGAGCTTGCTAATTATTCTGTTTCTGAGATGAAGGCAAAACCAATCTTAGGATATGGTGACATCATTCAAGACAACATAACGATTAAGAAGGTAATGTCGAAGCTTTAGGGCATAACTTGTTTAGCATCGGTAAATTCTGCGACAAAGGGTTAGAGGTCAACTTCAAAGCTAAGAGATGTTCGGTTCGTTCTGAAGACGGCACAGAACTCTTAGCAGGCAAGCGAAAGACAAATCTCTACACCATCAATCTTTCAAAGGTCCAGAATGACAGTCATGTTTGCTTATTATCAAAAGCTTCGATGCAACAAAGTTGGCTTTGGCACCGACGACTATCACTTCTGAATTTTCGTTATATCAACAAGCAGGTCAAAGATAAGTTGGTAAAAGGACTTCCTGAGCTGAGAAATGAGAAAGAACACTTGTGTATTGCATGTGAAAAAGGTAAGATGAAGAGAGCCGCACATAAACCGAAGCCTGAACCAAGCACCAGTTCTCCACTAGAGTTGTTACATATGGATCTCTGAGGTCCAATGAGAACACAAAGCTTAGGAGGAAAGAAATATGTTTTGGTTATTGTGGACGATTACTCAAGATACACATGGGTCAAATTTCTTCGATCTAAAGATGAGACGCCCGAAGTTCTCATTACTTTCTTAAAGACGACCCAGGTGAATATGCAGAGACAAGTCAAGTTTCTTCGAACTGACAACGGCACAGAGTTCAAAAATAAAATCGTTGAAGAATATCTCGAATCAGTCGGGATATCACATCAATACTCTGTTGCACGTACACCTGAACAGAATGGAGTAGTCGAAAGGCAAAATAGGACGCTAGTCGAGGCCGCTCGTACTATGCTTAGCCAATCGGACTTACCTCTATTTTTGTGGGCAGAAGCTGTGTCAACTGCATGTCATACTCAAAATCGGTCCATAATACACCGCCGTTTTCAAAAGACTCCATATGAGATGGTCAACAACAGAACACCAACAATCAAGTATTTTCACATATTTGGGTGTAAATGTTTTGTGCTTAACGACAGAGAGAGTCTGAATAAATTCAGTGCTAAGGTGGACGAGGGTATCTTCATTGGTTATTCTTCAACATCGGCAGCATATCGTGTTTATCTGAAAAAGTCAAAGACAGTTGTCGAGAGCGTCAATGTAACATTTGATGAAGATATGGCTTCTGAACAACTCAGTTCAGAACCCGTTATCACTGGAGTATTAGCTTCTGGGCAGATCAGTCCAGAACCTGCTTCTACAGCGAATAATTCGAATAACGCTTCTACTTCTATTTCACATTTATCTGATTTAGATTTGTTATTTGAATTCTTTTATGATGAGTTTCTAGGATCTAATATACCTAAATCAGTTGTGACTGACAGGTCTGAAGACACAATTTGTAATCATCCAGTCACTTCAGATGTTGTAACTGAACTTGAATCCCCCGTTCAGTCAGAAACTCACATTCCTACAATTACTCCTACAGTTGAAGATGTACAAGAAACTGCTAAGCCAGAAGTAATTGTTTCAGTTGGGTGTCATACATTGTCAACTCAACAGCCACAATCTGCTGTTCCAACTGACATTTCTGTACCTGAGACTTCAACTGCAAACTCCCCTCATATTATTCAAACTGAAGATTCTGAAAGTGGATTTCTAGATCATGATCATGTTCAATCTGTATCTATTCCACTCCTCATGAGCATCGCTGGACAAAAGAGCATCCATTACATCAAGTAATTGGAGATATCAACAAGCTTGTACAAACGAGATCAGCGACCCTTAATCAATGTATGCATGACTCATTCCTCAGTAAGATTGAGCCAACGCGAGTATCTGAGGCTCTTGCTGATTCGGATTGGGTATCTGTTATGCAAGAAGAGATCAATCAGTTTGAAGCCCTAAAGGTTTGGAGATTAGTTCCAAAACCAGAAGGTAAAACCGTGATAGGAACTAAATGGGTATTCAAGAATAAAAAGGATGAAGATGGTATCGTCATAAGGAACAAAGCTAGACTTGTTGCCAAAGGTTACCGGCAAGAGGAAGGCATAGACTATGATGAGACGTATGCTCCAGTAGCGCGTATAGAGGCAATTCGCATGTTTCTAGCCTACGCAGCTCATAAGAATTTCACAGTCTTTCAGATGGATGTGAAAACAGCCTTTCTGAACGGTATTCTTAAGGAGAAAGTATACGTGTCTCAACCAGAAGGGTTCTTCAATCCAGATAAGCCAGATCATGTCTACATCTTGGACAAACCCTGTATGGTTTGAAACAAGCCCCTCGAGCATGGTATGATGTTCTATCTAAATTTTTGTTCAAGTCCGGTTTTTCTGAAGGTAAGGTTGATACCACTTTGTTCATCAAAAAGGAAAAAGCTGATATTATTCTTATTCAAATATATGTTGATGATATAATATGTGGTTCTACTAATCCTAAATTTTGCAAAAACTTTTCCAACCTCATGGTGTCACGTTTTCAAATGAGTATGATGGGAGAGATGAATTTCTTTCTCGGATTACAAGTTAAACAGTTTTCAATGGGGAATTTCATTAATCAATCTAAGTACATTTTGGATATTCTTCGGAAGTTCAATATGGAAAATTGTAAACCAATTGGAACCCCGATGGCACCAGGTACTAAGATTAGCACTGATCCTTCGGGTAAAAGTGTTGATGTTAGGACTTATAGAGGTATGATAGGATCGTTAATGTATCTTACTTCAAGTAGGTCAGATATTATGTTTTCAACATGCTTATGTTCTAGATATCAGGTTGCTCCTAAAGAATCCCATTTGGTTGTTGTCAAAAGGATTTTTAGGTATCTTAAGGGGACTGCAGATCTTGGTCTGTGGTATCCTAAGGATACTGGTTTTCAACTGACTGCCTATTCAGATGCAGATCAATAAGGTTGCATGTTGGACAGAAAGAGCACTTCAGGTCACATTCAATTCCTTGGAGACAAGCTCGTTAGCTGGGCATCAAAGAAACAATTATGCGTTTCCACGTCGACTGCTGAAGCAGAGTATGTAGCTGCTGCCAGTTGCTGCTCTCAAGTCCTGTGGATGCGAACACAGCTACAAGACTATGGATTCAAGTTCGACAAAATTCCAATCTATTGTGACTCGAAGAGTGCAATCGCAATATCTGCTAATCCTGTCCAACATACGAAAACCAAACACATTGATGTAAGGTATCATTTTATTAAAGATAATGTAGAAAAAGGAACAATTGAACTCTATTTTGTAAAAACAGATTATCAACTTGCAGATTTATTTACCAACCCATTAGATGAAAAGAGATTTAATTTTCTTATCTCTAAGCTTGGTATGTTAAATCTGAAAACATAATCAGTTGTTACCTAATATAGTTACGAATTGTTATTTTTCATCATTTTCTTTATCTTTATGTCTGAAATATATCTGCACTTTAATTGTTTGCTCATGATCTCAGGGGGAGTAAGAGGAGATTAAAGATGAATCATTATTCTTTTGAGGGGGAGCATAACTAATTTCTGCATTTTTCTTAATTGACAAAATTTTTGTAATGCATGATTTTAAGGGGAGCTTATATGTCATATCAAAAGGAGTAAGACTATGATTTCTGATTATTTCAGATCAGAACTCGTACATTAATCATTTTACTGCTTTATGTCTTTTACATTCGAATAAATTTGTGAATACATTTGTTTTGACTAGACTTTGAGACTTTTACAGGATGAAAGAAGCTGACATGATCATATCTTAATGACTACAGCTGACTTTATGAGAATTAAGATTCCGCGTAAAGGTAAATTTCTTATCTTAATCTCAAATGTATCTGAAAGAAGGACAACTTTCAGATATAGAAAAACATGTTCTGAAATGTTCAAACCACTTCCCGATTCTTAAACAGATTTTATAATTTGGAAATGTGATTTTAAATGTTTTCATTTTATTTTTGTGCTTAATTGATTAACAAACCGTGTGTTTCCAAAGATAATTAATTGTGTATTGTCTTTTCTTAATACTTTCAAGTATTCACACACACCGGTTTTAACTTTTTGTTCAACTTGTTCTTACCATGTCTCATATTGAAACATATTTTCGATGGTAAGACATCTCGCTTGTACTTCAATGAATTTTGAGCGTCATTTCATTTCGAAGCATTCATTTCAAGAATGTCTATATTTTTGTTTCATATAGACTATATCCGTTATTCTTGACCATAAGCCTAAATTGATATATCATTTCATTTCTGATCATTTTCATACAATGTCAGATTTTCAAACAAGTCTTTTGCATTCATATCTACTCTTTCAATATACTTGTTTGAAAATACTTCAATGTTTAAAAATGCTCATATCTTCATGATTATATCATCTGAGCATTCAATTTATCTGATATTTGTATATGAGTTTTAACTGATATAGTTAAACCATTTGAGCAACATCATGCTTTCTAGGATTATATGGGTTCTTTGTGCTAGGACTTAATTGAACTTCTATGAAATCACGTTAACTAGTGATTTCTACGCAAGAAGTTAATCCATAGAGATTGAGTGTGAGGAGTCTAAAAGAAATGAGTGTGGGATGTGTGTTGAGGTAAAATGGAAAAGAGAGTTTGGTTAGATGTGAGCTTAATGATTAAAAAGAAAGAGAGTGTGAGATCAGAGTAAAAGAATATCAAACTCTTCACCAACTACTTTCTGAGCCGGGCAGCCACATTACTAATGTTTCACACTTCTTCATGAACGTTATTGAAACAGGCAAATAGCCCATGCCAACTCTTGACTAAACCCCACCAGCTATTCATTTTCTTCTCAAAAATAAGGTGTTTCATATTTCAAAGGGGACGCAGCATATAATCTATCTGGTTTTCATTTGGAAAATCTGGATATTGAAAAAGAAGGAAGTCTGCCCCGCCTTCGCACTTCAATCATGCACTTAGAGTCTGTGTTTATCTATGTTGTCTCAGTGGTTTACACTATGTTCAGCATTATTAAAAGCAATCATTCGTGCTTAATTCTTTCTACACGTGCACGAACACACAAGGAATTTGTTTCTTTGTAATAACATTCATAGAAATTGCCTTTGTGGTATTTCGATGATTGGATGGAAGCCCTGGGGGAGTGAACATCAAAAAGCTCCTTTATATTGTGTATTCGTTACACACAGTGACTTCGTGTTACTGACAGACATTTTAACTGATCCATTTGTTGATTCAGGAGTTACATGTTCTTATTTTGTCTGGATTTGCAAAGATCTAGATGAATACTTGGTTATGGATCACAGAATCAGAGGCTCAGTTTGACAGATCAGAATGGTCAAAGACATTTATTGGAAGTAAAGTTTTAATGATATAGATGCTCAAATCATCAAAAAGGGGGAGATGGTATCAAGAAATGATAAAGTTTTGAGAGATAATTTAAAGAAATGTCCAAGTCAGAAGATTCAAAGTAAAGATTTGAAGAATATCAAAGATTTTCTGAAGATGTGTGGATTTCACTGAAATATTCTTTGGAGATTATTTGCTAAAGCAATCCGAGCTGATTCTGAAGATAATTTCTTTCCAAAGTTTGAAAGTATTTTGTGAAAGTTTTGGGGAGATTGTTAATCGTTTGAACACTGTTTTGGAAAGAATACCATCAAAGGAAAAGGGGATATTGTATTGACAGAGCTTTAAAGTGGAGACTGAATTGCTAGATCTTTAAACAGTGATCTTTAATCCAAAGGGGGAGATTGTTAGAGCATAAATATGTTGGATACAAGATCAAGAACACTGAAGGTCAAAGTTCAACAAAGTCAAAGCTGAAAGAAAGTCAACTCTCATCAAAGTCAAAGTCTTTGTAATAAAAGTCAAAGTCAACATTTGTATTAGTTTTTGTTTCCTTGTATTTCTGTTTTTAGTTGTAAGTTGTCTGATTGAGAATCTGAGAGAGAGAGAATTCGTTAGAGAGAGATCTGTAGAGAGAGAGGGAGTTCTAGAGAGAGAAAGTTGTAATTGTGGAATTTGAAAGAGAAATCAAACAGGTAATTGATTGATAAATCTTGTTTGTTTGATTAATTGCATTTTAGAAACTAGATTCAGGGACACACACATTGTATTTATAGACTTGGTCTAATACTGTGTTTAGTGTGTTATACTGTGTTGTATTAGCCAAGGGTATTTAAGTCCCTTGTGGCTTTGTTTGTTGTTAAGGAACTCACGCATTATTCAATAGGATCATACTTTGCGCTTTCATTGTCTCTCTCTCTACTTTCTCTCTCTAGAGATTTAGTGATTTTGGGATTATCAGAAAAGACAATACACAAGTATTTATCTTTGGAAACACACGGTTTGTAATCATGTAAGCACAAATAAATCTTGAAAAACATTAAAACATCACAATTCCAATTCATGAAATTTGTTTAAGAATCGGGAAGTGGTTTGAACATTTAAGAACATGTTTTCTATGATTGAAAGTTGTCCTTCTTTCAACCATATATGAGATTAAGATAAGAAATTTAACCTTTCTATGCGGTCTTAAATCTCATGAAGTCAGCGGAAGTCATAAAGATATGATTTTGAAAGTTTCTCTCATTCTGCACAAGTCTCAAAGTCATGTCAAAGCAACTTTATTCACAAATTTATTGAAAAATAAAAGACATAAAGAAGTAAAACATTGAAATTACGAGTTCTGATCTGAAATAATCAAAAATCATATCCTTACTCCTTTTGTTATACTCATAGACTCCCCCTAAAATCATGCATCACAAAAATTTAATAGTTAAGTAAATGCAATAAGTCTATAAACTCCCCCTCAGAATAATGTTGATCATCTTAGAATCTTGTCTCACTCCCCCTGAGATCACGAACAACACGTTAAAGTGCAGATAACCTTTCAGAAATAATAATAAAGAAATGATGAAAAATGACAATAAAGAAAACTTTAATAGGTAATTACTCATTAGATCTTGAGATTTAGCATACCAAGCTTAGACACAAGGAAATTAAATCTCTTTTCATCTAAAGCTTTGGTAAACAAATCTGCAAGTTGATAATCAGTTTTTACAAAGTAAAGTTCTATTGTACCTTTTTCTACATTATCTTTTATAAAATGATACCTGACATCAATGTGCTTTGTTTTAGTATGCTGCACAGGATTAGCTGATATTGCGATAGCGCTCTTCGAGTCACAATAAATCGATATTTTGTCAAACTTGAATCCATAGTCTCGCAATTGTGTCCTCATCCACAAAACCTGAGAGCAGCAACTAGCAGCAGCTACATACTCTGCAGTCAATGTGGAAACACAAAGTTGTTTCTTTGACGCCCAACTAACGATATTGTCTCCAAGGAATTGAATATGGCCCGACGTGCTCTTCCTGTCTAACATACATCTAGCATGATCTGCGTCTGAATAAGCAGTCAGTTCAAACCCAGTATCTTTAGGATACCACAGACCAAGATCTGCAGTCCCCTTCAGATATCTAAAGATCCGTTTGACAGCAGCCTGATATCTTGCACATAAACATGTTGAGAACATAATATCTGGCCTACTTGAAGTAAGATACATTAAAGAACCTATCATTCCTCTATAAGTCCTAACATCAACACTTTTACCCGAAGGATCAGTGCCGATCTTAGTACCTGGTGCCATTGGGGTTCCAATTGGTTTGCAATTTTCTATTTTGAATTTCCGAAGAATATCAAAAATGTACTTCGATTGGTTAATGAAAATCCCCGTTGAAAATTGTTTTACTTGTAATCCGAGAAAGAAATTCATCTCTCCCATCATACTCATTTGAAATCTTGACACCATTAAGTTTGAAAAGTTCTTACAGTATTTAGGATTTGTAAAGCCAAATATTATATCGTCAACATATATTTGAATAAGAATGATATCGGCTTTTTCCTTTTTAATGAATAAAGTGGTTTCGACTTTACCTTTTGAAAAACCTGACTTGACCAAGAATTTTGATAATACCTCATACCAGGCTCGAGGCGCTTGTTTTAACCCATAAAGTGCTTTATCCAAGATGTAGACATGATCTGGTATCTGGATTCACAAAGCCTTCTGGTTGTGAGACATAGACTTCCTCCTTAAGTATGTCATTCAGAAAGGCAGTCTACACGTCCATTTGATAGACAGTGAAGTTTTTGTAAGCTGCGTAAGCTAGAAACATACGGATTCCTTCTATACACGCTACTGAAGCATAAGTCTCGTCGTAATCTATGCCTTCCTCTTGCCGGTAACCTTTGGCAACAAGTCTTTCTTTGTTTCGAATAACTATACCATCTTCATCCTTCTTGTTTTTGAATACCCACTTAGTGCCTATCACGGTCTTTCCTTCTGGTTTTGGCACTAGTCTCCAAACTTTCAGGGCTTCGAACTGATTTAACTCTTCTTGCATAACAGACACCCAATCCGAATCAGCTAGAGCTTCTGATACTCGAGTAGGCTCTATCTTACTGAGGAATGAGTCATGCAGACACTGGTTTAAAGTTGTTGACCTAGTTTGCACCGGTTTGTTGAGATCTCCAATGACTTGGTGTAAAGGGTGCTCTTTGGTCAGTGATGTTCATAAGGGAGTGGATTAGATAAAGATTGAGCATGATTATCATCCAAATATCCACTATCAACTTCTTCAGTTTAAGCAATTTGAGGGAGGGTTTCAGTTGAAGTAATTGGTGCAGAAGTTTCAGTAGTTACAGCGTGTTCAGTCTGTTGATCTGTCCTTACAGCATATCCTACTGACACAGGAACTTCTGGCTCATCATTAGTAGTTACAACTTCAACAATCGGAGTAGGCATTTGAACTGGAATATCTTGCTGAATCGGGGAATTTGATTCAGTGGAAACATCTGAAGTGATTGGATGATTAGTCGTTGAATCTTCCATCCTGTCAACCACAACAGCTTTATGCACATTAGACCCAACATATTCATCATAAAACAGTTCAACTAAAAGATCTAAATCAGAAAAATGATTAGTAGAAGTTGTTTCTTCATCTGATTTGTTCTTTTCAGATACAGGTTCTGAATTGAGTTGTCCAGAAGCTAACACTCTAGTTATCACGGGTTCTGAACTGACTTGTTCAGAAGCCATTTCCTCATCGAATGTGACGTTTACGCTTTCGATAACAGTCTTCGACTTCTTCAAATAAACTCGATATGCAGCGGATGTAGAAGAATATCCAATGAAGATGCCCTCATCTGCCTTAGACTGAACTTGTTCAGATTCTCTCTGTCGTTTAGCACAAAACACTTACAACCAAAAATATGAAAATATTTGATGGTTGGTTTTCGGTTGTTGATCAACGCATAAGGAGTCTTTTGAAATCTGCGGTGTATCATGGAACGGTTTTGAGAGTAGCACGCAGTCGAAATAGCTTCTGCCCATAGAAATAGAGGTAAGTCTGATTGACTGAGCATAGTGCGAGCGGCCTCGACTAGCGTTCGATTACGCCTTTCGACTACTCCATTCTGTTCGGGCGTACGAGCAGCAGAGTATTGATGTGATATCCCGACCGATTCAAGATATTCTTCAACAGTTCTATTTTTGAACTCTGTGTCGTTATCAGTTCTGAGAAGCTTGATTGGTTTCTGCAAATTCACCTAGGTCGTCTTCAGAAATGAAATGAGCACTTCGGGCGTCTCATCTTTTGATCGTAGAAATTTGACCCACGTGTATCGCGAATAATCGTCCACGATAACAAGAACATATTTCTTTCCGCCTAAGCTTTGCGTTCGCATCGGACCACAAAGATCCATATGCAACAACTCTAATGGAAAACTGGTACTAGGTTCAGGCTTCGGTTTATGTGGAGCTCTCTTCATCTTCCCTTTTTCACATGTTGCACACAAGTGTTCCTTCTCGTATCTTAGCTCAGGAAGTCCATTCACCAATCTGCCTTTGACCATCTTGTTTATGTAACGAAAATTCAGATATGATAGTCGTCGGTGCCAAAGCCAACTTTGTTGCATCGAGGCTTTTGTCAGTAAGCAAACCTGATTGTCAGTCTGGACCTTTGAGAGATTGATGGTGTAGATGTTTGACTTGCGAGTACCAACTAAGAGTTCTTTGTCGTCTTCAGTACACACTGAGCAAATCTTAGCTTTGAAATTTACCTCTAACCCTTTGTCGCAGAACTGGCCAATACTAAACAGGTTGTGCCCTAAGCCTTCGACATAGCTCACCTTCGTTTTCGTTATGTTATCTTGAATGATGTCACCAAATCCTAGAATTGGTGAAAATTGGTCGTTGCCAAAACGTACATTTCCACTGAATTTCTCTGTATAATTAGACAATAAAGCTTTATGCCTGGTCATATGCTTGGAACAGCCGCTATCCAAGTACCACATATGTCGGGTCTGCAAGAGAAATCAGGAAACAACAGATTTAGGTACCCATTTAAAAACGGGTCCTAACAGATTATAGCATGATTTTGGTATCCATTTGAATATGGATCCTCTTTTCCTTTGAAAACTTTTGAAAACATTTGGTTTAGAAGAATAAACATGATAAGATCCAAACCAATCATTAGAATAATGATGATAAGCAAAATCATTCCACCGATAAGTATAAGATTCAGTTGTAGGACGAGATAATTGGAACAATTGCTTCATTGAATATCGTTTGTAAGGAATTATAAGATTTTGTTTATTAAAAACAACTTTACCAACTACATCATTAATACTACTATCAGATCTATCAGTAACTACATCAGGAATTGATTTCGCCTTCTCATCAGTCTTCTTTTTAGGTCGCCATTCAGTTCTCTCTTCTAACCTTTTCTTTCTTATATCTGAAACAAAGAATTTAGAATTATTAGGAAAATCAGATTTCTGAGATTGATTTTTCTTGTGTTTACCAGTGTTAATCCGTTTCTGTGAGCGTTGTTTCTTATGTTTCTTACCTTTAGCATAGTAATCAGCATTCACATAAACTGATTCACCAACCTTAGTTGATGATTCGCCTTTTTCATAAACACTAGGTAAAGCTTTTCCATTGATAACAAAAGTATAATGATTTGGAAGTGAAGTATTTAAGTCAAACATATCAATTTCTTCTATACACCCTTCATCAGAATTTAAGAAATCATTTGCAGACGCAAATAAGTCATCAATATCAGGTTCAGAAGTTTGAGGTATTTTAGAAGATGTAGAACACACTTTAGATTTAAAATGAAAATCTGTGTTCTTTAACACTGTAGAAAACTGTTGATCCAAACTCTCTCAGTGATTTGATAACGACCATTTTCTGTACTTAGTGAAAATTACGTTTAATATGTATTAGTGTTTCACCATCAGCGATCAGACTGAGTCTGTTCAGTTATCGCTGATAGTCTTTCTTATAAACATTTAATATGTATTAGTGTTTCACTATCAGTGATCAAACTGAATCTGCTCAGTTATCGCTGATATTTCTGATGTAAACAGTAACGTAATCCCTGAAGACAAGTCTCGCGTCAACATATGTTCATAGTTGAATCGAAGACGAAGCCACTGAACAAAGAGAAGTCTACTAGTGACCTGATGCGGATATCAGTGAAGGAAAGACAACTCTACTTATACGCGAAGGAACATGAGGAAAGCTTCAGCGATCGCTGAACTCTTCGTGTCTCTGAAGAAAGAGATATTCAGCGATCAAATGATCACAAAGCTTATACCTCAAGTTTCCTTTTGTCTTTCCTTGCACAACTCAGTACGATGTGTCAGAACGGACATACCTCTACCACAATTCGTACAACAACTCTGTCAACTACACTGTTCATGATCCGGCCGAAAGCGTGTCTCCCAAAGTCAGACTTCCAAAGCCAATCAGTGAACGCCACATGTAAAGTGCCCTGCCATGCATTTAATGCATAGGGTATAAATAGGAAGATCACCCCTCCATCTGAGGGTGTGCTCAATCCTTGAACCCCAAATAGAAACCTTTGTTTTCTATATTCCTTAATCCCCCATTCTCTGAAATTCTTGTGCAACCATCTTAGTGTTTCTTAAGTTTGTTTAGATTGAGTTTGTCTTAATCTTATTCCTCAACAAACTTGTAAATTGTGTTTGATTTATCAATAAACAATTTATTAAACTTTAAATTTATGTGTTTGTATTCAACCCCCCCCCCCCTTCTACAAACTTGTTAAGCACCTCCGGGACCAACAAGTGGTATCAGAGCAGACTGTTTAATCTGATAAACAAGATCTTGCTTTATTCTCTTCTTTGCTGTTCTAAATGGCACTTAACACAAACACAAACTACTATGATAATGGTTCACTTTCTAAACCTCCTCGATTTAGCAGAGATAACTTTTCTCCATGGAAAAATCGAATGACGCTATTTCTTGAAGGTGTTGATCCTACTATACCTGAATATATAGAAAATGGACCCTATGAACCTGTTAGAATTATAGCTGCAGTTCCCGCTACTGCCACCACTGAAGATGTCCCTGAACGCTATGTCATTAAGGAAATAAGACAGTGGAGTGATGAAGAAAAAAAGAAGGTAGGCATAGATGCAAGAGCAAAGACCATTATCTCAATGGCTCTGCCTGATGAAGTTTTCCATTCCATCATGCATCTGAAAACTTCTAAAGAAATGTGGGAAACTATATGTGTTCAATATGAAGGCACTACTGAAATCCAAGAGACTCGAAAGATTAACTTGGTAAGACAGTATGAAAGTTTCATCACTGGTAAGAATGAATCTCTCTCTGACGTTCATCAGCGGTTTAACTGCTTAATCATTGATCTAAGAACAGTTGGTAGGACCTATTCTAATTCTGAGGTCTTAACAAAATTCTTAGAATGTCTTCCTGAAAGCTGGGACAGTTATTCAATATGTCTTAAGCTGACAAAAGACTTAAATTCTCTTTATCTAAGCACTTTGTATGGAATATTGCTCAACTATGAGCAATCGAATCTCTTGAAGAACAATCTTGTAAAAGATTCTAAAGACTCCAAAAGCACTCCTGTTGCTTTAGTCTCTTCAGAGATAATTCCATCTCAGCGATCTACTCTCACCATCACTAAATTAGATTCTGAATCTGAGGATCTATCAGACCCTGATCTTTCAGAGTTTGATGATTCCTTAGCACTCTTGACAAACTCTTTTAAGAGATTTGCAAGAAAGAGCAATTTCCGAAGAAATAAGCCTCTCTCTAACTGATAAGCCAAAATCAACCCCGGTTGATAAGGCTACTGCCACTTGCTGTAACTGTGAAAAGATTGGACACTTTGCTAGTGAGTGCAGGTCTAAAAAGGTCTTCAAGCCTTCTACCTCAAGAAGATCCAGTGATGACAAATACCTAAAGCTGAAGAACAAATATCAAAAGCTGAAAAGCTACAAGCGAAAAGGTAAAGGTCTCATCGCTGAAGAACATGACTGGGATGAATCAGAAGAATCAAGTTCTGATGAAGAAGAAGTCGCTAATCTTTGCCTCATGGCTGAGATTAAAGAAGAAGTGTAAGAAGCATCTGAACCTTCCATGACTTACATATCATCTCAGGTATCTATCTCTACTAATCCCTCTCTGCCTGAAGCTGAGAGAAGTCGCGCTGTTGATGTGCTGACGATTGATCTTTATAATGCTCTAAACGACAAAACTCAAGCTGAGAATAAAAATGTTCATTTAACTCAAGAGCTAGAGAAATGTCATGAAAAGATCAGAGAACTAACTCTTTTAGAAGAAAAGTTGAAAGATCAAGTCATTATAAATGAAATCATAAGCATTGAACGCGAACAAGCCATCGCTGCTCTAAAAGCAGAAAAGGCTCATGTTGAAAAATGGTGCAAATCATCAACAAAGATCTCTGAGATAATAAATGCTCAAACTCCTGAAAGTGATAGAACTGGTCTTGGTTTTTGAACACCACAGGATGAGCCTAAAGAAGAAAGTTCCATGCTTAAGTTTGGAACGTTAGTCACTCCTATCTCTGACACTTCTTATAATCAGTTTTATCCTTCTTCTTCAAATTCTATCCCTGAGGAAAAATCCAAAGGCTTTAAGTGTGCGGATAAAGAAAATCCATTCTTCGTCCTCAGAAGGCTACCAAGAAAGCAAAGCTGAAAGTTCCTTCTAAATCTTCAGTGAATCAATCCTCTAGCTCTGTGATAGAAATCTTCGATCTCTGTCCTCCAAAGCTAAAGATTGACCTTAAACCCACGAGATCTGAAGAAATTAAAATTCCTCCCAGATCTCATGAGAAAAGCATTCTTGGTCCTGGCCCCGCTCATCTTAAACTTGCAAAACCTTCTACTTCTGGTCCTAAAACCATTTTCAAATATAGAAAATGCTATCACTGTGGTTTTACTGACCATATTGCAAGCAAATGTCCAACTGCCACTAAAGCTGATAAATCAGCTAAAGTGAAGATTACCATTAAAGCTGAATCTTCATCTGCTGTGAAGACTGCTGAATCTTCCATATCCACTAACACTAAAGGACCCATTGAAAAGTGGGTACCAAACAACGCTTAATCTTCCTTATGTGTGCAGGGATCAAAGGGCATCTGGTATCTCGATAGTGGATGTTCTCGTCATATGACTGGACAAAAAGACCTGCTCATTGAATACAAGGAAGAGAAAGGTCCCTCTGTGACCTTTGGTGGAAATGGAAAAGGATATACCCGAGGGTTTGGTGTTCTCAGCAATGGAACAACTACCTTTCGAAGAGTCGCTTATGTAGATGGACTGAAGCACAATCTTTTAGGCATCAGTCAGCTATGTGACAAAGACTATGAAGTTCGCTTTACAAAGAAAGCATGTTCAGTGGTAAATGAGAAAGTAAAACCTACACTCAGTAGTTATCGTAAAGAAAATGTCTATGTTATAGACATGGACTCTACTACCACTGAGAATGTATGTTTTATCTCCAAGGCCTCTTCTGATGTCAACTGGCTATGGCACAAAAGGCTCTCTCATCTAAACTTCAAAACCCAGAATTCTCTCTCATCTAAGGAACTGGTTTCTGGTCTTCCTCAGCACTCATATGCTAAAGAATCTCTCTACTCAGCATGTGAAAAAGGAAAACAAACAAAAGCTAGTTTCAAATCTAAACAAGTTTCCTCAGTGACAAGTCCTCTTCAGCTCTTACATATGGATCTATTTATCCCTGTCAATATCCAATCAATAGTTGGAAAGAAATATACGTTTGTCATTGTAAATGAATTCTCTCGCTATACCTGGGTTATCTTTCTTCGCTGCAAGGGTGATACTCCAGAAGAACTAATATCTTTTGTTAAAAAGATGGAAGTGCTGAATAATCTTACTGTTCATTCAACAAGAAGTGATCATGGAACTGAATTCAAAAACAGGTATCTGAACAATTTCTTTGAGAATAAGGGAATTTCTCATAACTGCTCATCAGTAAGAACACCTCAGCAAAACGGAGTCGCTGAAAGAAGAAACAGAACGATCATTGAAGCTGCTAGATCAATGCTTAGCGATTCTCATCTCCCTACTCAATTTTGGGCTGAAGCTGTAAATACTGTATGTTTTACTCAAAACAGATCGCTGATAGTAAAGCGATTTGGAAAGACAACTTATGAACTTTTTCATGGAAGAAAGCCCTCTATCAGCTTTCTTCATATCTTTGGTTGTCAGTGTTATATCTTAAATAATAGAGATCAACTTGGAAAGTTCGACCCAAAAGCTGATGATGGAATATTTCTAGGATATTCCTCCATCTCCAAAGCCTACAGAGTTTTCAACAAAAGAAGACAATCTGTGGAAGAAACAATTCATGTCACATTTAATGAAACTCGCTCAGTGAACTCTAAACCAATCACTGACAATGAAGAGTTAAATGCTTGGATGTTTTCTCATTACAGAGAAACAGAACCTTTCTTTTCAAACCATCAGCACACAGAACCACCTACTGTTGATGATGATCCAAACATCATACATCCTAACGCTGAATCCAACTCATGGGTT
The DNA here is from genome assembly GCA_954870635.1 of Arctium minus. Lineage (NCBI taxonomy): Eukaryota > Viridiplantae > Streptophyta > Magnoliopsida > Asterales > Asteraceae > Arctium > Arctium minus. Next base: position 110,629,769 of record OX941084.1, read on the forward strand.
TCAGCTGAACCTCTTAACACACTGCTACCATCAGATCTACCTTCGTCTGAAAATCTCTCTGATAACAATAGTCTGTCCAATACTCAACAGTTAATTGCTGATGAACCTGAAACGTCCTCATCAGTAAACATCCCAATTGTTGATCCAACCTCTGAGTTAAGCGATCATGCTCCTGCTCAGTGATGGACCAGATATCACCCAATAGATCAAATCCTTGGTGATCCAGATGCAGGTATTCAGACACGACGAAGCTTAGGTAATATCTGTCTCTTTGTCAACTTTCTCTCTTTAATAGAACCAAAGAAGACTGATGATGCCCTCAGAGATCCAAACTGGGTCAGCGCTATGCAAGAAGAGTTGACTGAGTTTACTCATAACAAAGTTTGGAATCTCGTTCCTAGACCATCTAATAAAACTGTTATAGGCACCAAATGGGTGTGTAGAAACAAGTTAGATGAACATGGAACTGTAACCCGCAACAAGGCTCGACTTGTTGCTCAGGGATACAGACAAGAGGAAGGCATAGACTATGATGAAACCTTTGCCCCTATGGCTAGGCTCGAAGCAATTCGACTATTCTTAGCCTATGCAGTCTATAAAGACTTCATCGTTTATCAAATTGATGTAAAATCAGTGTTCCTAAATGGAAAGCTGAATGAAGAAGTCTATGTAGAACAACCACCAGGGTTCTATGACCCTAAGTATCCAAATTATGTTTATAAATTGGATAAGGCTCTCTATGGTCTAAAACAAGCCCCTCGTACTTGGTATGACACCCTCTCATCATTTCTTATCTATGAAAATTTTGAACGTGGCAAAATTGATAATACATTATTTTTCAGAAAGATAAAAGGTCATATTATTCTTGTACAAATATATGTCGATGACATCATATTTGGTTCTACTAACCCATCTCTATGTACTCGCTTCGCTGAAAGAATGAAGAAAGAATACAAAATGAGTATGATGGGTGAGCTGACATATTTTCTTGGCCTTCAGATCAAACAATCTGACAAAGGTACTTTTATCAGCCAAGGTAAGTATGTTAAAGATATGCTAAAGAAGTTTGATCTTACACAAACTTCAGCGATGAAAACTCCTATGGCACCTCCCCTGACACTTAACAAAGATCCATCTAAAACACCTGTTAATGTCACTGCCTATAGAGGAATGATAAGCTCCCTGGTGTATCTTACGGCGAGCCGACCTGACATTATGTACTCTACTTGTTTATTTGCTAGCTATCAATCTGAACCCAAGGAATCCCATCTGATCGTTGTTAAGCGAATTTTCAGATATCTGAAAGGAACTCCTAATCTCGGTCTTTGGTATCCCAAAGACTCAGGGTTCGATTTAACTGGTTATTCTGATAGTGATTTTGCAGGTTGTAAACTTGACAAAAAGAGTACCACTGGTGGATGTCTACTCCTAGGAGGAAAGCTGATAAGCTGGACAAGCAAGAAGCAAAATTCGGTGTCCACTTTCACAGCTGAAGCTGATTACGTAGCCGCTGGAAGCTGTTGTTCTCAGATCTTATGGATGAGAAATCAACTATTGGACTATGACCTTCAGCTATCAAAGATTCCAATCTATTGCGACAGCACTAGTGCTATCGCTATAGCAAATAATCCAGTGCTACATTCAAAGACGAAACACATAGAGATCAGATACCACTTTATTAGAGATCATGTGATGAATGGTGATATTGAACTTCATTTCATCCCTACTGACTTTCAGCTTGCTGATTTATTCACCAAACCTCTTGATGAGACAAGGTTCAACTTTCTCATCAGTGAGCTTGGAATGCTGAATCTCGAAGAATAATTCTTCAGCGTTCATGCATTGTGTCAGTACTCATAAGTTCCCCTTTTATCATTCTCTGATAAACATTCTGACTCTCAGGTATGTTCTCTCCATCCCTACAACTGAATCTTCATTCAGTTAAGATGTTTTTCAAAATATAAACTTTAATCACTGAACTTTCTTCAAATGATTAAAAGCTTTTTGAAAGATAAATTTATCACTGATATTTCTAGCCAGTTATCCTTCTTAAAAGAAAATTCATCCATAACTTTACCATCAGGGATACTTTCAAAGAAAATCTATCGCTGACTTTTCTTCAGCGATAATTTCAAAATGGACAAATGAACAGTCTCTCTCTCTTCGATGATGTCATTTGAACCGACAATCCACGACATGCCTTTTTCTGACACGTTCATCCGTTGCCCTTCCATCCAATCAACTTCGTGGGACGTGTCCATGTCATGATGAACATTTGTTTTCCCGCCTCTCACACTCTCACACGTATAAAAAGAATGTTTTTCCATTCTTATCGTTTTAAGCTTTCTGGAAATACTTTCAAAGCAAGAAAACTCTCTCAAAAGCATTCTAGCACTCTCAAGCATTTGCATCGTCTCCTTCAAAGATCAACAGGTTATCCTTTATCTTCTTCTTATTCTTGTTCTAAATCTTTTTACATAATACTTCATTTATGGACTGCCATTATGGGTTTATAAAGAATTTATCAAATAAAATCAATTTTCTTTTTGATTTTATTCATTCAAAACCATTTTCTTTTTATTATCTTCATTCAAAATCTTTGGTTTTTCTTCTTGTTCTAATATCTTATATTAAGAACACCTTTTTAATCTTCAAATATGTTGATTTTTCTATGTTTCTTTCCCCAAAATAGAAACTGGGAAAACCTTCTTTATTTTTAGACTAAAACCTTTCTTCTATTCTTCTATCTATTCATATTCAGAATGGCTCAATCTGCACTTGTCGCCTTTAAGAACGTCAAGTTCGCCATCACTGACTCTGAGCTTCCGAAAAACAATCATCTTGCTCGCCTTGATTTTTATGGTGTCAAATACCCACATCTGGTGGAAGCCGCAAAGTTTCTAAAGCAATCCTGCATTGCCTACGCTATCACTGTGGATCCCACACCTTCAAAAGCTCTTCTCCAACAATTCTGGTTTACCGCTGAAGAGACCTCAATCACCAACAAAAAGGGTGAACTGGTTCCTGCTATTTCCTTTAGCACTGAACTTGGACCAGGGATGATGACGGCCTTAGGGCTAAGGAAAGCTCTGCGATTTCCTGACAAACCCAGGAATGGATTCGATGCCTTGCCCACTGATGTTGAACTCATCAAATTCCTGGATGCTATGGAATACTCTTGGGAACCCAAGCCGAGGACGACAATTCCCAACAAGAAGCTGACTCTCGTGAAGAAGGCACTCATGCCTTCTCAGCTTAACTACATCTTCTCTCACTTCATTCAGTGTATGAGTGGGAAGAGTGGGTCACTGGACCAGGCCAGCAAGATTCAGGTCCAAATGGCTTACTCAGCGATCGCCGAAAGAAATTTCGATTACGCAACAGCTATCTTTGATGATCTTAGGTCAAAGATAGAGAAGACCGAGAGGGATCCCAAGATCCCCTATGTACGCTTCATCTGTGCGTACCTGAAGTTCCTCTACCCTGCTACTTACCCCACTAATTCTGATGCAACTTTTCCCAAAGTGGGTCAGCGCTCCCTGGAGGTCAAGCCGCTCCCCAACGAGGTAAGTATTTCTGAACTCTGCTCCCGTCTCTCTCTCCTCACTTCTTCGTCTTCAGCGGCCACGCAGGAGGTTCCTTCTTCTGCTATCCCTGCCGCTACACCTTCCAAACGACCATCAACTGGCTCCCTTGGTCCTTCGAAGAAGGCCAAGGTAACCAAGGAGAAAGGTACCTCTAGCTTAATACCTAAGGATGTCTCTCAACAAACCTCCTTGGATGCTTTCGTGGGTCTCTCCTCCACATCCTCAGCGATACCCACATCAACGGTGCCATCGACTACGGTCGCTGTCACATCAACAGTGACACCACCCATCACCTCAGCTCCTCCACATCCTGAGGTTATCACAACAGTAACTACCCCTATCCCTACTTCTATCCCCATCTCTCATCCTTCTATTTCTTTGGTCTCTGACCCATCATCTACTTTTTCGCAACCACAGTTTGGATCCATAGGACCTGAACATCAATCTTTTGAGGAATCTATGCAATTCTACAAAATGTTTGATAATTCAAGTATTCCTATAACCTTAAACACTACTCCCAACTCACCATATAAGCCTGTTTCTCAAAAACTAATTTATATTTCAGGTCCTAGTTTGGCGACTGTTGACACCAATGTCAACAGTTTAAGTACAAAGGTGGAGTCTCTGACTGCTTCTCTCAACAACAACACCAGTGTTGTTCATACCGTTGGTGAAGCACTGAAGACGCTGACAGCTCAATACGCCTCCAAAGCTGACGTCTCTCAAATCGCTACTCTCCAAGAAGCGATTGTCAAAGTCAGGGAGGACTCACAGCAACAGTTTGCGGCCCTGTCTACAAAGGTTGATTCCTGTGAAGTTCTTCTTCAGCAAATCCTGACTCACCAGAAGGCACCAGCTCCAATTCCTGCTCCTTCATTTACAGAGAGCGATCGCACCTCTTTGAACATAGCTGTGGAGTTTATTCATCAAGCTACGTCAGATATCCTTGTACTTGAAGTTCGTCTCACAAGAATGGAGGCTGAAGTTCAAAAGTTGGCCGTTGCACACACTTCATCTCCTTCCAAAGATCTCTCCCTCCGTGATAATGACAAGGGGGGGAGAAAGCAGCTGAAGAAAATACGGAGTTAGAAGCTGTTGCTGAGGTCCAACAGAAAGAAACTCCCTCTCATGTTGAGGGGGAGATAGCTGCTGAAAAAGCCCCTCCTACCATCGATGAGTTAATCGATGAAGATGTAGAGGAGGACGATGAAGATGAAGCCCTTGATCTTGAAGATCAAGAGGAAGAACCTCATCAAGATGATGATGATGACGATGAAGAATATCAATCTCTATGGTGTTCTTCAGCCGTCACTTCATCAGCGATAGCTTCGAAAGAAGTTATCAAAGCAGGGGGGAGTCATGAGACATCTTCAGGAACCCCTTCCCAAAGCAAAGGTGCAACTGCTGAGGAAAGCCTGAAGATGACCTCACTACCTGAGGAGAATCCTTCTCAGGTATGCCTTACTCTCGTTCCCTTATCCTTCTATAAAAATCCCACCCCTGTTTCTTTCTAGCCTTTATCTTTCTTCTTCCCTAAAAATAAACTAACCTTTTTCATTTTATGACCAGACAGTTCTCTCCCCTGCTTAAGGGTAAAGAGCTCCAAATAATCCCAGCTGCTGAAGCTGATGACCAGATAATCCCAATCTCTGTAAGAGAGATTGATGAAGAGGATGATAAAGAAGAAGAGTCCCTGTAACATCCACGGAGTCCCTCTAGACCACTTCATTGGTCAGAGGAAGAGATGAAGAAAAGAACAGAGATGATCTCTCATCTAGAGAATCAACGGCGAAAGATCCCCTCTCAATCATCATATCTAGAGTTCCTGACAGAAGCTGAAATTGAAGAATTCGTCAGGGCTGAGAAGCTGATTGCTGATTGTCAAAGAGATGCCTCTCTGGCTCTCAAAATTCAGTCTTCTCAAGTCAAAGACAAGAAGCTGAAGAAGAAACCAGTTGAAGTCCAGCCTGCTCTTTTGAAAGAGATTGAAGAGGAACGCTCAAAACAAAAAGCGGTCAGCGATAACTCAGTCGATTGGTGCAAGCATAAAATTGACTATCGCTCTGACCCAATGAAGATCATAGTTGTTACTATCTCTGGAAGAAAGAAGAAGGACAAAGTTTCTGTCACTATGGAGATTACCAGAGAGGATGGAAGCTGCAAGGCGATGTTTGTTTCAAAGCTGGAAAGTCTCGGCTATATGGAATGGCTTGAGTTCAAAGACGCACTGAAGAAATCAAAATCAATCTACAAAGGTTATGTTGAAGGGATAAATGATGCTCTCATCAACAGAGTCGCTGCAATCCTAAAAGTGTCGTCTGCTCTTCCTTCTAAGCCAAAGCAGATCAGAAGAAAGCCTGTCTCCTCCTCCTCTGAAAATGTCGCGGTGATCAGGAATGAAACCTCCATCAAATTCTCAAGAGAAGCTCTGTTCAGTCCTCCTCCTGATATTTCAGTTCTGGATCTATCTCTGCCTCCTGGTGGACCATATGTTGTTGGACAAGTACTTGAAGAACCTTTTGGAATCTTCTTCAGAGATGACGAGGAACAGCTCAGATTTCAAAGAATCTCTGAAATCCCTATATGTCCCCTCGGTCTTCTCAAGGATCTCATGTGCTTATGGTGTGATCTCTCTCCTGCTGCTGAGCAAATCAAAGTGATCATTAGCAAAGAATCTTTAGAGAGAAAGCAAAAAGGAGAAGATATACCTGAGTACTTGATCAATCCTCCTAAATCTTCTTTAGATAGCTGATAGATTAGTTTTCTTTTTGTAATCTATTAGTTTAAACTTACAGTAGTTAGTACATCACTTGTACATGTAATTTTCATACCTTGTAATTCTTTTCTTGGATTAATGAAAATTTCAGTGAAGTACTTAACTCTATCAATACTGTAAAAGATCCCTCAAAAAAGTAATTGGGACATGTATGTTATGAGTCCTAATTATTCCATCATTTTGAATTATAAAGTAATTTTCTTCAGTTACTTTGTCATTATCAAATAGGGGGAGATTGTTGATCCAAACTCTCTCAGTGATTTGATAACGACCATTTTCTATACTTAGTGAAAATTACGTTTAATATGTATTAGTGTTTCACCATCAGCGATCAGACTGAGTCTGTTCAGTTATCGCTGATAGTCTTTCTTATAAACATTTAATATGTATTAGTGTTTCACTATAAGTGATCAAACTGAGTCTGCTTAGTTATCGCTGATAGTTCTGATGTAAACAGTAACGTAATCCATGAAGACAAGTCTCGCATCAACATATGTTCATAGCTGAATCGAAGACGAAGCCACTGAACAAAGAGAAGTCTACTAGTGACCTGATGCGGATATCAGTGAAGCAAAGACAACTCTACTTATACACGAAGGAACATGAGGAAAGCTTCAGCGATCGCTGAACTCTTGATGTCTCTAAAGAAAGAGATATTCAGCGATCAAGTGATCACAAAGCTTATACCTCAAGTTTCCTTTCGTCTTTCCTTGCACAACTCAGTACGATGTGTCAGAACGGACATACCTCTGCCACAATTCGTACAACAACTCTGTCAACTACACTGTTCATGATCCGGCCGAAAGCATGTCTCCCAAGGTCAGACTTCCAAAGCCAATCAGTGAACGCCACGTGTAAAGTGCTCTGCCATGCATTTAATGCATAGGGTATAAATAGGAAGATCACCCCTCCATCTGAGGGTGTGCTCAATCCTTGAACCCCAAATAGAAACCTTTGTTTTCTATATTCCTTAATCCCTCATTCTCTGAAATTCTTGTGCAACCTTCTTAGTGTTTCATAAGTTTGTTTAGATTAGGTCTGTCTTAATCTTATTCCGCAACAAACTTGTAAATTGTGTTTGATTTATCAATAAACAATTTATTAAACTTTAAATTTCTGTGTTTGTATTTAACCCCCCCCCCCTTCTACAAACTTGTTAAGCACCTCCGGGACCAACAAAAACACATCTTGTGCTAGTTCACTCAAAATTCTATGATCAGATAAAATATTTTCTAACTCAATTATTTTGCTTTCTAATACTAGTGGAGGAACATAAATTTTAGCTTGAATAGGTTTTGCCTCCATCTCAGTAGAAGAATAACTAGCAAAGTAATCATTTGAAAGAAATTTTGGTGTATCAGAAAGATAGTTGTCATTCAGTCTTTCATAACAAAATGGTAGTTGCATTTTCTTCAAATTCATTCTTTTCTAATCTTCTTTTGCCTCAACATCCTTTGATGATTTGGTAACAAATTTGGGTTTCAAATAAGGATATTTAGCAGCCGCATACATAAAATTTGCATTATATAAACCTGGCTGTTTTCTGATAGCTTTTTCTAGGTAATGAGGATTATCATAACCTAGTCCCCATTTTTCTTTAAAATCAGCTTCTTCATGAGGTGTATTCAAGAAAATAGTTTGATCTGTTTGGCCTCGAACATATAGTTTTTCTTCCAAACCATTTACCTTTTGCTCTAAAGTCTTGTTCTCAACCTGCAGTTTAAACGCTTTTAGAACACATTCTTGTTTTTCAGAATCAAACTTAGACAATTTTATTTCAAACTCAAAAATCTTATTTTCAAAATGAATCTTTTCATTTTTAAAATCAAAAGCAGATTTGCGTAGAGAATCAATTAAATCTTTGTTCCCAAAACTGATTTATTAAGCTCAAAGATCTGTTGATTTCTCCTAGCAACTCTGTCTTTTTCCTTTTTTAGTTTGGATTGGAGGTCTTGAAGTTCGACCATCATGGCTTCCATTTTGATTATGAAATCATTTTCAGTTAAGTTCATTACCTCGTCAGCAGTCTCATCATCAGAATCATCATCTTTCACCTCTTTTCCCATCAAGCATAAGTGAGCTGACTCTTCTTGTTCTTCCTCCACATCAGAATGATCCAACCAAAATTCGTCTTCTGCCATTAATGCCTTGCCTGCCTCCTGTTGCTTAGCCAAGAGCATTTTGTTCTTATAGTCCTCCGAGTTGCGAACCTTCGGCTTTCGACAATCTTTAGCATAATGTCCAACCTTGCCACAGTTGTAGCCTTTGATCAAATCATTAGCTGTCTTCTCAGTACTGGTGTAATCATTCACATATTTCTTTTTTTCTTTCGGCTTCTTCTGAACATATCTATTTCCTTCCACTCTTTCTCTATGCTCGTGGTTATTTGAACTTGATGAAGAGTATCTCTGAGAATTAGACCCCGGTTTCTTGTAAAATTTCTTTTGAAAAGCACGGGTCAATAAAAGCATTGCTTGATTAAGATTCTCTCCATCATCTCCATCAGATTCAGACTCTGATTCAAAACTGGACAACACTATCTTCTTCTTATTCCTCTTATCTTTCTTTTCCTTCTCTTTCTCTCCAGCCACCAATGCTATGGGATCCGACACTTTCTCAGACTTCTTTTTCTCAGCTCTTTTCTCCTCAACCTCATCCTCATTTTGTCTCAACGTCTCGTATACCTCATGCAACGGAATGTCACTCAAGTCTTTCATCTGTTTCATTCGTCGAGTGTGATTTTTCCACTCAGGTTGCAAGATGCTGAGAAACTTCACCTTTTTTTCAATCTGTTGGTTCTTGACCTTGTTCTTAGAAAGCTCATTCAGAAGAAGAACAAGCCTCTCATAGGTTTCCTCCAAACTTTTATTCTCCTTTGCTTTAAACTCTTCGTAGTTGTTTATGCAGTTAGCTACATTCATTTGGTTTCCAATTTTAGAACCCAACATCATCTTCTGTAGCTGATCCCACATTGACTTGGCAGTTGCATTGTAGCTGTCTATTTTCACATAGATCTCATTGGTCATTCTTTGTAAAAGCAAAGATCTGGCTTGTTTATCAGCATCAAACCGACTCTTTTCTTCAGCGGTGAATTGAGCATAATCTTTATCAACTCTCTTTGATTTCTGAGCTCCATCTGAGTTATTACCTTCAGTAGGAATCCCATTAGTAGGTTTCTTCATTGGTCCATCTTCAATTGATGATAAAATATTCTTTCCATTTGTTTGACGATCAACAAAGTCAAGAAAACGATCTTTCCATTGTTCGTATTCCCCTTTGAACAAAACTGGGGGCTTGACATCTGTGCCAATTGAGAGAGCGTCTATGGAAGTCACCCTGTTTGAAAAAATATGCAATAGGAAACTTGAAATTGACCGTTAGTCCAAATGAAATCACAAAGATGAAAAAGTCTTGAAATATGAATTCAGGAATTTTGAAATAAGAGTTTATGATGAGAAATTCGGAGATCACTAAGAAAACTTGAAACTCGCAAACACCTAAACTCGCAGATCACTGTTTACTGAGAAACTCGCAGATCACAAAAAAAACTTGAAACTCGCAGACAGATAAACTCTCGGATCACTGTTCACTGAGAAACTCGCAGATGAGTCGTGCGCGTTTGAATAACTCGCAGATGCCTACTTGCGTGTTTTATCAAACTCGCAAACTTAAACAAAGATGTTCAAACTTGCAAGACTTGAGTTGTGTGTTTTGATAATTTGCAGATCACTTCTTGCGTGTTTCAAGAACTCGCAAAGTAAACTCGCACACTGAAACTCGAACTCAAACTCGCAGAAGGAAACTCGCAGAAACTAAACTCGCAGACTGAATAATCAAACACGCAAACTTCGATTTGCGCGTTTCTAGAACTCGCATATAGCACTTTGCGCGTTTCTAGTCAAAATCAAGATCTTTTATTTGCGTGTTCTTCCGATAAATCTTACGCGTTTTGTAGATCTTGCGTGTTCTTGAAGAACTTGCGAGTTCTTCAATCTGGTTGCGAGTTCTTGAGACTTACGACTAAAAAACGTCTCTGAATCAACTGAAAGTACATCTAGACCTCAAATCTCGATTTGAAACTTTGACATTTTTATCACATACACATCTAGAACAACTTCCTAACAAAGAATTTCAATCTAAACCACAGATTATTACAATTCGATTCAATACAGTGCTCGAGAACTCGTGAACATGAAAACTCAAAATTGATGAGAATTACAGTGCTATACAAAAATTAATCTACACAAACTCGATCTAAAACATGTTTCTATCATAACCTGATCAAATACAACTCGAAAAATACACTAAAACTCAAAATCGAATTTGAAAAACAATGGAACAGTGTTCGAACATATTTTCTTGAAAGATTTCAATTGGATCTTCTCTGATACCAATTGTGTGTCCCTAATTCAAGATTCTTATCACAATTTTAATCAATACAAACAAGATTATAACAATTACCTGTTTGATTCAAATTCAAATTCAAGCTTTACAATTTCAGTTTTTACTTTCTCTCTCTAGACGACTTTTTCTCTCTCTACAATTATCTCTTAATACGTATACTTCAACTAGTCATCTATCTATTAAACAACAAAGACAAACTATTTATACCAACCATCTAAAACAAGGAAATAAAACAAATACAATTGACTTTGACTTTATTACAAAATGACTTTGACTTTTAATGAGAGTTGACTTTCCAGCTTTGACTTCCTGTATCTTTGACCTCTAGTCTTCATGATCTTGTATCCAACATATTTCTGCTCTAACACCCCGCGATAATGCCCTATGGCATAGTCGTCGGGCACTGTCGTCGGGCACTCCCCGAATCTCGAAAATCCGACTTTTAACATTAAAGTTATCGATCATGTGTTCCTTAATTTAATGGAGTTATTTATAATTAAAGGATTAGTTCTAGAAAGCTTATGAGTAAAAGATAATTAGAGTCACTACTTACCAAAACACGGGTGTTACAATCCACCCCAACTTGGGAAGGATTTCGTCCTTGAAATCTAAGTCATGAATAGATGAAGATATCTTCGCTTCATATCTTCTTCTAATTTCCATGTCACGTTGACGCCATGGTGATAATTCCATTGCACCTTGACCATTGTCACCTCCTTGTGACGAAGTTTTTTTGTTTTCTTTTCTAAGATTGCATCTGGTTCCTCAACACAACGGTTTCCCTTGCCAATTCTTATATCCGAGAGGGGTATAACACTTTCCTCCTCTGCCAAACACTTACATAGGTAACATATATGGAACGTGTTGTGAATTGCCTCCATCTCCGATGGTAACTCCAGTTGGTACGCCTGAAGTCCCACTTGTTTTAGCGTAGTAAATGGTCCAAGGAAACGGGGGCTTAACTTCCCTCATTTTATGAACTGGATAATACCTTTCTAAGGAGACACCTTCAACATAACTCGGTCTCCTACTTCAAATTCCATTGGTCGCCTCTTCTTGTTGGCATAGCTTTTCTGACAGTCTTGGGCCGCCTTTAAACATTCTCGGATGCCTTTAAATTTGTCTGTCATATCTTAAACAATTTATGGGCCGGAAATTTGCTTCTCTCACGCTTCTAACCAACACAGGGGAGTTCTTCACTTCCGCTCATACAATGCCTCGAACGGTGCCATACCAATGCTAGAGTGATAGTTGTTGTTGTAGGTAAATTCCACCAGGGGTAGGTGTATGTCCCAACTTCCCCCAAAATCAATCACATACGACCTTAGCATATCTTCCAAAGTTTGAGTCGTTCTCTCACTTAGACGGTTGGTTTGAGGATGATATGTCGTGCTTAGCTTTACTCTCGTACCCATTTCCTTGTGTAGGCCATCCCAGAAGTTTAAGGTGAAGCGACTATCACGATCCGAGATGATGGATAAAGGCACACCATGCCTAGAAACCACTTCATCAATCTATAGCTTTGCAAACTTGTCTATTGGTAACATCTCGCGCATGGCTAGGAAATGAGCACTCTTGGTCAACCGATCGACTATTACCTAAATGGTGTTGTGATCTCTTAAGTTTTATGGCAATTTAGTCACAAAATCCATGGTAATATGCTCCCACTTCCACTCAGAGGTCTCTCGATATTGAAGACTCCCGTAGGGTCGTTGGTGCTTGACTTTCACTTGCAAACATGTTACACATCGCTCTACATAGCATGCCACGTCTAACTTACAATAATGTAGCCTCAAACCCCTATACATCTTTGTACTTCCGGGATGGATGGAATATTTGGACTTATGAGAGTCCTCTAAGAGTAACTCTCGGTTTCCGCCAACCTTAGGCATCCACACACGCCCATTAAACAACTTCAATCGACGACTATCCTTCGTCAAGAGCAAATGTTGTTTTGTCATGACCTCCTATTTGAGGTTCTATTCTAACAAGGATTCGGTTTGGTACATCTTGATTCGTTCGATGAGGCTCGACACCAACTCAATTCTCGAAATGGTGGCCCGAATACTTCCGTTATATTCCTTCCGACTCAAGGCATCGACTACCACGTTGGATTTACCTAGATGGTAGAGCAACTCACAATCATAATCCTTAAGTAGCTCGAGCCATCTTCTTTGCCTCATATTCAATTCTTTCTGATAGACTCTTGCGACCCGTGTAGAGAGTACACTTAGTGCCGTAGAGATAGTGTCGCCAAAACTTCAAGGCAAACACTACCACCACCAGTTCCAAGTCATGAGTTGGATAGTTCTTTTCATGCACCTTGAGTTGTCTTGATGCGTATGCGATCACTTTTCCCCTTTGCATCAACACGCAACCCAACCCAATCTTTGATGCATCCCTATCCACAAAATCTTCCGATCCCTCGGGAAGGGACAAGATCGAGGCTTCACAAAGCTTCTTTTGTAGAGTTCAAAACGCCGCCTCTTGATCCTCGGTCCATAAGAACTTTACATTTTCGGTGTCAGGGTTGTCAATGCAGAAGCGATTTTGGAGAAATCTTGGATGAATCTTCGATAATAGCCCGCTAAAACCAAGAAACTTCGGATCTCCGATGGGCACTTAGGTTATTCCCAATTAAACATTTCCTCGATCTTGGAGGGGTCCACTTTCACTCTATCTCGAGTGACCACGTGGCCCAATAATTTGACATTTTCTAGCCATAAGTCACATTTGGAGAATTTTGCATATAACATCTCCTTCCTCAAAACTTCTAAGATTTCACGTAGATGTTGTTCGTGATCAATCTCATTCTTCAAATACACGAGTATGTCATCAATGAATACGATTACCGACTTGTCAAGAAACAGTTGGAATACCCTATTCATTAAATCCATGAACACCGCTGGTGTATTAGTTAGGCCGAATGGCATTACCAAGAACTCGTAATGGCTATAACGCATCCTAAAATCCGTCTTGGGGATGTCATATTCCTTCACTCTTACTTAATGATATCCTGAGCGCAGGTCGATCTCCGAGAAACATCCCGTTCCTTGTAGTTGGTCGAACAAGTCATCGATTCTAGGAAGTGGGTACTTTTTCTTTACGGTCGCTTTGTTTAACTCTCGGTAATCGATGCACATCCTCAATCTTCCATTCTTCTTCTTAACAAATAGGACCAGAGCTCCCTAGGGTGATGAGTTCGGTCTCACGAACCCCTTCTCCAGAAGGTCTTGAAGTTGTGCCATCATCTCTTTCATTTCGGATAGAGCCAAACGATAGGAAGCTCTAGCAATAGGAGAAGATCCCAGAATTAAATCTGTCTTAAACTCCACTTGGCGATCGGGTGGCAATCCGGGCAGGTCATCCGGAAACACATCAGGAAACTCGCGGACCACTTTTATGTCATTGAGTTTATTCTTCTCGAGTTGGGTAATAATGACATATACCAAGAAGGATGAACATCCCTTTAACATGCATTTACGTGCCTTAGCCATGGTGATAACCGCCACTTCTCCCTTTCTCCTTTCGCCATAAATAGTTATCACTTCGCTATCTGGGAGTGGGATTCGAATCAACTTCTTTGAGCACAGGATTTTGGCGTGGTTTTCCGCTAGCCAATCCATTCCAACTACCACGTCAAACCCTCCAATTGTCATAGGCATCAAATCGATCTGAAATCGCCGTCCCTCCATCTCCAACATACAACCCTTTAATACATCACGAATCATCACTTGACCACCATCCGATATATCTACTACTAACGCATCCTCTAGACTACTAGTGGGTGTAGATAACTTTTGGCACAAAGAGTTCGACATTAACGAGAAACTTGCACCTGAATCAAATAGCACATGCTTAGGTACGGAGTTTAGGAGAAACGTACCCGATATCACGTCTATCAAAGCCTTTGCTTCCTCGACCGTCATCTGAAAATCTCGACCCGGCACCCTTGGCGGGTTCTCCTTCTTTCCTCTGCTTCTTCCCGACTTCAACTTAGGACACTCGCTTCGAACATGGCCCGACTCCTTGCACTCAAAACATATGATCCCTTTGACTGGGCAATCGCTACGGACATGGCCTATCTTTCCGCTTTTGAAGCAACTCGTCCTACTTAAACTGCACGGGCGAAAATGTTTTCTTCGACATTTGGCACACTATCTAGCATCGCTCCTAGAATTGGCCCCACGGTGGTTGTTGGTGAAAGTTATCAGATTTTTGGAGGGCATTGAGTTTCCCTCCCACCTTCTTTTCTCCCCTACCCCACTCCTATCCTCTTTACCTCGATTGTAGACATCTTCCATAACATGAACTTCTTCAATGGCCTCTCAAAGAGTAGAGGCTTCGGACACTCGGACCATGGACATCGTGTTCGCAGGTAGGCCCTTAATATAGGCCTTAATATTTTCCTTCTTTGTCGGGGTCACATGCCCCACCAACCCTAATTTTTCCATGAACAGTCGGTTGTACTCCTTTACCGACATACTCCCCTTCTTCAGTTCCAAAACTCTTTCTCTATGCGGTCCATCGTCCGCTTGTTACATTACTCTTCTGGAACTTTCTTCTTGAATGTGGCCCAATTCATATTGGCCTATACGGTGGTCTCCAAAGTAGAGGTGAGAGTATTCCACCAAGTGAGGGTCGCTCCTCTCAGCATTTGAGATCCAAATCTTACCTTTTTGCCTTCATCGCAATCACAGGCCCTGAAAACTTGCTCCATCTCTCGGATCCAGTTCATACAAGCAACTGGATCATTCGACCCAACAAACTCTGGTGGTTTGCAGCACATAAATGATTTCTAGGAGCAAGTCCTCTCTCTACGCCTTGCCTCGACCGTTACTAGTTCATCAGTCGGGATTTCATTTCCCGTGTCTCCAGATCCCGTAACAATAACATTTTCAGCAACCGTTTCGTTCTTGCGGTTGCTAGCATCTCGGTCCTCTAATAGCTTCATCAAAAACTCTTACTGCTTAGCCATGGTCACATTCATTGCTTGCATCATGTTGGCCATCATTTCAGACTGCAGAGTCACTTCCTCTATGACCGGGGTCGAGGTATCCAGGTTAACCCTCGGTACTTGCTCCGGCCCTCCGCCCAAAGTAAATGGTCTAGAGGGGATCATAGTTGTCGCAGCCACTTCCGGTTGATCAGTCGTAGATGCAGAAGCTTCATTACCTTCTGGAGGAGTTCGAGGTCTACCTTGTGTGTTTACCATGCTTCACTGCCATCCACGCGAGAAGAGAGGTAAGGAATAAGCTATAAGAATTAAATACAAAGAAACGTACTACTACACTCATCAATCATCACAACAACAGTAAGTCAAGCATGCTCACTTAACAATATATTCATAATAGGATTAGCTAAGTGAAATTATGAACACATCATATACAAGAATTCTTGTCACCATCATTACAATTCTTAATTAATGTAATTTTGTCGACTCTAAAACTATCATATCTTAGAGGTTCTACCTAATCTTGCCAATCATAACTTAATAATTTAACTTAAGTCTAGGCATCTTACATTCATACCTAGTTCACTTAAACTATTGCTCTGATACCAACTTGTAACACCCTAAAAATAGGGGTAAATATAAACCTAAAGATACCGTAAACTTGGCATTTCTATGAATGTCATCACCCAAAAAGGGGACGAGTAAATAATGTTTACAATTCTATAAGTGGGAATTTACAATAAAAATACACTAATCTAAACTATCTATGTCTAGATTAATACAATTTCCAACAAATTCCCCAAAATGACATCTATCCAAATCTGTACGCCAAAGCTTCCAAAAGGCAAAATCCTCAAAAGATGTCGCTATGATTGTAACACCCGTGTTTTGGTAAGTAATGACTCTATTATCTTTTACTCAGAAGCTTTCTAGAACTAATACTTTAATTATAAATAACTCCATTAAATTTATGAACGTTTGATCAATAGCTTTAATGTGAAAAGTCGGATTTTTGGGATTCAGGGAGTGTTGGGCGACAATGCCCGACGACTATGCCACAGGGCATTATCACGGGGCATAGTCGCAGGGTCAGGCCCCTCGTGATACACATTGCGCGATAGTGCCAGGGTCACTGTCGCATGTCACTATCGCGACAACAGTAATGGGCTCGGTACATTTTCGGCGATTGTGTCCGACGATAATACCAGGGGCACAATCGCATGGCACTATCGCCATTGGGGTGCAGGGACTTTAAATGTCACGTTTTCTTCCCCAACTACTCACTCTCCATTATTTACTTTCACCATAAATGCTCCCAACTTGAAGAAACCCTATAAGGTGCGATTTTGGCCTCCAAGAAAAGGTTTCATCTCCTTTACCCTCCTAAAAATTTCCAATCAAAAGCTAGAATTTGGAACCTACATCTCAAGTTGCATCATCTCTCCATTTTCACCATTCAAGCTCTAAGGTTTTGAGAACTTTCTAGGTTTTTGATAAAACCTAACTTGTGAGTCATTTTTCTTTCCACGACTTTATACATATTGAAGTTGTCTTTCCTATCTATGATTATTTATTGTCTCTAACGTTCACCTTTGCCAGATTAACCTAAATCTATGATTTGGAGAGTTTCTAGGGTTTTGGACATTGTTGGTAAAAATGTGAAAATGAGATTATAAAGAGCTTATATGTGCAATAATTGCTTTTAAATTGATTAGCTGTTATCCTTTTCTAAAATGTGGGATTTTGGAAAGAGTAGTCCAAATTAGGGTTTTAGAAACTTTTGGCTATTGAAGAGTTTAAACCCTCTATATCAAATGTGATGAAGTTTGCAAATGAATGGGTATCCACTTTGATGGTAGCTCCCGGTATAGTTTGGAAATTTGACATGGACATTCATGGTTCCTACCTATTGGTAAGGGAAATATTGGTTGTGCATGCTTGACGGGTGATTGGTGCTAATTTCCAATCTCCGGATGTTAGTTGGAAAATGTACATTCTCTTAAATTTTATTTCCTATATTATACTTTTGTCTTAGAATCAGAAGACCCATGGTAAGATAGATGGATGGAGTTGAATTCAATGAGTTGTGACTAAGGACTCGGTTTGAGTTGATGTCCAATACGACTAAAGACTCGATTTGAATTGATGTCCAATATAACTAAAGACTCGGTTTGAGTTGATGTCCATATGACTAAAGACTCGGTTTGAGTTGATGTCTAATATGGCTAAAGACTCGGTTTGAGTTGTTGTCCAATATGACTAAAGACCCGGTTTGAGTTGATGTCTAATGTGACTAAATACTCGGTTTGAGTTGATGTCCGATATGACTAAAGACTCGATTTGAGTTGATGTTCATATTTACTAACGGTCTCCCTAATGATCGTAAGGGTTGCATTGACGATTGAGAATCGTGAAGTTTAAGTGATACATTCCCATTACAATGATATAATTAATTGACTGTTTAATCTCACTAGGCGATAGCCTAACACTTTTTCTTGAAATGTCATGTAAACCAGGTTCCCTTAGCTGCGGGGCTCGCAAGTGTTGAGGGATGAGCGTGTTGGCCGATAGCGGCATCTTTTGAGGATTTTGCCTTTTGGAAGCTTTGGCGTACAGATTTGGATAGAAGTCATTTTAGGGAATTTGTTGACAGTTGTATTAATCTAGACATAGATACTTTAGATTGGTGTATTGTCATTGTTAATTCCCATTTATAGAATTGTAAACGCTATTTACTTTTCCCCTTTTTGGGTAATGACAATCATAAAAATGCCAAGTTTACGGCATTTTCCATGTTTAAATTTACCCCTATTTTTAGGGTGTTACACAAGGTATACCTCTATACTTGGAGATTCGATGTTATTGACATTTTCTTTATTGTAATATGTGGCAAAGTACATGTACCGAGTCGATTGATTTAATCAAGTACATGTATCGTGAGGTATACCCTTGTACTTAGAGAATTGATGTTACCGACGATGTCGACAGGGGCGGAGCCAACACTGTCCAAGTGTCACCGGCCCACCCTGAAGATTTTATTTTCAAATTTTCATATGGCCAACATCTAACAAGTGTTGCTTCCATTTAAGGACCCACCATCAATCTCTTAAACTCTCACAGGTCCAACACTAAAAACCTATAACTCAAGTGATGTCAGCAACCCTACATTTATTCTTAATTTATTTGGTTGTCACCCACTTTTCATTTTAACCCATGATAACTTCGAGAAGGTCACTTAAAATCTTGGATTTATATTCTCTTTCACTTTAGTTATATAAATTTAGCTTTGATTGATGGATTTTGAATATAAGTTTCGATATTTGTATTTAGTTGTGATCCGTTTAGAAAAATAGCTTTTATTTTAGTTATTTTTCTTGATTTAATTGATATGATTCGAGTAAAATAAAGTTCTCGGTGAAAACCGGTATGATTGTTTTTCAATTTGGTTTGATAATAATAAAATAACGAACCTTTAGACAAAGCCTCTTCTAAATGTGTTTCTAAAAAGTATGTAGAGTTCAATTGATTTTTTGAGAGTAGTTATCAATTGTTCAACTTCCAATTGAGAACATCCTACCTCCCTTTCTCTGTTTCTCTATGCATAAGTATTGTTTAGAGATATGCCCTTTCCGTGTTGAAAATCAATTTAATATTATGTGCACATTTTAATTTGGAGTTGTAAGTTCGATTATCTCATTGGATATAAGTTGGTACATGGAACCTTAAAAAAAATTCTTATTATTTTTGTCGGCATATAGGACCACCCTCAACATAAATCCTGGCTCCGCCCTTGGATGTCGACCCACATAGTATTCGATGTTTGATATGTCAAGATGATTTATTTTGCATGCATGTTTTTGATGATGTCGTTTTCTCAATCCTTACATTCTGTTTTTTGAAAGATTTGAAAAGTTTTGATATGAAAAGTTTTTGTTATGTAAACCATGAACTCACTGAGCGTAAAGTTGACTCAATCATGTATCTCAGGGTTCAATAAGGCTGAGAGCTAGAAGGGAAAGGAAAAGATGTAGTTAGTAGTCGGCCTTCGTTTTTATTTGTTTGATAGCAATTTTTTAAACAATGTTATTTATTTAGTACTTTTGGTATTGGTGTAAGGACTTCTGATGTTAGATTTTCGATTTTAAAAAGTTACTATTTAATTGAGTTCTATCCACACAACCATGTATTAAATTAAATGCAATTATTTTAAGAATAATATGATCGTTATTTTATTTTTAAGATTATGATATTAAATTCATACGGGATTAATATTACCAAACGCACGAGTCATTTTTATATCAACTTCTACAATATGCACGAAATTTGGCTTAAACATTTCAAGTGCTACGATCAAACCAATTGGCTCTCAGAAGCCAAAACACGAACTAAATATTGACATAATTAGATTCTATTCCATTTGAACTCACCTATAAATATAATCTGGCTCTACGCTTCACACATTCATCTTCTTTTAGATCTCATGTCTGTACATAAGCATGTTGCTAAACAAACTGTTGTGGGATATTCAAATTAGTATCTTGAAAATATAAAAATTATAAGATTAATTTTAACATGTATAAGAGCATAATTTAAAAAAAAAAGGTTTATTTAGCAAGTAAAGTGGTTTTATTTAATTTGACCCATTCCAAAATTACAAATAAGAAGTTATAACTGTAATTTTGCTCGATATCCCATGTTATTGATTTCATCATTATCTTCCATAAATAGAAATAGAAACAGAAACAAAAATGCAGTGATATATTTAGAAATTTTGAAAACATGAAAATAATAAACTTTTAATGGTGCAAAACGTGTATTTCCGGGACACGTAAATCGGCCCACACAGGCTACCAATTCCCAATGTGAGGGGCATACCTGACTCACTCAACGGCAAGGCGATTGCGAGGGGGCCTGTAATCGAACCCAAGACGAACGGCTTATTGGAGCAAACATCTCCTCGCCCCTTAACCAACTGAGCTACACGCCATTGGCAATAATAAACTTTTATGCCTTAAATAAAAATGGAAAAATAATGTAGTGTCTTAAATAGAAACATAATAAAATAGTGTTTTATATGCCTATAATAAGTTATATAACATGTGACTATAATAACATGTTTTCAAACTAAAAACGAAAATAAGATATATGATATTTTGTTGTGATTTTTAAAGATACAACACCTAAAACAAAACTAATATAAAATATGTTACTTTTGCTACATTAATTTTTTAAATTATAAATTATATTTAAATAGAACATATTTATTTTAGTTTATATTTTGAAAACTTAAATTTAAAAACTCCATTTTAATGTCTTTGATTAGAAATTTTTAATAATTTTTTAAAAATTTACTTTTTGTTTACAAAGCTATAATACGTTATCTTATCTTAATTACATTAAAGATATAATACATTTTTAAACTAAACTTTTTAAAAGATATACTTTTAAAGTAAAAATAAAAACAAATATGTTCCATGGTAGTGATATTTTATAGAGTAAATTACAAATTCCATCCCTGTGGTTTGGTGAAATTTTGGATTAGGTCCCTCAAATGAAATAATTACAGAGATGGTCATTACGGTTTCGTTTTTGTTATGGATTAGGTCCCTCATAGTAACAATCGTTTGAAATCTTTGTTAACTTAGAGATAATTTCATGTTTTTCTACTTTATGAAAGTTTTAACTGCTTTAAGGACCTGTGTTGACAAATTATAAAACTCAAGAAACTTCATCTCTCTTTCCAACTTCTTCCCATGTTAACATGAACAAAAATAAACCTAAAAATCATATATAAAATACAACAAAAACAAAGATTTAAACATTAAAAAAAATTGAATGAACCAAATCAAACACAAACCCCTCAAAACACCTCCCTCTTTTCTCTAAGTTAACAAAGATTTCAAACGGTTGTTATCACGAGGGACCTAATCCATAATAAAAACAAAACCACAGTGACATCTATGTAATTATTTCATTTGAGGGACCCAATCCAAAATTTCACCAAACCACATGGACGAAATTTGCAATTTACTCTATTTTATATTTTGAAAACTATCATTGGATCATAAATGTTTGTTTTTTTTAAAAAATACACAAAACAAAGAGTGTGAAATAGAGGTGATCATTTGTGGGCTCGGGTCCGGGCCGGGCTTAACTTAATTTTTTTTTGTCCAACGGGCCTAATATAGCAACCCAAGCCCGTTTTTGCGGGCTTATGGACTTGCCCGTACCCGCCTTTATAAACGGGCCGGGCTTGCCCACAGGCTAGCGGGCTTATTTTTTTATATGTGAAAAACAAAACTTATATGAAATCATAAGTTATGTAAAATCATTTAAATTGTGTAAGTTCTTTCGAGCATAAAATAAGATGTAAAATATATCAATGTACATAGCATATGAAAAATAATTGTTTCACAATATATGAATCATGGACATTTTCTCTCTAATGAGTTATCAAATTTCAAAGTTTGAGTTTTTTCAATAACAAATATTCATCCACCTAATATTTACAAGATCGAAATTCGAGACGTACTATATAACACAACACATATTATATATGTTTGGGTGACGGTTGGTACAAAGCCACTTATAAATATTTTAAATAAAATGATTAAATTATTAATTATATAAAAACATTAATCAACTATAATAATATAACGGGCCGGGCGGGCTTGTCCGAGTTCTTTTTTTCATTGCCCAAGCCCGTCCGTTAATTTTAGCAGTCTAACCCGAGTCCGCCCATTTTTTCGAGAATGATTGTCCAAGCCCGCTTTTCTAACGGGTCGGGCGGGTTGTACCGCCCGTGAACAACTCTAGTGTGAAATAAACAAGATTTCATCTTTTCACTTTCACCATTAAACTTTTAAATATTTAATTAATGACACAATTTTCAATGCCTAACATCAAGGACTTTTGCATCAAAAAGTTCCTTAGGATCCATCAAAAATAACTCAATGATTTTCATTAAATTGTTTCCTAATAGTCCCAAGAAAATTTAGAAATTACCAAAACATATATTTAACTAATAAAATCAGATTCAGTGAATCTTTAAACGAATATAAAGTGTGTTTTGATGCAACCAGATGTTTATAACTTGTATTCTTTTTATGAAAAAAATAGAATATACTTTTAAATTTAACATATAATTTAATAAATATATTTGATTGATGATTACATATATTTGAAAAATCCTACTAAAGAAGGCTTCCTAAAAACTCAGACCTACATGAAATTTTTAAGAGGGGCTAAAATGACATTTTTAAATACCTAAAATAATTCTATATTAAAAATATATAATAGTGAATTAGAGTCGGGTTCAAACGAGAATTATACTTATTTAAAAGAATAAGAAAATAATTCCGAGTCAATCATTTTATTAAATAATACCTTAAATAGAACTTTCTTAAAAATCGTTTAAAAGGGCATATGTGTCATTTGTTGTATACATGTTCTATTAGGAAACTCATTTATTTTTATATAGATTATATAACAAATTTAAATAAGGTATTTTTTATGAACTTTTTTTATAATTTTTTACAACATTAAAATAAATGTGATTTAGTTTTTCATTTTAAATATTTATTTTGATTGAATTAGTTTATTTAAGAATTTTTTAGAATTTTTCTCAAAAATCACATATGATATCCACAATTAATCTGACTTTTTTTTCCTAAAAAAGACTCACTAATTTTCTTTTATTTGTCATTTTTAATCTTATACATTTTAAATGTATTTTGCTACAGATCACATATGATTATGTTTTCATTTTTTTTCAATATTTAATTTGAATCATTGTTTTTCAAATTTTAAATCATATATGATTAGGAAAACATTTGAATTGAAATTATGAATTACGTTTTGAAGTACATAACATTTTGAAAAAAAAATTAATTCATTGTGAATCACATATGATTTTGATGAAAATTATGAATTATGTTTTGAAGTATATGTGATCTTATACATTATTTTTAATTGTGTTTTGCTACAGATCACATATGATTTTGTTTTCATTATTTTTTTTCAATGTTTAATTTGAATCATTGTTTTTTAAATTTTAAATCACATATGATTAGGAAAACATTTAAAAAAAATTAATTCATTGTGAATCACATGTGATTTTAATGAAATTATGAATTACGTTTAGAAATAAATGTGATCTTATACATTAATTTTAATTGTGTTTTGCTACACATCACATATGATTTTGTTTTCATTATTTTTTTTTTCAAAGTTTAATTTGAGTTATTGTTTTTCAAATTTTAAATCATATGTGATTAGGAAAAAAAATTGAAAAAAATTTAGTTCATTATGAATCATATGTGATATTTATGAAAATTGTAATTTTTTAAATATTACTTTAAATAAAAAAGAATTATTTAGATGAAAATTAAATATGTTTATTTTAAATGAATTAAATAAAAAAGTTATTTAATAAAAAAATAAATCGTATTAAATTTACAAATATGGTAAAAGTAGAATCTTAAATAAATACCTAAAATAACTTTTATACCCTTATCTATTTGTTTTTAGAATTAATTATTTAAGATATTGTTTAGAGTAAACTACGATTTTCGTCCCTGTGGTATGATGTTTATAACGATTTTCGTCCTTGCTCTTTCAAAACTATTTTATTCGTCTCTAAGGTTTCTAATTTGCTTCCATTTTGTTAATATTAGAGTTAATCCTTCCAAAATTAGCTTGAGAAAATTACATATTTGGTCCTTGTGGTATATCAATTTTTACATTTTTATCTTAAATTACATAGTTTACATTTTTTACTTTTACTTTTTATTTATTAATTGTATTTTATCAAGACATTTATTTTTTATTAGTTATATTCTATATTTTCAACATTAATATAAATTTAATTATAAAAACAATCAAATAATTTCATTAATGATATTGAAAAGTACATTATGTTTTTTTTTTCAAAACTTTAAGTTTAAATATCCTAAAACTAATATTTTTTATCTATTGATTTATTAAAACTTTTTATTTATTTTAAATTACCATTGGAAAAAGTTTAATAAAATTCGAGAAATAAAATAGTTTTATTTTATAACAACCGGTTGTTTCTTTTAAATGCACTTTACACCACTATTTAATATTTTCATTTAAACATTATTTTTTATTAATTAATCAAATTTTGTTAATATTTAAAATAAACATATGTATAAACCTTTGTTTATATAATAAGACTATTTTTGTAGAAAACAAAGGTTTATATATATAAATATGTGTGTGTGTGTGTGTATGTATGTTTAATTTAAATATTAAACAAATTTAATTAATTAATTAAAAAAAAGTTTAAATAAAAATATGGAACAGTGGGCCTATGGTGCCTTTAACAAAAACAACAACCGGTTGTTATAAAATAAAACTATTTTTTCTCGAATTTTATTAAGCTTTTTTCAATGGTAATTTAAAATAAATAAAAAGTTTTAATAATTCAATAGATAAAAAATATTATTTTAGGAAATTTAAACCTAAATCTTTGAAAAAAATATCATGTTTATCAATATTTTTAATGAAATTATTTGATCGTTTTTATATTTAAATTTATAATAATTTTGAAAATATACAATACAACTAATAAAAAATAAATGTCCTGTTGAAATACAATTAATAAAAAAAGGTAAAAAAATATAAACTATGTAATTAAGATAAAAATATAAAAATTGATATACCACAATTCCTTTTACCTTGTCCGCCGTTTCTTTCATGATCTCCGGTCTGACAAATTGTTTTTCTGCCGCTTCAAGCCAACACACCGGTGTTCTATATTTCCGTCTGTATAGCGCTTCGAATGGTGCCATCTCAATGCTCAAGTGATAGCTATTATTTTAGGCGAATTCTACCAGCGGTAAATGTGAATCCCAATTGCCCCCAAAGTCTATAACACAAGACCGAAGCATGTCTTCAAGAGTTTGGATTGTCCTCTCACTTTGACCGTCCGTTTGAGGATGATAGGCCATGCTTAATTTGACTCTCGTGCCCAACTCTTTTTGTAGGTCGTCCCAAAACTTGGAAGTGAACCGACTATCCTGATCCAAGACGATAGAAAATGGAACACCGTGACACGATACCACTTCATCAATATAGAGCTTAGCTAACTTGTCCATCGGTAACATTTCTCGCATCGCCAAAAAGTGTGCGCTCTTCGTGAGTCGGTCCACCACTACCCAAATAGTATCATGACCCCTCAAGGTTTTCGGTAGCTTGGCGATGAAGTCCATCATGATGTGCTCCCACTTCCATTCCAGAATGACCAATGGTTGCAAACTCCTGTAAGGCCTTTGATGTTCCGCTTTAACTTGAAGGCACGTGACGCATCTTTCCACATAGTTGGACACATCGAGCTTCATTATCGGCCACCAATAATGCAACTTTAAATCTCTATACATCTTGGTGCTACTGGGATGTATAGAGTACTTGGACTTGTGAGCCTCCGCCAAGAGCAACTCATGGATCCCTCTAATCTTTGGTACCCAAATTCTTCCTTGAAATAACTTGAGGCCACGACTATCTTCCGTTAGTAACTCTCATTGCTTCACCATGATCTTGTCTTTGAGGTTCACTTCACGAAGTGCTTCGACTTGACTCACATTGATGTCCTCCACTAAGCTTGATATTACGTCAATCCTAGAAAGAGTTACTTTGATCTCTCTCCCATAACTCTTTCGGCTCAAAGCATCCGCCACTACGTTGGCTATACCGGGGTGATAAAGCAACTCATAATCATAATCTTTCAAAATCTCCAACCACCTTCTTTGCCGCATGTTATGGTCCTTTTGGTCGAATATGTACTTCAAGCTTTTGTGGTTGGTGAATAGTGTACACTTCATCCGATAGAGGTAGTGTCACCATAGCTTCAATGCAAATACCACTGCCGCTAGCTCCAAGTCATGCGTAGGGTGGTTCTTCTTGTGGTCTTTGAGTTGTCGCGACGCATACGCTATCACTTTTCACCTTTGCATCAAGACACACCCAAGACCCAATTTGGAGGCGTCACTATAAACCACGAAGTCGTCCGATCCTTCGGGTAAGGATACGATTGGTGACTCGCACAATTTCATTTGAAGGGTCCGGAATGCTTTCTCTTGAGTTTCGGTCCATAAGAACTTAACGTTCTTCTTTGTCAACAATGTGAGTGGAGAGGCGATCTTCGAAAAGTCTTGAATAAACCGTCAGAAGTAGTCGGCCAAACCCAAGAAGCTTCTTATCTCCGTTGGACTCGTCGGCGGTTCCCAATTCATCATCGCTTCAATCTTCGCCGGGTCTACCTTTACCCTGTCCTTTGATACCACATGGCCTAAGAACTGAACCTCTTGCAAACAAAATTTGCATTTTGAGAACTTCACGAATAATTTCTCTTTCCGAAGGATCTCCAAAACTTCCCGTAAATGTTGACGGTGCTCGGCCTCGTCCCGCGAGTAGATCAGAATATCGTCGATGAAGACTATAACAGATTTGTACGAGAAAGGTCGACACACTCGATTCATCAAATCCATGAATACGGCCGAAGCGTTAGTCAACCCGAATGGCATGACTAGAAACTCGTAATGGTCGTATCTTGTTCAAAACGCCGTCTTCTAAATGTCACTCCCTTCACCCGCACCGGATGGTAACCAGACCTCAAGTCTAACTTAGAAAAGCACCCCACTCCTTGCAACTGGTCAAATAGGTCGTCAATTCGAGGAAGTAGGTACTTGTTCTTCACGGTGACCTTGTTGAGCTCACGGTAGTCGATACACATCCGTATGGACCCGTCCTTATTCTTTACGAATAAAATTGGAGCTCCCCATGGCGACGAGCTCGGTCGTATGAATCCTTCTCAAGGATTTCTTGTAGTTGCATCATCATTTCTTGCATCTCCGTCGAAGCTAGACGATAGGGAGCACGAGCGATCGAAGCAGCACCTGGAGTGAGGTCGATATGAAACTACGCTTAGCGTTCCGGTGGTAGTCCGGGTAGGTCTTCTGGAAAGACATCCGGGTAGTCGGGTACCACATCCACATCTTCCACCTTCTTCTTCTCGAGTTTTGCATCGATGACGTAAGACAAGTACGAAGGGCACCCCTTGGCCAGACTCTTGCGCGCTTTAAGTGACGAGATGATCTTGTTGGTCCTTTGATTTTTTCCCCGTAGACTATCACTTCCCCACCCTTTGGCAATAGTACTCTAATCATTTTATTGGAGTAAAATATACCAACATCATGCTTAGCTAGCTAATCCATGCCTATGACTACGTCGAATCCCCTAATATCCGCCGGTAGTAAATCCACCACAAATGACTCTCCATCTAAATCCATGTTGCACCCGTCAAAGCATTCCTGAACTAACATATGATCAACATTGGCTACTTCTACTACTAGTGTATCGCTCAACAAACTAATAAGAGTTGTGAAATTCTTGCAGAAAGTGGTAGACACAAACGAACGGTTCGCACCGGAAACAAACAACACACGGGCAGGTAGAGAGTTTACTAGGAACATACCCTACACAACATCCACCGTCACTCTCGCTTCTTCTGCCGTCATTTGGAAGGACCGACTTGGCGCCTTTGGTGGAATATCTTTCTTCGGCGTGACCCCGCTTGAAGCCCCATGGTGTCCCCTCACTAGCTTAGGACAATCTCTCTTGATGTGCCCCTGTTAACCCAAGATCAATCTAAACTTAGAGAGAGAAAGTAGAAGACGCAGAAATCTGATGTATTCAATTATGCGCTAGAATGTTACACAACACAATGGCCACAAGGGACTTAAATACCCTTGGCCAATACAAGATATAAAAGCTCTCAAACACAGTATTAGCACAAGTCTATAAATACAATGATTACTATAAAATCTGACTTAACAATCTCCCCCTTAGTAATCATTGGCGCTCCGGTCTTCAATGTAGGCTGTTACACCCATCTTCGACAACAAAACAGACCTTCTAAGCGACTTAGCGAAGCTTCTTGACTAAAAAAAAAAATTCTTCTCAGCATCTTTCAATCTATGTTGCCTTTGCTGCCTTGACAAGACTGGACCAGTTTGTAATAAGCTTTGAGGAACAATTGGTTCATCAACTTGTGCTCTAGACGACACACCTCTTTCAAATGTACTTGAATAAACTGTGGTGGTCGGAGCTGAAACAGCAAAAGAACAAGTATAGTTGAAGAAATAGAATCTTGAGCAGATAAACTTTGAACTCTTTGTCTCTTTAACTTCTCCCCCTCATGACCTTGATGATCTGAATCATCTTGGTCATGTCTATGCTAGAGAAGAGATAGCTTCAGATCTGCAAGACTGAGTCGAAGAAGCTAGGAAATCTGATTTGGGACATGAAATGATTCTCCTGTAGAGCTCTTGTACTCCCCCTACACAAATTCACTTTCCAATGTATTCACTTGAAGTACTCCCCCTCGAAATGAGATATGATCAGATGTTCTTTCAAAATTTTCTCCTTATGAGAACATGTCGTAAACGTAACTTTCTATCTGATCCTATTGCAAGATTTGGGTCAGCCGCTCCTAGACCAGTTGGCCTTAGGGGACTAGGTGTCAAGCACCCCTTGGAACTTACTCTCCCAGACCAGAAAGGCTACATCGACACATCCTAAACCCATTCATACCAGTAGAACATGACTTTCGATCTGGTTCTATAGAAGGATTTGGATTCGATCACTCCCAGACCAATTGACCTTAGGGGATCAGATGACAAGCATCCCACGGAACTTACTTTCCCAAACCAGAAAGGTCACGGGTACAAACTTTTAAACTTAGTGATTTCTGAATTATATATATATATATGATTCATCTCAATTACTCGGTTTTACATCTAAGTGCTTAGCCTATATTTCCATTACAATCCATAATTCTGACTTTTTAGGGTTTCAAAGCATTGTAAACTATAAATATTCCGAATGACACACCCTTAAAGCAGTATCAAAAGTTTCAAACATGTTGCTGACCTTTCGATTTTTATAAGACTTGAAATTTGAACATATAAAACTTAGATATAAACAAAGTAACTTGAAAATTTATCCTAGACACACATTTCATTCAAAAGAAAGAAAAATTGTAACAAATTTACTTTATAGAATAAAATTTGTTTAGATTTAAACTTTTAAATTCAACATGCCGAGTTTTGTAAGCAGAAAATTAAATCGTTTTTCGGTTAAGGCTTTTGTAAAAAAAATCGACAAGTTGATATTTAATTGGAACAAAATATAATTCAATAATACCTTCTTCCACATGATGTTTAATGAAATGGTACCGCATATCTATGTGTTTGGTTTGCACTTATTCAGGGTCTGATCGAACTAGCTCAGATTCTTGAATATCTTGATGGAACTGGAACAACATCACTGTCAGAGATAGGTGCAGCGGAATTTGAAGTAGATGCGCTCACAGTTTCACATTGAAGGGCGAGTCCGGAGCTGCTGTACTCAAAAATCATTAACCTTTGAAGAACGAGTCCTAAACTGATACGTTTAGAAATCAAAGTTGAAGTACGGGTTCTAAGCTGATTTACTTAGAAGCCTTATTTCTCTTACTCCCCCTTGACATGAGGTGTCTGCAACTCAGAATCAGTCTTTGGTTTTGGTACCCACTTGTATTTGGGTCCATGTTTGTTAGTTGCAGTTCTAATTAGAGTAAATTTGTTAGATTTGACAAATAATGCATGAGAAAAATTATCAGAGTAATGAACATATTCATCAGTAGAGGGCGAAGCATAATCATCTGAACTAGAACCAGAGGAAGAATATGAGACATCTTTTGCAATTTGAATCATTTGTTTTATTGAATATTTTGTAAATTTATTACAATATGCAAATGTATCCTTATTACAAAGATTATCTACACATCGATCCTCAACAGTCACAGAGTCATCAGATTTTTGCTTGACCCTCCATATCTGCCTTGTAGACTTCTTCAAAGTCCAATCTGAAACGTTAGAATCAAAAGAATTAGAATTTTCAGAAATGACTGACTCTTTCCTCTTTGACTTCCTTGACCGTTTTCTTTTACGCTTTGGTTTATAATAATCAACATTTACCGTAAAAGATTCATCAATAATTTATGATTCAATATTTGAATTTGAAGAAGAGATTTTATCGAAGAAACCAAACTAATCATTCATCGAATTTAAACAAGCCTCGGAGTCATAATTTTCAGAAAAACACAAGTCAAGAGGAGATTTGGGCGACCCATTAGTGGCGTAAACCTTGTTTTGCGCTACCAGAGAATGGCGCAAATAGTCAGTTTGCGCTACCAATAGGTGGCGCAATTCTTCAAACTTTGGAACTTCTTGGTTATTTTCCTTAAAATCAGTAGAAAATCCAGAATTAATTTTGCCATCAAAATCTTGTTTTTGAGAAATTAAATTTTCTTCAAAACTTGATTTCATAATAAAAAGAATTAAATCGTTTTCAAGTTTGTTTTGAAGACTTTGTTCTTCCATTTTAACTTCAAGATCAACGATTTTGCCCCCTAACACTAATGGGGGAATATATCTCTTAGAATCATAAGAAACTGGAGATATATTTTCCTTATTAGCGTTAATGGCATATATATCGAAATAATCGTTTGACAATGAAGATTTAATGGAAGATGTGACATTTAAAGCATTTTGAGATCTTCTGGACTTCTTTGATTTTTCAGGAAAATATTTTGCATTTTCGCTAGTATAAACAAACGGTAGTTCCATTTTCTTGTTGTTCATCCTTTTCTCATTTTCGATTTCTAAAACTTGCTTTTCATTCATCCAATCAATTTTAAATTGAGGAGCATATCTAGCAAGATTTAGATAATCGAATTTATATAAAGTGGGGGATTTTTCTATCGCATTGTCTAAACAATGTGGATTTTCAAAACCAAGTCCCCATCTTTCCTTTATAGACTTATAACTCCTCGGTTTATTCATATAAATAGTTTGTTCAGTTTGATCTCTCAAATATAATTTTTCTTCCAACTCATCTATTTTATCAGAAAAACTATCTTTTAATTTGGTCATTTCTGTCAAAGAATCAAGATAAGTCTGATTTGAAATTTCTAAGTCATCCAATTTCTTTTGAAATATCTCTTTTGTATGAGTCAAAATGGATTTTTCATCTTTTAAAGAAATTTGCAATTTTTCAATCAAATTTGACTTTTCTTGATTAATATGTT
Source organism: Arctium minus (assembly GCA_954870635.1). Taxonomy (NCBI): domain Eukaryota; kingdom Viridiplantae; phylum Streptophyta; class Magnoliopsida; order Asterales; family Asteraceae; genus Arctium; species Arctium minus. Next base: position 110,661,643 of record OX941084.1, read on the forward strand.
TTTCAGATAAAAACTTTGAACGTAAGTCATGTAATGCAGTTATAATGACGTTCATTTGAGATGAAATAAATTTGTAATCAAACTCGGAAGGTACCTCAGATTCATCAGTTGAAGACTCTTCATCATCTTCATCACTGTCATCATCTCCGATAAAGCACATTGCTGCAGTTTCTTCATTTTCTGCTTCGTTATCGGAGTGATCTAGCCAGTATTCGTCTTCAGCTAGCAGAACAATTCCATTCTCTCTCTTTTCGGTTAGTTCCATCTTCTTTCGGTAGTATGCCGAATCCCGAACCACCTTTACTCGACACTCCTTTGCTATGTGACCCGGCTTTCCACAGTTGAAGCAAGCAGTAGCTTTCTTAGGCTCGGGCACTTTGGCAGGCTCGTTCTTTTTAGACCCCGAAGTGAAGCTAAGGTTGTTGGAACCCGACCGATGCTGGAACTTCTTGTTGTAATGTTGAGAGAGAAGAATCATTGCTTTTTCAAATGTTTCGCCATCGTCATCAGTTGCTCCGTCATAAGCATTCTCAGATAATGCTTGTTCAGCCAATTTGCTCGCGATAAGTGCAACTGGGTCCACAGTCTTTGGCTTGTTTTGCTTATCAAGCTTGATTTCTTCTCCTTGACAATGCTCTCATCTGTCATCAAAATCTCATAAAGCTCTTGTATTTGCATGGTAGAGACCTGGACATCATTCCTTAATCGGTGACATGATTTGTTCCATTCCGGTTGAAGAGCGTTGAGGAACTTCATATTAGTCTCTAATTCAGTCTTGGTCACTTTGATCTTTCGCAGATCGTTCATCACAATGCAAAACCTGTCAAAGACACTCTTCAGAGTCTCACCATCCTTTGCCTTGAACTCCTCGAAATTGTTCATGAAACGTGTCTGTTGGAGTTGTGTTGCAACTGCTGATCCAAGCATGATATTTTCTAACTGGGTCCACATCATCATCGGATTGTGCTTGAAACAATCAATTCGATTGTAGATGGAATTAGGCAATGCTAGCATCAGATTAGACTTTGCTTCGCGATCGACTTTTTCTCGTGAAAGCTCTTCGGCAGTGGCGGGAATATCATTCTTAGGTTTGACGAATGGTCCTTCAGTGAATGATTTCATCATGTTTTCTCCGTTTGCTTGACGCTCGATGAAATTAATGAACCGATCTTGCCATTGAGTGAACTCATTCTCATTGATCAAAACCGGAGGACGAGTATCTGATCCCAACGACATCATAATATCGTTCTTGTAAAACTGAGCTTGAAAAGAGAATTTTGACATATCCATAACTTGAGAAAAACTTAGAAAAATGCCCAAGTCTTGAAACAGAGAGAGGTTGGTGCAAATACCACACAGAAAAGTCAAGACCAGGCTCCCTAACTGGTACGAATATGCTATCCTAGATGGAAACGACTTCCCCGCGGAGCATTAGGTGATTTGCGCTAACAGTAACTGGCGCAAACTTGTTTTGCGCGAGAAGAAGGTGGCGCAAACAATGTGTTGCGCGAGACGTAGGTGGCGCAAATAATGCTTTGCGCGATGAACTGATGGCGAAAACAATACTTTTCGCGAGAAGACAAGTCCTGAACTTGGCGAATAACAGAAGAACCCGACGCAATTTAAGATTTTCGCTAATATGTAGAGGCACAAAGGAGAATTTGCGCTAAAAATAAGCTGGCGCAAAAATCAAACTTGTGAGATCCTGAACTTGAACCCGCAAAAGAAACTTTGCGTTAATAGAAGCTGGCGCGAACTGATGTTGAACTGGCGAAAAACTCAGATAAACTAGCGAAAACTTCAGATAAACTGGAAAAAACCTCAGAAATTGATTACTTTGATGATTTTGGCGCAGAACAGATGAAGTTGGCTCAAAAACGAGATCTGGAAAAAAACGTGAGAATCCTTCCAAAACTGAACACAAACTCAAATCTACTGATTTTTAACTACTCATATTATGATCGATTGCACTATTCTAATCAAAATATACAAACAATTTGAACAAACTTTCACAAAATCAAAAAGTCTAGAATCGAACAGTGAACAGATGACGAACAGTCCAAATCCACGAAAATCCTAAAATTAACCTTCAAAAACTGAAATTCTTGCGAATCGATGTGAAACAAAGATGTTCTACTACTGAAACCGGATTCAACGAACCAATTCTCAAGAAAATTCGTTCAAATTTCAGTAAGAATTTGTGAAAAATTCAGAAAATGAGATTTTCTTGATCGAGATCAAGAAAATCAATCAAATTCTCTGAATTGATAACGAATTCAGATTGAAAAGATGAGTCTCTCAATTCTCTCAGATTTAGATTAAGCTCTGATACCAATTGTTAACCCAAGATCGATCTAAACTTAGAGAGAGAAAGTAGAGAGAGAAAGTAGAAGACGCAGAAATCTGATGTATTCAATTATGCGCTAGAATGTTACACAACACAAAGGCTACAAGGGACTTAATTACCCTTGACCAATACAAGATATAAAAGCTCTCAAACACAGTATTAGCACAAGTCTATAAATACAATGATTACTATAAAATCTGACTTAACAGCCCCGACTCACGACACTCAAAGAAAACCGATCCCCAGGAGGGGAAATCTCTACTCACATGGTCCTTTCGTCCACACTTGAAGCACTCAATAGTATTGGAGAAAGGTCTCGGATTACAAGGCCCGAAATGCTTACTCCTACACTTGAGGCACCACCTCGCCTCACACCGTGGTTCCATGTTCCTTCCCCCGTTAAAGGGTTTGGATGGTCGTGCGGGCCCAGTTGGCCCTTCCTATTTCCGTTTCTCTCCTTGTTGACCCTTCTCTTCCCTGTCTTGGATGATGTCGTCCTCCATCAGTTGGGACTCCTCAATGACTTCTTGTAAGGTATTCACTCGGGCGTTCCTCACACCCGTCTTCATCTCCACCGGCAAACCCCTCAAATAATCTTTTATCTTCGACCTCTCATCGGCCGCCAAATGCTCAACTAGACTGAGTTTCTCCACAAACTGCTTTGAATAGTAGGCAATAGAAATATTGCCCTTTTTCAGATTCCGGAACTCCTCCTCTATCTTGTCAAGAGCCCTTTCATTGCAGTATTTGTCCATTATCTTCTTCTTGAAGGTTAGCCAAGTGAGTTTGGCCAAAACCTTTGGGGTAAGGGTCGTTCGGGTAATGTTCCACCAACTCAATGCCTCTCCTCTAAACAATTGTGATGCAAATTTGACTCTTTAGGAGTCGTCACATACCGTCGCTAGCTCTAATTCATGCGTAGGGTGGTTCTTCTCGTGGTCTTTGAGTTGTCGCGATGCATACACTATCACTTTTCCCCTTTGCTTCAAGACACACCCAAGACCCAATTTGGAGGCGTCACAATAAATCCCGAAGTCGTCCGATCCTTCGGGTAAGGATAGGAATGGTGACTCACACAGTTTCATTTGAAGGGTCCGGAATGCTTTCTCTTGAGTCTCGATCCATAAGAACTTAACGTTCTTCCTTGTCAACGATGTGAGTGGAGAGGCGATCTTCAAAAAGTCTTGAATAAGTAGTCGGTAGTAGCCGGACAAACCTAAGAAGCTTCGTATCTCTGTTGGACTCGTCGGCGGTTCCCAATTCATCATCGCTTCAATCTTCGTCGAGTCTACCTTTACCCCATCCTTTGATACTACATGGCCTAAGAACTGAACCTCTTGCAACCAAAATTCTCATTTTGAGAACTTCACGAATAATTTCTCTTTCCGAAGGATCTCCAAAACTTCCTGCAAATGTTGACGATGTTCGGCCTCGTCCCGCGAGTAGATCAGAATATCGTCGATGAAGACTATAACAGATTTGTCCAAGAAAGGTCAACAAACTCGATTCATCAAATCCATGAATACGGCAGGAGCGTTAGTCAACCCGAATGGCATGACTAGAAACTCGTAATGGCCGTATCTTGTTCGAAACGCCGTCTGCTGAATGTCACTCTCCTTCACCCTCACCTGATGGTACCCGGACCTCAAGTCTATCTTAGAAAAGCACCCCGCTCCTTGCAACTGGTCAAAGAGGTCGTCAATTCGAGGAAGTAGGTACTTGCTCTTCACGGTGACCTTGTTGAGCTCACGGTAGTCGATACAAATCCGCATGGACCCGTCCTTCTTCTTTACGAATAAAACTGGAGCTCCCCATTGCGACGAGCTCGGTCGTATGAATCCCTTCTCAAGGAGTTCTTGTAGTTTCATCATCATTTCTTGCATCTCCGTCGGAGCTAGACGATAGGGAACATGAGCGATCGAAGAAGCACACTTGGAATGAGGTCGATATGGAACTGCACTTGGCGTTCCGGCGGTAGTACGGGTAGGTCGTACTAAGGACACCCCTTGGCTAGACTCTTACGCGCTTTAAGTGACGAGATGATCGCGTTGGTCCTTCGATTCTTTTCCCCATAGACTATCACTTCCCCACCCTTTGGCAATGGTACTCTAATCATTTTATTGGAGTAAAATATATTAGCATCATGCTTAGCTAGTCAATCCATGCCTATGACTACGTCGAATCCCCCAATATCCGCCGGTAGTAAATCCACCACAAACGACTCAACATCTAAGTCCATGGTGTACCTGTCAAAACATTCCCGGACTAACATATGATCCGTATTGGCTACTTCTACTACTAGTGCATCGCTCAACAAACTAATAAGAGTAGTGAAATTATTGCAGAAAGTGGTAGACATAAATGAACGGTTCGCACCAGAATCAAACAAAACACGGGCAAGTAGAGAGTTTACTAGGAACATACCTGACACAACATCTGCCGTCACTCTTACTTTTTCTGCCGTCATTTGGAAGGCCCGACTTGGCGCCTTTGGTGGAATCACTTTCTTTGGCATGACCCCGCTTGAAGCCCCTTGGTGTCCCCTCACTAGCTTAGGACAATATCTCTTGATGTGCCCCGGCTCACGGCACTCAAAGAAAACCGGTCCCCGGGAGGGGAAATCTCTACTCACATGGTCCTTTCGTCCACACTTGAAGCACTCGGTAGTGTTGGAGAAAGGTCTCGGATTACAAGGCCTGAAATGCTTACTCCTACACTTGAGGCACCACCTCCCCTTACGATGTGGTTCCATGTTCCTTCCCCCGTTAAAGGGTTTGGATGGTCGTGCGGGCCCTGTTGGCCCTTCCCATTTCCGTTTCTCTCCTTGTTGACCCTTCTCTTCCCTGTCTTGGACGATGTCGTCCTCCACTAGTTGGGACTCCTCAATGACTTCTTGTAAGGTATTCACCCGGGCGTTCCTCACACCCATCTTCATCTCCGCCGGCAAACCCCTCAAATAATCTTTTATCTTCGACCTCTCATCGGCCTCCAAATGCTCAACCAGACTGAGCTTCTCCACAAACTGCTTTGAATAGTCGACAATAGACAGATTGCCCTTTTTCAGATTCCGGAACTCCTCCTCTATCTTGTCAAGAGCCCTTTCATTGCAGTACTTGTCCATTATCTTCTTCTTGAAGGTTGGCCAAGTGAGCTTGGCCAAAACCTCCGGGGTAAGTGTCGTTCGGGTGATGTTCCACCAACGCAATGCCTCTCCTCTAAACAATTGTGATGCAAATTTGACTCTTTGGGATTCATCGCATTCGCTTCATTCGAAAGCCATCTCTACTTCTTGTATCCAGTTCATACAGACCACTGGATTAGTTGTCTAGGAGAATTCTGGGGCTTGCTACATAATAAGGTCTTATAAGAGAAACCCATTTCCTTTTGCTTCTCAACTCTTATCGCTTGCTCTTTCGTCCCAATTGCGTATTTGTACCACCCAATCACCGCATTGTCTCCTACTGCCTCAGGCCTTCGGTTGCTTGTGTCACGATCCTCTAGCATCTTCATGAACTTTTCATCCCGCTTGTCCATCGCAGAGTTCATCATTTACATAATGCTAGCCAACAAAACCGATTGAGGGTCCACCTCTTGGACTACCGAATTCTCGGTCTCTAGGTTCACTCGAGGAACCTCATCAATAGTTCCCTCCAACATAGTGGGAATGGGTGGGATAACCTGATTAGCCGTTGGGTTTTCTCATCTTGAGGGTTTCGGGGCGGTTATACTCACCTCATTAGCTTCTTCCGGATCCCCGACTTAACTCCTCGTGTTTACCATTGTGAAATGCCACACACAATAAGGATCACACCGGTTAATTCTTTAAAAGTTTATCGGTTTGGTACGTACTACTACAATGACCAATCATCATAATAACAATTCCAAGCACGCTCACGTATTTATAAATACATAATAGCACTGGCCAAGTGAAATTGTGAACGTACATTACATAAGAGTTCTTGTTACCATCATCACAATTTCTTAACCAATGCATTTCCGTAGTCCTAATACTCTCCCCACCTAGGAATGCTCTACCTGTATGAATAGTGATACTATCGGCACAAACAACTTAAGTCTAGGTATACTAGAGTCGATACCTAGTTCACTTAAACTAAAGCTCTGATACCAACTTCTAACACCCCAAGAATTGGTACAAACAAAAATTTCTAGAAAAGGAAATTAGTATATAAAATAATGCCAAAGTATGAGATTTCCCAAAAAGGGAAAAATATTACGCTTGTTATAATTACAAGTATGTAATAATAAAGTAATGAGGGATAACAACCCTTTAATCTAATTCCTATCTAGAAAAGATATTATATTAGGTTGTCATCCAAATCTCCAAAATATGCATCATCTATGTTTTGCGTCTCAAAAGTGCTCCCAAGATCACATCTAAACCCTACTAAACCTTCTTGGCGGTTGCACCGCTAGAACCTAAAACACACATCAACCAATCAAGTGTTAGTCCAAACGAGCCTAGTGAGTTGAACAATATCATGGTATAAACATTTAAGAATTTATAAACAACAAGAATCATAAAGGAATCAATGGGGGAGACCCAAAACACCAATGAGTTTCACCTCAATAGTTGATGTACCTTGATGTTCACTCTCATTAGCAACATCCCGAAGGCCTGGCACATTTGAAGACTACCTCCAAGGCATTACTCCATAGGGCGGAGATCTAGGAACATACCGAAAATGTGGCACCCCAAGACTACACCCTCCTAGTGCCTACTCGTAGTTCATCCAATATACAATCCATCATCATACATATTTCACATCATGTAAAACACATGTATAAGATCCCAATGATTTTAATCCCACTTTAGGTCAAAACCCGAAATCATGTAAGTCCATATACTATATCCATCAACCACATAACATCATATGATCATATGTCAACTTTTATAAACGAAATATCCTCATTGAAACCCACATAGTGATTAGTAGCCAACCCCCCCCCCCTCCCATTTACCAAATATGGCAATATGAGACAAACTTATCAGATGATTAATATATGTAAGGAAACATGGAATGATGACAAGAAACATGCTAAGAGGTGCATCTCATTTAAAAATAGTTAAGAGAAAACTCACAATCTAGGTGTTGATCCAAACTCTCTCAGTGATTTGATAACGACCCTCTTCTATACTTAGTGAAAATAACGTTTTAATATGTATTAGTGTTTCACCATCAGCGATCAAACTGAGTCTGTTCAGTTATCGCTGATAGTCTTTCTTATAAACATTTCTATGTATTAGTGTTCCACTATCAGCGATCAGAGTGAGTCTGTTCAGTTATCACTGATAGTTTCTGATGTAAACAGTAAACGTAATCCCTGAACACAAGCCTCGCGTCAACAGATGTTCATAGCTAAATCGAAGACGAAGCTGCTGAACAAAGACAAGTCTACTAGTGACCTGATGCGGATATCAGTGAAGCAAAGACGAATCTACTTATACGCGAAGGAACATGAGGAAAAGCTTCAGCGATCGCTGAACTCTTGATATCTCTGAAGAAAGAGATACTCAACGATCGAATGATCACTTAGCTTATGCCTAAAGTTTCCTTTTGTCTCACCTTGCACAACTTAGTACGATATGTCAGAACGGACATGTCTCTGCTACAATTCGTACAACATCTCTGTCAACTACACTGTTCATTGTTCGGCCGAAAGCATGTCTTCCAAAAGTCAAACTCCCAAAGCCAATCAGTGAACGCCACGTGTAAAGTGCCCTGCCATGCATTTAATGCAGAGGGTATAAATAGGAAGATCACCCCTTCATCTGAAGTGTGCTTAATCCTTGAACACCGAAATAGAAACCTTTGTTTTCTATATCTCTTAATCCCCCTTTCTCTGAATTTCTTGTGCAACCATCTTAGTGTTTCTTAAGTTTGTTTAGATTGAGTCTGTCTTAATCTTATTCCGCAACAAACTTGTAAATTGTATTTGATTTATCAATAAACAATTTATTAAACTTTAATTCTTGTGTTTGTATTCAACCCCCCCCCCCTTCTACAAACTTGTTAAGCACCTTCGGGACCAACAAGTGGTATCAGAGCGGTTTGTTTAATCTAATAAACAAGATCTTGCTTTATTCTCTTATTTGCTATTCTAAATGGCACTTAACACAAACACAAACTACTATGATAATGGTTCACTTTATAAACCTCCTCGATTTAGCAGAGATAACTTTTCTCTATGGAAAAATCGAATGATGCTATTTCTTGAAGGTGTGGATCCTAATATACCTGAATATATAGAAAATGGACCCTATGAACCTGTTAGAATTATAGCTACAGTTCCCGCTATTGCCACCACTGAAGCTGTCCCTGAACGCTATGTCGTTTAGGAAATAAGACAGTGGAGTGATGAAGATAAAAAGAAGGTAGGAATAGATGCAAGAGCAAAGACGATTATTTCAATGGCTCTGCCTGATGAAGTTTTCCATTCCATCATGCATCTGAAAACTTCAAAAGAAATGTGGGAAACCATATGTGTTCAATATGAGGGCACCACTGAAATCCAAGAAACTCGTAAGATTAACTTGGTAAGACAATATGAAAGTTTCATCGCTGGTAAGAATGAATCTCTCTCTGACGTTCATCAGCGGTTTAACTGCTTAATCATTGACCTAAGAACTGTTGGCAGGACCTATTCTAATTCTGAGGTCCTAACAAAATTCTTAGAATGTCTTCCTGAAAGCTGGGACAGTTATTCAATATGTCTTAAGCTTAAAAAAGACTTAAATTCTCTTTCTCTCAGCACTCTATATGGAATATTGCTCAACTACGAGCAATCAAATCTCCTGAAGAAGAATCTTGTAAAAGATTCTAAAGACTCCAAAAGCACTCCTGTTGCTTTAATCTCTTCAGAGATAATTCCATCTCAGCGATCTACTCTCACCATCACTAAGTTAGATTCTGAATCTGAGGATTTATCAGACCCTGATCTTTCAGAGTTTGATGAGTCCTTAGCACTCTTGACAAACTCTTTTAAGAGATTTGCAAGAAAGAGAAACTTCCGAAAAAGTAAGCCTCTCTCTCTTACTGAAAAGCCAAAATCAACGCCTGTTGATAAGGCTACTGCCACTTGCTATAACTGTGAAAAGATTGGACACTTTGCTAGTGAGTACAGGTCGAAAAAGGTCTTCAAACCTTCTACCTCAAGAAGATCCAGTGATGACAAATACCTAAAGCTGAAGAACAAATATCAAAAACTGAAAAGCTATAAGCGAAAAGGTAAAGGTCTCATCGCTGAAGAACATGACTGGGCTGAATCAGAAGAATCAAGCTCTGATGAAGAAGCCACCGCTAATCTTTGCCTCATGGCTGAGATTAAAGAAGAAGTGGAAGAAGCATCTGAACCTTCCATGAGCTACATATCATCTCAGGTATCTATCTCTATAAATCTCTCTCTGCCTGAAGCTGAGAGAAGTCGTGCTGTTGATGTGCTGACGATTGACCTTTATAATGCTCTAAACGACAAAACTCAAGCTGAGAATAAAAATGTTCATTTAACTCAAGAGCTAGAAAAATGTCATGAAAAGATCAGAGAACTAACTCTTTTAGAAGAGAAGTTGAAAGATCAAGTCATTATAAATGAAATCATCAGTATTGAACGCGAACAAGCCATCACTGCTCTAAAATCAGAAAAGGCTCATGTTGAAAAATGGTGCAAATCATCAACAAAGATCTCTGAGATAATAAATGCTCAAATTCCTGAAAGTGATAGAACTGGTCTTGGTTTTTGGAAACCACAGGATGTAACTAAAGAAGAAAGTTCCTCACTTAAGTTTGGAACGTTTGTCACTTCTTTCTTTGACACTTCTTATAATCAATTCTATCCCTGTTCTTCTTCTAATTCTATCCCTGAGGAAATATCCAAAGACACTAAGTCTGCGGATAAAGGAAAATCAATTCTTCTTCCTCAGAAGGCTACCAGGAAAGCAAAGTTGAAGGTTACTTCTAAACCTTCAGCAAATCAATCCTCTAGCTCTGTGATAGAAATATTTGATCTCTGTCCTCCAAAGCTAAAGATTGATCTTAAATCCACGAGATCTAAAGAAATGAAAATTCCTCCCAGATCTCATGAGAAAAGCCTTCTAGGACCTGGACATGCTCATCTTAAACTTGCAAAACCTTCTACTTCTGGTCCTAAAACCATTTTCAAATACAGAAAATGTTATCACTGTGGTTTTACTGACCATATTGCAAGCAAATGTCCAACTGCCACTAAAGCTGATAAAACAGCTAAAGTGAAGATAAATGCCTCTAAGGCTGAGAAGGTCACCAAAGTTGAAAAATCGACCAAGGTGAAGAATACCACTAAGGTTAAGAAATTAACCAAAGTGAAGATCACCACTGAAGCTGAATCCTCATCTGCTATGAAGACTGCTGAATCTTCCATATCCACTAACTCTAAAGGACCCATTGAAAAGTGGGTACCAAACAACGCTTAATCTTCCTTATGTGTGCAGGGATCAAAGGGCATCTGGTATCTCGATAGTGGATGTTCTCGTCATATGACTGGACAAAAAGACCTGCTCACTGAATACAAGGAAGAGAAAGGTCCCTCTGTGACCTTCGGTGGAAATGGAAAAGGATATACCCGAGGGTTTGGTGTCCTCAGCAATGGGACAACTACCTTTCGAAAAGTCGCTTATGTAGATGGACTGAAGCACAACCTTCTGAGCATCAGTCATCTATGTGACAAAGACTACGAAGTTCGCTTTTCTAAGAAAGCATGTTCAGTGGTGGATGAGAAAGGAAAACTTGCTCTCAGTGGTTATCGCAGAGAGAATGTCTATGTAATAGATATGGACTCTACTATCACTGAAAACTTATGTTTTCTCTCTAAGGCCTCTTCTGATGTCAATTGGCAAACGCACAAAAGGCTCTCTCATCTAAACTTCAAAACCTTGAATTCTCTCTCATCTAAGGAACTGGTTTCTGGTCTTCCTCAGCACTCATATGCTAAAGAATCTCTCTACTCAGCATGTGAAAAAGGAAAACAAACAAAAGCTAGTTTCAAGTCTAAACAAGTTTCCTCAGTGACAAGTCCTCTTCAGCTCTTGCATATGGATCTGTTTGGCCCTGTCAACATCCAATCAATAGCTGGAAAGAACTATACGCTTGTCATTGTAGATGAATTCTCTCGATATACCTGGGTTATCTTTCTTTGCTGTAAGAGTGATACTCCAGAAGAAATAACATCTTTTGTTAAAAAGATGGAAGTGCTGAATAATCTTACTGTTCGTTCAATAAGAAGTGATCATGGAACTGAATTCAAAAACAGTTCCCTGAACAATTTCTTTGAAAACAAGGGAATTTCTCATAACTTCTCTACAGTAAGAACACCTCAGCAAAACGGAGTCGCTGAAAGAAGAAATAGAACGATCATTGAAGCTGCTAGATCAATGCTCAGCGATTCTCATCTCCCTACTCAATTTTGGGCAGAAGCTGTAAACACTGCATGTTTTACTCAAAACAGATCGCTAATAGTAAAGCGATTTGGGAAGACATCTTATGAACTTTTTCATGGAAGGAAGCCTTCTATCAGTTTTCTTCATATCTTTGGTTGTCAGTGCTATATCTTAAACAACAGAGATAAACTTGGAAAGTTCGACCCAAAAGCTGATGATGGAATATTTCTAGGATATTCCTCCATCTCCAAAGCCTACAGAGTTTTCAACAAAAGAAGACAATTTGTGGAAGAAACAATTCATGTCACATTCGATGAAACTCGCTCAGCGAACTCTAAACCAATCACTGACAATGAAGAGTTAAATGCTTGGATGTTTTCTCACTACAAAGAAACTGAACCCTTCTTCTCAAACCATCAGCATTCAGATCCTCCAGCCGCTGATGATGATCCAAACATTATACCTCCTAGCGCTGAATCCAACTCATGGGTTTCAGCTGAACCTCTAAACACCTTGCTACCATCAGATCTACCTCTGTCTGAAAACCTCTCTGATAAAAACAGTTTGTCCACTACTCAACAGTTAATTGCTGATGAACCTCAAACGTCCTCATCAGTAAACATCCCAATTGTTGATCCAACCTCTGAGTTGATAGATCATGCTCCTGCTCAGCGATGGACCAGAGATCATCCAATAGATCAAATTCTTGGTGATCTAGATGCAGGTATTCAGACACGACGAAGCTCAGGTAATATCTGTCTCTTTGTCAACTTTCTTTCTTTAATAGAACCAAAGAAGACTGATGATGCCCTCAGAGATCCAAACTGGGTCAGCGCTATGCAATAAGAGCTGACTGAATTCTCTCGAAACAAAGTTTGGAATCTCATTCCTAGACCATCTAATAAAACTGTTATAGGCACCAAATGGGTGTTTAGAAACAAGTTAGATGAACATGGAACTGTAACCCGCAACAAGGCTCGACTTGTTGCTCAGGGATACAGACAAGAGGAAGGTATAGACTATGATAAAACCTTTGCCCCTGTGGCTAGGCTCGAAGCAATTCGACTATTCTTAGCCTATGCAGTCTATAAAGATTTCATCGTCTATCAAATGGATGTAAAATCAGCGTTCCTAAATGGAAGGCTGAATGAAGAAGTCTATGTAGAACAACCTCCAGGGTTCTATGACCCTAAGTATCCAAATTATGTTTATAAATTGGATAAGGCCCTCTATGGTCTAAAACAAGCCCCTCGTGCTTGGTATGACACTCTCTCATCATTTCTTATCTCTGAAAATTTTGAACGTGGCAAGATTGATAATACGTTATTTTTCAGAAAGATAAAAGGTCATATAATTCTTGTACAAATATATGTCGATGACATAATATTTGGTTCTACTAACCCATCTCTATGTACTCGCTTCGCTGAAAGAATGAAGAAAGAATATAAAATGAGTATGATGGGTGAGCTGACATATTTTTTTGGTCTTCAGATTAAACAATCTGACAAAGGTACTTTTATAAGCCAAGGTAAGTATGTTAAAGATATGTTGAAGAAGTTTGATCTTACTCAAACTTCAGCGATGAACACTCCTATGGCACCACCCCTGACACTTAACAAAGATCCTTCTGGAAAACCTGTTAATGTCACTGCCTATAGAGGAATGATAGGCTCCCTGCTGTATCTTACAGCGAGCCGACCTGACATTATGTACTCTACTTGTTTATGTGCACGCTATCAATCTGAACCCAAGGAATCCCATCTGATCGCTGTTAAGCGAATTTTCAGATATCTGAAGGGAACTCCTAACCTCGGTCTTTGGTATCCCAAAGACTCAGGGTTTGATCTAACTGGTTATTCTGATAGTGATTTTGCAGGCTGTAAACTTGACAGAAAGAGTATCACTGGTGGATGTCAACTCCTGGGAGGAAAGCTGGTAAGTTGGACAAGCAAAAAGCAAAATTCAGTGTCCACTTCCACAGCTGAAGCTGAATACGTAGCCGCTGGAAGCTGTTGTTCTCAAATCTTATGGATGAGAAATCAACTATTAGACTATGACCTTCAGCTGTCAAAGATTCCTATCTATTGCGACAGCACTAGTGCTATCGCTATAGCAAACAATCCAGTGCTACATTCAAAGACGAAACACATAGAGATCAGATATCACTTTATCAGAGATCATGTGATGAATGGTGATATTGAACTTCACTTTATCCCTACTGACTTTCAGCTTGCTGATTTATTCACCAAACCTATTGATGAGACAAGGTTCAACTTTCTCATCAGTGAGCTTGGAATGCTGAATCTAGAAGAATAAATCTTCAGTGTTCATGCATTGTGTCAGTAATCATAAGTTCCCCCTTTATCATTCTCTCTGATAAACATTCTGACTCTTAGGTATGTTCTCTCAATCCCTACAACTGAATCTTCATTCAGTTAAGATGTTTTTCAAAATATAAACCTTAATCACTGAACTTTCTTCAAATGATTAAAAGCTTTTTGAAAAATAAATTTATCACTGATATTTCTAGTCAGTGATCCTTTGAAAATAAAATTTATCCCTATCTTTACCATCAGGGATACATTCAAAAAGAAAAATCTATCGCTGACTTTTCTTCAGCGATAATTTCAAAAAAAAAAGGACAAATGAACAGTCTCTCTCTTCTATGACGTCATTTGAACCGACAATCCACGACATGCTTTTTTCTGACACGTTCGTCCGTTGCCCTTCTATCCAATCAACTTCGTGGGACGTGTCCATGTCATGATGAGCATTTGTTTTCCCGCCTCTCACATTCTCTCTTCTTTCTCACACGTATAAAAGGAATATTTTTCCATTCTTATCATTTTACGCTTTCTGGAAATACTTTCAAAGCAAGAATACTCTCTCAAGCATTCTAGCATTCTCAAGCATTTGTATCATCCTCTTCAAAGATCAACAGGTTATTCTTGATCTTTTTCTAATTCTTATCTAAATCTTTTTACATAAAACTCCATTTATGGGTTTATAAGATTCTAATCACATAAAATCATTTTCATTTTTGATTTTATTCTTTAAAAACCATTTTATTTTGATTTTCTTCATTCAAAATCTTTGGTTTTTCTTCTTGTTCTTGTATATTATATTAAGAACACCTTGTTAATCTTCAAATTTGTTGATTTTCTATGTTTCTTTCCTCAAATAGAAACGAGAAAAACTTCTTTATTTTTAGACTAAAACCTTTTCTTCTACTCTTTTATCTACTCATATTCAGAATGGCTCAATCTGCACTTGTCGCTTCTAAGAACGTCAAATTCACACTCTCTGAATCGGATCTTCCAAAGAACAATCATCTCGCACGTCTCGATTTTGACGGTGTTAAGTACCCACATCTGAAGGAAGCTGCAATGTTTCTAAAGCAATCCTGCTTTGCTTATGCTATCACTGTGGATCCCACACCCTCCAAAGCCCTTCTCCAGCAATTCTGGTTTACTGCTGACGAAACCTCTATCACCAACAAAAAGGGTGAACAGGTTCCTGCTATCTCTTTCAGCACTCAACTTGGCTCAGGGATGATGACTGCCTTAGGCCTGAGGAAAGCTCTACGTTTTCCTGAGAAACCCAGGAATGGATTCGACGCCTTGCCAACTGATGTTGAACTCATCCAATTCCTGGATGCCATGGAATACGCTTGGGAACCCAAGCCAAGGACGACGATTCCAAACAAGAAGCTGACTCTTGTGAAGAAGGCACTGATGCCTTCTCAGCTTAACTACATCTTCTCACACTTCATTCAGTGTATGAGTGGGAAGAGTGGGTCACTGGACCAAGCAAGCAAGATTCAGGTCCAGATGGCTTACTCAGTGATCGTTGGACGAAACTTCGACTACGCAACAACTATCTTTGACGATCTCAAGTCAAAGATAGAGAAGACCGAAAGGGATCCCAAGGTCCCCTACGTACGCTTTATCTGCGCGTACCTGAAGTTTCTCTACCCTGCCACTTACCCCACTAACTCGGATGCATCTTTTCCGAAAGTGGGTCAGCGCTCCCTGGAGGTCAAGACGCTCCCCAATGAGGTAAGTATCTCTGAACTTCGCTCTCGTCTCTCTCTCCTCACTTCTTCGTCTTCAGCGGCCACGCAGCAGGTTCCTTCTTCTGCTATCCCTGCCGCTACCCCTTCCAAACGACCATTAACTGGCTCCCTTGGTCCTTCGAAGAAGGCCAAGGTGACCAAGGAGAAAGCTACCTCTAGCTCTATACCTAAGGATGTTTATCAACAAACTTCCTTGGATGCTTTCGTGGGTCTCTCCTCCACATCCTCAGCGACAACCACTTCAACCGTGCCAGTGATCTCGGTCGTTGTCACAACAACAGTGACGCAACCTACAATCTCAGTTCAACAACAACCTGAGGTAACTACCCCTATCCCTACATCTTCTATCCCCATCTCTAGTCCTTCTATTTCTTTGATCTCTAACCCTCCATCTATTTCTACTCAACCACAGTTTGGACCCATAGGACCTGAACATCAATCTTTTGAGGAATCATTACAATTCTACAAAATGTTTGATAATTCAGGTATCCCTATAACCTTAAACACTTCTCCCAACTCACCATATAAGTCTGTTTCTCAAAAACTAACTTATATTTCAGGTCCTAGTCTGGCGACTGTTGACACCAATGTCAACAGTTTCACTACCAAGGTGGAGGCTCTGACTGCATCTCTCAACAACACCACCAATGTTGTTCAATCAGCTGGTGAAGCTCTGAAGACGCTGACAGCCAACTGCGCCTCCAAAGCTGACATTTCTCAAATCGCTACTCTCCAAGAAGCGATTGTCAAAGTCAGGGAGGACTCACAGCAACAGTTTGCAGCTCTGACTACAAAGGTTGATGCCTGTGAGGTCCTTCTTCAGCAGATTCTGACCCGCCTGAAGGAACCAGCTCCAACTTCTGCTCCTTCATTTACAGAAGACGATCGCACCGCTCTAGACATAGCTGTGGAGTTTATTCATCAAGCTACGTCCGATATCCCTGTACTTGAAGACCGGCTCAAAGGACTGGAGGCTGAAGTCCAGAAGTTGTCCACCGCTGAGACTTCTACTCCTTCCCAAGATCTCTCCCTTCGTGATAATGACAAAGAGGTGGAGAAAGCATCTGAAGAAAATAAGGAGAAAGAAGTTGATGCTGCTGAACAACTGAAGGAAACTCCCTCTCATGTTGAGGGGGAGATAGCTGCTGAGAAAGCCCCTCCTACCATAGCTGATCTAGTTGATGATGAGGAAGAGGAAGAAGACGATGATGATGAAGACCTTGATCTTGAAGATCAAGAGGAAGATTTTCATCAATATGATGATGATGACAATGAAGATCAATCTCTATGGTGTTTTTTAGCCGTCACTTCATCAGCGATAGCTTCGAAAGAAGTTATCAAAGCAGGGGGAGTCAAGAGACACCTTCAGGAACCCCTTCCCAAAGCAAAGGTGCAACTGCTGAGGGAACCCTGAAGATGATTTCACTACCTGAGGAGAATCCTTCTCAGGTATGCCTTACTCTTGTTCCTTTATCCTTCTATAAAAATCCCACCCCTGTTTCTTTCTAGACTTTATCTCTCTCCTTCCCTAAAAATAAATCTAACCTTTTTCTTTTTCTGACCAGATAGTTCTCTCCCCTGCTTAAGGGTAAAGAGCTTCAAATAATACCAGCTGCTGAAGCTGATGACCAAATAATCCCAATCTTTGTCAGAGAGATTGATGAAGAGGATGAAGAAGAAGAAGAGTCCCTGCAACATCATGGAAGGCCCTCTAGACCATCTCACTGGTCAGAGGAAGAGAGAAAGAAAAGAACAGAGATGATCTCTCATCTGGAGAGTCAACGACGAAAGGTCCCCTCTCAATCATCAGATCTGGAGTTCCTGACTGAAGCTGAAATTGAAGAATCTGTCAGGGCTGAGAAGCTGATTGTTGAATGTCAAAGAGATGCCTCTCTGGCTCTCAAAATCCAGTCTTCTCAAGTCAAAGAAAAGAAGCTGAAAAGCAAACCAGTGGAAGTCCAGGCAGCTCTTTTGAAAGAGATTGAAGAGGAACGCTCCAAAGAAAAAGCGGTCAGCGATAATTCTGTCGATTGGTGCAAGCACAAAATTGACTATCGCTCTGACCCAATGAAGATCGTAGCTGTTGCTATCTCTGGAATAAAGAAGAAGGATAAACTCTCTGTCACCATGGAGATTACCAGAGAGGATGGAAGCTACAAGGCTATGTTCATTTCAAAGTTGGAAGACTTTGGCTACATGGAGTGGCTTGAGTTCAAAGATGCGTTGAAGAAATCAAAGTCTACATACAGAGGCTATGTTGAAAGGGTAAATGATGCCCTCATCAACAGAGTCGTTGCTATACTAAAGGTGCTATCTACTCTTCCTCCAAAGTCCAAGCAAATCAAGAGAAAGCCTATCTCCTCCTCATCTGATAATGTCGCAGTGATCAGGAATGAAACCTCCATCAAATTCTCAAGAGAAGCTCTGTTCGGTCCTCCTCCTGATCTTTCAGTTCTGGATCTATATCTGCCTCCTGGCGGACCATATGTTGCGGGACAAGTACTTGAAGAACCTTTTGGAATCTTCTTCAGAGATGACGAGGAACAACTCAGATTTCAAAGGGTCTCTGAAATCCCTATCTGTCCTCTCGCTCTTCTCAAGGATCTCATGTGCCAATGGTGTACTCTCTCTTCTGCTGCTGAGCCAATCATAGTGATCATCTGCAAAGAATCTTTAGAGCGAAGGCAAAAAGGAGAAGAAATACCTGAGTATTTGATCAATCCTCCTAAACCCTCTTTAGATAGCTGATAGATTAGTTTCCTTTCTTGTAATCTATTAGTTTAACTTACAGTAGTTAGTACATCACTTGTACTTGTAATTTTCATACCTTGTAATTCTTTTCTTGGATTAATGAGAATTTCAGTGAAGTACTTAACTCTATCAGTACTGTAAAAGATCCCTCAAAATAGTAATTGGGACATGTATGTTATGAGTCCTGATTATTCCATCATTTTGAATTATAAAGTAATTTTCTTCAGTTACTTTGTCATTATCAAATAGGGGGAGATTGTTGATCAAAACTCTCTCAGTGATTTGATAACGACCCTCTTCTATACTTAGTGAAAATTACGTTTTAATATGTATTAGTGTTTCACCATCAGCGATCAAACTAAGTCTGTTCAGTTATCGCTGATAGTCTTTCTTATAAACATTTCTATGTATAAGTGTTTCACTATCAGCGATCAGAGTGAGTTTGTTCAGTTATCACTGATAGTTTCTGATGTAAACAGTAAACGTAATCCCTGAAGACAAGCCTCGCGTCAACAGATGTTCATAGCTGAATCGAAGACGAAGCTGCTGAACAAAGACAAGTCTACTAGTGACCTGATGCGAGAATCAGTGAAGCAAAGACGAATCTACTTATACGCGAAGGAACATGAGGAAAGCTTCAGCGATCCCTGAACTCTTGATATCTCTGAAGAAAGAGATACTCAGCGATCGAATGATCACTTAGCTTATGCCTCAAGTTTCCTTTTGTCTCACCTTGCACAACTTAGTACGATATGTCAGAACGGACATGTCTCTGCCATAATTCGTACAACATCTCTGTCAACTACACTGTTCATTGTTCGGCCGAAAGCATGTCTCCCAAAAGTCAGACTCCCAAAGCCAATCAGTGAACGCCACGTGTAAAGTGCCCTGCCATGCATTTAATGCAGAGGGTATAAATAGGAAGATCACCCCTTCATCTCAAGTGTGCTTAATCCTTGAACACCGAAATAGAAACCTTTGTTTTCTATATCTCTTAATCCCCCTTTCTCTGAATTTCTTGTGCAACCATCTTAGTGTTTCTTAAGTTTGTTTAGATTGAGTCTGTCTTAATCTTATTCCGCAACAAACTTGTAAATCGTATTTGATTTATCAATAAACAATTTATTAAACTTTAATTCTTGTGTTTGTATTCAACCCCCCCCCCCCTTCTACAAACTTGTTAAGCACCTTCGGGACCAACACTAGGTTTTATAGAAAAACCCTAAAAACTTGCAAAAACCCTAGAAGTGAGGATGGAGAAGGAAGATGATCTTGAGACTTGGGATCCTTGGTTGAAATCTTTGATTGATGAAGCTTGATTCTTGCAATGAATGTGGATAAGATAGCTCGGAGGCTCCTAGGTCTGATCTTGAGAATTATTTAGTGAGGAGAGAGTTTTGAGAGAGAGTAGATGGAGGAGTAAATGAGGAAATGGCTGATTTCCTTCTTTTAAATCGTCAGAGGCCGTGCGCGGGTGGTTGCACGCCAGCCTCTAGAGTTGCGAAGGAACAGAACCTCGCGCGGCTCATGGCGAGGCTCCACTCGCGCGGCCACCCGCGCGGGACACTGCCAACTTCAGTTTTTTTTTTCTTCCTTGTTCAAGAATCGGGGGGTTACAATATATATATATATATATATATAGGTTATTCGAATCATTTTCGAGTTGAAAATTTTGACCCTGACCTTACCCGTGTAACTTTCATGTCATGTCGTGTCAACCCGTTTACTTAAACGGGTTGAAATCTATTACCCAAACTCGTTTATTTCATGTCGACTTCGTGTTGGGTTAGTGTATCGTATCAGTTTTTTCCAAGTCTAACTTTTTCTTGGTTTTGATACCTCCCACTAACTAAAGTTAAATTCCAGCAGTTAAGTAACGTACTTTGGTCTTTTCCATTTTTCTTTTTCTTTTTAAAAAATATAAGTAAATTATAAGTCAAATGGACCCACCCCACCCGTCTCCCTCGTTTTTTCTTCCCACAACACACCCCCTTTTTCTTCCCACACCCACAGCGACCTCCATTATCGGAGAACCCCTTCCCTGGCGAAAAGCCGAGATCAAACACCACGGTCAGTCGAAGAACACCCTTCACTGTAAATGGTTACCATCGTCCTTGTGCTTGTATTATTTGTTGGATGAGGGGATGCTTGGAGGTCGGGGATGTGATGGTGCAACGACGGCGAGGGTTCACTATGGGGGTAGGGGGATGCTTGAAAGAGGAGAAGGGATAAGGGAGAAGAGGAGCGATAATAGAGGAGGGAGAAGAGGAGATACTTACAGTGACGAGAATGGGATGGCCGAAGAAGAAGGGAGAAGTAGGGTTACCGGTGAGAAAAAACCCACCCTCCCCTGTTCCGATCTGCTTCCTGATGATACTAGAATGAGAGATAGAACCACGGTGAGGTTTATGATGGGGAAAGGAGATATGGTCGCTGAAAACAAAAAAATGAACGTAGAGTGTGGTGGGTAGATGGCAGATAGGACCAAAACAGGAACGGAGAAGTGTTGTTTGATGGAAGTCCATTGTAGTGGTGACATCTGCAGGTAGTTATTGGAGTTGTGGTGATGATTCAAGAATGCGACATGAACGAGGGATAGAAGGGTGAAGTAGATGTAGCGGAGGGTGTATGGCAATGAAGGATTACTATGATGAAGTGGTGGTCAACAGCTCGAGGTTATGGTGGACAGTGGTGAAGGAGGAGAGGAGGCATGGTGTGAGGGAGACAGGAGCTCGAAGTGTGTATGTGTGTGTGTGTGTGTTTAGATTAGGTTTGGTTTTAATATCAAGAGTAAATTTCATTTTTGGTTTCTATGATTTGTTAACTTTTACGAGTTTAAAAAAGAAAATTAAATTCAAAAGTAAAACGACCACAATACCCTTGATTTAACGGATTCTTTTAACGGTGTTAGTGGGTAGGGACCCTAACCAAGAACTTTTGCATACCAAGAGGGGTGCTCTTGCAATAAAAAATTTTTAATAAGTCAAGTTTTTGTCCTCTAAAAAATTCCATTAGAGCCAGGAGTAAAATCATCCAACCATGTTTTCCCTCTCTTTTTGCAATTTTTTATTGTTTTTCCTGATTGTTGTCTTAACAATGAAATTATAGGGGACAACAATGTAATTATCTATAATATACATACATACATACATACATACATACATACATACATACATACATACATACATACATACATACATACATACATACATACATACATACATACATACATACATACATACATACATACATACATACATACATACATACATACATATATATAACACAGAACCATCGTCCCCCTCTCCTCCAATGGACATCTCTGGCCATGACCCAACGAGATAACTTTGGTCCTTGTGATTTGTCCTTGTTGTTCTGTCCCAATAAGCAATGATTCATGATATTGAAACCCAAATCAACGTTTTTCATAATCCCAATCACACAGATCTCCTTAATGGTATCGTCCTTGTCGTTTCGTCCCTTTGTTTGTTGCAGGTTTAAGTTTGGTGGCAGACGTGGAGTTGCAGGTTTGCGTTTGGTGGACGGAGATGGGGTTGGATTGAAGTTATAGGTTTGGTTTGGTGCTAAAACCGTGAAAGGAAAGAAAAGGGAGCCTGTGAGTAGACCTGGCAAACGTCTTGTGTCGTTTCGGGTTTGTGTCAGGTTCAAAGTTAAACGGGTTGAGAGTGTCTAACCCTAACCCGTCCCATTTAATAATCGGGTCAGAAAATCTCAACCTTAACCCGACCCGCCTAACTCGTTTAACATTTATAAATCCCAAGAAACTCTCTCAAACTTCTCCCTCTTCATTATATCCGACCTAAGGGTCATTTATTTCTCCATTCCTCCATCTCTCCAAGATTCTTGCTCCTTGTCTAGAGTTGGAAGCCTAAGGTCCAAGGATCTACCATTTCACCATCTCCATCTCCAACCTCAAGCTCTAATTTGGATCTTCTAGGGTTTTCAACAAAACCCACTTTGTGAGTTCATCTTTCATATTAAATGCTTATATGCTTCCATGTAAACCTTTTCTTTACAATGTTTTAAATATTTAAATCTTCTTCCATTTTGTGTTCTTGAGCTATCTAGGTCAAAATATAGGGTGTTGACTCCATGATGATGTTATGAAATATGATGATTTGAATGTCGGTGTGATGGCAGGATGAATTAAATATGCATTATGAATCTTGTGGAATCAAATGGGTAAAACGATTTGTTTGGGTTATATTGGAAAGTTAGATTTGTGAGACTAGGGTTTAAATGTGTCAATGACCCTTGTGATTATGAAATGTTATAGTAATATGTCTAACATGTAGAATGGAATAAAATTACATGAAAAGAAATGATGTTTATTTGAATTACCTTGTATTAACATGGTGCTTTATGAGATTTATGTAATTGGGAGTTATAGCAAAATACAAGTTATTATGTTGGTGAACCATGTTTTTTTGGAATGGTGAGGTTCCAAGGTAAAGATCCGTGAATAGGGTTGAACTTGGTGATTCTTTGGGGTAAAGGTTCGGGTAGAGTGAACCCATATTTACATTGAACTAAAGATTCATGAATAGAGTTGACGTTCTAATGGCTAAAGATTCATGAATAGAGTTAATGCCGGTAAATAACCATTTCAACTAAATACTCCACGTGGGTTGTGGCCTACTTCCGTGTTCCGCCGCAACTCATGGTGGAACGGGTCTCCCCCATCTCGCATAAGGTTCAAATATTAGAGATCCCCTCGTCATCGTTACTTTATCTATCGTTAACTGTTTACCAACGTATTACACTTATTGCACATATAATTTGGATGTACTCACTAGGCTCCAAGCCTAACACTTGTTTACTTTGGTGTTCATATCAGGTTCCGTTAGTGGGGGCAAGGCCAATCCTTGAGCGGAGAGTTGGGCCAACTTTTGGGGACATAGAATTTGAGGATACGTAGAACGTGCATTGATACTTGTCGATATTTTGGGAATAGATGACGACACCCAAATATAATCTGAACTAGAATGTTTTAGATTAAATAGGTTTTCGGTCCTTATTTCATTCCATTTGGATTTGTAAACGCTTATACTTTTCCTCATTTTTGGGATGATGTGATTTGCGAAGCTTTAATTCATATAAAATGTTTCTGGTTTAATTTCCCTTCGAGTTATAAATGTTATATTGCGAAAATTTTGAATTTTTTGAAATCGCTAATTTTAGGGTGATACACCCCCCTCTCTCTCTATATACATACATATATATATATATATATATATATATATAAACCGGTTATTGGGGTCATTTTCGAGTTGAAATTTTTGACCCTGACTTTATCCGTAAAACTTTTGTGTCGTATCAACCCGTTTACTTAAGCGGGTTGAAATGCATTACCCAAACTCGTTTATTTCGTGTCGAGTTCGTGTCGGGTTAGTGTGTCGTGTCAATTTTTGTCAGGTCTACCTGTGACTTGGTCCCTGTGCATGTCTTTTTGGCTGCAGGATACCAGAGATGGGAGGGGCAGGGACGTCGGGGGTTAATCTTCGTTTTTGCATTCATGGTCATAGGGGCGATATATATATATATATATATATATATATAGGGATGGTTTCAATTGGAAACCAAATTTCATTAGAAACTTTTGAAACCAAATTTCAACCATTAATCTTTTTAATCAATGATTAAGATTCATTTGAATTATATATGGTAATAAATTAATTAATTTATTAATAAAAGATAATAATAATATGTCAAAAGGGTAAATGTGTCTTTTTTTTTGTGTTTCAAATTTGACAACAAAGATGAAATATGGTAATAAATTAATTAATTTATTAATAAAAGATAATAATTATATATGGTAATAAATTAATTAATTTATTAATAAAAGATAATAACAATATATCAAGACTACCTTTTTATTACTTGTTCATCAATATGCAGTATGTAAAAACCCAATTAAGTTTCATTACCATTATTGTTTCATTACCTTTTCATTATGTTTCACTATATCAAATCTGTTTGATCAGGTTTCACTATATTAATATTTTGTTTCACTATATTAATATTTTTTTTCATTACCTTTCCATTATGTTTCACTATATCAAATTTGTTTCATCAGGTTTCACTATATTAACATTTTATGTTTCATCAAGTTTCACTATATTAATATTTTGTTTCACTATATCAAATCCATTATGTTTCACTATATTAATATTTTGTGCCTGGAGGTAATTTCATATCAATACTTGAAAAATTAAATATTTATTTTTTATATTAATATTTTAATCGATCAATGATTCATCAGAATCAAAAATAGATGATCCGTATGATTAAAATTTGTTTTCCTAAATTAAATATCTCATTTTTACATTAATAAATGACTAACATTACCATATATAAAATAAATTAAAAATAAATAATTATTAATATAATAATAATAACAATTACCATGTATATTATGAAATTATGTAAAAGACTAAAATAACCTTATCAATTAAAAATAAAATTAAAAAAAAGAAATTCAATGATTGGTTGATTTCGGTTTCCAAAGTTTCCAATGTAATACTGATTTCCAATTGATCCCTCCCCTATATATATATATATATATATATATATATATATATATATATATATATATATATATATATATATATATATATATATATATATATATAGGGAGAGGTTCATTTGATAAATGGTAAATATATGATAAATAGAGAAGTAATCTTAGCCATTCATCTGGTCAACATTTGCGGCTTTGACCGCGAAGCACCGGATAATTTCTTGCATGGTCTATACAAGGTAGAGGGGTAGTTTCGTAAAATACGTAGGATGAGTTCATATATGAACCTATATGATTTACATATGAACTATACGTTCATATATGAATCAGTTAATTGGTTCATATATGAATCACAAAAGTTCATATATGAATCTGTTAATTAGTTCAACTGATTCATATATGAACTTACAGTTAATTAATTCATATGTGAATCAGTTAATTAGTTCATATATGAATCACAAAGGTTCATATATGAATCAGTTAAAAGAGTTCAGATTTGAATTACACTGATTCATATATGAACATATAGTTCATATGTGAATTATACATGTTCATATATGAACACAGCCCGTGTATTTTGTAAAAATTACGAAAGTGTCCTTCTATTTTTGGAATAGTCTCAACTTTTGACCAGTCAAAGCCGCAACTTTTGATCAGTCAAAGACGCAAATTTTGACCAGTCAAAGCCGCAACATTTGACTAGTCAAATACGATCTTGATCATATGAATGGCTAGGATTACTTCTCCATTTCTCATATATTTACCATTTCTCAAATGAACCTAAGGCTATATATATATATATATATATATATATATATATATATATATATATATATATATATATATATATATATATCCTTAGGTTCATTTATAATATTACATAACTGGTCCCTAAAGTTTGATGGTTTTTGTAAAAACAAGAAAAAACAAAAAAAGAATTGCAAAAAGAGAGGGAAAATATGGTTGGATGATTTTACCCTCGACTCTAACTAGCATTTTTAACTGTGTTAGTAACTATGTTCCATTTTTAAAGCAAAATCCAAATCTGAGGGACGACATTTTGACTTATTAAAGTTCATGTCTCACTTTCAAAGAAATCACTAAACCTCAAGGACCAAAATTGAAGTTTACTCTATTTTTAATAAAGGATAAGATATTTACTTTAAACAAAGAGTAAACTACTATTTTCGTCCCTGTGGTTTGTTGATTATAACTATTTTCGTCTCTGATATTTAAAAATTGTTTTTTTACTTTTTGTGGTTTGCAACTCTTTTCGCTTTTAGTCCCTGAGAATATTAGTTTTAGGGACGAAAATGGAAAAGAATTGCAAACCACAATGACTAAAAAAGCAACTTTTAAAATCAGAGACGAAAATGGTTATAAACAACAAACCACAAGGACGAAAATTGTAGTTTACTCTTAAACAAAATATGGTTGGATGATTTTACCTCCGACTCTAACTAGCAGTTTTAACTGTGTTAGTCACTATGTTCCATTTTTAAAGCAAAATCCAAATCTGAGGGACGACATTTTGACTTATTAAAGTTCATGTCTCACTTTCAAAGAAATCACTAAACCTCAAGGACCAAAATTGAAGTTTACTCTATTTTTAATAAAGGATAAGATATTTACTTTAAACAAAGAGTAAACTACTATTTTCGTCCCTGTGGTTTGTTGATTATAACTATTTTCGTCTCTGATATTTAAAAATTGTTTTTTTACTTTTTGTGGTTTGCAACTCTTTTCGCTTTTAGTCCCTGAGAATATTAGTTTTAGGGACGAAAATGGAAAAGAATTGCAAACCACAATGACTAAAAAAGCAACTTTTAAAATCAGAGACGAAAATGGTTATAAACAACAAACCACAAGGACGAAAATCGTAGTTTACTCTTAAACAAAATATGGTTGGATGATTTTACCTCCGACTCTAACTAGCAGTTTTAACTGTCTTAGTCACTATGTTCCATTTTTAAAGCAAAATCCAAATCTGAGGGACGACATTTTGACTTATTAAAGTTCATGTCTCACTTTCAAAGAAATCACTAAACCTCAAGGACCAAAATTGAAGTTTACTCTATTTTTAATAAAGGATAAGATATTTACTTTAAACAAAGAGTAAACTACTATTTTCGTCCCTAAAAATTGTTTTTTTACTTTTTGTGGTTTACAACTTTTTTCGCTTTTAGTCCCTGAGAATATTAGTTTTAGGGACGAAAATGGAAAAGAATTGCAAACCACAATGACTAAAAAAGCAACTTTTAAAATCAGAGACGAAAATGGTTATAAACAACAAACCACAAGGACGAAAATCGTAGTTTACTCTTAAACAAAATATGGTTGGATGATTTTACCTCCGACTCTAACTAGCAGTTTTAACTGTGTTAGTCACTATGTTCCATTTTTAAAGCAAAATCCAAATCTGAGGGACGACATTTTGACTTATTAAAGTTCATGTCTCACTTTCAAAGAAATCACTAAACCTCAAGGACCAAAATTGAAGTTTACTCTATTTTTAATAAAGGATAAGATATTTACTTTAAACAAAGAGTAAACTACTATTTTCGTCCCTGTGGTTTGTTGATTATAACTATTTTCGTCTCTGATATTTAAAAATTGTTTTTTGCTTTTTGTGGTTTGCAACTCTTTTCGCTTTTAGTCCCTGAGAATATTAGTTTTAGGGACGAAAATGGAAAAGAATTGCAAACCACAATGACTAAAAAAACAACTTTTAAAATCAGAGACGAAAATGGTTATAAACAACAAACCACAAGGACGAAAATCGTAGTTTACTCTTAAACAAAATATGGTTGGATGATTTTACCTCCGACTCTAACTAGCAGTTTTAACTGTGTTAGTCACTATGTTCCATTTTTAAAGCAAAATCCAAATCTGAGGGACGACATTTTGACTTATTAAAGTTCATGTCTCACTTTCAAAGAAATCACTAAACCTCAAGGACCAAAATTGAAGTTTACTCTATTTTTAATAAAGGATAAGATATTTACTTTAAACAAAGAGTAAACTACTATTTGCGTCCCTGTGGTTTGTTGATTATAACTATTTTCGTCTCTGATATTTAAAAATTGTTTTTTTGCTTTTTGTGGTTTGCAACTCTTTTCGCTTTTAGTCCCTGAGAATATTAGTTTTAGGGACGAAAATGGAAAAGAATTGCAAACCACAATGACTAAAAAAGCAACTTTTAAAATCAGAGACGAAAATGGTTATAAACAACAAACCACAAGGACGAAAATCGTAGTTTACTCTTAAACAAAATATGGTTGGATGAATTTACCCCCGACTCTAACTAGCATTTTTAACTGTGTTAGTCACTATGTTCCATTTTTAAAGCAAAATCCAAATCTGAGGGACGATATTTTGACTTATTAAAGTTCATGTCTCACCTTCAAAGAAATCACTAAACCTCAAGGACCAAAATTGAAGTTTACTCTACTTTTAATAAAGGATAAGATATTTACTTTAAACAAAGAGTAAACTACTATTTTCGTCCCTGTGGTTTGTTGATTATAACTATTTTCGTCTCTGATCTTTAAAAATTGTTTTTTTGCTTTTTGTGGTTTGCAACTCTTTTCGCTTTTAGTCCCTGAGAATATTAATTTTAGGGACGAAAATGGAAAAGAATAGCAAACCACAATGACTAAAAAAGCAACTTTTAAAATCAGAGACGAAAATGGTTATAAACAACAAACCACAAGGACGAAAATCGTAGTTTACTCTTAAACAAAATATGGTTGGATGAATTTACCCCCGACTCTAACTAGCATTTTTAACTGTGTTAGTTACTATGTTCCAATTTTAAAGCAAAATCCAAATCTGAGGGACGATATTTTGACTTATTAAAGTTCATGTCTCACCTTCAAAGAAATCACTAAACCTCAAGGACCAAAATTGAAGTTTACTCTATTTTTAATAAAGGATAAGATATTTACTTTAAACAAAGAGTAAACTACTATTTTCGTCCCTGTGGTTTGTTGATTATAACTATTTTCGTCTCTGATCTTTAAAAATTGTTTTTTTGTTTTTTGTGGTTTGCAACTCTTTTCGCTTTTAGTCCCTGAGAATATTTATTTTAGGGACGAAAATGGAAAAGAATTGCAAACCACAATGACTAAAAAAGCAACTTTTAAAATCAGAGACGAAAATGGTTATAAACAACCAACCACAAGGACGAAAATCGTAGTTTACTCTTAAACAAAATATGGTTGGATGAATTTACCCCCGACTCTAACTAGCATTTTTAACTGTGTTAGTTACTATGTTCCATTTTTAAAGCAAAATCCAAATCTGAGGGACGATATTTTGACTTATTAAAGTTCATGTCTCACCTTCAAAGAAATCACTAAACCTCAAGGACCAAAATTGAAGTTTACTCTATTTTTAATAAAGGATAAGATATTTACTTTAAACAAAGAGTA
The DNA here is from genome assembly GCA_954870635.1 of Arctium minus. Classification (NCBI taxonomy): domain Eukaryota; kingdom Viridiplantae; phylum Streptophyta; class Magnoliopsida; order Asterales; family Asteraceae; genus Arctium; species Arctium minus. The sequence continues at coordinate 110,691,220 of OX941084.1, forward strand.
AACTACTATTTTCGTCCCTGTGGTTTGTTGATTATAACTATTTTCGTCTCTGATCTTTAAAAATTGTTTTTTTGCTTTTTGTGGTTTGCAACTCTTTTCGCTTTTAGTCCCTGAGAATATTAATTTTAGGGACGAAAATGGAAAAGAATTGCAAACCACAATGACTAAAAAAGCAACTTTTAAAATCAGAGACGAAAATGGTTATAAACAACAAACCACAAGGACGAAAATCGTAGTTTACTCTTAAACAAAATATGGTTGGATGAATTTACCCCCGACTCTAACTAGCATTTTTAACTGTGTTAGTTACTATGTTCCATTTTTAAAGCAAAATCCAAATCTGAGGGACGATATTTTGACTTATTAAAGTTCATGTCTCACCTTCAAAGAAATCACTAAACCTCAAGGACCAAAATTGAAGTTTACTCTATTTTTAATAAAGGATAAGATATTTACTTTAAACAAAGAGTAAACTACTATTTTCGTCCCTGTGGTTTGTTGATTATAACTATTTTCGTCTCTGATCTTTAAAAATTGTTTTTTTGCTTTTTGTGGTTTGCAACTCTTTTCGCTTTTAGTCCCTGAGAATATTAATTTTAGGGACGAAAATGGAAAAGAATTGCAAACCACAATGACTAAAAAAGCAACTTTTAAAATCAGAGACGAAAATGGTTATAAACAACAAACCACAAGGACGAAAATCGTAGTTTACTCTTAAACAAAATATGGTTGGATGAATTTACCCCCGACTCTAACTAGCATTTTTAACTGTGTTAGTTACTATGTTCCATTTTTAAAGCAAAATCCAAATCTGAGGGACGATATTTTGACTTATTAAAGTTCATGTCTCACCTTCAAAGAAATCACTAAACCTCAAGGACCAAAATTGAAGTTTACTCTATTTTTATTAAAGGATAAGATATTTACTTTAAACAAAGAGTAAACTACTATTTTCGTCCCTGTGGTTTGTTGATTATAACTATTTTCGTCTCTGATCTTTAAAAATTGTTTTTTTGCTTTTTGTGGTTTGCAACTCTTTTCGCTTTTAGTCCCCGAGAATATTAATTTTAGGGACGAAAATGGAAAAGAATTGCAAACCACAATGACTAAAAAAGCAACTTTTAAAATCAGAGACGAAAATGGTTATAAACAACAAACCACAAGGACGAAAATCGTAGTTTACTCTTAAACAAAATATGGTTGGATGAATTTACCCCCGACTCTAACTAGCATTTTTAACTGTGTTAGTTACTATGTTCCATTTTTAAAGCAAAATCCAAATCTGAGGGACGATATTTTGACTTATTAAAGTTCATGTCTCACCTTCAAAGAAATCACTAAACCTCAAGGACCAAAATTGAAGTTTACTCTATTTTTAATAAAGGATAAGATATTTACTTTAAACAAAGAGTAAACTACTATTTTCGTCCCTGTGGTTTGTTGATTATAACTATTTTCGTCTCTGATCTTTAAAAATTGTTTTTTTGCTTTTTGTGGTTTGCAACTCTTTTCGCTTTTAGTCCCTGAGAATATTAATTTTAGGGACGAAAATGGAAAAGAATTGCAAACCACAATGACTAAAAAAGCAACTTTTAAAATCAGAGACGAAAATGGTTATAAACAACAAACCACAAGGACGAAAATCGTAGTTTACTCTTAAACAAAATATGGTTGGATGAATTTACCCCCGACTCTAACTAGCATTTTTAACTGTGTTAGTCACTATGTTCCATTTTTAAAGCAAAATCCAAATCTGAGGGACGATATTTTGACTTATTAAAGTTCATGTCTCACCTTCAAAGAAATCACTAAACCTCAAGGACCAAAATTGAAGTTTACTCTATTTTTAATAAAGGATAAGATATTTACTTTAAACAAAGAGTAAACTACTATTTTCGTCCCTGTGGTTTGTTGATTATAACTATTTTCGTCTCTGATCTTTAAAAATTGTTTTTTTGCTTTTTGTGGTTTGCAACTTTTTTCGCTTTTAGTCCCTGAGAATATTAATTTTAGGGACGAAAATGGAAAAGAATTGCAAACCACAATGACTAAAAAAGCAACTTTTAAAATCAGAGACGAAAATGGTTATAAACAACAAACCACAAGGACGAAAATCGTAGTTTACTCTTAAACAAAACAATTTGAATTTTGTAGCATTGCACGGCTGAAGTATGCTCTTTGTGGATGTTCGCAGTCCTTTTTCTTATAAGTTACTGTCTTTCTTTGTGGATGTTCGCAGTCCTTTTTCTTGTAAGTTACTGTAATGCAATTTTTACAAAATCACTCGATCATATCCTTTAGAAAATCAGAATTTAAAATTGTAAGAGCATCTCCAATAGCTTTTTAATAATTTTTCTAAAATAGAGAACCAAAAGTAAAAATCTCCAAAATGTATTACATTCAACTCCAACAGATTTTTTATTTTAGAAATTTTAAAACAACTTATATTATTATAATATTCTCTAATTTATCATCCCAATACACTTTAAAAAAATAATTTAATATAAAATGATAAAAATTAAATCTCATTGGTGGGATGGAATAAAATAATATTTCTCTCTCCTATTTAGAGAATTATAGAGAATTCTCTATATTTAGAGATTTTTCCATTATTCTCTATTTTAGCAAACAATATAGCAATGTTGTTAGAGAAGAATAGCAAAACAAAACCTTTTTTTTTTTTTTTTTTTTCTATTTTAGCAATGTTGTTGGAGATACTCTAACATTGTATTTGACTTTTGGGACCTAGTGTTTTCAAGAATTCAGAAATAGTTTATTTTATTACTTTCATTCAAGAAAAATATTATTTATCATCAAAAGTCTAACCGATTAATATTTCGAAGGCTATATAATTTTTAGAAACTGATACGGATTATATCTTTAATTAATTCTTGCCGGTGATTTTGACGTTTTGTGTAGTTGGGTTAACAAAATAATGAATGAGTTTATAGCTAAGCTACAATACGGGTTAGGATATGTGAAGGTTGTATACTTGTATAAGCTAGCTAGAATTCGAGGTCGACGGATGTCACCATATGGCGGGATCAAAGGGGTTGTGCCCCTTGCCCATAACGTTGGACGTAGACCAAAAACCATACGCACTAAGGGCGCGTTTGGTTTGCGGGATTGGAATAGATTTGGAGGGATTTGGATTTCAAATCCATTCCAATCCTACGTTTGGTTTGCAGGAAAAGATTTCGTTGACCGGATTTCAAATCCGTTGATCATTTTAAAATCCCTCATATGATGGATTTGGAAATCCTTGGCATTGGGCCTGGATTTGAAATCCAAATCCGTTGGATTCTAAAGCGTGATCCATACTCAAATTGTATCGATCCAAATTCGACGTTTACCAATAAAAATAAATTCTTTATAAAACAAACAAATAATAATAATAATAATAAAACCTCAATCCAAATCCAAATCCTACAAACCAAGCAAGACTTGTAAAGGAATGGATTTGAAATCCATTCCAAATCCAACAAACCAAACACATGAAGGGATTTTAAATCCCCCCAAATCCAAATCCCTCTAAATCTAAATCCCTCCTTGAAATCCAATCTATTCCATTCCAATCCCGCAAACCAAACGCACCCTAAGGGGTTGTTTGTTTTTTTAAAAAAACATCTTAATAGCTCTTAAGTCTGAATCGTTCAGACCTTTTTACACACCACCTCTTATTAATCATAACTAAAATAAGACTTTAGACTTTAGCCTCTTAAAAAACAAACGGCACCTAAGTGTTACTTAGAAGAAAATTTCAGAAAGCATAAAGCTTTCTAAACATTCTAAGTTTAAATATGGTTCAAAAAGTTACATGTTTTCTAGAAATTCTAAGTCCGAGTCTTGTTAAGAAAACTATAAGCTTTCTAAAATGACCAAGTATGGACACTTCAAAAGGTATGTTTGGAAGAGCTGGTTTGATTCAAAAAGTTATATGATTTTTGAAATTTATAAGTATAGAAAGTTCAGAAGGCAAGTCACCTTCTTAACTTTGTACAGAAGGTAGGTTAAGAAAACCTTCACTTCTTAAGGTAAAAACTTTAGAATGTCAAACTTGGATTCAAAAGGTATTTCACCCTCTGAATTATAATGCAAATATCATTGTAACTATCCAATAATTACTCCATTTAATTCGGTAATTGATGCCTTTTGGAGATGTATTATTTTCTTCTTTAATCGCTTCAACAAAATCAGGTTTATAGGACGCCAACAATTTCTAGGTGTCTCAATAGACCGTTTTATAAGACTTAAGTTTATAGGAATAAACAATAAAACACCTTATCTAAAGACGTTGCAAGAAGTTTATAGGACGGTTTGACGTCTTAACAAGTTTTTAGGACACCTTTAATATAGAGCATCATATTAGCTATTTTATTACACATTTTTCAGAAGTTTCCTCAGAGCACATCATTTTATAGGACACGTGTTTTTACAAGACATTTTCTCAAATAGTGTCCTATGAAATAGATAATAGGACTTTTTTTTTATAAAAGTCCTAAAAACTTGTTACGACGCCCAAAAACGTCTAATAAACTTATTGCAACATCTTTTGATAAGAGACCTTAATGTTTGGTACTATAAATTAAGTCTTATAAAACAGTATATTAAAACGCTTAGACATTTTTGGCGTCCACAAGCAACAGGGGTTTTAGCAACGACTTTTGTTGTCGCTAAAAGTCCATTTATCCCCGTAAACGATTTATAGAGATGACATGTCGTCACTATAGCTTTTGAGTTAAACTTTTCGTTGCTAAAGGCGCGTCGCTGAAACTCACTTTTCTTGTAAACTCAATTTTGTGGTAGTGAATGTACAAGACGTTAGAACTTTTCTATGTTTATAAGCTTTTGATTTCTGCCTAAATCTGTCTCACACTACGATTATTAGTGAGCAAATCTTATGATACCCAGACAAATATGATCAAAATATTTCTTAAGGAAAGCGATCTCTACACAATCTCAGTTTTTGTCCAGGTTAGACTATGATTTCTCACTACCATACACCAATTTTCTACCAACTCTTCGCATTACACTTAAGAGGCGTTTGATTTGATGGATTTGGATTTCGTGGAAGGATTTGGAATTGGAGAGATTTTGATTTGGAAGGATTTGGAATATTCGTTGTGTAGGATTTAGAATGAAATTGAATTCCATTATTTATAGAAAAAATAATTAAAAATAATATATTACCTTTTATTTAATTGATTATTAAAAAATAAATATTTTTAAAATATTTTTAAACATCATTATATACAAATCCAAAGAAATCCAACCATCCCTGTGAGTTTTCAAAATTCTATGAATGAGAGATTTCAAGAAATCATAGGATTTCAAATCCTAGCAATCTTGCAAACCAAAAACGAGGTTGGATTGGATTTGAATTCCAAGTCCCCCTGAATCCTTTCCATTCCTACCAACCAAACGGAGGCCCCGTTTGGTTTGTAGGATTATATTGGATTTGGAATTAAATTTCGTTCCAATTGTTTGGTTTGAAGGATTTTCTGGATTTGAAATCTCGGGATTTAGTTGAAATCCCACGGGAGTGGTTGGTATTTCCAAAGTCGTCTATTAGCATGTTAAATCTTGGTTTTTGAACATGGCCCCAAACTACATGTTTGGTTTGAAGGATTTTCTGGATTTGAAATCCAAGGATTTCTTGAAATCTCGGGATTTCATTGAAATCCTATAGGAGTTGTTGGTATTTCCAGTACCGTCTATTAGCATGTTAAATTTTGTTTTTTGAACAGGGCCCCCAATACCGTGGGGCCCAATTTACTTGCAGCTTGGGGCCCGAATTTATATTGCCCAATCAATAAACTCACCTCAATTAAAACGTATCTAATTTCTTTCAAAATCAAAAGCTGCTATATAATATCTTAATTTGCCGATCAAAAACAAAAACGACTATTTGATATTCTTCTCACTTTGTCGTTTTAAACGTTTTTATTGTTTTAATTTATAAGATTTATAATATGATTTGAAATTTTATATTTATTTTGTTTATCTCAATTCATACGATCTATAGTTTTAGTATGCCTATAACAGATCCTCCAATAAGATTGGGACAACCCAAAGTATTTCACGGGATTTCGTAGGATTTTGTATGTAATAATGTTTTAAAATATGTTAAAACATTTATTTGATAGTAATGAGTTAATAAAAAAAGTAATTTAATTACTTTTATAATTATTTATAATTTGTTTTTTATATGTTATTTATAAAAAATAAAATTCAATTCAAATCCAAATTCTATGAATCAAACACGTCAAAATTTTCAAATCCTTCCAAATTCAAATGCTTTATTTTCAAATCCTTCTAGAAAATATAAATCCATTAAAACTATTTCATCAAACCAAACAAGAACCTATAAAATACAAATAACTTTGGATTTTTATATGTCCAACATGGAAACAAAGAAATTATCAAGTGTGATAAAATACAGAACATGATTTCCAAATGCTTGGACAAACACTTAATATAAAATTGCTTGTTAATCATCCCAAGAAATTTATGGAATTTTGGTCATAAAAAGACAGAAATACATCTTATAAATACGAATATCTTATAATTATATTAATAGGAATCAACTTTGTCCATAGCATGTGAATCTATAACTCGATCCATGAATCTTTAATTGGATCTTGTGAATCTTTATTTATGTTCTTTAAATAGATATATATATATATATATATATATATATATATATATATATATATATATATATATAGAGGGAGAATCATTCGAGAAGTTAAACATTTTGCGAGAAGGCGAGAAGTGTTTAATCATATATGATTACACGACTTGTAAGTGTTTTTAATCATGTATGATTAAACGTCTATGTATTGTCAATATAACATGTGTTTAATCATATATGATTAAGCTTGTGTATCATATATGATTAAACACTTCTCGCCTTCTCGCAAAATGTTTAGCTTCTCGTTTGAACCTGTCCCTATATATATATATATATATATATATATATATATATATATATATATATATATATCAGGGTAAAACCTTAAAAAAGGGAAAACTGAAGAACACTCTGATAGCCCTTCATCTGGACGGTATGCACTTGTACATACAAGTAATTTGTAACATGCAGACGTGCATATGCATAAGTGTATAATGTACTTGTGCATAAAAACCAAAAAAACAACATAATTTACTTGTATGCACCGTCCAAATGAAAGACTACCAGAGTGTTCTTCAGTTTTCTGTTTTTTTGAGGTTTTCCATTGAACCTCCGTCTCTCTCTCTCTCTCTCTCTCTATATATATATATATATATATATAGAGAGAGAGAGAGAGAGGAAGGTTCATTTGTTAACCAACATTTTCTTGTTAACTTTATGAACCATTCCAACCAATAGAATTGCACATTTATATGTTGTTTGTATTCCATTAACCATTAATTACAAGGGTAAAAAGGTAAATCTAAATATATACAATATTTATTATTATTATGTAGGAGTTACAAAAATTTTAATTCCACAATTTTAGCTTTCTTTGACAACAAAATATTTTCTATAATCAATTGCTAAAATTGTATGAACATCACAAGAAGTATAGTAGCTCCATCTCAACAAATCGAAACAATGGTAGGTGAAAGTGCAGTGTCTCATAGGAGAGATCCCATCAAAAACACATGCATGTTTTTATTTTATTTTCTCCCAGATACATGTTTTGTGAAAATGAAATTTGATTTTTGATTTCTTTTTTATTGGATGATTTATGGGTAAATCTTATGGGTTCTTTTCTGTAAGTGTGATGAACCCATTTTATGTTGTTGGTAAGAATCTGAGTCTGGCCCCTTTTGGGTTCTATTCATGTTTACATGAACAAAATTATATTGTATTACCACTCGATTGAGGTTCATATTTGTTCACTCTATTCATGTTCATATTTGTTTACATGAATCTTATGGGCTCTATTCATGTTTACATGAACAATAGTATATTGTATTGCCACTCGATTCATGTTCATATTTGTTCACTCTATTCATGTTCATATTTGTTTACATGAATCTTATGGGTTCTATTCATGTTTACATGAACAACAGTGTATTGTGTTGCCACTATATTCATGTTCATATTTGTTCACTTAAGTATGATGTCGGTTACGAATCGAGGGTAAATGAGGGTGAATCGGGGGTTACGAATGAGGGTATGATTTTTTGGAAAGATAATTAATGGAGAGAATAAAGAAGCTTATTTAATTGATTTTTTCCCCCAAAATACCCCCAACACCATAGTTCATTCATAATATTACATTAAATGTACATTTATTACGCCCTCTAAAAGATATTTAAATCTCAACCCTTGATATCCAAGATCAAGGGCTAGAAATGGTTCACAAAGTTAACAATAAAATGTTGGTTAACAAATGAACCTAACCCTATATATATATATAGACTTAAGTTCGCGTGAGACCAAACAGTTTCCGTGAGACCGGTGAGACCAAACTTTAAAGTATGAAATTTCACACCAAAAAACTGTGAATGTAAAAAAAATCGAACTTTTCATAGGGAAAACACCGTAAATGTTACGTTCACGGTGTTTTTCGCTGTGAATGTTCGTTTTTTTTTACCTTCACAGCGTCTTCACTGTGAAGGTTCGGATATACATTCACAGTCTTTTATCTGTGAAGGTTTGATTTTTTTAAACTTGGTTTAGGTTGTTTTACCTTCATAGTGTGATTACATTATGAAGGTTCGAATGTTTTTTATCTTCACAATGTTTCGGTGTGAAGTTTCATGTTTTAAGGCTTAGTCTCACACGGTCTCACGGAAACGGTTTGGTCTCACGTGAACCTGACCATATATATATATATATATATATATATATATATATATATATTAAACCATATTACAAGGTCGAACATAAAACAACAAATATGAACTTTTTTTAGAGTCGAGAGGTTATATTGAAAATAGAGTGAATTTTGATAGATTTATAAAATCCTATTTTTAATTTCACATAATCACATTTGTCAAACCATCAAATGTTGGTTTCAACTCTAACAGTTAAAGTTGCATATGAGTTTGGGTTGACTAAATTGAATATATTTGAACAACTCAACTCAATGTTTGCGATTTAAAATATTTTAACTCAACTCAAACCATACCGTACGAGTTAGGTTGATCGGGTTGAAACTTTTGTATATCATTTTAAAATATAGCTTAGCGATTGCGTTTAAATGAAGTAAAATCAAAATGAGAGCGTACAAACAATACTAACAAACTCAAAGAAGAAAGTTGAAAGTTCGTACAAATAAGAAAATAAAATTACGGTTGAAATTATGATATAATTATGAATAGAGTTAATTACGGGTTGGTCTAATGTCTAATGTACGTATATTAATCAAGGACTTAATTAATAATCATATTAAATACATGATATAAGGCATTGGGTTCATCGTGCTAGGTTGGGTTAACTCAATTCCAATCCAATACATACGGTTTAAATATTTTACAACTTGATTAAATATCGAGTCTCTTTATATAGGGTTTGGTTAGGTTATTTCGTGTTAGGTTGGCCGGATTGATTGTGTTAGTCAATGATTTATACACCCTAATAACAATTATATATATTTTAACAAATACAATGAATAATGTGTAATGATACTATATGGAAAATATCATATATTTTTTTTTATCTTTGTTGTAGAATCAAAAGCCAAGAATATGTGTCATTGCTACACTTTCCGAAATCAATGTTTGAAAATATCACACTTATTTTCTCTTATAGTTAGGGGTTGTTTCACAGTTTCTGAATAATTTGGTGCAGAATGATTAAATGGTTCAAATAATTAAGAGGCTCTTATGATATAGTACAAAATGAAATATGGTTATTTGGTAATTGTTCATAATGAAATCAGGGCTCTGAATGGTTAAGGGAGATCCAAAATACGAAATCATTCAGAGGGTTTTAAAATCATTAAGAGATAGATTTTTTTTTGCCAAACAAGATTCACATGTTAGCGATTCAGATGTTGTCTCTTAATGGAACCATTAAGAGGCAAACAAACAGCCCCCTTAGGCTCGTTAACGACGTTTTAGAGGCCCTGGACATATGTAAAAACAAGGGCCCTCGATAAGTATAGAAAAAAATATTCAATAAGTTTTTTTCTTATTAAAATAAATTGAATAAAAGAAATTCTAATAATTCATGAGGGGAATAAATCATATTCTTGTTTATTATAGATATGAGAGTACGTAATATTCACGTACTCCTTATTAAGTAATTAGCATAATTTATGAAAAGTGGGTATTTCTGGAATTCTAAATGACCATCTACTATGCTAGGTAATTTTTTAAAAGATAAGATTTTTCTTAGTTCTTAACAAGAAATATGTGTTATTCTGATACAATAGAACTCATGAGTGGAGGAAGTAACCAAGAGAGTTAATGAAAGATGAAAGACAAAGAAGATTATCAAGGGTTTATGAACAAGAAGGCAAATGAGGATCGTTGGGAATGTGAAAAAAATGATTTGTTGAGATCCAATAAGAACAAATAATGAATGAGATCTATGATCTACAGGTTTAAGGAATGGTTAGTACTTAAATCGGATCTTGTGATGTATAGTGTAATCCCAATAAAAGATGTAGAGGTCAAACAATGGACAAAAATATATGAATTACCTTCTCCTTGTTTTACATGCACAACCATCTCGTTACCCTCCCTCCCTTCATCATTAGCTTTCTTCTCCGACAAAAAAATCCGACAACCTCCCTCTAAATATTAAGACCCAAACACACACACATATACTTGCAGCCAAAAGGCATACATACACACAACAACAACATACACACAACACACACACACCCTTACAGTCCAAAAATAGACGCACACAATAGCAACATACACATAACACACACACCCTTGCAAACCCAGAAAAAACACTCATATGTACTCTTGTAGACACAGAAAATACACCCTTGTAGGCCCTGAAATTACACACACCACTAGCAATGCGATGTAGGAGGTTGCGATGGTGAAAGGGAAGGACGAGGTTGTGATTTGGTATTAAAACAGATGAATGAATAAAGAGACGAAGACGACGGAGGAAACGATGTCCATAGATGGTTGTGGTTGTAACACCCTCAAATCTGGAAATAGCGACTAATTAAAAAAAAATCTAATTTCATCGATAACTTAAACAACTACAACAACAATCTAAGGTTTAAACTTCAACAAACACAAATCAATCTTTATACACAATCTAATATAGGTACGGATGTTACTAAATCCCAAAAACAGTCACCATCTCCAATTGCGGAAGACTTCGCCAAGCTACTCACTCTCACGCAATCTAGTGCTCATCTCTTCATTGCACCGCTAGAACCAACCCCAACTGAAACCTGATGCACATGCCGACAAATAAAAGGTTAGGCAAACATCTAGTGAGTTCAAGAGTTTTATTATGGATCAATATATCTTTAAAAAGAAAGGAAATCAGTTCAAATCTAGATATTTCAACTAATTTACTTTGAAAAGGAAATGACTCATTTTCCCTTAATATGCACCTTTAAAGACAACGCTCCAATGCAAACATTCTTTATAAAACATTGCAACCCGAAACTTGCTCAAAGCGTAAATATAAATCGACTCCCAAATTGTGAAACCGTGTGGGGCATAACACTCAAAACACCCCAAACACGGGTGGGGCATAACACTCAACCCAGAAATCATTGTTATTAAATCCCATATACAATATGTCACCGAAACATGGATACAGGACTCAGTACCCAAAACAACACATTTCGGTGACGGGGGAGACCCGATTCCATTGAATGTGGCGGCACACAAAGTTAAGCCACATATCTATGTTATAAGCGTATCTTCAAGGATAAACAACCATTGACATCAACCCTATCCAAGTCTTTAGTCAAGGTAGACATCAACCATATCCAGGTCTTTGGTCATAGTAGACATCAACCCTATCCAGGTATTTAGTCATAGTAGACATTAACCCTATCCAGGTCTTTAGTCATAGTAGATATCAACCCTATCCAGGTCTTTAGTCATAGTAGACATCAACCTTATCCAGGTCTTTAGTCATAGTAGACATCAACCCTATCCAGGTCTTTAGTCATTTGAACATCAACCCTATCCAAGTCTTTAGTTCAGTGCAAACGTGGGTTCAACTCTATCCAAGTCTTTAGCCCCAAAGAATCACCAAGTTCGACCCTATCCAGATCTTTACATTGGGATCTCGCCATCCTTGACACGCTTGATTATTTAGGACTTACATCGTATCATCAACGCCTATTTCCAGGTTAAAACACAGGAATATTATCCCACTTACACGACAAAACCGACCTCTATGCCTATGGATCCATTGCATTACAGTCTAACACGTTACATGACTCCAACAGATGAACTAACGCATCCAATACACGTAACTCACAAATGAGATGCAACTAGGTACACCATACGACAAGGCTCCATATCGAGCTACCAAAACCGACGAATACTCCAAAGACTCATCTGAGTTTGAACCAAGCCCAATGGCATAATAAATATTTGACCAAAATACATAAGTTGATAAATTACATCATTTTCCAACAATCCTTGACTCTCCATTTCAAATTGGCCTTCAGCCCAAAACCAAAAGGTTTTCGATTGTTAAAATGTCCATAAAGTCCGGAACGACCCAAAATCAATATGACTCATACATTCGTATTTTCAAAACGTCCCACTACAAGAATGATACATATTTCCAACAAACATCAAAAGTGCATTTTGACCAAGTGAACTCCATTTACGCAATAAAATCATTAAAATACTTCCATTTATGACTTATTTGTCGAGATGCCCAAAATTCCCAAATATGGGCGTTCTACAATGTTTTTAAAGTTAAACACTTCAAATAGTCAAAAGTTACCAAATAACTCAACAGTTGACAATTTCATGTAAAACACATAAATGCTTTCAAATGAACATTTTGGCATGTACAACGTTTTCACAAATCAACTTGAACTCACCTTACTAGATTTAGGCTAAATCTAGATTTTACCCAACTTGAGCTCCTTTGAAAAACATTTGGATCCTCAAGCCAAAAACTTCCAAACACCTAGATCCATACATTTCTACCCATAAATATAGATATTCAACCGTATAAAATCGTTCCCCAACATTTTACATGAAGAAATAAAAGCTTACCTTAACCAATAGCTTGAATCCATCACCAACACACCTCTAGGTTACCAAAATAAATCACAAACTCCCCGATCTTCAAATGATGGAGATGGTTGGATGAAACCCCAAGAACTTGGTGACGAAGATGAAGATGAAGGTTTTATGGTTCTTGTTCCCAACTTGCTAGATGAAGGAGAACCACATGGTTTTAGGAGGAAAAGCTCCAAATAGGTTAGGGTTTGTTTGGGGAGTATGGGGGTCGATTTGGGGGAGAAAAGGGGAAGGGATTTAGGGTTTGTGTAAGAAATGAGGGTGGGGGCCGGATCACTTCTTTTTATAAAGACACAGTGGTCGCATGCGGATGACGGCGCGATTTCACTCGTGCGGAGAGCCGCACCGGGCTCTGGAGTCTTGAAGGAGCAGAGTCTCGCGTAGTTCCACTCGCGCGGAGAGCTGCGCGTAACACTGTTGGCAAAACTCTCATCTCCTTTTTGGCTACCTTGCTCAACATCAATTTAGAATTTAAATTCCCAAAATTTCAGAGTGTTACAATCCTCCCAACCTTAAAAGAGATTTCGTCCCCGAAATCTGGCACCAACCAAATGCTCATTATTGCATTTAGCGAAATCAAACGGGTTCCCTAACCACGAGGGAATACCTTCACGAAACCTTGCCTCCTATACGGAACCGATTGCATCCCGATTTAAGGTTTTCATTAAATTCCTCATAACAAGCCGCCACGCACCCGCTCTCAACGTTCGACATACCTTCCCGATGACGGAATGAACATCGAGCCCTTATCAATTCATCTTCCCATCATTAAGATCTCGGTTGCCTCACAACCTTAAATTGCACTTACCACCTCAAGAGTAGCTTACGACCCTGTCTAACCACTTCCATCAAGGTCACCCCAAGGCGAACACTACCCTTAAATACTTCTAATTCCAACACATCACGGTCTCCTCAATAACAATTTCTACTTAAGGTCTACTTCGACGGTCTCACTACTTCCTCCAATAAGCAATACCATAAAGGTTTATCATCCTTTCCTTGACGAAATTCCTAGCACCAGCTTGATCTGATCCAACACAACATCAGATCCGTTCCTCAAGCTGACACAAGCACAACATCTGCAGATAGCGGACCACCCCAACCCCACGGTTACACAACTTCCGTAATGCATTCAAGCATCGATTGTCAAATCAGAGGGAACCTTGCTGATTACAGAATTACCCATGATCGATCCCTAATTGTCAGTATCTAATATCTTTAAGGTTACCATCTAAGTTGCAAACGCATCGGTTTCATAGGAAGTACACTGAAACATCCCAACGGTTATTATCCTCTAATCGAATGTCGACACTTATCCTTAAACTGTTCACACCTCAACTGTGGATATTCCACCATATATTTCCTTCTGGATTTTGCCCTGATGAATTAAAGTTGACACCTATCATGGTACTAAAGTCAAGATAATTGAATCACCATAATTTCTTTATTCCTGAAACTCACCCGGATGGCACACATCCGTCCCATACATGAAGTCGAAAATTAACCCATCAATTCATATCCAACTATAGGCATGCAACCACAAAATTTTTTAATCCCAAAGATTTACCGAAACAGAAAAATAACCACTTAAATACTGGGGGGGGGGGGGGGTTATAAATCTAATACCTCAATTATTCAGGCGTGAACCAGTTCACGAAACTGAAACCCAAAATTCAAAACTGACCACGTGTCAGATCATCCGATGCTTCGATTCCCAAGGACTTCTCTAGTCCCTAATTATAGCTCATTTCACGGTAGGGGTTTTAATCTATAGCTCTAATGAGTTCAAGGTCTTTCAAATTAATATGCCAATTTAAAATTTTATAAAAATTCTAAATGCAATAGCTTTATAATCACTGAGTCGTACAAAATAAATCTACTACCGTTTACTAGATAGGTGTATAAGGTAGTTACCAACGTCACACGTATAAAATCATTTCGAAAACTATCTGATTATTATTCAAACTAATAATGACGATGAACAAGGATATACAACAAGCTTTTCGAATGGACCACTAAGGTGCTAACATGCATAAATTTATGCCATGAATGAGAAATAGTTTTACGTACTAAAACAATGTATAACAAGGCGTTTGTACAAAACTACAGAAGGGGAAATTCATGAAATCAAATTCCAGAGATTCTCGCATTAACCATATAATGTTATGTAATAAAACTTCCCAATGTGACTCGCATACATCAGTTTATTCCCCAAAACTTAGTAAAAGACAGATGCATGCGATTTTGATCAAACGTAAGAATAATTTAGCTTGATTCCAAACTTTAGGTCGTATCGATAAAATGTTTGCAAAACCCATAACATCATTTTCATGATATCAAACTCTCGAAGTTTTCTCTGTTTTAGCCACAACACGACACAAAATAAGATCCCACAACAAAACTTGCATGCGACAGTTTATTTCACAAAACTAGCAACGCGGTATATTCACGTACCTCGATTAAAATACAAAATAATCTACATTGGTTTCAAGTTTAAAGCCAAGTTAACAATATGCTTCATAGTTCTAAAATGTTGGCTAAGACCCTATGACAGAAATCCCAACTAAAACATGTACGCATACTATATGCAACCCAACTGCCCGCACAAAACTCAAGGGAAAACAATACAACGGGACACCATTAAATCACCCCATTAAATTCGCAAAATCGCATGAAGTAAAATTCTCAATATAAACTCAAACACCAAAATAATGGAAGATAACTCTTCGTCCAAAACCTTAACATATGTGGAGGAGATCCAATGTTAAAGTCATAAACCGCAGTTACTTGTCCAAGACCCTAAACAACATCAAAATGCGCACATCGCATAATCTGAAATAGCGTTGGACAAAAATAAGAATACGAAAATCTCAACAAAGTTTGCAACCTCATGCCATGAAATAATTTTGTGCATGCTTAAAATCATGGTTTAAAACCTTTTGTGTGTTAAAACATTGCTCCAAGATTTGTAATATAATCCACATGACGATTTGGAAACATGAGAAATAATTGACATAATTTATTTTAGAAATAAATTCTATGCGTGAAGTTGTTCGACACTCAACATCTCGAAACCACGCTCCTCAGTTTCTTAGTCACACTATCGTCATCCGGATGCTCAAACATCTTAAGGCAATAATCGAGGATTTTATAGGTTCACCTTACAAATCTCCTCGAATAATGTTGGTTCTAAAAGTATATGGTTCTAATCCAACCAATCATTCCGACCCGAAAGGGTCCACTTAATGCAATCACCATGCTTATTGTTACTCCAAGTGACGAACGCTAAAATCATCAGTCTCTTCTAACGGCTACCCACTTAGAAACTTCTTCACTACCCCAACGATTGTCACATCCCAGTAGTCTAAGTATACACATGTAACTCGTAGGTTCACCATAACACTAGCCAGGTGCAATTATGAACGTACTGTATATGATCATCCTTATTACCCTCGACGTGATTCCCGTTTCTAGTGACTCCATTATCCTCAAAACATCCAATCTTAAAGTGCCTATTGGTGAAATTCTCTCTCTCGATCACTTAAAAGAACACTAGTTTGAGTCTACGCATCCAAAATCTACACCTAAATCTCTCAAACTTAAGCTCTGATACCAACTTGTAACACCCTCAAATCTGGAAATAGCGACTAATTAAAAAAAATTCTAATTTCATTGATAACTTAAACAACTACAACAACAATCTAAGGTTTAAACTTCAATAAACACAAATCAATCTCTATACACAATCTAATATAGGTACGGATGTTACTAAATCCCAAAAACAGTCACCATCTCCAATTGTGGAAGACTTCGCCAAGCTACTCACTCTCACGCAATCTAGTGCTCATCTCTTCATTGCACCGCTAGAACCAACCCCAACTGAAACCTGATGCACATGCCGACAAATAAAAGGTTAGGCTAACGCCTAGTGAGTTCAAGAGTTTTATCATGGATCAATATATCTTTAAAAAGAAAGGAAATCAGTTCAAATCAAGATCTTTCAACTAATTTACTTTGAAAAGGAAATGACTCGTTTTCCCACAATATGCACCTTTAAAGACAACGCTCCAATGCAAATATTCTTTATAAAACATTGCAACCCGAAACTTGCTCAAAGCGTAAATATAAATCGATTCCCAAATTGTGAAATCGTGAATAACACTTCACATCCCAAAACACCCCAAACACGGGTGGGGCATAACACTCAACCCATAAATCATGGTTATTAAATCCCATATACAATATGTCACCAAAACATGGATACAAGACTCAATACCCAAAACAACACCTTTCGATGACGGGAGAGACCCGATTCCATTGAATGTGGCGGGCACACAAAGTTAAGTCACATATCTATGTTATAAGTGTATCTTCAAGGATAAACAACCATTGACATCAACCCTATCCAAGTCTTTAGTCAAGGTAGACATCAACCATATCCAGGTCTTTAGTCATAGTAGACATCAACCCTATCCAGGTCTTTAGTCATAGTAGACATCAACCCTATCCAAGTTTTTAGTCATAGTAGACATCAACCCTATCCAGGTCTTTAGTCACAGTAGACATCGACCCTATCCAAGTCTTTATTCATTTGAACATCAACCCTATCCAAGTATTTAGTTCAGTGCAAATGTGGGTTCAACTATATCCAAGTCTTTAGCCCCAAAGAATCACCAAGTTCGACCCTATCCAGATCTTTACCTTGGGATCTCGCCATCCTTGACACGCTTGATTAATTAGGACTTACATCGTATCATCAACGCCTATTTCCAGATTAAAACAAAGTAATCTTATCCCACTTACACGATAAAACCGACCTTTATGCCTATGGATCCATTGCATTACAGTCTAACACGTTACATGACTCCAACGGATGAACTAACGCATCCAATACACGTAACTCACAAATGAGATGCAACTAGGTACACCATACGACAAGGATCCATATCGAGCTACCAAAGCCGACGAATACTCCAAAGACTCATCTAAGTTTGAATCAAGCCCAATGGCATAATAAATATTTGACCAAAATACATAAGTCGATAAATTACATCATTTTCCAACAATCCTTGACTCTCCATTTCAAATTGGCCTTCGACCCAAAACCAAAAGGTTTACGATTGTTAAAATGTCCATAAAGTCCGGAACGACCCAAAATCAATATGACTCATACATTCGTATTTTCAAAACGTCCCACTACAAGAATGATGCATATTTCCAACAAACATCAAAAGTGCATTTTGACCAAGTGAACTCCATTTACGCAATAAAATCATTAAAATACTTCCATTTATGACTTATTTGTCGAGATGCCCAAAATTCCCAAATATGGGTGTTCTACTGTTATTCCCAGATTCTAGTTTCTAATCAAGATTAATCAAACAAACAAGATTAACAATCAAATTACCTGTTTGATTTCAATTCAATTCCAAGATTACACTTTCTCTCTCTACAATCTCTCGCTAACGAACTCTCTCTCTCTCTGATATTTCTCTCTCTAAAATACCACTGAATAATGATTCAATTAAGTTCTCTACTAATTACCAAAGGAAAGGAAACTATTTATACCTACAACTAAAACAAGGAAACTAAATACAATACAAAGATGTTGACTTTTATTACAAAAGACTTTGACTTTAATGAGATTTGACTTTCTCAGCTTTGACTTCTTGAACTTTGACTTCTGTCTTCTTGATCTTGTATCCAACATATTTATGCTCTAACAATCTCCCCCTTTGGATTCAAGATCACTGTTGAAAGATTTAGCAATTCAGTCTTTACTTTAAGCTCTGTCAATACAATCTCCCCTTTTTCTTTGACTGTATTCTTTCCAAAAATATCTTCAAACAATGAACAATTTCCCCAAAACTTTCACAACAAACTTTCAGACTTTGGAAAGAAATTATCTTCAGAATCAGCTCGAATTGCTTTAGCAAATAATCTTCAAATAAAATTTCTTCAAATCTTCAAATCTTTACTTTGAACTTTTCTGACTTGGATATTTCTGAAAATCATCTCTCAAAACTTTATCACTTCTTGATATCATCTCTTCCAAACTTTAAAACTTTAACATTTCTTGATATCATCTCCCCCTTTTTGATGATTTGAGCATCTATATCATCAAAACTTTTCTCCCAAGAAATGTCGTTGACCATTCTGATCTGTCAAACTGAGCCTCTGATTCTGTGATCCATAACCAAGTATTCATCTAGATCTTTGCAAATCCAGACAAAATAAGAACATGTAACTCCTGAATCAACAAATGAATCAGTTAAAATGCCTGTCAGTAACACGAAGTCACTGTGTGTAACGAATACACAATATAAAGGAGCTTTTTGATGTTCACTCCCCCAGGGCTTCCATCCAATCATCGAAATACCACAAAGGCAATTTCTATGAATGTTATGACAAAGAAACGAATTCCTTGTGTGTTCGTGCATGTGTAGAAAGAATTAAGCACTTGATGATTGCTTTTAAGTAAGGCTCAAAGTTGTGTAAACCACTGAGACAACATTTGATAAACACAAACTCAATGTGCATGATTGAAGTGCGAAGGTGGGGCAAACTTCCTTCTTTTTCAATATCCAGATTTTCCAAATGAAAATCAGATAGATTATGTGCTGTGTCCCCAGAAAATATGAAACATTTTCTTTTTGAGAAGAAAATGAGTGGTTGGTGGGATTTTAACAAGAGTTGGCATGGGCTATTTGCCTGTTTCAATAACGTTCACCAAAGAGTTGTGAAACGCTAGTAATGTGGCTGCCCGGCTCAGAAAGTAGTTGGTGCAGAGTTTGATATTCTTTTACTCTGATCTCACACCCTCTTTCTTTTAATCATTAAGCTCACTACTAACCAAACTCTCTTTTCCATTTTACCTCATCACACCCACACTAATTTCTTTTAGACTCCTCACACTCAATCTCTATGGATTAACTTCTTGGGTAGAAATCACTGGTTAACGTGATTTCATAGAAGTTCATTTAAGTCCTAGCACAAAGAACCCATGTAATCCTATGAAAGCATAATGTTGCTCAAAATGATTTAGCTTTATCAGTTAAAGCTCAAATACAAATGTCAGATGAATATAAGCTCATAAAATATAATCATGAATATTTGAGCATTTTTAGACATTGAAGTATTTTCAAACAAGTATACTGAATGAATGAATATGAATGCAAAAGGCTTGTTTTGAAAATCTGACATTGTATGAAAATGATCAGAAATTAATGATATAACAATCAAGGCTTATGGTCAAGAATAACGGATATTGTCCATACGAAACAAAATATAGACATTATTGAAATGACGTTTCGAAATGAAATGACGCTCAAAATTCTTTGAAGTACAAGTGGGGTGTCTTACCATCGAAAATATGTTTCAATTTAGAGACATAGTAAGAACATTTTGAACAAAAAATCAAACCGGTGTGTGTGAATACTTGAAAGTATATAGAAAAGACAATACACAAGTAATTATCTTTGGAAACACACGGTTTGTAGAAACATTTAAGCACAAAATAAAACGAAAACATTTAAAATCTCACTTCCAATTCATG
The DNA here is from genome assembly GCA_954870635.1 of Arctium minus. Taxonomy (NCBI): domain Eukaryota; kingdom Viridiplantae; phylum Streptophyta; class Magnoliopsida; order Asterales; family Asteraceae; genus Arctium; species Arctium minus. The sequence continues at coordinate 110,711,969 of OX941084.1, forward strand.
AAATCTGGTTAAGAATCAGGAAGTGGTTTGAACATTTAAGAATATGTTTTCTATATCTGAAAGTTGTCCTTCTTTCAGATACATTTGAGATTAAGATAAGAAATTTACCTTTTCGCTCAATCTTAATACTCATAAAGTCAGCTGAAGTAAAAAATGATATAATCGTGTCATCCTCTCTCATCCTGTATAAGTCTCAAAGTCTAGTCAAAATTTATTCACAAAATTTATTTGAAAAATAAAAGACATAAAGCAATAAAACGTTGATTGTACGAGTTCTGATATGAGATAATCAGAAATCATAGTCTTACTCCTTTTGACTTGACTTATATGCTCCCCCTAAAATCATGCATCACAAAAAAAATTTGTCATTTAAGTAAAATGCAGAAATTAGTTATGCTCCCCCTCAAATGAATGTAGATCATCTAAAATCTTCTCTTACTCCCCCTGAGATCATGAGCAAACATGTTAAAGTACAGATATCCTTCAGAAATAAAAATAAAGAAAAATGATGAAAAATAACAATTCGTAACTTTAGTAGGTAACAACCGATTACGTCTTAAGATTTAACATACCAAGCTTAGAGACAAGAAAATTAAATCTCTTTTCATCTAAGGGTTTGGTAAATAAATCTGCAAGTTGATAATCTGTTTTTACAAAATAAAGTTCAATTGTTCCTTTTTCGACATTATCTTTTATAAAATGATACCTGACGTCAATGTGTTTGGTGTTCGTATGTTGGACAGGATTAGCAGATATGGCAATTGCACTATTCGAGTCACAATATATTGGAATTTTGTCGAACTTGAATCCATAGTCTCTTAGCTGTGTTCGCATCCACAAGACTTGAGAGCAGCAACTGGCAGCAGCTACGTACTCTGCTTCAGCAGTCGATGTGGAAACGCATAATTGTTTCTTTGATGCCCAGCTAACGAGCTTGTCTCCAAGAAATTGAACATGACCAGAAGTACTCTTTCTGTCCAACATGCAACCTGCATGATCTGCATCTGATTAGGCAGTCAGTTGAAACCCAGTATCCTTAGGATACCACAGACCAAGATCTGCAGTGCCATTCAGATATCGAAAGATCCGTTTGACAGCAGCCAAATGGGATTCTTTGGGAGCAGCCTGATATCTAAAACATAAGCATGTTGAAAACATAATATCTGGTCTACTAGATGTAAGATACATTAACGATCCTATCATACCTCTATAAGTTCTAACATCAACACTTTTACCCGAAGGATCAGTGCTAATTTTAGTACCTGGTGCCATCGGGGTTCCAATTGGTTTACAATTTTCCATTTTGTACTTCCGAAGAATGTCCAAAATGTACTTAGATTGGTTAATGAAAATCCCCGTAGAAAACTGCTTAACTTGTAATCCGAGAAAGAAATTCATCTCTCCCATCATACTCATTTGAAAACGTGACACCATGAGGTTAGAAAAGTTTTTGCAAAATTTAGGATTAGTAGAGCCAAATATTATATCATCAACATATATTTGAATAAGGATAATATCAGCTTTTTCCTTTTTGATGAATAAAGTGGTATCAACCTTACCTTTAGAAAAACCGGACTTGACCAAGAATTTAGATAAAACGTCATACCATGCTCGAGGGGCTTGTTTTAAACCATAGAGGGCTTTGTCCAAGATATAAACATGATCTGGCTTCTCTGGATTGACGAACCCTTCTGGTTGAGACACGTATACTTCCTCTTTAAGAATGCCATTCAGAAAGGCTGTTTTCACATCCATCTGAAAGACTGTGAAATTCTTATGAGCTGCGTAGGCTAGAAACATGCGAATTGCTTCTATACGCGCTACTGGAGCATACGTCTCATCGTAGTCTATGCCTTCCTCTTGCCGGTAACCTTTGGCAACAAGTCTAGCTTTGTTTCTTATGACAATACCATCTTCATTCTTTTTATTCTTGAATACCCATTTAGTGCCTATCACGGTTTTACCTTCTGGTTTTGGAACTAATCTCCAAACCTTTAGGGCTTCAAACTGATTGATCTGTTCTTGCACAGCAGATACCCAGTCCGAATCAGAAAGAGCCTCAGATACTCGCGTTGGCTCAATCTTACTGAGAAATGAGTCATGCATACATTGATTAAGAGTCGCTGACCTCGTTTGTACAGGCTTGTTGAGATCTCCAATTACTTGATGTAAAGGATGCTCTTTGGTCCAGCGATTCTCATGAGGGAGTGGAGTAGATACTGATTGAACATGATCATCATCTAGAAATCCACTATCAGAATCTTCAGTTTGAATAACAGGAAGGGGTTTGCAGTTGAAGTTTCAGGTGCAGAAGCATCAGTTGGAACAACAGAATCTGGCTGTTGAGTAGACAATGTATGACACCCAACTGAAACAGTTACTTCTGGCTCAGCAGTTTCTTGTATATCTTCAACTGTAGGAGTAATTGTAGGAATGTGAGCTTCTGACTGAACAGGGGATTCTTGTTCAGTTATGACTTCTGAAGTGACTGGATGATTGCAACTTGTGTCTTCAGACCTGTCAGTCACAGCAGATTTAGATACATTAGATCCTAGAAACTCATCATAAAAGAATTCAAATAACAAATCTAAATCAGATAAATGTGAAATAGATGTAGAAGCATTATTCGAATTATTGGCTGTAGAAGCAGGTTATGGACTGATCTGCCCAGAAGCTAATACTCCAGTGATTACGGGTTCTGAATTGAGTTGTTCAGAAGCCATATCTTCATCGAATGTTACATTAACGCTTTCGACAACTGTCTTTGACTTCTTCAGATAAACACGATATGCTGCCGATGTTGAAGAATAACCAATGAAGATACCCTCGTCCGCCTTAGCACTGAATTTATTCAGACTCTCTCTGTCGTTAAGCACAAAACATTTACACCCAAATATGTGAAAGTACTTGATTGTTGGTGTTCTGTTGTTAATCAGCTCATATGGAGTCTTTTGAAAACGGCGATGTATCATGGATCGATTTTGAGTATGGCATGCAGTCGACACAGCTTCTGCCCACAAGAATAGAGGTAATTCGGATTGGCTAAGCATAGTCCGAGCGGCCTCGACTAGCGTCCGATTTTGCCTTTCGACTACTCCATTTTGTTCAGGCGTTCTAGCAGCAGAATACTGATGTGATATCCCGACCAATTCGAGATATTCTTCAACTATCTTGTTTTTGAACTCTGTGCCGTTGTCTGTTCGAAGAAACTTGACTTGTCGTTGCATTTGCACCTGGGTCGTCTTTAAGAAAGTAATGAGAACTTCGGGCGTCTCATCTTTTGATCGAAGAAATTTGACCCACGTGTATCTTGAGTAATCGTCCACAATAACCAACACGTATTTCTTTCCACCCAAACTATGAGTTCTCATTGGACCACACAAATCCATATGTAACAATTCTAACGGAGAACTAGTGCTTGGTTCAGGCTTCGGTTTATGCGGAGCTCTCTTCATCTTACCCTGCTCACATACAGCACATAAGTGTTCTTTCTCGTATTTCAGCTCAGGAAGTCCTTTTACCAATTTCCCACTAACCATCTTGTTGATATAACGAAAGTTCAAGTGAGATAAACGTCTATGCCATAGCCAACTTTGCTGCAATGAAGCTTTTGTCATTAAGCAAACTTGATTGTCATTTTGTACCTTTGAAAGATTGATGGTATAGAGGTTCGTCTTTCGATTTCCGACTAAGAGTTCATTGCCATCTTCCGTACGAACCGAACATCTCTTAGCTTTGAAGTTGACCTCTAACCCTTTATCACAGAATTGACCAATGCTGAATAAGTTGTGCCCCAAGCCTTCGACATAACTCACCTTACTTATCGTTATGTTTTCTTGAATGATGTCACCATATCCTAAGATTGGTGAAAGCTGATCGTTTCCAAATCTGACATTTCTACTGAATTTCTCTGTATAGTTAGACAATAAATCTTTTTGCCCAGTCATATGCTTGGAACATCCACTGTCCAAGTACCATATATGCCGGGTCTGCAAGAGAAATCAGGCAACAATAGATTTAGGTACCCATTTAAAAACGGGCCCTAACAGATTAGCACAAGATTTTGGTATCCACTTGAAAATAGACCCTCTGTTCTTTTGAAAAACTTTAAAAATATTTGATCTTGAAGAATACACATGATAAGATCCGAACCAATCAGAAGAATTATGAGAGTAAGCAAGATCATTTATCCGATAATGATAAGATGTAGTAGAAATAGGAGATAATTGAATCAATTGCTTTATTGAATATCGCTTGTAAGAAGTTACAAGGTTTTGTTTATGTGAAGCAAATTGATCAATTACATCATTATCACTACTAACTGATCTAGTACAAGAATTATCAGAAACTGATCCAGCTATCTCATCATCCTTTCTTTTTGGTCGCCATTCAGTTCGAGCTTTCGACCTTTTCTTGCTTACATCTGAAACAAAAGATTTAGATTTATTAGGAAAAGCAGATTTCTGAGACTGAGTTTTCTTTTGTGTACCAGTGTGTTTCTGTTTCTGTAATTGCTGTTTCTTATGTTTCTTAACTTGAGAATAATAATCATCAGTTACAGAAATCGATTCACCAACTTTAGTTGATGATTTAGCAATTTTAAGAACACTTGGTAACACCTTTTGATTTATAAGACAAGTAGAATGATCAGGAAGAAAAGCATTGAAGTCAAACATATCAATTTCTTCTATGCACCCACCATCAGAGTTAAGAAAATCATTTGCAGACTCAAATAAGTCATCAAAATTATCAGTTGAAGTTTGAGGTGCCTTTGAAACTGTAGAACACTTTGTAGATTTAAATTGTAAAACAGTGTTCTTTAAAACTGTAGAAAACACACTTTGTTCAATATCTACCAAAAGTTTTTCATCAGATAAAACATTTTCAAGCTCAATTATTTTGCTTTCAAGAATGAGTGGAGGAACATAAACCTTTGTAATTGCAGGTTTTGCCTTCATCTCAGAAACAAAATAACTAGCAAAATAATCGTTTGAAAGAACTTTTGGTGTTTCTGAAAGATAACTATCATTTAACTTTGCATAGTTAAATGGTAGTTGCATTTTATTTACATTCTTTCTATTTTCAGTTTCTTTGGCCTCAACTTCTTCCGGTAATTTGGTAACAAATTTGGGTTTTAAATGAGTATGTTTACCAGCACATGCAAGAAAATCAAAATTATATAATGTTGGTTGTTTTCTAATGGCTTTCTTTAAGTAATGGGGGTTTTTAAAACCAAGTCCCCATTTTTCCTTAACATCAGCCTCTTCATCAGGTGCATTAAGAAAAATGGTTTGATCTGTTTGGCCTCTTGCATAAAGTTTGGCTTCCAGACCATTTACCTTCTTATTCAAAAGCTTGTTTTCAACCTGCAGTTTATGAACAATTAGTGCAGATTCTTTCTTCTCAAACTCATATTTAGAAACTTTAACTTCAAAATCAGAAATCTTCTTTTCAAAACAATCTACTTGAGATTTAGAATCAGAAGCAGACTTGCGTAAAGAATCAATCAGATCTTTGTTCCCAATAACCGACTTATTGAGTTCAAATATCTTATTGTTTCTTTTAGCAACTCTGTCTTTTTCTTTCTTCAATTTTAATTGAAGATCATTAAGCTCAACCATCATAGCTTCCATTTTGGTTACAAAATCTTTTTCAGTTATGTTTAATACCTCATCAGCTGTCTCGTCATCTGACTCATCATATTTCACTTCTTTTCCCATGAGACAGAGATGAGCAGTTTCTTCCTTCTCTTCCTCTTCACCTTCTGAATGATCCAGCCAAAATTCGTCTTCAGCCATTAAAACGATGCCTGCTTCTTGTTGTTTGGCTAATAACAGCTTGTTCTGATAATACCGAGAATTGCGAACTTTTGGCTTTCTACAATCTTTTGCAAAATGACCAATCTTGCCACAGTTGTAGCATTTGACTGAATCATTTGCTGGCTTTTCTACAACAGTGTAGTCATTCACATACTTCTTCCTGTTATCAGGTTTCTTCTCAACATATCTGTTCTCTTCATATCTCCTTCCTTCCACCCTTTCTCGGTGCTCATGATTCTTGGAACTTGATGAAGAGTACCTCTGTGAGTTAGATCCCGGCTTCTTGTAAAACTTTTTCTGGAATGCACGGGTCAATAACAACATAGCCTATTTGAGGCTTTCTCCATCATCACTATCTGATTCAGATTCAGACTCAGAACTGGTAATCACTTTCTTCTTTTTCTTCTTCTCTTTCTTTTCTTTCTTTTTCTCTCCGGCTACCAATGCAATCGGATCAGGAACCTTTTCAGCCTTCTTTTTCTCAGCTCTTTTCTCTTCCACTTCTTCTTCATTCTGCCTCAAAGTCTCATATACCTCATGTAATGGTATGTCATTCAGATCCTTCAGCTGCTTCATCCTACGTGTATGCTTCTTCCATTCAGGTTGTAGGATGCTCAGGAATTTGACATTGTTCTCAAGTTGCTTCTTTTTCACCTTATTCTTGGACAACTCATTCAGAAGCAAGACAAACCGTTCATAAGTATCTTCTAAGCTTTCATTCTCTTTGGCTTTGAATTCCTCATAACTGTTGATGCAATTAGCCACTTTCATCTGATTCCCGACCTTGGATCCCATCATCATCTTTTGCAACTGATCCCACATCTTCTTAGCATTTCCCTTGTAGCTGTCTATTTTGATGTAGATGTCATTCGGGATACTTTGAAGAAGTAAAGATCTTGCTTGTTTATCTGCTTTGTATCGGCTTTTCTGTTCTTCAGAATATTGAGAGATATCCACTGCCACTGTTTTCATCTTTTGATCTCTTTCCTCAATACCATATTCACTATCAGAAGAATCATCATCTGGTATTTGAACCATGATTGGTGCCATAGGACCTTCTATGATTGACAACATAATATTCTCTCCATTTGCATGTCTGTCTATAAAATCAAGGAATCTGTCTTTCCACTGTTCATACTCTCCTTTGAACAATACAGGTGGCTTGACATCAGTGCCAATTGAAAGAGCATCTTTGGAAGTCATCTTGTTTAAACCTGTTTGAGAAATATATGCAATAAGAAACTGTAAACTGATCGTTAGTCCAAATGAAACAATCAAGAAAATACAGAAAACTTGAAATATAAAATCAGAAATTTTGATCACAACCAGAAATATGTCCCCCTCGGCAGACTTAGCACGGGGGTCCCGCTACCCGGTTAGCGGGTGGGGTCAAGGGGCAAAGCCCTTGCGGGGTCGAGGGGCAGCGCCCCTAGAGAAAAAAATTTCACTATTAAAGGGCATATTATAGTTTTGAAAAAAATTGACTAAGTCCTCCACACTTTGCGCTTCAAGTGGGAAACGCAAATCTTGACTTTGCGTGTCATACGGGGAACGCAAACCTATACTTTGCGTGTCATACAGGGAACGCAAACCTCTACTTTGCGTTTCAAGTGAGAAACGCAAACCTTACTTTGCGGTTCATGTGAGAAACGCAAACCCTTACTTTGCGGTTCATGTGGGAAGCGCAAACCCTTACTTTGAGGTTCAAGAGGGAAACGCAAACCACTACTTATCTATGAACTCAACTTTGCGTTTCTAGATACACTTCTACTTTGCATTTGACAACTTTGCGTGTCATGAAAAAGAAAAACAATGAACTTCGCGTTTCACGATACAAATGCAAACCCAACTTTGCGTTTGTAGTTACAGACGCAAAGCTCGCTTCTCGGTTCTAGTTGAAGACGCAAACATCACTTTGCGTGTCTCGTTGAATACACGAACCTCTGAAGAACTTACACAAAACTTGATGAATGACCCGCAAACCTGTTTGAATGGAACGCAAACCTTGAAGAATGACCCGCAAACTTGATGAATGAAACGCAAACTTCTAAAATCGATCAAAATCACACCAAAGTCTCATCTAGACCTAGAAATTCAACACTAAACTTCGACAATTTGATCACCTAATCATTACGAACACAATAGAAACAACTAATTTCGATCTAAAAACACAAAACTATACAAATCAATGTGAATACAGTGCGTGACAACTCATGAACTCAAACTTCTTCAAAAACAAAATTACAAATTAATTACAGTGCAATTCACAAAATAAACTATACAGACTCGATCGATACCACTTAGTAAACAAAACCTAATCGATTTCAGCACCTAATTTGCACTAAAACTCGAAATTCGATTCTCGCTCAAGAACACAGATACGAACTTTTTGAATTTCTTGATTTTCGATTTGGATCTGCTCTGATACCAATTGTTATTCCCAGATTCTAGTTTCTAATCAAGATTAATCAAACAAACAAGATTAACAATCAAATTACCTGTTTGATTTCAATTCAATTCCAAGATTACACTTTCTCTCTCTACAATCTCTCTCTAACGAACTCTCTCTCTCTCTGATATTTCTCTCTCTAAAATACAACTGAATAATGATTCAATTAAGTTCTCTACTAATTACCAAAGGAAAGGAAACTATTTATACCTACAACTAAAACAAGGAAACTAAAATACAATACAAAGATGTTGACTTTTATTACAAAAGACTTTGACTTTAATGAGATTTGACTTTCTCAGCTTTGACTTCTTGAACTTTGACTTCTGTCTTCTTGATCTTGTATCCAACATATTTATGCTCTAACATCTACAATGTTTATAAAGTTAAACACTTCAAATAGTCAAAAGTTACCAAATAACTCAATAGTTGACAATTTCATGTAAAACACATAAATGCTTTCAAATGAACATTTTGGCATGTACAACGTTTTCACAAATCAACTTCAACTCACCTTGCTAGATTTAGGCTAAATCTAAATTTTACCCAACTTGAGCTCCTTTGAAGAACACTTGGATCCTCAAGCCAAAAACTTCCAAACACCTAGATCTATACATTTCCAACCATAAATATAGATATTCAACCGTATAAAATCGTTCCCCAACATTTTACATGAAGAAATAGAAGCTTACCTTAACTAATAGCTTGAATCCATCACCAACACACCTCTAGGTTACCAAAATAAATCACAAACTCCTCGATCTTCAAATGATGGAGATGGTTAGATGAAACCCCAAGAACTTGGTGAGAAAGATGAAGATGAAGGTTTTATGGTTTTTGTTCCCAACTTGCTAGATGAAGGAGAACCACATCGTTTTAGGAGGAAAAGCTCTAAATTGGTTAGGGTTTGTTTGGGGAGTATAGGGGTCGATTAGGGGGAGAAAAGGGGAAGGGATTTAGGGTTTGTGTGAGAAATGAAGGTGGGGGCCGGATCACTTCTTTTATAAAGACACAGTGGTCGCCCGCGGATGACGGCGCGGTTTCACTCGCGTGGAGAGCCGCACCGAGCTTTGGAGTATTGAAAGAGCAGAGTCTCGCGTAGTTCCACTCGCGCGGAGAGCCGCGCGGAACACTGTTGGCAAAACTCTCATCTTCTTTTTGGCTACTGTAACGCCCTCAAAACTAGAAATAGCAACTAATTTAAAATTTACTGAATACACCAATAAATGATTCATCTACAATCATAAATTAAGATTTAACCTCGATACACACATTCATTCCATACGTACAGTCTATAACAAGAACGGGTGCTACTAAAACCTAATAGTAGTCACTATCTCCAAACTGCGGAAGACTTCACCAAATACTTACACTTGCACAAGCTAAGGCTCAACTCTTCATAGCTGCTAGAACCAAACCCCATCCGGAACCTGATGCACATGCCGACAAATAAAAAGTTTAGTCTTAACGCCTAGTGAGCTCAAGAGTTTTCAACATATAAAATTAACCTTTTAAAAGCAGAAATGCGGTTGAAATCATAATCTTTCAATTCGTTATGTCTTACATACGGAAATGACTCATTTTCCAATAATATGCCATTTAGGCAAAGAACACCAATTTAAACGCTTTCCAATCCAAACTACTTCAAGGACGAAGATACCAAAATAAACCGCCCATTCATAAATTTGGTTTAACACAAAACTCACTCAAAACGTGGATAGAAATTGAACTCTCCATTTATGGAAATACATTTAAAACTTTATATCCCAAAACACCCAAAACAGGGGTGGGCATAATACTCAACCCATAACCAAGGATAAAACCCAATTATACAAACGCCACCGAAAACTTGGATAATAAAACTCAATACCCAAAAACAACACCTTTCGGTGACGGGGGATACCCGAATTCCATCGAAAGTGACGGGCACACAAAGTTAAGCCACTTATCAATGTTATATGAGCATCACTTAGGGATAAAACACTCGTTAACATCAACCTTTCCGGGTCTATAGCTAACAAACCAACAAGCTCAACAACTCCATGTCTATTGCCTGGATAATCATCAAGTTCAACCCCTCCAGGTCTGTACCTTGGAAATCTTCGTGCACTCATCAAGTTCAACCCCTCCAGGTCTATACCTTGGAATCCCAAAACATCCCAGTTAAGCTCGTTCACAAGAAAGTTGCAATTATTGGTCATAAGACCCCATGCATATTTCAAGTTACAATACGGGGATAAATTCCCCAACTAAACCAACCGACTGACTCATATGCCTATGGATACAATGCATTACAGTCTAAAACGTTACATGACTCAAACGAATGAACTAACGCATTCAAAACATGCAACTCTCAAATAAGATGCAACTAAGTACACCATACGTCCAAGGCTCCTCAACGAGCTACCCAAATCCGAACAAATGTTCCAAAGACTCCACTGAGTACAAATCAAGCCCAAGAGGCTAAATAGACGTTTGGCTAAAACATACGAGCCAAAATAGTTATATAAACCAAAATACGCATTTTCCCAAAATCATTAATTCTTAAATTACCATTGGCCTTCGGCCCCAAACCCCAAAAAGGTTTTTCATTTCTAAAATGTTCCCCATAGCCGGGAACGACCCAAACCCAAAGGACTCACGGAATCGTACCTTTCGAAACATCCCATTTCATGAACGATGCATAAAACCCGACAGACACTTAAAAGTGCATTTTTGACCAAATACTTATTTATGCAATAATTCATCAAAACCCGTTTATTTATGACACATTTAACGCAATGCCCAAAAATCACAAAGATGCGTGCTATATAAGTTTATAAAGTTGACGCTTTCAAAAGAATCAAACTTATCAGCAGTTAACAATTTCATGTAAGATGCAAAACACTTTAAAATAAACATTTTGGCATGTACAACGTTTTCGCAAGTCAACTTGAACTCACCTTGCTAGGTTAAGTTAAACCTAGGTTTCAATCCCCAACCATTGGCCTCCAAAAGCATAGATACCACCCAAAGCTTTCCGAAGACATCCATTCCAACTCTTCAACTCGAGCTTCCAAAACCTAGATCCACACATTTCCGACCATAAATAATCATATTCAACTCTTAGAATTGTTCCCCCAACATTTGCATCAAAATCTCATTTTGGCCAAAACCCTTATTTGACCTAATTTCTCCAAAACCATCAAACCCAAAATCTTTAGAATATAAATACTAGAGAGTCGTCAACTGAACATGTATAACTTGTAGAGAAGATCTAGAAGAGAGGAGAATAACTTACCACTTGGATTTTGAGAAAAACCCTAAAACCTAGAAATCTCAAGAGATAATGAAGAACACTTGATTTAGCACTTGGGGTTGAGGTAGCAAACTTTATGATGATGGAACACCTTAGAACCCATGGAAATGGTCTTAAAATGGATTAGGGTTAGTATTGGGTGTAGGGGAAACGATTTGGGAGAGAAGGATATGAGGGGTGGTGAAGTAAAATGAGAAAAAGGTGAAAATCGCGACTTAAAAGAGATCTGGGGCCGTCCACGATTGTGCCCCGCGATTGTGCCCTTGGCACTCTTGCGGGCACTCTCGCCGAGGATGTACCGCGGCCTCTACGAAGCCCGCGACCTTGCCCCACGATTGTGACACATGTCACAGTCGCGGGCACTGTCGCCCAAACTGTGCAGGACCGTAAATCCTTCCTTTTTACGCATCTGAAAACTCTCGATACACCAAGGGACTTAGATAATGTTTTCCTGACACAATCCTTCCATTCACCAGTCCAAAAATGTCCTGAGACCTCTAAAGGACGAAAATTACGGGTGTTACAATCCTCCCAACCTTAAAGAGATTTTGTCCTCGAAATCTAGATTCCCACGAAGCGTTGCCCGCAGAGTAGGTTGTCTCTACCCCGCTTGCCAGAACTATCATCATAACCTTAAGTTGGTCCTCACGATTCATACCCCTTGGGCACATCACCCTTATATCCGAGTGAACACTTATCTTACCGATGAAATCCTTAACCATAAGATCGTTGTTGTCTCCCAACTTTGGGGAACACATACTACCTCAAGGGTAGCTTATTTTAATCTCTCCCCAGACAATTCACCTCAGATCCCCACGCTTCTGAACCCAAAATCGAAGACCGACATCAAACCCTAAAGATTTCTCAAAAGACTCTACCACCACCATCGGTATTCGATAAGGTTTTCCTTCCAAGGGAGTACCAATACGCTCTCCGGGTGGCTGGTTAACGCAGATCCGTCTATCACTCAACTCTGATCTACCCTCAAACCTCAAAACATTCCCTCATTGAGTTCCTTACCACCTCAGGGAAAACTATACACATTAGTACTTCGTCACCAACATCTAATCTTTCTTTAAATTTCACCACCGAGAGGTCATCATTTCTCATGATCTAACAGGGATACTTCCCAACCTTCCAAAGATTCATTGACCTCAAAAGAGCAAGTTGATGCCTAAAACCGTGAATGTGATACCGAAGACGTGGACATCCCGCCTAATACTTCATCCCAGAAGTATTGTCGTATTAAGGTTGACACCTAACAGAGGACTAATATTACCAATCTTACATCCCTAACAAACGGACCACACAAAGTTCCTTTGTTCCCGGAAACCCATAAAGATGGCACACCGCAAAAAGTAGCATGACGTCAAACGAACAGGTAATCCCACAAGTCGTACCCAACCAGGCGTAGATACTCACACAAAGCCCTGCCCCGCCAGTTTCCGAAACATAAAGATCACCCCTTAGTTAACTGGAAAGGCATGAACCTATTACCTCAATTATTCATGCGCACAGATTTAAGAACTGAAACCCCAACAATAAAGGTTGACCACAAGTCGGATCTTCCGACGCGTCAAGTCCCAAGGACTCCCCTAGTCCTTAATTACAACTCTTTCCAAGGTAGGTCATCTATAGCCCTAATGAGTTCAAGGTTTTCAACTGATATGCCAATTTGAAATTTTATAAAACTCTCAAATACAATGGTTTTATTATAATCTATCGTACGTATAAAATCCACTACCGTTTACCCGGTAGGTGTGCAAAACAATCACCCATGTCACGCACATAGAATCATTTCAAAATTCGTTTGATCAATCCTCGCGTAATAATGACAATAATACAGATGTGCAACAAAATTTTCAAATGGACCTTTATGATCCTCGCATGCGTCAATTTATGCTTTGTATATGAAAATAATTTTCCGCACCAAAACATGCGCAACAAAGGTTTGTACAAACTCCAAAGAGGAGCTTCACAATTTCCAACTCCAAATTTCTTTTCTTTAAACCACAATGTCATGAAGTAAAATTTTCAATAAGGTTTACATACAACAGCTTATTTCCCAAACATAGTAAAACGATAGATGTGTGATTCGGTCACATGTAAACAAATTTTACATCGAGTTCAAACCTTGGACCGCACAAATAAAATGCACATGCCCAAATAAAATTAGTAACCTCAATGGCATATATACCGATAACTCATTTAGTGCATTGCGGAAAATTTATAACCGTAAAATCAACAACTGAAACATCATCAAAGCAAAAGTTCAATACGAGACATCATAAATCTTTCGTATGTTTACTCACACCAACAGTATAAATTAATTCAAACACTAAGTAACTTACAACGAATAACACTTGCATAAAACTCCCAAAGAGAAAGCACATGATATTGAACTCCCCAAAATAACATATGGGATAACATCTATTAACAAAACTCTCAAAACGTCTCTTACGGTTGCGAAAATACAGGTGCAAAACTCGCATGAGACAAAATATTAAACGAAAATTCATAAGTTAACGCACACAATAATGCAGGTGTATACGTCCCAAAATTTATATACGCGACGCAAAATGTCATAAGATAAAACACTGTAAAACCCAACTGCAATTTCATAAAATTTATTAACGTTAAAGTCAAGCGGTGTTAAAATTTCCATTTCCCAAAAAAACGTAAGGCGACATTGCGTCTAAAAATGTCAAAATTATAAAACCACCACGTAAGATAAAGTGACCATTCTCAACAAAACTTTCATGAGACACGACGCCCAAAAAGTTCGTAAATTTACACGCAATAAAATTAAAACTCACGCATTTCAAAGTACACTCACGCGCCCAAAACTTCGTAAAACAATATTCCATAAAATTCAACATGACTCGTACAAACTAAAATTCCCAAGAAAATTCCGACTCGAAAACATGGGAACAACTCTTCCTTTGAAACCTTAACATACGTGGAGGAGATCCAATGTCAAAGTCAAAAATTTCACAGTTACTTGCCCAATAACCCCAAATAACATCAACACGGATATTACATTCTCCGAAAGATAGCGTTAGACACGAAATGAGGATAAAGAGATTTTCAATAAAAATCGTAACCACGTGCAACAAAACAATTTCATGCATGTTTAAGCTCACGGTTTAAAATCTGATGAGTGCCAAATGTTTTACCAAGACTTCATAGTATAACACACTTTATGCTTCGAAAACATGAGAAACAATTGATGCAACTTATTTTAGAAATAAATTTGTGCATGGATTTGGTCGGCACTCAGCACTTTAGGACTACGCCTCTCAATTTCCCGACATACTATTGTCATCCGGATGCATCCAACATCTTAGAGCAACAATCCTACTAATTTGGTTAATTTACAATTTCTCCTCGGAATAGCCTCGGTCTAACAAACTTATAGTTCTAATCCAACCAATAATTCCGACTCAAGAGAATCAACTTAATGCATTCATCGCACTTAAATATCATTCCAAAGTGACATTGTTATAAACCTCAACCCTTCCTTAGATCACTCGTTTAGAAACTTTCTCACTACCCCAACGGTAATTATACCAAGGTAGTTCAAGTATACACATGTAGCATGTAGGTTCATCATAGCATTGGCCAGGTGCCATTATGAACGTACAGTACATGCTCATCCTTGCGACCCTCGACAAGTTTCCTGTTTCTAACGACTCGATCAACTCCAAAATATCTTATTTTAAGGTTCCTAATGTGCAACTTCACTTACAATCACTTATAAGTACGCTAGTTTGAGTCTAGGCATCCAAAATCAATACCTAATTCTCTCAAACTTAAGCTCTGATACCAACTTGTAACGCCCTCAAAATTGGAAATAGCAACTAATTTAAAATTTTCTGAATACACCAATAAATGATTCATCTACAATCATAAATTAAGATTTAACCTCGATACACACATTCATTCCATACGTACAGTCTATAACAAGAACGGGTGCTACTAAAACCCAATATTAGTCACTATCTCCAAACTGCGGAAGACTTCACCAACTACTTACACTTGCACAAGCTAAGGCTCAACTCTTCATAGCTGCTAGAACCAAACCCCATCCGGAACCTGATGCACATGTCGACAAATAAAAAGGTTAGGCTTAACGCCTAGTGAGCTCAAGAGTTTTCAACATATAAAATTAACCTTTTAAAAGCAGAAATGCGGTTGAAATCATAATCTTTCAATTCGTTATGTCTTACATACGGAAATGACTCATTTTCCAATAATATGCCATTTAGGCAAAGAACACCAATTTAAACGCTTTCCAATCCAAACTACTTCAAGGACGAAGATACCAAAATAAACCGCCCATTCATAAATTTGGTTTAACACAAAACTCACTCAAAATGTGGATAGAAATTGAACTCTTCATTTATGGAAATACAGTTAAAACTTTATATCCCAAAACACCCAAAACACGGGTGGGCATAATACTCAACCCATAACCAAGGATAAAACCCAATTATACAAACGCCACCGAAAACTTGGATAATAAAACTCAATACCCAAAAACAACACTTTTCGGTGACGGGGGATACCCGAGTTCCATCGAAAGTGACGGGCACACAAAGTTAAGCCACTTATCAATGTTATATGAGCATCACTTAGGGATAAAACACTCGTTAACATCAACCTTTCCGGGTCTATAGCTAACAAACCAACAAGCTCAACAACTCCATGTCTATTGCCTGGATAATCATCAAGTTCAACCCCTCCAGGTCTGTACCTTGGAAATCTTCGTGCACTCATCAAGTTCAACCCCTCCAGGTCTATACCTTGGAATCCCAAAACATCCCAGTTAAGCTCGTTCACAAGAAAGTTGCAATTATTGGTCAAAAGACCCCATGCATATTTCAAGTTACAATACAGGGATAAAGTCCCCAACTAAACCAACCGACTGACTCATATGCCTATGGATCCAATGCATTACAGTCTAAAACGTTACATGACTCAAACGAATGAACTAACGCATTCAAAACATACAACTCTCAAATAAGATGCAACTAAGTATACCATACTTCCAAGGCTCCTCAACGAGCTACCCAAATCCGAACAAATGTTCAAAAGACTCCACCGAGTACAAATCAAGCCCAAGAGGCTAAATAGACGTTTGGCTAAAACATACGAGCCAAAATAGTTATATAAACCAAAATACGCATTTTCCCAAATTCTTTAATTCTTAAATTACCATTGGCCTTCGGCCCCAAACCCCAAAAAGGTTTTTCATTTCTAAAATGTTCCCCATAGCCGGGAACGACCCAAACCCAAAGGACTCACGGAATCGTACCTTTCGAAACATCCCATTTCATGAACGATGCATAAAACCCGACAGACACTTAAAAGTGCATTTTTGACCAAATACTTATTTATGCAATAATTCATCAAAACCCGTTTATTTATGACACATTTAACGCAATGCCCAAAAATCACAAAGATGCGTGCTATATAAGTTTATAAAGTTGATGCTTTCAAAATAATCAAACTTATCAGCAGTTAACAATTTCATGTAAGATGCAAAACACTTTAAAATAAACATTTTGGCATGTACAACGTTTTTGCAAGTCAACTTGAACTCACCTTGCTAGGTTAAGTTAAACCTAGGTTTCAATCCTTAACCATTGGCCTCCAAAGGCATAGATACCACCCAAAGCTTTCCGAAGACATCCATTCCAACTCTTCAACTCGAGCTTCCAAAACCTAGATCCACACATTTCCGACCATAAATAATCATATTCAACTCTTAGAATTGTTCCCACAACATTTGCATCAAAATCTCATTTTGGCCAAAACCCTTATTTGACCTAATTTCTCCAAAACCATCAAACCCAAAATCTTTAGAATATAAATACTAGAGAGTCATCAACTGAACATGTATAACTTGTAGAGAAGATCTAGAAGAGAGGAGAATAACTTACCACTTGGATTTTGAGCAAAACCCCAAAACCTAGAAATCTCAAGAGATAATGAAGAACACTTGATTTAGCACTTGGGGTTGAGGTAGCAAAATTTATGATGATGGAACACCTTTGAACCCATGGAAATGGTCTTAAAATGGATTAGGGTTAGTATTGGGTGTAGGGGAAACGATTTAGGAGAGAAAGATATGAGGGGTGTGAAGTAAAATGAGAAAAAGGTGAAAATCGCGACTTAAAAGAGATCTGGGGCCGTCCGCGATTGTGCCCCGTGATTGTGCCCTTGGCACTCTCGCGGGCACTCTCGCCGGGGATGTACCGCGGCCTCTACCAAGCCCGCGACCTTGCCCCGCGATTGTGACACATGTCACAGTCGCGTGCACTGTCTCCCAAACTGTGTAGGACCCTGAATCCTTCCTTTTTCCGCATCTGAAAACTCTCGATACACCAAGGGACTTAGATAATGTTTTCCTGACACAATCCTTCCATTCACCAGTCCAAAAATGTCCTGAGACCTCTACAGACCGAAAATTACGGGTGTTACAGCTACCTTGCTCAACATCAATTTATAATGTAAATTCCCAAAATTTCAGAGTGTTACAGTGGTCGTGTGGGAAGCCGCAAAGAAGAGGGAATGTGTTGCAGGTATGAATTGAGGAGGGATGGTTTGCAGGATAGGTTGCACGTTTCATTATATGTATATAGCATGTTAGGAGTTGCGGGTTACAATTTTCTATATATATATATATATATATATATATATATATCTGTGTGTGTTTATGACTGTTAATAGAAGGAGAGAGGAGAGGTTGAGTCATTAGATATATATATATATATATATATATATATATATATATATATATATATAGGGTCCGGTTCATTTGTTAACCACATTTTTTGTGTTAACTTTATGAACCAAGTCAAGCCCTTGATCTTGGAAATCAACGGTTGATATCGGATATTTTTGAAAAGCCTTATTAAATGTAGAATTAATGAATAATTGGGAGTGAATCATAGTGATAAGGGTTGTTTAGGAAAATTATCAATAAAATCTTATGTTATTCTTCTTCTTCATTAATGTCTTTTCCAAAAGATTTATAACCGTCGATTGTTCCACAATTCGTAACATAATTTTCTAAAACACCCAAGTTGGTAACATGAACACCCAAGCTGGTAACATGAACACATATGAACAATAAACACCCATTGTTCTAAAACTTCAAGATAAGTTTGCACAAGAATTCAATATACATTGGGAATTAACTTATAATCCTGGGTGTTCCCATACGAGAATGAACACATGGATGAACATAATTTGTTGAACACATGGATGAACAAGCCGAACATTTCCTTAATAAACGGTGTCTAACGTTGGTTCAACAATGATTAGTAAGTTGACAAATAATGAATATCACCCAGTTGGGTAATGGACATGCATGAAACAACTTGCATCATGTGTGCTTTCAAAAATGTTGGTTCCCTGAACAAAATCACAATGTCAACAACCAAAAAAATAATCAAAAAATGGCCATGAAACCATGTGAAGAAGGATGGTTTGATACGTCCATTTACAGTAGTGTTCAAACATGTTTAATGTGTGCAGTTGTTTTCCATATGTTAATGAACACATGGATGAACACTACACACACCTAACTCCTCCATAAAATGTAAATATATATTTTACGTATGAACTTATGTGATCAACGATGGAGACACAAATCTTATGGGATGCTTAATTATTTGTTCCCATATATTCATTAATGGTTGAGAATTTTTTTTAATGAAAACATCATAAAACTAAATAATCAAAACAACTCAAAATCATTTAAAAAAACTTACCAACACAAAAAAATTGTTATTCGATTCAACTATATCCACATTGCAATTACCGTTGCTTTCGACTTGGTGCTCATTCCTATTGAGTTGATTTCCATTGGCTTCATCCAATGTTGTATTTTCCACAAATGACAAATTTTCAACAAGCGCACCTCTATCTACGTCGTTAAGGAGCCCATAACTCATAATGTCGTTGGAAGTTGTGGCATTCATTTATTGTGATGTTCATGCGATTTGAGAATTAAGGTGAATATGGACAAAATTTTGAAAACAAACCACTAGGTACTTGGATTATTGGGATGTTCATACGATTTTAGCATGTAATTGATTATGGACAAAACTTTGAAATCAAACCACTAGCTAGAATCATGGAACATTCATTTTTTAACTCCCAAATAATTAGATCAAATATTGTCCAAATTATGATTTCCCCTTCTACTCTTTAACATTAATTATACACACAATCACAACAACACCCTAAGATGCATTCCTATTGGCTAGTTTAGGTTCACAAAGTTAATAATATTTTTATAGTTAACAAATGATCCTCACTCTATATAGAGTGGACACTTATCATCGTTTAAATGATGTCTTAAAATTGTTTTTAGTTAAGAGATAAATTGACAAAACTGCCCTTGAGTTAACAGAATGGATTTAATGGTGTTAGTGTCACATGGACCTCCAATGCACTTATTTTTTGAAAGAGGGGCCCAACTTGAAACAAAATGCAAACCACAAAGACCCCTGATGTACTTATTTAAAAATAGGGACCATATCCAAATTTTGAGCTAACCACATGGACCAATGGTGTAATTGACTCTAAAAAATTTGTTAGAATTATATATAATATGTTTTAGAGATTATAGTTTTTAGTTTTATATATAATCTTAAAGTTAAGATTATTTTTTATTAAATAATTAGGTAGATCTAGGGTCATAGAGAAGTGGATGTAACATCTATTTTTTTTTTGTCTAAGTCAACTCCAAAAAACATTATTTACACGTGAAATCCAACTCAACGTTTTCTTAGAATATCTCTATTAGCTATGTTAAAATAGAAATTATGGAGATTAAATAATTTCTTTTACTCTAATAGCTATGTTTTAAAACGTGTATTAAAATAATGAGTAAATTACACTCTGGTCCCTGTGGTTTGCTTAGAATATGGATATGGTCCCTATTTTGAAATAATTACACCAGGGATCCCTGTGGTTTGCATTTCGTTTCACCACGAGTCCCTATAGCTAACGCCATCCACAACTTCACCGTTAGCCCTCACACATGCCTTGCACGAGAGGGGTAAATTAGTCTTTTTGGTTTTCCCTCTCTTTTGTACCTGTCATAAATCATCATGCGCCGATCTTTCTTTCACCTTACGTCCCTTAAGCTTCTTCAACATCCCATCCTTATCGACTCCAAGCTTCTTAATCAACCAACCCATTCTGATCGGAGATTGAGCTTTACAACCAAGCTTTAATGGTGGGAGGACAGTGGAAAGTTCATACCAGCACGAATACGATTGATTATCTTGAAATTTATGGTAAGTGAATCAAATGTTGAATGAAAATGCTTTCAAACATTCATAATATTTTGATTTGATCTTGATTAAAAACATTTTTTTTACAGATATCTATCCAACCCTGGTTACATTGAAGCTATATCATGGAGGGTTTTTCACAAAGGCACCTGGCAGGGAGTATATTCAAGGTAAAATGCACTACGTCGACTTGGTTGATACAGATGAGTTCTCAGTTCATGAGTTGGAATCAATGGTGGAAACATTAGGGTATCCAACATCTATCCCTACCTTTACCATTTCAATGATCTTGGTTTAAGCTTAGATTATGGTTTAAAAGCTCTAAGTAATGATGATGATGTTAGAAGTTTTTTGAAATATGTTGGTACTAGCAAAGTATTTGATATATATATATATATATATATATATATATATATATATATATATATATATATAGAACACTGGAAACCAACTGTGGGTACTTATTTAAAAAGTCATGGGGCCAGTAGTAAGGTACTATTAGAAGAACTACCAGGAGATAAATCACCATAATACAATCCGTATAAGAAAAAGGTAGTAACTGCTCAACAACATGTGAAGGCTAAAAAGAAACTATGTCTAGAATGGTAGATAAAAGTGAAGTGGTTGATCATGAGAAGGGGACTGATGCGGTTGATCATAGGGGCATAGTTGCAGTTGATCAAGACAAGGGGACTGAAGGTGTTGATCAAAATCAGGGTAAGGGGGCTGAAGGTGTTGATCAAAATCAGGGTAAGGGGACTGAAGGTGTTGATCAAAATCAGGGTAAGGGGAATAATCAGGGTGAGGGGATTGATATGAACAACCTTTTTGAAATGATTGATCAAAATCAGGGTAAGGGGAATGATCAGGGTGAGGGGATTGATCTAAACATGCCTGATATCAATGCAGATGACTTTTTTGATGGTTTTGATCCTTTTGATGGGTGTTTCCATGAACCCATGTTTGAGGAAGATGATGCACAAGCTAATGGGTCAAAGGTTCAGGGTGGTGAGGAAGCTAAGAATGGTGAGGGAGTTGAGACTAGAATGGGTCAGAGGTTCAGGGTGGTCAAACATGAAATTACATTGGAAGGGAAAGCAATACAAGGATCTACTTTGGAAGTGTGCAGCAGCAACTACACCACAGAACTTCAAGAGGGTAATGGATCAAGTTAAGGGGTGAGTGTTGAAGCATTTTCTTGGCTAAATCAGATCCCCCCAAAACACTGGACAAAAGCACATTTCACAGGTATATATGATGGTCACTGTTTTTTTCATTATGGTCACTATGTTTAGCTCAAAATGGTCATTGTTTTTTCAATATGGTCATTGTGTTTAGATCAAGATGGAACTGTTTTTTCATGATGGTCACTATTTTTTCATTATGATCACCATGTTTACATTGTTCTGCATCTTTCCAGGCAGAAGTCACACAAATGTGCTATTAAACAACATTTGCGAGGTGTTCAATAGGCAACTTGTGAAAGGGAGGGACAAACCAATAGTGACAGCACTGGAGTATATACATCAATACTTGATGAATAGGATAGTTACTATTCAGAAGGTCATTGTTGAAGTTGATGGACCTCTTACACCTACTACAACCAAAATGTTGGAATCCATCAAGAAAGAAACAGTACATTACAATGTACTTTGGGATGGAGAGAACAAATATCAGGTTAGTGGCCCATGGCCAGTCCAGTGTGTTGTTGACATTCAAGAAAAGGTGTGTTCTTGTAGGCATTGGGAATTAACAGGAATTCCATGCAAACATGCTTGTGCAACCATATGGGATATGCAAAGCAATGGGATGAATGTGGACATCCTTGAAAAATGGGTGCACCGGTGCTATTGGCTGTCAACTTGGAAAGAAATGTATGCCTTCAAAATTCATCCAATTACTGGAAGGCAAATGTGGGAAATTGTTGATTGCCCAACAAAGCTTACACCACCAACTCATCATACACAAGCTGGTAGACCAAGGAAAAGACGAAGGAAGACTGTAGAAGAGGTGACTCAAGATGGAAAAAAGATTCGAAGGGTTGGGAAGACAATGACATGTGTAAGTTGTGGTAAAGAAGGTCACAACAAACGTACTTGCAAAGGACAGTAGAACTAAGTGCATGTAGATGCTTTCTTTTAGATGAACATATTAACTAAATTAGTCTTTTGAGTCACTTTTGGTATGTAAACTGTTAAGTATACATTTGGTTCACCTTATTATTTTTGGATGCCAAAGTATTATGGTGAATGTATGGCACAGTTCAACACTTTGTTGGTTTAATTTTTGTGTAAAGAACAAGTTGATGGTTATGAATGATATGGTTGGTTCATGGTACTCTTTTGGTACAATTTGTATGTATTGAATATGTGTTGATGTTGATGAATGCTATGGTCACTGTAATGGTACTCTTTTGGTTCAATCACTGTGTTTTTGCTCATAAAGGAAGTATTTGAACAATATCAATAATTTAGCCACTTCCATTAATCCCAAAATAAGATGTTACATAACTGAAATAGATCAATAGTTTACAAAAGCATGACCTAAACCTTAATACATGACTCAACTAAGGATTAAATATATTACAATTGACAACCAAGTCATCCACAAGACAATTTTCAATCTATGGATCAGCTTTCTATCTGCTTCGTGAGTAGCTTCAAGCTCTTTCTTTGCCTTCAATAAACCAGCTATAATATACCTAGATCAATCACCAATTGGTAAATCAACCCAGCAAATGAATCCACATTTTGATCCCTGATCATTGAAGTAGAAGAAGAACAATTAGGGCAAAAACACCTAACTATTACTTTCACATGATACATACCATTTTTGAGCAAGCATAGAATCTTCGACCTGGATTATTTGAAGTCCATGATGTACGAATGATCGCAGGAGCCCCACACCCACAATACACCATCGTCGGCCGTTGATGAGGAAACCGAGAGAAATTTTGAAGAAAAGGGAGGAAGGAGACTATAGATCCGTTGGGTAGCAGGTATTAAAATGAGGAGTAAATTACACCCTTGGTCCCTGTCCCTAAAAAGACTAATTTACCCCTCTCGTGCAAGGCACGTGTGAGGGCTAACGGTGAAGTTGTGGACGACGTTAGGGACTCGTGGTGAAACGAAATGCAAACCACAGGGATCCCTGGTGTAATTATTTTAAAATAGGGACCATATCCAGATTCTGAGCAAACCACAAGGACCCAGAGTGTAATTTACTCTAAAATAATAAAAAGATGAGAGAGAAGGTAAAAATTTTCAAATTAGAAAAACTCTTTAAATTATATACAGGAGAGGGAAATAATATTTTATTTTTTCCCACTAATAAGATATATTGAAAATAAATGTTTAGGAGAAAAAAAACATTTTATTAAATATATTGAATATTTTAATAATATAGTTAAAGATAAGATACTAAAATATAGTAGTTATTGGAGTTAATTGTAGTTTTTTTTTAATGATTTTGACTTTTAATACTTTATTTTTAAAAAAAATATGTTTACATAATCGTTATTTTTTAAGGAATGATAAAGTTTTAATCACTATATTAAAAAACAATAATTTTACACCTTGATTGTGGTTTCAACGAGACCATTAGAACATCTCCAGCTAATTCATCAAAAATAAAAAAATCAAAATGGAGAAATAAAAGTAAAAAATCTTCACAAAAAAAAATTACATTCATCTTTAATAAATTCTTCATTTTAGAGAATCCAATATTGATTATAATATTAAAATATTTTATTCATCTATTAAAATATTAATTCTCTCTAAATATTTTTTTCAAAATTCCTTGTTAGTGGAAATATATTTAAAAACGTTTCTCAAATGGTAATCATTTTTGGTGTGTTCTCAGTATTTGGAGAAAAAAAATTATCTCTTCTATTTTCTCCGTTTTAAAGATAGTTTAAGGAATTTGTTGGGAGCATAAAATTGATCAAAATCTTCATTTTTTTCATTTTAAATAATCTTTTGGAAATGCTCTAATAACTCAAAAAGACAAATTTACCGGTTCTTAGAACATCTCCAATGCAAGTTCTTATAGGAACCTCTTTTTGTATTTTTTGGTGTCATCTCATTTCCACCTCATCAAATTAAAAATTAACATAAAAGTCCACAATGGTAGTTCTTATAAGAATCTATTTTTGTGGGTCCCATATATATAAAAGTTAAATATATATAATATTAATAATTATTATAAAGTCAAGAAAAAAAATACAAAAATAAAGATAATGTCACATCTCACACATTTCATGGTAAGATCCAAAATTCTTATTTAAAAGAACCTAGAGTGATTTAGGTTCTTATAAGAACTTTCCACAATGTTAGTTCTTACCAGCCACTACATTTTTTTGCTTATAACAAAATTTACACCAAAGTGTGTGAAATAAGCAAGAGTTTATCTTTTAACTTTTACCACTCAACTTTTAAATATTAAATTAATGACACAATTTTCATGCCTAACAACAAGGACTTTTGCATCATCCTTTACGCACATAAACTTGTATTTTATGTCAACAAAAATATCTTAGATGCCATTAAAAAATTGTGTCTTAATTATCCCAATAAATTTTATAACTTATTGCCCTTAAAAAAGACAAATGAATTGTTTGGCAAAAATAAGTTAACTTATTTTCTAGGTATATATTTAGATGGACATAAGCTAGCTTTTTGATAAGTTATTTGAAGTAACTTATGATGAGCTTTTTATTATTATTCCAATTATGCCCTCATTAATATCAATTATTATATATTAACTATTAATTATAAATAAATATTAATTATTAAAAATTATTATTATTAATTAATATTATCTGAAAATTATAACATAAATTTTAATTATACATTGATATAAATTTTTAATTGTTTAGAATTATTGATAATTATATCCATTTTTTTAATATTGATCAATAAATTTTAGTTATCAATTATAATTATTTTTGTAATTATTATTTGATTATTTTTTCCATATTATATATAACGGTTTTTTAAAATCATAAGTTAATGTATATATATTTTTTAAATTTGGTTTAAAATTCAAAATTTATAATATATATAATAAATTTAAAAAAAATTTAATTAACATATTATATATTTACTACCTTATTTGTATTAATTAATATATTATATTAATATAAATTTATTTTAATTATATTATTAAATTATTTCAAAAAAAAATTATATTATTAAATATTGTAATTGATTATTTTTGTTAGATGATCTTTTTGGTAATTTTACATCTTATAAGCTAGTTTTTGCCAAACGTGATTATTTCATCAGCTACCAGCTAGCTTATCAGCTATCTGCTAGCTTATCAGCCATCAGCTAGCTTATTAGTTAGTTTGTCAAACATAGCCAAAGAGTATAGATATATTAGAGCATGATTAGCGAAATCAATAGTGTTTGAAGATACAACAATCTCGAATCTCGACAATATTTCAATCTTCGAATGATCAAAAATGTGACATAGATCATTACTTGAACGTAAAAATAGAAATAACATAAATCAAGTATATATAATTCAGTTAATAAGCCTCTCGTAGTATCTTGGAGCTTTTCATATTTCCTAAAACTTTTTAAACTAACTTTTTCATTTTCACATTTTTTCACATAAATAATCGTTTTACTCTTTGAGATAGAAATCAGGTTTGTCCCTCCCTAGACTCCATCTCCGATAAAAGTTACCCTTTTTTTTTTATAGTCTTTGATTATAACGTCAAGGCTAGGGTTTTAGTTAAAAAGGAAAATTGCATCAAAATGGAACAAATTTTAGCCTAATTTCTAACCAACTTTCAAAATCATGATTTAAGGGCATGGATCAAAATTTATGTTTATTTAAGGGTCTCGTTGACCGATTGTATATATAACCGGTTTACCTTGGTATGAAATGGCAAAATTATAAATTTAAAATGTTACATGTATTTATGCTGCCATATCATTAATCCAAAAAACAAATAAAAAACATAATCAAAACTGTGTGTGTGTGTTTGTGTGTGGTTGGTTGGTGAAGCGAGAAATGGGAGATATCACTGTATAGTTTACGATTGAAGTTTACCGAAAGTCTGGATTCTGTAACATATTTTTATTCCAAAAAATAATATATTTTTTTTTAATGTGGATTTTTGTTTTTTAATAATTTATTTTATATGCCATGGCATAATAATTGATGCCAATTCATCATTTGAAATTTAATTACAACATAGAATCTTAGGCTATGTTTGGCAAAAAAAAGCTAGCTTCAGCTAACTTATCAGCTAGTGTACATGTTTGGATGAGTAGCGTTTCAATAAGCTAGCTAATAACCTAATTTGCCAAACAAAGTCTTAATTGACAAAATATTTGGACTAAATATTAGCAGAAGATAATCAGAACAACAAGATCCTTAATTGACAAAATATTTGGACTAAATATTAGCAGAAGACTCTTGAATAATAATTTTGAAAGTTAGTTCCTGAAAATAAGAATTATGTCAAAGTATGTTTTATTTTGATGCAAATTTTTCGGAGTTAAAATCTACTTATAAGATCCATGTGACACCCCAAATTGGAGTAAATAAATAAATATGAAAAATAAGGAAAATAAAATGCGTTTTATTTTATTGGACCAAAAATGTGAAGAAAATTGTGAAAAGGGGCCAATGTTGTTATTTAATGAAAGTAAGAAGTGAATAAATGAGTTACTATGCAATCGGACTAAAAATGAAATAACATGTCAAATTAGGGGTGAAAAGTGTAATTTTGGCGAAAGTCTGGAAGTCAGGGGGCTGAATGCCATTTTCTGAAAGTTCAGGAGCATGTCATGTCAGACATCAGTTGGTCCAATCTTGAGGTACCTGTTGTGACAAAATGACATATCTGATTTTTGAAAGAGACAACTCAATGGCCATCTTTGAAGCATCCTATAGGCTTGTGTCGTCAACAAATAAGACAAACAAATGCAGCTTTAAATAGCCATTATCATCCTCTTCGTTTTTAGTTCAAGAAATTTCAGAAAACACGGTGAAACGAGGGAGAAATCGAAGCTCGAAAGTCCATGTTCGAAATTTCGGTTTATCGACGATTGGAGGTAAAATACTCAACCAAATTTCGAGTTCTTTATATGGTTAGCTTCATTTTTAAGTCCTTTATCGAACCTTAGACCATCTCCAACCCATACACCAAAAACACTAAAACTTGTGGGACCTTTTACACTAAAAAAAATTCCAACTCCAACCATACTTAAAAAAAACACCAAATCTCCTAAACCCAAATAAAAAAAACATTTTTCATTATTATTAAACATTTTTATATACACTATCTAATATTTATAAATAATTATTATATTAAATAAATAATTAATTAATGAGGTCTCGGTGAAAATAAAATGATAATTTATTAATTAATAAATTTTACATTACTAGGAAAAAAAATACATCAATTCAAATAACATAAATTAAAAACATAGTTAAATCATACTAATTTTCCGAGTTAGTATATCCGTCCCACAAATGTTCAATTAAAGATCTAACTTCCATCTCAGAAGAGGTTCTTGAGTATTTAACAAATGAAAAACATAGAATATTAAGGAAAAAAGCAGAAGAATCTCGTGCCAATGAAGATGGACAAGAAACTCAATATCAAGGGTCTCAATATCGTGTATCTCGGAATCAATATCAAGAAACTCAATAGAATATTATGTTTTAGTTTACGTTATAAAATTTCAAGTATTATGTATTTTTAATTTGTTATGAAATTAGATTTTGTCAATTTTATTTAATGCTATTTTTTAATTTAATTTAATATATAAAATAACATTTATTATAATTATAATTACAAATTATATCAATTATATTTAAAAAAAAGAAAAAATAAACATTTTAAGTGGGCCATATCACTTTTGCAGTGTGAATAGTGACACACCAAATTTGGTGTGTTTTCATCTCAAAAACTCATCTCCGGCAAAAAAATTTGAAGAATGGAGTATGGTTGGAGATGCTCTTAGTAGTCTTATATCTCAGATTTTAGTTTACAAGGTCCGATTTCGAGTTTTTTTACAGATTTTCGAGTTATATATTAACCGAAACTTTAAATGAGTAAATGGAGCTCAATACTTGATGGTTTTCGTTGATTTTTGTTCCTATGGTTGAGAAAAATGATTATCTAGAGTTTTAGAATAAAGAATCATCGAAAAAGACGATAAAACGAGCCCAATCGAACCATTTTCCGGTGGCCGGCGCCAATGAAATGCTGCAGCTGTTGTTGGACTTGAACGCCGTTTGGGCTGCACAAAGGCATGGGTTGGCCTTATTTTTTTTTAAAACAATAATCATGTTGGGCTTCCTAATTCATTAGAAATTAAAAGAAATTGGGCCCAGTTTTGAATGTAATTATAGTTTATTATTAGGCCACTTATTTTATCATAATTAGGTTATTATTTTTTGGCCCTAATAACATTAATTAAATTCAAATGTTATTATATTGAACAAGTTGCATTAGTACTTAAGTTAATTTCTAAATTTATTAGTATGTTATTTATATAATATATTAATTTATTTTAGAAAAGTAATATTAACTAATTAATCTATTTCTAAATTGTTTATTAAATTATTTAGTAATTTAATAAATGCTTTAAGACGTCGTAATATGATAATATCAATTGGAGGACACGTTAAGATGGAAAAAATGTTTCCTTTAGTTGTTAAAGGGACATATCGACTTAAGAGTCGTTATCCAGCGTAATATTTAGAGATTTATTAAATAATTTGGATGATTTAATAACGGGATTAAATCGTCGTAAATTGAATTAAGTATTTATTTGGACGCTTTAATTTGAAGAGATATGCTTATAAGGTAGTAAAATGATTATTTTGACGTTTTAGGACGTCGTCGAGTTTTAGACTTCGGTTTTGACTAAAGTTAGTTGGGGTTGACCATGTTGACCAATGGTCGACTTTTACCTCGTTTGACACAAAAGTATTTTATTGATAAGATAAAATGGAGATATTTGAGAAATTAAGAGACCCGGTTTTGGAGTTTGACTTTAGGTCGGGTCGGGTTGACCATAGTTAACTTTTGTTTTCTTTTGGAGAAAATAAGCCATTAATTGGATATGATGGTATGGAATGTGTAGGTTTCAGTCAAGAGATATCAGTAGCCGATCTACACGTAATCAGGTGAGTTTTAATGAGACTTACACTGGGATGCATACCTACGTACAAATTATTTTTGAGCATTATATGATTTTGTGGTGGTGCATGATGATGATTTAAATAATGTCATTGGTATATGTTTACATGTATGTGGAGTTTGGTGGAGCATGCATGTTAATTGTTTTCCGGTTTTTAAACGTATTTAGCATGCTTGGATTTTCAGTTGGTTTATATTGTACAAATGGTTCATGGTTTGGAGTATGAGATGTTGGTTTGGTTTGTCACACTTAAGGGGAGGCACGACCCCGAAATGGGTTACTGGCTCTGTGTGAGCCGTACACACCAGGGAATGCCTGTGACATGGCAGCACGACCCCGTAATGGGTTATTGGCTATTGGTGAGCCCTACATACCCAGGGAATGCTTGCAACTTATCAGTCCTTACTCGAGGAGACAGTTATGAGGTCTCGTTTCTTTTGGTGTTGCATATTTCAGAAAATGAATATTATTTTATATGAAGTTTGCATGTTTGATATGTGTGACAAGATGTGATTTCACCCACGCAAACCATGAACTCATAGAGCTTTATAAGCTGACTATAGTATGCATCTCAGGGATTGAAGGTTTCAGGTTGAACCAGGGAAAAATGGCACACATAGAGACTTGTCTACCCTATTTAAGTTCAATATTTATGTTGCGGCATCTATGGTAGATGAATTTGTAACGCAATCTGGTATGGAACGGATTAGCAGTTAAGTTACATATTTATTATTTTAAAGTATTCCGCTGTAAACGGTTTTAATTTAGCCTTTATTTTGGAGTAATTTGGAGAAGCGTTTTAGATTAAGTAACATTTATGAATTTTGTTTTTGGGTGTTACAATCCACTCTTGTGAATTTGAAATTGATTTAGATTATTTAGAGTTAATGGTTTTCATAAAATCGTGTTATCAACCGTTTAGTTTGTCAATTTCACAATAAAAATGTAAACTACATTATGCCATTTGCATGTATAAGAAGACATCGCAAATTTCTACTTCGACTTCTCTTATGTATCTCCAAATTAGAAGAATATATTGATTATTTTAATAATATAATCAATGTTACAATCTCTAAAATAGAATAGTTGTTGAAGTTGGATTGATTTTTTAGTGATTTTGGCTTTTGATACTCTATTTTAAAGAAAAACATAACATAACTGTTGGAGATGCTCTAATACCATCAGTAGGCTGCAACAACTTTTTGTTAACTTAGGGAAGACGCATCAATTTAAAGCGTTTTATTTTCATTGCATCGAGATAGAGTGGGGGCACGCAAACCCCCCAACTCATACCTAAGTCTGCCTTTGTAGCTAAGTTTCAATGAACCATAAGAACCAACAAGCGAAAGGATTCGATTAACCCCTCGCCTTTTTCACCACTTCAGACCAATGCAGAGCGGCCACATGGATGCACCGCCCCTAACCATGGTCGTTAGTCGTTACCCATTGGCTCCAACCATACGATACCACAAGCATCCAACACTCCTAAATACATTAACAAGATACGCATCGTTTTCTTGACGAAAAACCCATGATTATTTGACAACAATCTTCATATGTATTTATAAGAAAGTGTAGAATCCCTCCCCACTACCACAACATCATGAACTCAACTCATGGGTTGCTGCCATGATTAAGGTGAAGGAGACAGAGTGTTAAAGGAACAGATGCCCACCAAAAAGCAAAAGCTATATATTGGGTAGTACACAAGGGGTGAAAGCAATATCAACCTTCTTAGTGGGACATACCCTTTATTTATCGTATCATGTGTATTCATTGATGAATATACTCTATTGTAAAAACCAATACATTGATGAATATACAAGCATCCTCTGCTCGACAAAAGACATACCGTCTCGAAAAGAATAAAGATGCATTTAAGTAGGACACGTCCTAATCATATTGGGTATATTCATTGATGAATATACTCGCAAGTAAAAACCAATACATTGATGAATATATTAGAACAGAAGCACGCTCTGCTCGACAAAGGACATACCCTCCTCTCGAAAAGAATAAAGATGCACGTAAATAGGACATACCCTCATAACATCAAGTCTTAATTTTTAATAAAATTCCGGCTAGAAGCATACAAGTATTGTAATGCGCCTTTCCGTGGGTATCTGGTAACCATGTATGTAGGGGTAGAATCGGTGATTTATTCAAAAACTAGTTAAAGAATGATCTAATCTAACCCAAGAGTTGGACCACTTATAATACTATTGAAAAAGCAAGTCTTGAACATCATGAGCACAAAACCCTCACCTAATTACTTAAACCACATACATAAGAAAGGAACCTAAACTACAAGGGTATCATCAAAAGTACCCCATTTTGAAGATGGGTAAAACAACAAAACTTAGTACAATTTTCAGCTCACAAGGTACAAATCACCATCATTTTTATTGGGTGGTGGAGGTTTAGTGTAGACCTACCACACTTATCTTTTGAGGATCAAAAGGAGATTGGTCAAGCATTGGCCTCCACACCCCTATCCACCCCTTTAATCATTCTCCTTTCCTTTTCCCCAAATAAAGTCAAGAAATGCATACATATCTCTCTGAAAATCATGTACCCCACTCAAGCAACAATTAAACATATCCAAAACAACACCTTCCCCACATCATGGTTAAGGCCAATGACTCCATGGTCCACCCAAGTCCTGGGGTCAATCTTTAGCCTAAAGGGTACCAATTTGAGTTCTATAATCTTAAGTTACTGAGTTTGAGTCTTTTTAAGAGACATGTGTGCATGATTCTTTACCCTTTTTCAGAAAACAAAAGAAAAAAAGAGACCATTTAAAACAAAGATTTTGAAGAGGAATAACAAGTAACCTAAAGCAAAGGCAAAGAAGACAACTTCCTTACCATGTTGTTTGTTTTATGGGCTCCATATCAACTCAATGGCACCATGTTCTTGATGAATAGGATCAACAAAAAGAATCCTTAAAATTGGATAGAAAATGAGATTCAGGCAAAACTTCTTCAATTATGCTTCTTAAAGATCTCATGAGCAAGAAACTAGTAGATGGAAGAGTGCTAGTCAGATTACAAGTAGGGTTCAAATGTACAACTAAAAGCTAATACTACTTGCAAACTCTTAAAAACCAAACCTAAAACCAGCAAAAGTTTAAGCTACAAACCTGCATTTGTCAAGGATCCACCATTAGAGTTAGCGGAAGAAACCTTTGGCCGCCAGCAAAACTGTAAGTTCTCATAGAGATTACTAACCACGGCTTTCCTTTTCCCCATTCTAGCCTCCACATCCAAATTTTCACTTTCATAACTCCATTTTCTTGATAACGAGTTATTGAAATCATCGCCCGCATCACGAGGTTGAGTCTGCTGACTGGTTTTCATTGTCGAAGGGCCTAATCTCAGCGACAAGTCGCATTCATGCCCATGTGTGTGTTCTTCACCTGTGAATCTCAGATCAGCTTGAGTTGCATCGCTTTTACTCAGGGGATTACGAAAAGGAGGTTTTTGAATGAACCCCACTTCACCATTTTCTTTGAGCTCACCATAACCGACCTTTGGATCCTTAAGTTCAATACCATTTCCGTAATACAGAGGATACACTAATGGAGGTTTAGTACTTTGGCAGAGATAGGGCTTATCGGTCGGTGGAGAAGGAAAAGATAATTTGTTTCTGAGGGATTTATCGTTCGGGAGAATAGGGATTTGGGATTTTAGATTAAAAGGAGACAAATTGATGCTGGGGGGCTTCATGATTTGGGAATAATGAGACCCGAATGGAGAAACTGTAATCGGAGTTTCTTGGGTTGTCTTGTGTAAATTGTTTGCAGGGCAGAAATTAGGGTCTGGATTCTTGATGTTAAGGTAATAAGTTGAAGCATTATTCCGCTGGCTCCTTGACGTCCTCATTGGTGTGCAACCCAGATTAAGAGCAGCTACCAAGATATTAAAGAATGAAATCAACAAGAAGATAAATGAACACCCTTTTCTCATACTCCAAAAAATCTAAACATTTAGCTCTTATTAGTGTGTGAGCCATCAAGATATCAATAAAAGCAAACTTAAATAGAATCCAAAATGACAAATATGGTTCCTTGGATGTTGAGTCTTTCTTTCCCTTGCATTTTGCAAAGAAAAAAAAGTTGTATAATAACACACAGGTCAAAAGTTCCTCCAAGGTTATGTTTCTTGGAAAACAATGAAAAAATACCCACTTGAATCTATGACTTAAAGTTAGTGTTTTTATGAATTTTAAATGAGAAAATGATAAAAAGAAGATGAAAAATGATGGTACCTTCAATACAAGGCTGCAAGAAAACCCCAGTTTCAGTACTCTCATCCAACCTAATTATTGTGTTAATGGCATCATTAGCTCTATCCCAAAGGGTTTCAAGATCCATATACTCTACCTATTCAAGAAAATATTAGGCAATATATGAACATTAGAATTAACAAAAGTAGAAAATGAAAAAGAAAAAAAAAGTGAAATTAGATTCTGTCTATTTCAAAGTAAAGTGCCCTAAATCCCCTTTTTTTCACATTTTTCCACATAAAGAATCCAAATGTTCCAAGAAAATCTCAAAATCAAACCTTTAAAAGATCATCTTTTGGGCTTGAAATGTGTCATCAGAATTACCTCAGAATTAGCTTTAGAGTACATGATTTCTTCAGCTTTTAGAACCACAATTGGGAGCTTATCTTGCCATTCTTTGTTCTTCCTGGTCGCTGAGCTATGGATCTCATTCACAACCCTATACAAACACAAAGTATGAATAAAACAGAAATAAAACTAAAAAAAAATCCATGAGAAATAGAGAAATAGAGAGAGAGAAAACCTAAAGATTTCTTGAATGAGAGAACCCCTCATGGGTTGATGTCTATCACTATGCCAAGCTCTTCTAACGCATTCATAAGGTCTTGGTCCAGGTCTAGGCATCTTCAAATGCAGAAAACACACACACACACACACACACAAATCTCTCAAAACTAAACACAGATTACAAGGGTTGAACCTATGGAGAAAACCCCAGGAACAAAATCTGGTTTTTTAGAATCTGGCTTTAGAAATTGCGAGGAAAACACAACAGAAGAAAGGGAAAATTTACGAAGAAACAAAACCCATGAATCACGATTGGCCTTTTGTGATGGGTAATCTTTGATTTTGGAGATTGAGAAAAAGTAAGCAATGTGGGTACTGAAATTCAAGAACAGTGGAGAGATAAAGAAGAAAGAAAAGGGCTGTTCTTTCTTTTTTGATCTGTCACTTTCTTTTAGTCACTCAATAATTTCAAAGGAAGAGTTTTTTTTTTTTTAATTTTTTTAATTTTTTGCATTGAAGTAAGTTTAGGGTGTGTCCCCCACTCATCCACATGCCTGCTTCCCCATCTCTCAAGGGTCCATATCCTTCTCTCTCTTTATCTTTCTTTCACTCACACAAATACACACAGTAAGAAGATGAGTGATAAAGAGGTAAAACCCTTTTGTATTATCCCCAACAATGTCACTGTCGGTGGCTTTAAAGCAAACCCCAGCCTCATAACTCTCAACCACACTAAAACTTGCTCCCTCCTCTTTTTAATCTTTCATGATTTCTTTTTCTTTCTTGGAATATTCTCTTAAAATGATAACAATCACTTACTTAATATTTTAGTTTTTTGGATATTGTTCCATACGATTTCAATTCTTATTTATGATTTGGAAAAGATTTATGAAAATAAAAAAGATGAAAATGGTAATTATTGTTATCTTTGGGAAATTTGAGTTTATATGCCTAAAAGACCTATATCATAAATATAGTTTGATGGAGCTCAAGAGAAACTTGTTGATCCTCCAAAAATATGACATACACAATAATAACTACTTGTAGAGGGAGGTTGTATACTATAGATACTCAAACTTTTTCAAATTTTAATTCTTATTGATAATGAATCGATGAATTACAGATTATTTATAGAAGTGGGAAGGAAAACCTATCGTAAACAGTCTATCAAAATGACAACTAATGTCTAATACAGAAATTATGCGAGCATACTATAAGAATACTTGTAAGAAATGAAAAACAACGGGTTTTTTTTCCGGTTGTCGGGAGATAGCTAGTTTGTCTTGAGAAAGCATGTAGTAATTCTGATGGAAAAGCGTAGTCTGCATGGGGAATGCATTTTGCCTTTTATACCATCTCATGCGTTAAATGCACGTCGCCGTCTTTAGAAACTTGACACCTTAGGATAAGTTGATCAAGGTTAACCGAAACACCATTGAGATGTCATTTTTAGTGTACATTCAAATGTGTATCCAATATTGTACACTTTGCTTAGGATATGAACAGTAAAAGTATATCGGGACAAACCCACTTTCATAGCATGTTTAGATAATGTTTTTTTCTAGAGTACAAGAGGTTGGTGAGGGTTGGTGAATCAGAGATATGAACGATAACTCCTCAAATCGACTACTTGGAAATCACTTCTAGTTTTGATAATTGAATGGTAGAGTTGTTGAACCGCATTGTCAACCTTCTATCATCACTTCGACTAGTCTTGGATTTTGTCAAAGGTTTTATGCTTGTATAAGGTGAATCCGAAAATAAAGATCAAGATAAAGCATGGATTGATCTTTTAACTATAAACACCAAAACTTCAACATATAAAAATCAGAGGCTAAGCTATTTTTTGTGTCTATCAAACGTAAAAAAAACTATTTTGCTAAGTATTTGGATCGAACGGTAGGACCAAATCTGATCGGAGGATTGTCATCATCAAATCCAATAGTTGTGACCAACATAACTCTATTAACTTTGTATTTTCTTTCAAATATAGTTTTTTGACATTATTTTGTTAGGTTCAGATTCAAATGTCAAACGTATTTGTTTCTTACAACGGTATTTTGGAAGTAGATAGTGATTATTGGAATACAAGGATGTCGAGACTTCATCGATCTCGATAGATATGGATGTAACGTTTTCTTGAATAATCCATTTATATGTGACACTGGTTAAAAAGAATGCATATAGTTTAAAACCAACACAAATGGGACTATCAACCATCTTCCTTTTAGGTTGATTGATATGTGCCCTCAGTTTACTAAAGAAAGCTAAAGTTTTTTTGATCATCTAAAAACCAAACTTAAAGAGCTATTATGAAGGGCATTGAAACTCAAATTAGAAAATTTGTTGGCCTATGAACCTCAAATAAGATAGAAAGATAATATATTTCTTGTTACTCGATGTAGGCTCTATAGTAGTTTGAAATGTAATGTTTATATGTTTAAGTATAATGTTTGAATGTGAACCATTCTTTTGTATGTTTCCATTAGATGTAAAGCTAGACATCAAATGTTCAAGCTAATGCATGAATATGAACTATTCACTTGTAGCATTGTGTTACTTGATGGAGCTCGATAAAGAGTGTTCATTTTACCATAACAACTACCATAACACATCTGCCGCACCGAACCGTACGGTTAGAACTTCTACGATATGATTTATGGTTTGTATTTTTTGTCAAAGCCGCATAATGTATTTCTGAATTATGAAACTGTCATTTAAACCATACTGCATATTAGCTTTTATAATTAATTTACATTTAAATATAATTATATTTACATATTACTTCCTTCTTTCCCAAAACAATATTTTTAATTTGTCGCAGAATAGGTTTCCACTTTCAAAAGTAAATGTCTACTTTCTCATTCTATCCTTTATTTTGAGATGGAGAAAGTTTCTTTCATTGTAATTATGGGCAAAATTGTCCTTTTGTTAGTTAAAAAGTGTAATAATTACACAATTCTATAACCGTGTGCCTTTTTCATTGTGGACATTTATTTTAAGCCTGGAGGAGTATATTTTATTAACTAAATAATTACTACTTAGACATTATTCATTTATTCAATGGTCCATGGTAAGTAACTCAACCTGCTACGTCTCTTAATGGCTAAATAGACTCTGTAAGTAAGTCAATTAGATTGCAAAGATTTGGGAGTTGATGAAAAATGGAGCTCGATTGTTCATTTTGGAACTTATTTTGTTTTGCATTTGTTTCCAAATTATCATTAAACTTTGCTATGTATTTGGACATGTTGTATGTTAACACTTTCCACCTTGTAATGTATCGAATGTGAAACTTTGTATGGCCATTTTCCACGCATCACATTTAAGTACAAACCGTGTAAAACCGCATCACATTTAGTGGCGCGATATTTTACAGTTTGAGGCATATGTAGTTTTGGAAAAAGCTCAAACCACATATGCAGTTTCGTTTATGGGTTTGGCTTTGAATTGCACCACATGTGAACACCCCTACTCAATAGTAGTGCAATAGTTATAATGCATGAATGTGAACTTTTATAGCACCATGTTACTCAATAAAACTTGATGTGCACTTGATATTAGTTCGATAATTATAATGCATATGTTCACTAAATGTCCATTCTTTGTATTTGAGCTTTATTGGTACAAATAGAGATTCAACATTTTGAGTTTAGTTTCAAAATTTTGAGTTTAGTTTCAGCATTTTGAGATGAAGCATCGAGTCACTTAGATTATTTACTTTTACTAAAAATCGAGCATCTATCAAACTGTATTGAGTTCATTGATGTTTAGACTTGGCATAATATTGTATTATCTTTAATTAGTGAATATTCATAAATTTTCGTATAGTGGATGTTGCACATATATTTTTTTAGGGGTGGCAAAAAATGACCCAACCCGCCAACCCAACCCAAAATTAATAGGTTGGGTTGAGATTTTCAACCCATTTAAGTTTAATGGGTCAACCCGTCTAACCCATTTATGTAAATGAGTTGGGTTGGGTTGAAATTTCGGACCTATTTTCAACCTGATTCCAACCCATTGTCAACTCATTTATAATATTATATAATTTTATTTTATTTTTAGTTAATTATCATTACTTAATTATAGTTAATAATTTAATATCTTTTTAATAATTAAAAAGTTAATAGACCGCCCCGGAAAAAATGCCTATGATGTCATAGACGCCTTAGTGCCCTGGGACAATGTCCAATTGCTTGCTTCCATGCATCATGATCTTTCTCAGCTAGGCAAAAACACATGCTTCCTAAATCCTAATTACATTCGGCGGCACATTGATAATTTGACACATTGATTAAACCAAATTCTTTCTCTTTCGTTCACAATACTCGTTGACTCCTCAAAACCCTAGCCGATCACGACGCCCGACGCCCTTCCACGACCGCCGACACCCTTCCACGACCACTGACGGCTCGACGCCCTTCCATGACGACTGTTGTCAAACAACTTCCACGGTTTGATTCCATACATTTCCTGTCATTCTTCCACGATGACTTCCACGGTTTGGAACTTTGAACAATTTATTTGACTGTGTTGTTGTGTTTTATTGAAACTTTGAACAATTTATTTGACTTTATGGTTGTGTTTTATTGAAACTTTGAACAACTTATTTGAATTTTGTGGTTGTGTATTTGTCATGAAATTAATTAGTTTAATCATTTTCATTTTATTCAAAATTTTACAATTAAGTGGATCAACCAGGTTCAACCCATTTATTTAACATGCTGGGTTGAGATAATCATAAACAGGTCAACCTGCTATCAACCCATTTAAGTAACAGGTTGGACTGGGTTAAAAATCTCAATCCATTTAATTAAACAGGTTGGGTTGGGTTGAGATTTTTAACCCAATTAATAAATGGGTTGAACCCGAACCCAACCCAATCTGACCCATTGCCACCTCTAATTTTTTTATTGATAAAGATTTGTTCATTCATAAACATTAATACAATGTATGTTGCATATACATTTTTACCACAATAACCTATTTAGTCGATGCTAATTGGAATCCATGTAGAAATGGAAAAAATTTCTATATCTGATACTGGAACCGGTTTGATTGGGACAAGCTCACTAGCCACATGATACCTCTAAGGCCAACAAAGCCAAACTTGACAAACTATATAATGTAAATAAATTATATATGTATATGTTGAATTTAAAAGCTTTTGTAACTATTAACACAACGGAAAATAAAATTTTGGGTTACAAATAAAATCATAATACGTTTCAGATTAAAACCTAATCGGATTCAATGATGCATTTAATTAAATATTCACACAACATAGGGTGTTTAGAATTATATCTTTCAGAATTTAACGAGGATTAGACGGAGCACTTAGAAACCAACGGAGGTTTCCTCTATTGGGTGCTAGCCCAAAACCCTAGATCTAAATATGTGTATTACAAAAAAGAAAATGTTCCTTTCTGTATTTTATCTGATATGTTGGGAACTGAAAGAATTTCTCAAGTACAGTTAATGCTGCTAGCACAACTTGGTTACTACTTCTGAAGTTAATGCTGCTAGTCAAGATTAATACTGCTAGAAGAAATTACTACTGCTAAGCAATTTTAGTACTGCTAGTAGTTAGTACTGCTGAACTTAATACTGCTCAAAGTATTAATGCTGCTGAAGACTTAATGCTGCTTAAGAGATAATCAAGATTCGTGCAGATCAAGACTGAAGATAATCATGGAAGGCTTGAAGATAAATATGGAAGATTATTCTGAAGATCTTGTATTATTTGTAATTATCTTTTATCTTTTGTATAAGTATAGAGTTAGACAGAATTGTTTAGAATATCAATTTTAGAGAGAATTAATTCTGAGTTTTTGTTTTCATAGAGAGAATCAACCTCAAGGCTTATAGTCCTAGTTCTAGAGAAGTAGAATTCGTATTGGTGAGCCTGTTCATCAATATTGAGGTTGAGTGTTGAATCTTGTAGCTTTACAATCTTTCAATAAAAGTTTACAAGTTGTTATTCTGATTCACTGTTCTTTGAATATTAAAGTGTTATTCCGCAAACTTCTTTAATATTGTTTCTGAGTGTTTATTCTTGTTAAGAATTCAAATCCTGACAAGTGGTATCAGAGCAAAGTATTCTCAGAAATCTTATTCATCATGGAAAACACAGTTGAATCAAACAGTACTCTGGTCTTAAAGGTTCCAATGCTCAGATCTAATGAATTTGACATGTGGAAGATTAGAATCAAGCAATACATTCTCCTCACAGATTACTCCATGTGGGACATCATTGAGAATGGCCCATCTGATGCAGGAAAGATTGGTGAAGATGGAAAAAGAACCCCACCAAAGACGGATGCAGAAAGAAAGACAAGGCAGACAGAGATGAAAGCCTTGAGCACACTGCTCTTGGCCATTCCCAATGAGTATCAACACCAATTCTGTAATTGCACTGATGCACAGATGCTTTGGAATGCTCTAGAAAAGAGATTCTCTGGTACCAAAAGTACCAAGAGAAATCAGAAGGCAATTTTAAAGCAACAGTATGAAAACTTTATGTCAACTAAGAATGAGTCAATGACTCAAACTTTTGACAGGTTTAACAAGCTAATTGGTGAACTAGCCACTATGGGAGTACAGATTGATCAAGATGATGTAAACAGAAAGTTCTTAAGGTCCCTTAGAGATGAATGGACCATGTACACTGTTTCATTCAGACAGAATGAACAATTGGAAGAGAAAGAACTTGATGATCTGTACAATGATCTTAGAGTATTTGAAGCTGAGCTAGAGGCAAAGAAGAAGCCTTTTGGATATGTTCATAATGCTGCACTCCTATCAGCATCAATTGATTCTACTACTAACCCTGAATCAGTTAATGCTGCTAATGGAACAAATCAAGAAAAAGGCACTGAATATGTGTTTGAAGCCTTTCTTTCTAGCCATGGAAACTCCTCTTTAATCAATGATGATTTGGAACAACTTCATCCTGATGATCTTGAAGAGATGGATATTAAATGGCAGATGGCCATGCTTTCCATGAGGGTGAATAAGTTCATCAAGAGAACTGGGAGGAACAACTTCTCCCAAAGAAGAGAAGATGGAGCAGGCTTTGATAAATCAAAGGTGGAGTGCTATAAATGTCATATGAAGGGACACTTTGCCAGGGAATGCAGAAGTGGAGTGTCTCACAACAACAACCACCAACAAGCACAGTCTGGAAACCTCAACCATAACAGAAACTCTGCTCAAGCCCTTGTTTCTCAACAAGGAATGGGGTTTGACTGGAGTGATCAAGCAGAAGAGGCTAACCAAAATCAAGCTCTTATGGCAGAAGTATCTGATCTCCCAACTGAGGTAAGTTCTAATCTCTGTTCTAAAACTTGCATAGACACTGTTAAAAGGTACAGGGATCACAACCAGAAGATGAGTGATGACCTTAAGAGGTTAGCAAAAGATATAAAAGATTATGTGAGAATTGTTGAGAGGTTTGAGGAACAGATTAAAGGTTTTCAAGCCAATGAACTTCAACACTCATATGATACCAATTACTGGAAGTGGGAGAAAAAGGATCTAGAACTTCAACTGACCAAATCTAAAGAAGAGAGTGAAAAGTTGAGAGAGGAGCTAACCAAGGTTAAGCTTGATGTGGAAAAGTTTTCCAATGCTTCTAAAGCAATGGACTATTTACTACAAACTCAGATTCATGACAAATTGAAAAGAGGAATTGGG
Organism: Arctium minus; assembly: GCA_954870635.1. Lineage (NCBI taxonomy): Eukaryota > Viridiplantae > Streptophyta > Magnoliopsida > Asterales > Asteraceae > Arctium > Arctium minus. The sequence goes on from OX941084.1 coordinate 110,754,511, forward strand.
TATAATACCACACCACCACCATACAACAACAACTACATTCCTCCTACATCAGATTTGCTAGAAACCAAAGATAGGAAGGACTTGCCTGAGGGAGCCACTGAGATAGATCCCTTAGATGGGGTAGTTGTTGAGGATAAGACTGAGAAAGAGGTTGGTAAGAGTAAGGAGAACAATGTGAGTGGTGAGATTCCCCTAGAGAATCACATCATTACCAATGAGGGGTGTGGAAAGATTTGGGTCAAATCAAAGGACATAGAGAAGACAGAGGGAAAGTCTGGTAAGGTCCATTACAAACAGACCACAGTTGTGAATCCTGTTCCTTGCAAACAGTGTGCATGCTAGAAATCTGAGCCCCTAAAACATGATAAAAAGAGGGGAAATCAAAGAAACTGGAATAATCAGTGGGCACAAAAACAAGGGGTTGATCTGAGTAAAATCAATAGACCAAAACCTTGTTTTATCTGTGGCAAATTGAATCATCTTGCTAAATACTGTTATTTCAATCCTATGAACCAAAGGATGAATTTTCAAAGATCTATGCAAAAACCCTTGGGTTATAGGAAGAAGGAAAGGAACCATGTGGCTAAGAAATCTGTTAAATCTAAAAGCCACATGAAGAAAAAGACTGTTAAAGAAAGTGTCAATATGTGGGTTCCTAAAAGTACTAAAACTGTTAGTACTGCTACCCCAAATAGTACTGCTGACAATGATAGTGCTGCTAGAAGCAATACTACTGCTACCAATGTTAGTGCTGCCAAGAGTATTAGTACTGCTAATATGGTTAGTACTTCTTCAAATGTTAATACTGCTAACTCTGTTAGTGCTTCTAACAAGGTTAGTACTGCTAAACCTGTTAGTGCTGCTAACTCTGTTAGTACTTCTAAAGTTAGTACCGCTCCTAGTGTTTGTGCTGCTAGACCAATCATATTGACAAAGTACTCCAATAAAGAGTGCTCTGATTTCAAAAATCTCATAAAAAAGGAATGTAAATACTTTGATGAGAAAGGGAGATCAAAGACCACTTTGGCTTGGGTTCCCAATCAATACTAATTGTTTAATCTTATGTGCAGGGAAACCAGCAGCTCAAGGGGAAGAGCATCTGGCATGTTGATAGTGGTTGCTCTAGGCACATGACAGGGAACATGTCATGCCTCAAGAATTTCAAGAAAATTGATGGTGGGCATGTTGCCTTTGGTAATACTCCAGATGGAGGTAAGATAAGTGGTAAGGGGGATGTAACCAAAGGTAAAATGACCTTTGAAGATGTATTCTATGTTGAGCAGTTAAGGTACAACCTGTTAAGTGTATCACAGTTTTGTGACAAACAACATAGTATATTATTTACTGATTCTGAATGCATTATCCTTGCTCCTGGATTCAAGGTAGTTGATGAAAAGATGATACTACTAAGAACTCCCAGAAAGGATAATGTATATTGCTTAGATATGGAAAGTGTTTCAACTGATTCATCCCTAAACTGTCTTGTTTCAAAAGCTTCTTTGGATGAATCATCACTTTGGCACAGAAGGATGTGTCACATGAACTTTAAAACAATGAATAAACTTGTTAAAAACAACCTTGTAAGAGGTTTACCTTCCAAAGTCTTTTCATGTGATGATCATTGTGTTGCCTGTCTTAAAGGCAAACAACACAAAACTTCTCATAAGTCCAAAGAGTTGAACGCAATCTCTAATTCTCTTCAGTTGTTGCATATGGATCTGTTTGGTCCTACAAATGTTATGAGTATAGGTAAGAAATCATACTGCCTAGTTATTGTTGATGATTACTCTAGATTTACTTGGGTATATTTTCTAAGGACTAAGGATGAGACAAATGGACTGATCAAATCCTTTATTCTAAGAATTGAAAACCAAACAAATCAAAAGGTAAAAGTCATTAGGTCAGACAATGGTACTGAATTTAAAAATCATGACCTAAACACCTTTTGTGAGGAAAAAGGAATTGAGAGGCAATACAGTGCTCCTAGGACTCCACAACAAAATGGTGTTGCTGAGAGAAGGAATAGGACACTGATTGAGGCTGCTAGATCTCTGTTAGCTAATTCCAAACTACCAATTACTTTCTGGGCTGAAGCAGTTAATACTGCTTGCTATGTCCAAAACAGGGTTCTAGTAGTCAAGCCTAAAAACAAGACACCATATGAGCTTTTAAATAACAGAAAACCATTTATTGGATTTTTCAAACCTTTTGGGTGTCCTTGTACCATTCTCAATACCAAAACTCACTTAGGAAAGTTTGATAGCAAGGCAGATGATGGTTTTCTTGTTGGTTACTCATCTCAGAGTAAGGCTTACAGAGTTTTTAATTCTTCTTCTAGAATAATTGAGGAAAGTGACAATGTCAAATGCAATGAGAACAGACCAAATCCTATTGGGTCTGGTCCTCAGTGGTTATTTGACATTGATTCACTAACTAACTCTTTGGGTTTCAGTAGTGATTATCATGCAGGTTCAGGAAGTGGAGGATCAGGGGATGAACAAGTACAAGTACAAGACATTATTCCTCAGTCTGTGATCTTTCCCATACCTACAATAGAGCCTGTTGATGTCTGTGCAAAGGAAATTATGACTGAACTGATTCAGAGTGAAGAAGAAAGAAGAGATGAGGAGAATCAAGTGGATGAAGAGCCAGAAGCAGCTGATGAGATCCCCTCAGCTGACTTAAATGATTCCAATCTTGATGTGGGAATCAATGAAGAACCTAGTCATCAGACTAGAACTCAAAAGAACCATCCTCCAGAGCTGGTCATAGGAGACATCTCTTCTCCTATGATAACAAGGAATCAAAGCAGACTTCAAGAGCTGCAGGATCAGCAACACACAATACTCTCTTGCTTTCTATCTCAGATTGAGCCTAAGAAGGTTTATGATGCAATGAAATATTCCAGTTGGATAGAAGCTATGCAAGAAGAATTACTGCAGTTCAAATTGCAAGAAGTTTGGGACTTGGTGGACCTTCCAAAAGGTCATAGAGCTATTGGCACCAAGTGGATTTTCAGGAATAAAAAGGATGAGAGAGGAATTGTGATCAGGAAAAAAGCAAGGCTTGTGGCACAAGGGTACACTCAAGAAGAAGGCATAGACTATGAAGAAGTGTTTGCTCCAGTGGCAAGGGTAGAGGCAATTAGGCTATTTCTAGCCTATGCCTCATACATAAAGTTCAAGGTATACCAAATGGATGTGAAGAGTGCCTTTCTTTATGGTACAATTGATGAAGAAGTATATGTCTGTCAGCCCCCTGGATTTGAAAATCCATCATATCCAGACAGAGTATACAAACTGAAGAAAGCACTTTATGGTCTTCATCAAGCCCCAAGAGCATGGTATGATACACTGTCTACCTATCTCTTGGAGAATGGGTTTGAAAGAGGAATAATTGACAAGACCCTGTTCATTAAAAGAAGTAAGAAGGACATCCTACTTGTTCAGATTTATGTGGATGATATCATCTTTGGATCCACAAAAGATCAGATGTGTAGAGACTTTGAAAAGTTGATGCACAAGAGCTTTAAAATGAGTTCAATGGGTGAACTTACCTTCTTCCTTGGGCTTCAAGTGAAACATAAGAAATATGGGATCTTCATAAGCCAATCAAAATATGTGAAAGACATCCTGGATAAGTATGGTTTAACAGACTCAAAGCCAGCAAGCACACCTATGGAGACTCATAAAAAGATCACTGCTGATCTTGAGGGGGAGGATGTTGATGTCCATCTATATAGATCAATGATTGGATCTCTCATGTATCTCACAGCCTCAAGACCAGACATCATGTTTCCAGTGTGTTTGTGTGCCAGATTCCAAGTCAAGCCAAAGCAATCACATCTTCAAGCTGTTAAAAGGATTTTCAGATACTTAAGAGGGCAACCTAGATTAGGTCTTTTGTATCTTTATGAATCCAACTTTGACTTGATTGCTTATTCAGATAGTGACTTGGGAGGTGCTAACATGGACAGAAAGTCTACTTCAGGTGGATGTCAACTTTTGGGTGCAAGACTAGTATCTTGGCAGTGTAAGAAGCAAACCACAGTGTCCTTATCAACAACAGAAGCTGAGTATATTGCTGCTGCAAGTTGCTGCTCTCAGGTTCTATGGATTCAGAATCAGATGCTGGACTATGGGGTAACCTTTATTCACACTCCAATCTTCATTGATAATAGCAGTGCTATAAGCATTGTTAACAATCCAGTCAAGCACTCCAAAACAAAGCACATTGAGATTAGGTATCACTTTATTAGAGATTGTAATGAAAAGAAGCTAATTCAAGTTGCTAAAGTTCATACTGACAACCAGTTTGCTGATCTATTCACTAAAGCTTTTGATGTGGGTAGATTCACTTTCTTGGTCACAAGTGTGGGCATGATCAACTATGAATGAGCTCATGTTTTAAAAAGTGTTTACATACCTGTTATTGGTTTATTCTTTGGTGCTACTAACATCTTTCTCAGGAAGTTATTACCTTGCTCAGAGTACCTCAAGCTTCAAAAAGTGTAAGTATAGTTAATGCTGCTAGTACAGTTTTAATACTGCCAGTGCAAAGTTAATACTGCTAGTTAGTTAATACTGCTAGTAGTTAATATTGCTCTCAGTTAATACTGCTAGTTAGTTAATACTGCTAGTAGTTAATACTGCTCTCAGTTAATACTGCTAGTTAGTTAATACTGCTAGTAGTTAATACTGCTCTTAGTTAATACTGCTAGTTAGTTAATACTGCTAGGAGTTAATACTGCTCTCAGTTAATACTTCTGGTTCGTTAATACTGCTAGTAGTTAATACTGCTTCTGTCCCGAATCGTATAAATACCCTTTTTGCCCGCCTAAAAGTTCATAACGACTCTTTGATTTCTATTCATCTGCTCTCTAACCCTTTTCTCTCAAGCACCAAGTGTTTCAGTCCAGAATACTCAAGCTCGATGGCAGCTATGAAGTTCATTGATGAACATAATGAGATTGCAATGCTACAGAAGCCTAAACAAGCTGCTGGATTCCATCAAATTGTGGATTTTCTCAAGTCCAGCCACATTGCCCATGCTCTTACAGTGTCGCCAACAATCTACATAGAGCATCAAAGACAATTTTGGGCGAATGCCACTGTAGTCACAGAAAATGGTGTGCAGATAATCAAGACAAGGGTGTGTGACAAACCCTTGTCAGTTTCTGAAGAGGTGATTCACATTTGTCTACGTCTAGACGATGCTGCAGGTATTACCTCTATTCCTAATGAGGACTTGTTCTCTAACCTTTCAAGAATGGGGTATGGAGGCCAATTGGGTGGTTTCAAATTCTCAAAAGCTAAATTTTATACCCAATGGCGTTTTCTTGTTCATACCCTGATGCACTGTATTTCCAAAAAGACTACTGGAAAGAGTGAGTTCAGCAGTACCATTGCTTATGCTTTGGTCTGCTTGGCCACTGCCAGAAAGTACAATTTTTCTAAAATGATTTTCAATGATTTTGTATCAAACTTAGGAAGCAAAAAGAGTTTTTATATGTACCCAAAATTTGTACAGGTAGTTATAACCCATGAATTGACGGATATGCCTCACTTTGATGAGGTATATGTACCCAAAATCCCCAAAGGTAAGGTCTTTTCAAATATGAAGAGATCTCCAGTGGACTCGGAAGGAGTTGACACCCCATTGTTCTCTACAATGATGGTGGTGTCCCACAATGAAGAAGGTATGGCTTCAGGGTCAAGGCCCTCATTAGACCATCCCACTGAAAGCCTATCCCAACCTTCAATCACCATATCAATCTCTCAGTCCCTTGTTCAAAAACCAACTTCACCAATAACCAATACATACATCAGGAAAAAGGTAAAGAAGGCTCATTCCCTTCTTGTACCTTCACCCACAGAGCCTTTAAGCCCTCTAATGGAAAATTCTCCATTAGAGAATATCTACAGGGAAACCACAAGGGTGTCTCCCAACCCCAAGGAGGTGCTCAATGAGGAGATGAATGAGCATATGGGTGCAAAGGCTGCCACTACTCCTGCTAGCACAGAGAAGGTCAGTGGTAACATCAATAAGACCTTCCCCATGGCAACTTTGGGTGAACAATCATCCAAAGGTCCCAGGTGCCAAGAAACCATGGGGGTAGCAGGTGCTTCTGCTAGGCAGAAGACCTCTACTACAAAAAGATCCCATGATCCTTCAAAAGGGGATCACACTCCTGGAGAAGGTGAGGACATATATGACTATAATGAATTGGTGGAAACAATGGGCAACATCAACATGGATGTAATCAAGCAGGGAAAAGAAATAGAAGAGCTGAAACTGATAATTCTGTCTCAACAAGTACAGATTACAAACCTGAAGAAAATGGTGAAGAGATTGGTCCAGAAAAAGAAGAAGAAACAGTTTGTGCTCAGAAGAAGGAAACCAGTGACTGATGCTCCCAAAAAGGGGGAGTCAGAAGCTGATGAAAACATGGAAGATGCTAAAGACAAGGGGGAGAAAGTTGATTTTGAGGGGGAGCAAGAAACTGAAACAGAGTTTGTACAAGCAGCAGAAACAGCAAGCATAGCAGCAGTAAAAGAGCAAGCAGTAGAAAAAGAATCAGATTTTTTACAAGCAGCAGTAACAATTAATGCTGCTGAAGCAAGCAAAGCAGCAGAAACTGTTAATACTGCTGAATTGAATGAAGCAGCAGAAATGGTTCAAGAAGTATTAATTGATATTCAAAGTAGAAATTTGGAAGAACTTGATATAGCTGAAGCCTTAATCAAAGCTAAACATGATACTCCCAAGGTCACCTCAAAGGCCAAAGGAGTTGTCATCAAAGAAAGAGGTGAGGCTATCAAGAAAGCAAGTGTTGAGAAGGTAGCATGCAAAGACAAAGGCAAAGCTAAAATGGTGGAATCTGATCATGTTAGATCCCAATATAGACAACAAATGAAGATACTCCATAGAAAAGTAGAGATAAGATAGAAATTAACAACAATGATAAACAAGAACTTATCTCATATGCTTGGATTGATAGATGGAGGGGATATTGGGAAGAACACCACAGTAAACTAGTAAACGACTCTCATTAGTCTGTTTGTGTGAAAAGTGTTCTCCCAAAACCTAATGAAGAAATGATCCATGGGAACCTTTATATAGGGCCCATTTACAATAAAAAGGCTCAAGCCCACACAACTAACTAAAAAGCCCAAATACAATTTCTTTATAAAACATTCAATTAATTGGGGACTAATTTAAGCTAACAATCTCCCCCTAATGTTTTATAAAGAAAGCATCATCTTGTAGTCTCCCCCTTGCTTTCTTTAGAAGATTTGGTGTGCCGTTCTTCGAGTCTTCAAAGCATCATAAGCTCCCCCTCAAATGTAGGCTCATATTCTTGAAAGACTTAGACGAATTATCCTAATTTGTCCAGCTTTCATGTCTCAACTTTACCACTGTTTTTGACCATCAAGGAGTCTTATTGAGAGAAAACATAAAGCATGCACATTGACCTCCAGCCTCATAGATTTTCAACAAGCTTTGATTCATCCATTTTGGATGAAAACTGAGTGAGTTGTGCAAGATTTTCCTCAGCTGCGCAAAATGGTTGTCAAAACAGAAAATTTGACTCTTCGAACCTCGTTGAGTAAACGTTAAGCACCGAGCCTTAAACTTGAATAACGGAGGAGGGAGTGACAAACAATGTGTCACATATGTAGCTTGAAACCATAAAGAATCGATGAGAGAACACCGTTCTTGAAAGCGGAAAGAGCATGAGTGAAATGCGATGCTTTCGGTCCAGCACTCTAACGCAGACTTTGAAACAGATTCTGGCATATCAGCTCACGGAATTTGAGAAAACTGAAAACATCAAAGTCGTACGTCTGTGTTTTAGGAATCCAACGCAACTGGACTCATGTAAATCGGAGCTTCGAGTAAAAAGTTTTGCACGTGTTTCTGAAACAGCGCAATGCTGTCAGAAAATTCAAAAAATTCGGGCTTCGGGCACTTGGCTCATTTCGATCTCTGGACCATTGACCTCTGATATGCGTTCTTGGGTCTACCTATGGTCCTCCTCTTCTGGTTGCTGCTCTTCAGAGGTTTTGGTCCATAGAGGCTCTGTGGACAGCTTAAGAGCTCTGAATTTTACTTCTGCACGTGTATAGGAGCTCTGTGCATTAGGTTCTGTACATCACTTCAAACTTCTGTACGCATACATCTGGACAGCCTCAAAGGCTCTACACATCTCTGATCAATTTGTCGCAGCCTCCGTGGTTCTCTGCAGTTCTTAAACCACTTCTGTGCATGCAGACAGCCTACAGAGGCTCTGCATATTAGCTTCTGATGTGCACATCATCTGCAGACATCATTTATCAACCTCTGGACAGCCTGAGCAATCTCAGATCAAAACTCTGAACATATAGAAGCAACTTGTGTTCAATCATACAACAAATTCTGTTTCGGAGAGCTTCTGCACATGTATAGAGCTTCTGGATCAACTTCTGCCTCTGATGTGTATTTTCTACATCTTTCAGCCTCTGAAGGTTCTGGACAGGTTTCGAAAATCTCTGATTAAGCTTCTGTATGTGCACAGAGCCATCCTCTGAATCATGAAGCCATCTCTGGATGTACAATTCTGATCAAGCTCTGGATGAATATCTGATTTTCTGTATAACAACCTCTATGTAGTTTCTGATCAAGCTCTGGACAGCTTCTACAGAGCTCTGAACAACCCACAGAAGCTCTCTAAACATGCACAGATCTGTTAGCTTTTGTTGTCATGAGCCAAAACTTTTCTGGACAACCTCTACGCATAGTGAGCTACATTGAAACAACTCTGATTCTGCCTCTGCGTAACTTCTGTGTTCTGCCCCATATCAGAGGCTTTATCTTCTGTCAATTACCTCTGAAAAACCTTAGCAGTCTCTGATCAAGAATCTCAGAACAGCAGTACAACAATAGCAAACTGTGGATATCTGCTCGTGCACAGCTTCTGGATCATATTCTGGATGGCCTACAGAGGCTCTGATATTTTTCACAGAGGCTCTGAACAGATCTGCAGAGGCTCTGCACAAGCCTCGTAGGCTCTGCAAATCGTTGCTTCTATGGACTTATAGAGGCTCTGAACAATTCTGGACTCGAGTATCCTTTGCACATATCTTCTGAGATACTATAGAACCAGCTTCTAGACAGCAACATCCCTGCACAAACGTGATCTCTTTACGAATTAAACATAAACAACAGGATGATTAAATTTTAGACATCCTCTGGTTGAGATTTGGATAAAAAGCATCTCTGAATGGTTCATCTTCTGCTGCACTTCTGATTTTACACAACAAAGTCAATTCATTTATGATCTGCACCCAATATCTGTTGATCTGAAGGTTTACTATCCTTTCCCATTTTTCTTGTGTTGTCGCCTCTGCAGCAGCCTCAAACTCTGATCTCTCTCGAGCACGATCAAACTTTTAGTTCTGTCAATGAGATCTGTAGGTACCTGGAATTTTATTCGAACTATGCAAATGAACACTATGAGGCCATGTACAGATCTGGAATACGAGTAGCAATACCACAACCTGTTATTTTTCTTGCCTGCACGTTCATCATTTCGAGATATGTTGCTTGATGCACAATTTATTTTTGTTTTCTGCTGTGTTGCTGCTGTTGGACCTAGAATTCTGCACAAATCGACATTGACAGCAACAAACATCCCTTTTGACAGCTTAAAATCAAGTTTTGGACAGCGTAAGAGCATCTCGTCCTGGTTCTGGATCAGAAGTTTTACACGTTCAATGGGAGCAACAGTCTGATTAAATTCTAGATAGCCTCTGGTGGGAGTCTGGATGATCTCTGAATGAAGTCTGGTGTCTTTGTATGCTGAAGACCACAACTCTAATTTCACTTAACCGAACTCTAGGTCAACATATGTTTGAACTTAGAAACTAACAGGTGGATCTGCACAAATATGTCGACCTTCATTCTGCTGCACCTCACTATCCATAGCCTCTGCTGCCAACTGATTATCATTGCCTAGTGGGGAATCTGATTGTCTCCCTAAACATCCTGAATTAAGGGAATGCCTTTAAGCAGAAGTGGATAAAGGAGCACTACTGCGTAACTAAGACATGAAATGCTCTTCTATGGCCTGTGCAATAGCAGCAACCTGGCCACCTGCTTGTGATTGCCCATCATCAGTCCATCGGCCATCTCTTGAAATTTCGATCGAATTGTAAATCATGTATTGATCTGATTAACTTCTTTGTATCGACAGAACTGTTCAAACACAACATAATCATTCTGATGCAGTTTCTGAAATCTGCTTGCAAGACCAGACTGCAGATCTTGCTGTTCTCTACTATCGGATTCACAGGAGCATCTGTGCTTGCAACATATTAGCATTACCCATGTCCCAAAACTTAATTTGATTTTCTTCACCAACAACCACTTTTAATTTCAACTAAGATCACAGAATAGGTTTCCTTTTGCCCATTCCATTGTTGCTACCTTCTCATGGCAAATACAATCAGAGGTTCTCTGGACAATGGGTTGAAATTTTCTGAACAACCGTGAACCCATAGAATTGTTGGTCATGAACCATTAATTATCCAAAGATTTGTGGAAGACAACCCCATTCAGAATCTGGATTCAACAGAACATTCAGATGGACATCTGTAACCCAAGTAATCTTCTATCATTTCTGATTTGCACTTTTTAAAGATCGAACGGCAGAAACTTTCAGGAAACCACTCTCACGAGCACGAAGCTGCATATGTTCGAATAACTCTTCAAGATTTCCATATTTGAAGGGTTCTGATATATTGTTGCAGCCTGTGGCTTCTGGACAGCTTCTGTAGAGGCTCTGACATCTTCCTCTGTACAACAACAACCTCTGTACGTTCCTTGATTGACAACTCTGGAAACACATGAATACTTCTGAGATCTCTGATCAATCTTCTGGACAACCTTACATAGCTCTGTACGTCTTCGTGATGCCTCTGAACTTCTGATCATACGCTCTGGACAACCTCTGATCAAATGAACAAAGGTCGTCTGCACATTTGACAACATCTCTACGTTGCTTCTGAGGTACAAAATCTTTCGATCTTCATGACTAATAGGTACATCGACAATCAGTTTAAAAAGCTGCCTATGTAGTTGACCTCTGCATAAATGGTCATGGTTGTACTTTGAACACAGCAGCTACGTGGGATATTTGCAGCAGTAGATAGTCCCACACGCTGGACTCCAATCCTCTACTAACAGTAGCATTCCATGGAACAGGTTGCCTTAATCGAAGAGTGATTGCATGATCAGAATTCTAGAACAATAGGCAGCAACAAATTTTGGACAATCCTTGATCAAAATCTGCACTAACAGATTGAGCAACAATCTCCTGTACTTTTACAATCGTCACAAATAAGATTTTGGAGTAACCATGGACAGATTTTCACATCAAATTTGGATCAAAAGGCATTTTCTGATATAGAATCAATTATGAGTAGCGGAAAATAAACAAATCTGGATAAAAGAAAGTCCAATCTCGGATATGGATAAAGCCAGATCAAAGATCAACAGCCTTGAATCGAAGATGCCACAAAAGCTATGGAATAAAGCACACACAAGGACGAGATCATAGATCAAACATCTACTTAGTGCTATCAAATTTCAGACCAATAAATGAGAGATATTTAAAGATACACACATGTAATAAAAACTGATCAGATTTAACCAAAATGAAATTAAATCTTCTCATAGACATTTCATCAAACATGTGGTGTGCATAAATCATATTTGGTCAGAAATCAATAAAATCTTCCATCAAAGATCATCCAAATCTCATCTAAATCAAAAAATGGATTTCCAATAAGCGCAAAACAGAAAATAAACCATAGAAAAGATATTTGCGTTTAGGCTCATGTGATTGAATCAATCTAAGCACCAAAACAACAAAATCAATCATCCAATCTTCAACTGTTGCCATAGATGACCGAAATGAAGAAGAGTTTCTTCATTTGGCTCTGATACCAATTGTTAGATCCCAATATAGACAACAAATGAAGATACTCCATAGAAAAGTAGAGATAAGATAGAAATTAACAACAATGATAAACAAGAACTTATCTCATATGCTTGGATTGATAGATGGAGGGGATATTGGGAAGAACACCACAGTAAACTAGTAAACGACTCTCATTAGTCTGTTTGTGTGAAAAGTGTTCTCCCAAAACCTAATGAAGAAATGAGCCATGGGAACCTTTATATAGGGCCCATTTACAATAAAAAGGCTCAAGCCCACACAACTAACTAAAAAGCCCAAATACAATTTCTTTATAAAACATTCAATTAATTGGGGGCTAATTTAAGCTAACAATCTCCCCCTAATGTTTTATAAAGAAAGCATCAACCAATCAAAAAGCAAAAGTTGGTTGAGTCAGATGAAGCATTGGCCAAGAAGATTCAAGCTGAACTTGACCAAGCAGAATTAGCTCAAGTGGACAAAGATAGAGAGATGGCTAAGGCTCTGGCTGCAGAGTTAAATGAAGCTTATCAACAAAGTTTGGCAACTGAAATAGCACAGAAGAAAGCTGCAACTCTGAAGAAATCTGTGTTGGTTAAAATGGCTGCTAAGAAGAGACAACCCTCAAAGACCTTCCTTGGTACTCAAGAGAGAAAGAAGATGATTACTTTTCTCAAAGGTGCTGTAGGAGTCAGAAAGGAGATGTTCTCAATGATGTCTTTGGAACAGATTAAAGAGTTGTATGATTCAGAGATGCTAAAGCTTCAAGGGAATGAAAAAGCCAGAGTTGAAATGGAAAAGAGAATGAAAGAAAGTAATGATTTTCTGATAGAAAAACCTTTCCCTGATGAAAAAGAAACACCAAAGAAGGAAGCCACTATAGGTGAAAGTCTGAGGACTTTAAAAAGAACTAAGATGATGGCCAGAAGAAAATCAGCCAAGAAGCCTAGAGTGGATAAAGAAGAAGCTGAGAAGGTTGCTGAAGAAGAAGGGGTACCTAAGACTGTTGAACAGAAAGAACCATCAAGTACTGATGATGTGAATCTGTACATGGTAGTGATGGACAAAGTGCCTGAACCTATTACAGCTGAACCTGTTGGTGCTAAGCCTCCTGAGGTCATTCTCTGGGATACAATGAAGGTTGATGGCAAAGAGTATATCAGGCTCAAAAGAAAAGATGAGAAGTATGAAGTGTATAATACTTGGGCCAAGATTGTCAGAACATGTTCCAGGTCTGATCTAGAGGAGATGTTTGAAATAGGAATGAAGTTGTATGCTGATCAATTGAAAGCTTCAGAGATTTCAATCATAAAACTTGTGATGAAGTATCTTTGTATGTTGTTCAAGCCTGAAGAAGTGAAGGACATCATCAGAAATGTGTTTCAAAAAGTCACCAACTGGACTCTATATGAAACTAGTGGAGTATATGCTTTGACTATGGATTTAAATCACATAGAATACTTCCTAGTGGATAGAGTGTACAACCACAGTAGATTGAAGCTTCATGCAATGTTGAAAAAGAAGCTTAGATGTGTTCCAGATTCAGAAATGGCAAAGTACTTGATTCAGAGGATTATCAATCAGAGTTTGGGGTTGAATCCAAATACAGGTGTATGAGCTATGAAGTTTTGGGAGCATCTTAAAGACCATCTGAAGAACTTGACTTCTCTTCCTAAAATTCAAGTTAGGGGGAGATTGTTGGGAACTGAAAGAATTTCTCAAGTACAGTTAATGCTGCTAGCACAACTTGGTTACTACTTCTGAAGTTAATGCTACTGATACAGGTTAATGCTGCTAGTCAAGATTAATACTGCTAGAAGAAATTACTACTGCTAAGCAATTTTAGTACTGCTAGTAGTTAGTACTGCTGAACTTAATACTGCTCAAAGTATTAATGCTGCTGAAGACTTAATGCTGCTTAAGAGATAATCAAGATTCGTGCAGATCAAGACTGAAGATAATCATGGAAGGCTTGGAGATAAATATGGAAGATTATTCTGAAGATCTTGTATTATTTGTAATTATCTTTTATCTTTTGTATAAGTATAGAGTTAGTCAGAATTGTTTAGAATATCAGTTTTAGAGAGAATTAATTATGAGTTTTTGTTTTCATAGAGAGAATCAAACTCAAGGCTTATAGTCCTAGTTCTAGAGAAGTAGAATTCGTATTGGTGAGCCTGTTCATCAATATTGAGGTTGAGTGTTGAATCTTGTAGCTTTACAATCTTTCAATAAAAGTTTACAAGTTGTTATTCTGATTCACTGTTCTTTGAATATTAAAGTGTTATTCCGCAAACTTCTTTAATATTGTTTCTGAGTGTTTATTCTTGTTAAGAATTCAGATCCTGACATGATAGGTGAATCTAAAAGATTGAATCACTTAAAATTGTTTTAGCCCATCGCCTTATTTATATATATTGGCTGTCTTATAGTTAGGTAGTAACTAAAATAAGGTTTTAGTAATTATCTGAAATGTTTATTTATAATTATCTTAAAACATTAACATAATTACAAATTTACATTTACATATTACACCCCGTAATTATCATAATTACAATTAAACACATATTTTTATAATTATTCTTCGAGAATAATTATTGAACCGTCAATCATGACTTTAATTCAGGTTTCTCATAAAATGGAGGTAAACGTCTTCTTTGTCTACGACCATATAGGTTACAAACTCATTAGCAATATTTCTATGTGACACATGTCATAGGCTTACTATAACTTACATTCTCCCACTTTTACATGATACACAATAACACAGACGGTAGTAAGCATCTAGCAACACGTCACCGCCCCAAGGGTATGTAAATGTGCTTTTCCTTGACCAGTCCGATTGATCCAATCGATCATATGGAAGAATCCTTCATTATCCTTTTGCTTCACGATATTTTGTTTTGAACTTAAGGCATAGCTCCATCTCATCGTTTATAGTTCAAATTTACGCTTCTAGATCCCTACATATTTGATTAGACATGTGTTATTAGTTTAACTAATCCACTAATACATCGCCATGTTAATCAAACTATGTCATCGAGGGGCTCAAAAATATCTCTCTCAACTTGACAGGAGCAAATCTCATACTGCATGTATACGACCTATACATAATTGATGTTATACTCAATATAACCCTTATGATTACCTAGTTAATGGTAACGTTAGGCTATACCAAAGTATAACACTTCTTATGCATTAGGTCCCAATACACACCTCGGGTATGAGTATAAGAGTGTTCACCATTTCATGACTCACCTTATGACGTTGATATGTGAGGTGATCCTGATTGTGGGTCTTGTCCAACACTTGTGCCTGACAAGCGTATATGACTCTAGTTGCACCTAGTGCACTTCCAACAAGGACTATGACCAGATTTTCACAATGATCTTTATTTTTTACCAGTCCCTTGGTAATAATCGATCAAGGACACTTTTAAATAATATGATCATCATATTTATTTAAGGATACTTAAACATGTTAATAATGAACATAGAAATGTCTAATGTAAATACTCATATCCAATATGCTAGAACGGATAGAAACATACTCGTTTTATTGTTCAAATAACTTAAAGTTTACATATCAGGCTAATGTATTACCAAACCTCAAGCCTGTCGAACTAGTATGAGCATCGTGCCTGCTTTGGCTCATTGGCTTGGTCAACGAGTCTGATGGATTGTCTTTGATTCGAACTTTGCATAACTTCACGTCACTTCGATTAATGATCTCTCAAATTAGATAATATCGTCTTAAAATATGCTTGGAGCGTTGATGTGACCTAGGATCTATTGTTTAAGCAATGAAAATCTCGTTGTCGCAATAGATCTCGACAGGGTAACACATGTTAGGAGCCACTCCTAAGATGAATTTCTTCGTCCAAAAAACTTCCTTTGTAGCGCCCGACACTACAATATACTCTAATTCTGTAGTTGAATTTGCTATTGTTCTTTATTTGTATCTCTTCCAACTCATTCCACTTCCATTTAACATAAACACGTATCCTGACTGTGATTTAAAGTCATCACGGTCAGTTTGGAAACTAGCATCTGTATATCCTTGAATACACATATCTTTTTCCTAACCTCCGTATAACAAGAATATATCCTTAGTTTGTCTAAATTACTTAGCATGTTCTTCACTACTACCCAGTGAGCATCATCTGGGTTTGACTGATACCTGCTCGTCATGTTTAGGGCATATGAGATGTGTAGTTGAGTAAATAACATGGCATACATGATTGAATCGATGGCTTAAGTGTAGGGAACACCCTTCATAAGGTTCATCTCTTCTTTAGTACTAGGACACTGAGTTTTGCTCAGTTGTATGCCATGTATCATTGGAAAGTTTCCTCTCTTGGAACCTTCCATCTTGAAGCGTTTCAAGATCTCGTTAATGTATATACTTTGTCTTAATCTAATTAAGCACCTAGATCTATCTCGATAGATCTTTATGCCAAGAATATATGTTGCCTTTCCTAGATACTTCATCGCAAAACATTTTCCTAACCATGTTTTTACAACTTTAAAGGTAGGGATGTCATTTCCGATGATCAACATATAGGATCAAGAATACTACTATGCTCCCACTGACATTCTTGTATACATAAAGCTCATCTCCGTTCTTTAAGAAACCAAATTATTTGTATACACAAGGATCATCTTCGATCTTTGGATATTTTGTATCTCGTCATTTCCGTAACAACCTTTTCAGGTTCAACATCTTGTTGATTGACAGTATCAACCATTATCTCATCTTAAGGTTCTTGAATTTCTTTAAGATCTATAGTGGTCCCTATTGTGCTTCTTATCAGAAAACCATTTTCTAAGAACTCAAGCCTGACGTGCAACAAATATTTTGCTCTCATTGGGTCTATAGAAATAAAATCCAATCGTCTCTTTTGGATATCCCACAAAGATGCACTATTCATACCATGAATCAAGCTTTCCAGAAGCTTCTCGCTTAACATAAGAGTTACAAACCCATATTCTCTATAACGCCCGGAAATTTCGTTAAACTCTCGGCATTTTTGTCTTTCAATTTCCCCAGTAAATCTTAATTTAGGTTTGTTATCTCATATTTGAGTGAATGCACATCGGGTTTAACCTTGGGATGAAAAAAAAACTGAAATTTCGAAGCTTGGAAGGGATGGGGCGACAGTGCCCGACGATTATGCACAGGTCACTGTGCCATCATTCTCGCGGGTGAGGAAGGAGCTACGGTACACTTGGGGCGACAGTGTCCGATTCACTGTCGCGGTATCACTATCGCGGGGTTTGTACCTCGTGGTCCTTCTTTCGGGTGACTATGCTTGGCGATTATGCCAAGGGCATAGTCGCTGGGGCTCTATCACCGACAGGTGCAAGGGTTTAAAAACCCATTTTCTCCCACTCTCTTCATTAACTACATCATTTATTCCTCCCTCAAGACTCTCTCCATCAATACCGTATTTAAAATTTCTCCAAACCCTACTTCCCTCATTTATTGCTAAGATCAAAGTTTGACAACCAATGAATCATGCTAGGAACATTTAATCACTACCTCCATCATCATCTTCTTCAAGAAAATCAAGCTAGGGTTTTGGGTTTTTATCAAAACCCATTTTGTGAGTCCATCTTTATCATTTAATGCTTACATACTCTATGTAAACCTTTTATTATACTATTTTAGCTATTTACTTCATTTTTGTTAAATAAATCTTTGAAACTTTCTTGGGTCAAAAACTAGGGTTTTGACACTTTTGGAATATCAAGAAATGTGATGACCTAAAAGGTTTGGAAATGATAAATATGAGTTATTTATGTGTTATGGGATATTTGGAAACTAAATGTGTGAAATGTTTAGTTGGGTTCATGACTTGATAGGAAGATTAGTAAGTCCATGGTCTAAATGTATCCATGACTCTTGTGTATATGAAATGTTATGGTAATATGTTTAACATGTAGAAGGGAATATGATTACATGAAAGGAAATGTTGAATATGTCTAATTGATTTACCTTATAATAATATGGTGCTATATGTGATTCATGTTTTTGGGATTTATAGCAAAATGCAAGCTGTTATGTTGGTAAATCATGTTAGTTTGGAATGGTGAGGTCCCAAGGTAAAGATCCATAGATAGGGTTGAACTTGGTGACTCTTTGGGGTAAGGCTCGGATACAGTTGAACCCATATTTACATTGAACTAAAGATTCATGGATAGAGTTGATGTTCTAACGGCTAAAGATTCATGGATAGAGTTGACGCCGGTAAATAACCATTCCAACTAAGTGCTCCACATGGGTTGGGACCTACTTTCGTGTTCCGTCACAACCTATGGTGGAACGGGTCTCCCCCGTATCGCATAAGGTTCAAACGTTGGAGGATTCATTTATTATTACTAATCTATTTATTGATTTTTCACCAACGCATTACTTCCTTGATCTTATATATTTTTGGATGTTCTCACTAGGCTCCAAGCCTAACACTTGTTTGCTTTGGTGTTCATATCAGGTTCCATTAGTGGAGGGGTGGCTAATCCTTGAGCGGAGAGTTTGGTCAACATTTTGGGGACATAGCATTTGACGATATATAGAGCGTGCATTATTACTTGTCGATATTTTGGGAATTGATGACGACACCCAATTATAATCTAAACTAGAATATTTTAGATTAAGTAGGTTGTCGGTCTTCATTCCATTCCATTTGGGTTTTGTAAACGCTTATACTCTTCCCCATCTTTGGGATGATGTCATTTGTGAAACTTTACTTCATATAAAATGTTCCAGGTTTAATTTCCCTTCAATTTATAAACGTGTTATTGCGAAAATTTCAAGTTCTTTTGAAATCACTAAATTTTAAGGTATTACAAGTTGGTATCAGAGCATTAGTTTAAGTGAACTAGGCAGGAACGTAAGATGACTAGACTTAATCTCGAGTTATTAAATCATGATTGTTGAGGATTGGGTAGAACTTCTAAGATGGGATGGTCTTAGACTCGACGGTATTCCATAAATTAAGAATTGTGAGGACGGTAACAAGGATCCTTGTGTATGGTGTGTTCATAATTGCACGTAGCTAATGCCGTTATGAATATATTGTTACGTGAGTATGTTTGGTTTACTAATGTTATAACGATTGATGAATGTATTACTACGTTTGCTTTTGTGTTTCGATCGAATATTTTATCCTCTCTCGTGCTTGTATGGCAGCCATTGTTCAATCATGGTGAATACTCGAAGTCGACTGTTGGTCGAAGGGGAAATTCATGAGGATAACACATCCAACCTAAATCCAGTGGTTAGGGCAGTGAACGTTGTCCCTCCAAATATGCCTCCGATATACACCGGAGCGGTGGAACACATAACAGGAGTGGATTTGGCATGCTCGAATCCGATCCTTCAAGAGGCCAACCCCCAAGCTAATATGATGGCCAACGTCATGCAAATGGTGATAATGGCTATGGAGAAACAACAAGAGGCCTTTCTAAAGATGTTGGAGGATCGAGATGCCAGTTTTATGAGGCCCGAGATAGTCGCAGAGAATGTGGTGGCCGGTTCGGGTGGCACTGGTAATGGGATCAGGATGGAAGAACATGTGGTTGTTGGTGCTTAGAGGGGCGAAAAGATTTGCTCCTACAAGACCTTCCTTTGTAGTAAACCGCCCGAGTTCTCGAGATCCGGTGACCCCGTTGCATGTATGAACTGGATCCATGCGATCGAGCAAGCCTTTGATTCCAGCAAATGCGAGGAAGATCAGAGAGTAAGATTCGCCCCCCAAATGCTTAGAGGCCTGACACATCGGTGGTGGAACATCACTAGGTCCACCCTCGATGTTGTCATTCTTGCCCAATTGTCTTGGGATGCATTTAAGAAGAAGCTCATGGAAGATTATTGCAATAAGAGGGCTATGGATCGGATTATTGATGAGTTCCGAGCCCTCAAGAATGGTAATATGTCAGTGAGAGATTATTCAAGAAAGTTCGTTGAGAAGCCCGATCTGGTGGGGCATGCGGCCCCAACTGAAAACGTTAAGGTGGAGGTGTATCTGAAAGGATTTCCGGTGGACATGATGTTCATGGATCGTAACACCAAGCCCTCTGCCTTTCGTGAGGCCATTGAAGAGGCCAAGGTCATGGAGGATGTTTATGCTCAGAGTCGTGAGGAGAGGGTCGGGGCGACCGAGAAGAGGAAATGGGAAGACAACTCTTTGCCCTCCAAGAAACCACGAGCTTTCAACAATAGCATCAGTAGGGGGACCAAGCCTAGGCGGGAAGCTAGGTGGTGCCCGAAATGCTAAAGTAAACATTTTTACTCGTGCAACTCTAGTGGGACGAATTGTTTCAAGTGTGGTAAGGCGGGGCATATGCGCGAAAATTGCCCGATCCGAGGGGTCATATGCTATGAATGCAAGGAGCCCAACCACATTCGAAGTGAGTGCCCGAAGTTGAAGGCGGGAAGACCGCAAGAGAAGAAGGAAAACCCTCCAAGGGTTCCTGGTCGAGCTTTCTAGATGACGGTCGATAAGTCCAAGGCATCCACCGACGTGGTATCGGGTACGTTTCTCCTAAACTTCGTACCTGCTCGTGTGCTATTTGATTCTTGTGCTAGTTTCTCTTTCGTATCTGAATATTTCCGTCAAAATCTTGACATGCCCACTAGTAGCTTTGTTGATGCTTTAGTGGTAGAGATAGCGAATGGTAGTCAAGTAGTGATCCGCGATGTTTTGAAGGATTGCTTGATAGAGATCTGAGGAAAGAAATTATCAGTCAATCTCATGCCAACGACCATTGGGGGATTTGATGTTGTGATCGGGATGGATTGGTTGGCCGAGAACCAAGCCGAAATCCTGTGTGCCAAGAAACTGAGTCGAATTTCGACTACCGATGGGGTTGAGGTAGTCGTCTATGGTGAGAGAAGGAAAGGAGATGTACCCCTCATCACCATAGCAAGGGCACATAGGTGTCTGGTAAAAGGGTGTTCCTCTTTCTTAGCCTACGTGTTGGACGCCAAACTCGAAAAGAAGAAACTCAGAGACGTGAGGGTGGTTTGGGAGTTCCCCAACATTTTCCCGGATGATTTGCCCGGTTTGCCACCGGAAAGACAGGTTGAATTTCGGATCGATCTAGTACCGGGAGCGACTCCAATTGCCAAAGATCCCTACCGGTTGGCTCCTTCCGAAATGCAGGAGATATTGTCCCAACTTCAAGATCTCCTTGAGAAAGGCTTTGTAAGACCGAGTTCCTCGCCGTGGGGAGTGTAACACCCCGAAATCTTCCAGTAAATTTCTTAATCCTTTAAAACACTCACGTTATATATATATCCCGTTGGGTAGCAACTTCGTCTAGTTCTCATGTTGGGAGCTAGTCATCCATACCACATGCATTTATATGCTTAAGTTAAATGTCCTAAGTATGGGTGTTTAAGTTTATTAATTATACTTGTGTTTATGTATATATGTATATATATTTGCATATGTGATGAATTTAGATGTGAAAGAGTTGCAATAATTTTTACGTAAACTTGTGGTGGTTATACACTCTTTGTATTTGGAATCGTTGAGGTTTAGAAGCAATTTTCGTAAGCAAGGAGTGGCCGACGACTATGCCCGGAGACCTAGCTATGGGCATAGTCGCAGGTGTCATTGTCGCATGCAGCTTTCATCGGCCAAACATTCCAGTGAGCATGGGGTAGGGTGTGACTATGCCCCGACGACCGTGTAGGTGCAGGCTCTGTTTTGAGGTGCGATTTAAGGGCCAAACTCATTTTTTTTCATTTATCAGCTACATATCAATCCTACTCTCTATTTGGGCGATTTCTCTCCTCTTCTCTCCATTCCCTTCCTCATTTAATGCATCAAACAAACCCTAGCATTTAGTGCTCTCAAAAGAGTTGTTAGGGCCAAGTATTTACTCTTTAAAGGTGTTAAAGCTTCAAGAAGATCAAGTTCTCTCAAAGCCAATTAATTAGGGTTTTCTCTTTTACAAACCCTATATGTGAGTTTTCATCTACAAACCCTAACTCAACTACTTTATACTTATTAAATGTTGTAGATTTTAACCTACTTATTTGTATGCTAAAAATGTGTAAGTATATGTGTATATCCTTATTTAAGATTTGACCAAATATCTAGGGTTTTATGGAAAATGATGATGAGAGTATTTTAATCATGATTTCTTGTTTTTAAATGATGAAGTAGTGGTTGTATTATTTGAAAATATACATGGGTGGAATATATGTATGCGTTAATGTACTAGTTTAGATCAAGTGTTGACTTTTGATGTATTTGACTTTGACTTTGTAAAAGTCTTTGAGAGTTCTTATGTCTTGAGAGTTTCTTTGTTTGCAAGAAGTAGTCTTGAGTATAAATAGTCTAAGCTTGTGAGAGAATCATGTAACTGAGAGACGTGCGCATTTTGTGTAACCTTGTGACTTCATCAATACATATGACTATTTCTCTCTCTATAATCTCTCTCTAGATTTTGTGTATGAATTGATTGCATATGGCTTGAATTGGACTTAACAATTGGTATGAGAGCCTGCCCATTCAGAATCAGATTAATAGGATTACCATCATTGATCGAATTTTGTGATTTCTCAGATTCGCGCAGACAAGTTTTCTGGAATTTTCATTTTGATCAAATTCAGTTCTGTTTGTTGAAGTTAGAGTATCACAATGGTTTAGTTGTGATTGTTTTGTGTTGTTGATCATTTGTTATTCACACAATTTCACGAAAAAATCACTCAATTAATTTGAATTTTGATTTTCGTGAATTTTTTCAAAAATAGAACTCGAACACTGTAAATGGATAAATGCACTGTAAATTTTTGTTTCTAGTCATTTTTGTTTGTTAAGAAAGTGCTCAATTTCAATTTTTGAGCATATTGGATCAGTTTGTAAAGCTTCTTGAAGGAAAATTCACTTTTTGGATCGAATTCGTGTGGTGAACTGAAGAACGCGCTAGATCTGTGAAACGCGCTAAGGAAGAACACACTAATATCGAAGAACACGCAAGATAATGTTTTTCGTGTTTTCTGCGAGTTTGAGCTAGTTCACGCATCGTTCGTTCTGCGAGAAGAAGATTCGCGCAAGCTATTCTTATATGTGTTGTGCGAGTTTTTAGCCATCTGTGAGTTTTGATTCTGTGTGTTTGAAGTTTTTTGATTTTTTTCTAAGTGTGGTTCGCGCTAATGCCTTCTGCGAGTTTCTGATCGTGCGAGTTTACATTTAGCGAGTTCCTATTCAGTGAAATTTTCTAAGTATGGAACGCGCTAAGGGTCGTGCGAGTTCTACCTGATTTGCGAGTTTGCATTCATCTGCGAGAAGTCTATTTGATCTACATTTCCTAAGTCTGAAACGCACACGAAGTGATATGCAAGAAGTCACTTCGCGCACAACACTACTTGCGAGTTTCTCGATACGCGCTAGTAGTGGTCTGCGAGTTCCTTGTTCGCGCACAAAGCATTCAACGCGAAGTATTGTGAACAGTTGTTTGCGTGTTTCAGGGTTTGCGAGTTCTAGGGTTGTGTGAGTTTTATACCTGGTATTTTTTTTAGAAAATTTTCAGTGGTAACCTAGGTTTGATTTTTCAAGTCAACTGTTTCTGATTCGTTTGGGAGATCTTTCGTGTTCAAGCCTTCTATCAGATATCTTTCTCTAATTCTGCAATCATGTCTCGTGATCTTCTAACCATGGGTTCAAAATCCAAGCCTCCGGTTCTGCAAGCTGATGAGTACCCTCAGTGGCGGAAAAGAATGATCAATTTCTTGAATAATCAAGACAAGAAATTGATGAATTCTATTATAGATGGTCCTCACTTTCCGCATGTTACTGTTGCCAGGATTCCAGCCACAGATACAAATCCTGAAATTCTTGAGCGAATAGTAGCAAGAGATCCCATCCAATATAATGAGCTGGACAAAGAGTTAGTCGAAAGAGATGCTACTGCTTTGACTTTCCTCATTATGGCCATTCCAAATGATATCTTCAATCGGTTTGATAGCAGTGAATCAGCAAAGGATGTCTGGGATGAGCTAGAGAAGCAATTTTTGGGTTAAGCAAAGTCAATAAAGACGAAGAGGAATCAAAGCATCAAAGCTTATGAGGGATTTAAAGCAAAAGAAGGGGAATATCTAAGGGAAGCTTACGACTGATATAATATCATTCTGAACGATCTAATAAGGAACGGAGTGCAGAAGTCTAAGTCTGAGATTAATTACAAATTCATTAAGAATCTCCAACCAGAGTGGGACGTCTACACTATCCAAATGCAGATCAACAAGGATATGGACGAAGAGAATCTTAATGATTTGTTCTGTGCCTTAAACCAGCATGAAGATAAAGTGAAGGAGCAAGCTGCGGTGAATAAAGAATTATCTCAACTCAAAGACAAGCAGAAAAAGGTTGAGGATTCTTTGGCACTTTTGGCTCAGGGTAAAGGAAAGCTGATGAAGACAAGTCCTGGTTCTTCAAAGAGTCTAAAGAAGAAAGCCTTAGTGACCAACTTGATTGACCCTTCAGACAGTTCTGATGAGGAGACAGTAGAAGAGTCAGAGGATGATGAGTTGACAGAGTTTTCAGAAAAACTTGCACTATTGACTTCGAGCTTTCATAAGAGATTTGGGAGAAAAAAGTTTTACAACACGCCGAAGTATGACTCTTACAAGTCTAGCAAGTTCAGAGGAAAGTATGAGAAAGAGAAAGAGAAAGAGAAAGAGAAAGAGAAAGAGAAAGAGAAAGAGAAAGAGAAAGAGAAGATAGAGGAGAAGAAAGAAGAGAAAAGAGAAGAGAAAGAAAAGGAGAAGTCAGATAAGTGCTTCAATTGTGGTAAATCTGGACACTTCATCAGAGACTGCCTAGTAAAAAGGGTGAAGAACTATGAATACTACGTGAAGAAAGCCCAGCTTGCTAAGGCCATTGTTATTGTATTTTTGTTTAGATCATTTTATGTTGACTTTTGTTAGTTTACCTTTGTTTCTTGTTTGACCTGTAAATAGGTCTTCCTTGTCTTTCATTTTGAAGAACTAGCCTGATTATAAACATTTTGAGAGAGAAACCCTTGTACTTATCACTTGTGACATCAATACACATGTGATTTCCTCTGTGATTCTCATTGTTCTTGATTGTGTTGTTATTTTGATTTGATTGGACTTTATCATTTGGTATCAGAGCAAACAAGAAGAAGCAGATTCGATCAGATTTGATTTGTTTTTTAATTTTTTTTTGGCGGACTGTTGTTTTTTCACTGTTTGATCTTTAGTTGTCTTGTTTTTGCACAATTAAATCAAGAAATTGATTTGATTGTGAACGTTTTATCATTAGGATCAACTTTCATTCTGATCACATAGACAAATTCGCACTCTAGATTGATCAATTTGATCAAATTGGTGGTTTTTAGAAAAGTTGATGTCGTTCACTGTAAATCGATCTGAGCACTGTAATTTTTAGTTTTTGTTGCAAATTCAGTGTTGTAATCTTGATTAGCTTGGTATCGTGAACAAATTGTGTGTTTTGCAGAATCAAAAATCAAGTTTTACTTGATTTTTGATCGAACAGGTGAAGAACTCCCAAGGAAAACCCAAGAACGCGCTAGATCTGTAAAACGCGCAAGTTCTTCGCAAGAACGCGCAAGATCTTGAAACGCGCAAGTTGAAGAAGATTGTCTCAAACGCGCAAGTTTTTGCTAGCGAGTTCGTAGAACACGCAAGTCAAAGTTAGCGAGTTCGTAGAACGCGCAAGTCGAAGTCACCGTGTTTCGTCCATCTGCGAGTTTGCTTGCGATTTTGCTAAAACGCGCAAGTAAGCATCTGCGAGTTTCTTAAACGCGCACGGTTCAGCTAGGGAGTTTGTTCGAAACAGTATTCTGCGAGTTTCTTTGGTCTGCAAGTTTTACAAACACGCACGTCACGGTCTGCGAGTTTGTTCGAAACAGTGGTGTGCGAGTTTATTAGTCTGCGAGTTTCAAGCCATTCAGTGGTCTGCGAGTTTGAGTACTTAGTCATTTTTGTCCGTTGTTTCAAATTTGACCAGTCTTGAATTTTACACACCGAGTGTAATCTGCACTTCTTGAACGATCATTTCAAATCATATTTCTGTTACAATCATGTCTAGAGATCTACTCAGCATGGGTTCGAAATCCAAACCACCGGTTCTTCAAGCTGATGAATACCCACAGTGGAGGATAAGGATGATTAATTTCTTCAATAATCAAGATAAGAAATTAATGGATTCGATTCTTAATGGTCCACATTTTCCACATGTGACAGTTGCAAGAATTCCTGCTACTGGTAATAATCCTAAAATTCCCGAAAGGATTGTAGCTAGAGATCCTATTCAATACAGTGACACTGATAGAGAACTAGTGGAAAGGGATGCAACTGCTTTGACATTTCTGATAATGGCCATCCCTAATGATATTTTCAACCGTATTGATAGTCGGGAATCTGCCACGGACATTTGGGATGAGCTAGAAAACAGTTCATGGGATCAGCAAAATCTATCAAGACTAAAAGGAATCAGAGTATCAATGCTTATGAAGGATTCAAAGCAAAAGAAGGAGAATCTCTGAGGGAAGCGTATGATCGTTACAACATCATTCTAAATGATTTGAGAAGGAACGGAGTTCAAAAGTCTGAATCTGAAATAAACTTCAAGTTTATCAAGAATCTTCAGCCAGAGTGGGATGTCTACACAATAGAAATGTAAATAAATAAAGACATGGATGAAGAAAAGCTGAATGATCTGTTCTGTGCTTTAAACCAACATGAGGATAAGATAAAGGAGCAGGCTTCTGTGAACAAAGAGTTGCTTCAGTTAAAGGAGAAACAAAAGAAGGTAGAAGACTCTTTGGCTTTAATAGTTCAGGACAAGGGAAAGACAGTTAAGTCAAGTTCTGGTTCGGGAAAGAGTTTGAAAAAGAAAGCACTGATCACCAACATGGTTAACAGTTCAGACAGTTCAGAGGATGATACTCCAGATGATTCTGATGATGATGAATTGAACAAATTTGCAGAAAAGCTGGCACTTCTGACTTCAAGCTTCCATAAAAGGTTTGGTTGGAAGAAGTTTTACAACAAGCCGAAGCTCGATTCCTACAAGTACAACAAGCATAAAGACAGATATGAAGAAAGGAAAGAGAAAGACAAGAAAGAGGAGAGAAAAGAAGAAAAGAAAGAAGAGAAAGAAAAGTCTGACAAATGTTTCAACTGTGGAAAGCCCGGTCACTTTATCAAGGACTGCCCAGAAAAGCGTGTCAAGAATTACGAGTATTACAAGAAAAAGGCTCAATTGGCGAAAGCGATGGAAAAGGGCACAACTTTAAAGGCAGAATATGAGATATGGCTTGGCTGCTCTGAAGATGATGAAGAAACTGAGGTAGCAAAAGTGAATCTGACTCAAGTCCATTACAACTTAATGGCACATCTGAATGATGAGTCAGATTTTGAGGTAAATTCTCATTCTGACAATTCTGATAATTCTGAATTCTTGAATGATAATGATGAAGCAATGAACTTGATGTCCTAGCTTAATCTGATGAACTCTGAGTTTTTGAAATTAAAAGAAAATTTCAAACAACAAAGGAGTACAATACAAGGACATCAAGATCAAGCTTTCATCTACAAAACCTTGGCTGAGGAAAAAGAAGAAGAGAAAAATGTTCTGAAATTGGAAATAATCAAACTTCAAACAAGAATTTCTGAACAACAAAAAAAAATCATGACTTTAAAAGATAAGAATCTTGATCTAACACTTCAGTATGAAATTGTTTTGAAAGATAGGACGGAAGCTTACACGAAGATCAAGGAATTGGAAGATCTAAATTACAAAAGAGGTCAAACGGAACAGACTCTTAAAATTCTAACCAACAATCAGAAAGACACTCGTTTCTATAAAGCAAAACCAGGTTTAGGTATCTCTGATGTGGATGTGTTGAAAAAGGCACCCGAAAATCTTTATAACTTTAAAAAGTCGGGTGATGAACCTATTATTTTAATTCCACACATCATAGAAACATTTGTAAAACCTGAGACTCCTGAGCCTCAATCTCCTAAGACAGAAAAGGAAGAGACAGTAGAAGAAAAGACAGAAATTGAAATTGGATCAGAAACTCAGTATTTTAAATCTGTTAAATTTTCATATGATGAACTGAATACTTCTTACAAAAGTAACAAGGATTCGTTTGTAGAATAGGAAAATATCTTTAAAGAAAAACCTGAGTCTTCAAGATCTAATTCAAATTCTGACAATTCTGAAATTGTCCTGACCTGCTCAATCTTAGAAGATAAAAATGAAAATGTCATTTCTGATAAGTCTAATTCCGTTTGTACTTCTAAATTTTCTGATCTTGAATATCAACAAGCCTTGGATAAAATTGAAGATTTACAAAGGCAAATCTCCCATCTCAACAACATGATTGTTGAATTGGAAGATGCAAATGAGAATTTTGGGATGGAACTAGACTCAAGCTTTAATAAAAATGAAACTTTGCAAAAAGAAATCAGAAGTTTAGAATCTCAAATTTTCAAATTATCAAAAGGCAAAAAGGTTATTGTTGATCAAGATATTCCAATTTCTGTGATTAAATGTGAGTCTTCATCTGAGTCTGGACAAACAAAAGAAATAGGTGAATGTTCTTATTCTTCATCATCTGATAATATTTCTAAATCTGTTTCTATTTCAGATGACAATGTGAAGAAAGATTGTTTGAAGCAAAAGAAGACTACAGTGGAAAAGACTGTGAATGAAATGGATAAATGTCAATGTAATAGAGTGGATAATGCTTGTTCTTCTGTCAAACAACAAAATTTCAATAAAACGAATATCTTTTCCCGAAAAGAGTTGTTGACGCAAGCTACTACTAGATTGCAATGTTCATATTGTCGTAGTAGTTCATTCTCTTGGAAACAAAAGTCTTCAAAGAAAATTAAACATATCCAATTTAAGAACATAAAATCTCTTAATCGTTTTAAAGCCAACAATGCTGAGATTTACTCTTTAAAGAAGAAACATAATAATTTTCATGTTAATAAACTTGCTGATGTGAAGTTTGTGTGGAAGTGGATTCCAAAAGCTAAACTGAACACACAAACTCCACCAAAAGGACCAAGATTTGAATGGAGAATTAAAGGGTCATCAGCAAATTTAAATACTGTTAAGAGTACTAACAATAAAGGACCCATATTCATATGGGTACCTAAAGTTAAGTGATTCTTGATTTCAGGCGTGTCATGTGCGGATCATTGATTCTGGAGCTTCAAGACACATGACAGCACATAAACACCTGCTGTTCGACTACGTAGATCATTACGCAGGTACAGTAAGTTTTGGGAATAAGATGAAAGGATATGTCAGAGGTTATGGGACTATCAAGAATAATTTGATCACAATATCAAAGGTTCTGTATGTGGAAGGCTTGGATTACAATTTGTTCTCCATAAGCCAATTTGTAGAAAAGAAATGCAAGATAGAATTTGATGCTGATTTTTGCTACATTAAAGATCAAAGTGGAGCAGAACTGATTAAAGCTAGTAGAATGGGATTGTTATACGGTATTCACTTTCCAACACTGAAAGCTTCAAAGCCAGTATGTCTAATCTCAAAGACATCAACAGAAGAAAGTTGGTTGTGGCATCGAAGACTTTCTCATCAACATTTTCGTGATTTGAACAAGCTGAGGACACAACAGTTAGTGACTGGACTTCCTGAATTGAAAATTGAACAAGACTCACTTTGTTCAACCTGTGCAAAAGGAAAGATGAAGAGAAGTTCACACAAATTAAAGATGTTATCTAACTGTAATAAGTGTCTGGAGATAATTCACATGGACTTGTATGGACCGATGAGAACTCAATCCATCAACGAAAAGAAATACATATTAGTGATGGTGGATGAATTTTCTCGGTATACTTGGCTAGAGTTTCTAAGACAGAAATATGAGGCTCCTGAACTAATCATCAAGTTCATCAAGAAGATTCAAGTTCTGATGCAAAGCCCTGTAAAGCAACTGAGGAGTGATAATGGAACAGAATTCAAGAATGCTACATTGCAAACATTTCTAGAATCTTTTGGCATATCACATAATTTTTCTGCTGTGATGACACCTCAACAAAATGGGGTCGTTGAACGCAAAAATAGAACTTTGGTAGAGGCTGCATGGACAATGTTGGCATATTCAGATCTACCAATGTTTCTATGGGCTGAGGCTGTAGCAACTGCATGCTTAACACAAAACAGGACTATTATCAATAAACGTTTTAATAAAACTTCTTATGAATTGATTAATGGTCGTAAGCCTACTGTTAAATTTCTTCGTGTGTTTGGATGCAGATGCTATGTTCTTAATGATCAAGAGAACTTATCCAAGTTTCAACCAAAAGCCGATGAGGGGATATTCATTGGATATTCTCTCCAGTACAAAGCATACAGAGTCTACAATACTCGAACGAAGACGGTGATCGAAAGTGCAAATGTAACCTTTGATGAAAGCAAGACAAGGACTTCTGAACAAAGCAGTCCAGAACTCGGATCTAAAGAAAAAGACAAAGCTTCTACTTCATCAAGAGTAGAACCTGTTCAACAACTGACTAAGAATTCTGACTCCTACACTGATTCTGATCATGATCTATTATTTCTTGATGCTTTTAATGATTTATCTGTTGAAGACAATAGACAAGAAAATTTAGAAAATACTAACTCAAACTCTACCAGTGTAGATATATCTGGACCAATTCCAGAAGTTGGTGACGCTTCTACAAACACAACGCAAGAGATCTCTGAAAAAGTTGTTCCAGAAAACACAACAGAAATGATATCATCACAATTTGAAGTGGGATCAACATCAGCAACATTTGAACAACAACATTAGACAAAATCCACATTTGCAGAAGCTGAACCTTCTTCTAGTGCACAAAGTCCAACTGCAAGTGCATCTGAACAACATGCAGTAGTTGATGAGTTTGACATGACAAATAATCAAACTGAACGAGATGTTTTGCCAAGTACACATAAATGGACAAAAAGTCATCCCCTTGAAAATATTATCGGAGATCGGAATGCTAAGGTATCCACCAGATCTGCAACTGCTTCTGCATCGGCTAATTTCTGTATGTTCTCAACCTTCCTCAGCAGCATGGAACCCAAAAAGCCGTCTGAAGCTCCCACGGATTCTGATTGGATAAATGCGATGCAAGACGAGCTAAATGAATTTCAAAGAAATGAGGTGTGGAGACTTGTACCAAGACCCAAAGATAAAACCATTGTTGGAACAAAGTGGGTATTTCGAAACAAGAAAGACGAGGCTGGTATTATTGTAAGAACAAAGAACGGCTTGTAGCGAAAGGTTATAATCAACAAGAAGGGATCGATTATGATGAAACCTACGCTCCCGTGGCAAGGATCGAGGCAATACGGATTTTTCTTGCGTACGCAGCACACAAAAACATCAAAGTCTATCAAATGGATGTCAAATCAGCTTTCCTGAATGGTATATTACATGAAGAGGTGTACGTGAGTCAACCCGAAGGCTTCGTTGATCCAAAATTTCCAGATCATGTATACGTGCTAGATAAAGCTTTGTATGGACTTAAGCAAGCACCGCGTGCATGGTATGAAACACTTTCAATTTACCTTACCAAGTTAGGTTTCCGAAAAGGTACGATTGATACAACTCTTTTTCTCAAAAAGAATGGTGAAGATTTGATGCTAGTACAGATCTATGTAGACGATATTATTTTCGGTTCTACAAATAATGAACTTTGTGATGAATTTTAAAACATCATGAAGAAAAGATTTCAAATGTCAATGATGGGTGAATTAAATTTCTATCTTGGCTTACAAGTTAAACAAACCCCGCAAGGGATTTTTATAAATCAAGCCAAGTAAATTAGAGATATGTTTAAGAAATTTGACATGACCTCTTGTACACCCATGAAGACTCCCTTGCAAACTGGAAGTCTGTTGGATGCTGATATTTCTGGTAAATCAGTGGATCAACAGACATACAGAAGCATGATTGGATCTCTTCTATACTTGACATCTAGTAGACCGGACATAATGTTTGCTACATGTTTCTGTGCCCGGTATCAAGCTAATCCTAAGGAGTCTCATCTTGCTGCAATTAAGAGAATCTTCAGATATCTCAAAGGCACACCAAATCTGGGTCTTTGGTATCCGAAGGATTCTAGTTTTGAACTAATGGCTTATACAGACGCAGATCATGCAGGCAACAAATTAGACCGGAAGAGTACCTCAGGAGCATGTCCGTATTTAGGTGATAAGCTAGTAAGCTGGTCATCTAAGAAGCAGAATTGTGTCTCAACTTCTACAGCTGAAGCAGAGTATGTAGCAGCTGCTAGTTGTTGTTCACAAGTTCTTTGGATGATGACACAGCTGAAAGACTATGGGTACACATTCAGCAAAGTACCTATCTACTGTGATTCCAAGAGTGCCATTGCCATAACTTCTAATCCGGTACAACATTCTAAGACTAAACACATCGACATCAGGTACCATTTCATAAAGGATCATGTTGAGAAAGGTAATATTGAAATGCATTTTGTGTCTACAGATTTTGAGGTTGCTGATCTTTTTACAAAACCTCTTGATAAAAAGAGATTTACATTTTTAGTCAGCAAGCTTGGAATGGTAAACCTTGATGCATAGCAATATTTATTTTCTGTACCTATTGTTGAGGGGGAGCTATTTTTTTTATATATATGCTTAAGTGTTTTTGGTCAAAATGAATCTTGGAAAGTTTGATATCATTAACAATGGTGGACTCATGTTCAATGAGTACCAAAGACTCATTTTGTTTTGCAGTATTATCATACATTTTGGACTATGACTTCTGATCAACTCAGATCAGGACTCGTACTTCATGATTTGTACTTCACAGCAAATATCAAGGGGGAGAAATTAAGATGTGTGCATACTTCAAGGGGGAGCTTAATACAAAAGTCTGTAAGTATGTATACAAATTTGAAAGATCTGAAAAGTTTGAAAAGTTTTTCCTGAGAAAATTACTGATTTTGTGCTAAAAAGTCAATTTTACAAAGTTACTATTTTGGGAAAGTAAAAGTTTTCATTTTTGGAAAGATTTCATTTTCTGAAAAATTTTTCTCAAAATTTTTTCTAAGTATGGAAACGCGCAAAGCACTATGCTTACGCTTAAACGCGCAAGGCCTAGTCTGCGAGTTCACTAAACGCGCAAGCTGAAGCTAGCGAGTTTGGAAAACGCGCAAGCAGAAGCTAGCGAGTTTGGAAAACGCGCAAGCAGAAGCTAGCGAGTTTGGAAAACGCACAAGCTGAAGCTAGCGAGTTTGAGTAAAACGCGCTTGTAGAAGCGTGCGAGTTTCAAAAACGCGCAAGGCGTTATGTGCGAGTTTCAAAAACGCGCAAGGCGTTACGTGCGAGTTTGGTCGAGAATCATCTTTCAGCCTGCGAGTTTCATCATTCTTATTTCCTAGGCTTGCGAGTTTCACTAATTTTTCACTTAAATTGTTTCTTAAGTGAAAATCACACACCTATTTGTCGATTTTTGAGACGAATACCTTATTTTCTTGATATGAGAGAAGAAAAACTCAAATCGTGCGTTGTGTGCGAGTTTTGTTCAATGAACAGTATCTTGCGAGTTTTATGAATGAACAGTGGCTAGCGAGTTCTTTGACTTGCGAGTTTTGTCGAGTATATATATGTTCCGTCTCTTTCTCTCTCATTATCAACCTGCGGTTTTCAAACACTTAGCGTTTTCTCTCTGAACTTTCTTGCGACTTTCATCTTTTCAGATCATTTCCTTCGAAGATTCAAGTATAGGTTGTTGTTTTCATTGTTTGATTGTTTGTTCTCATTTTTTATCGATTCTAGGGTTTAATTTTTTTTGTTTGTCGATTCAGTTGTTGACTGTTCATCTTCTTGTCGTCAATGTTCTGTTTCAACAGACACTACATAGTTTGGATTTGTTCTTTCAAACTAATGTTTTGATATTGAAAATCATACTTGATGAAATCTGGGTTTGCTTGATATATTGATTTTTGCAGGTTTCCTTAACTTTTGGACTTCTGGACATTTGAACACATTAAACTGATCTTGAACTTATGTTCTGAACTGAACTCTTCATCTCTTGGATAAAAGATTCGAACTTTTGAACTGTAGTTATGAATCCATGGCTTAAAGATTCGAAACTTTTGAATGCTAAACAAGCGCTGGACTGAACTGAACTCGATTCATATTCTGGACTCAAACTGATTTTCTGTACAAAACTAATTTGGACTTTATGGATAAATGAAAGAGTTCATAAGCTTTAATCATATTGTTCAAAGACTAATAGAAGATTAAAAGTCAGAGTGAAAAGTTTGAATTTTTGAAAGTCTAATTTGAATTTCAAAATTTTCAAATAAAAGGGTAATTTGTAAAGTTTGTTCATTGGAGTTCATTTCAAAATTTTTTCAAAGTTCAAAAAGTCAAAAGTTTTGGTTACCTTTGCATAATTAGTATGTTAATTATTTTACAGATTTCAAGTATTATTTTTTATATACAACATTAATTTTTCAGAATAAATTCGAAATGTGAAGTGTTGTTGTCAATTTTATGTTTTGTGTGTTGAAGTGTTATTTTGTTCATTCAAAGTTGCAACTTGTTTTCTGCAACTTACTGTGCTTTCATTGCAAGATCTTAAAGTACATTGTTCTGTACTTCAAAATTGGTTTTTCTGAAAAACAGGTTTTTGGATTTATACTGAGATATTGGATTTTATCCAATACATTTTATGATTTTTCAGGAAATCAATGGCGGAGGAAAATATTCATGACCAAAGTGTTCAGATGGATGAACATGATCCGAATATTTCACGGGAGATGCCCCTGCCTTTTTCTCGATCCCATTTTTCTGAAGTTAATGCTGATCCTGATCTTCAATTGATAAATCCTCAAGATTATCTCTCTTTGTCGCCAAATAATCATCATGTGATATTTGACAATCTCATGGTCAAGCCATTGATAAAGGAGATATTGAAAAACCATCCAATATGTACTGCTTTAACTGTAACTGCTACTGTGCCAATGATCTATTTACAACAAGCATGGAGAACTATTGAGCATGTAGTGCAAGGCGACAGAAAGTATTTCACCATTCGCATCGACAACTTTACATCCATTCTGACCTTTCAGAGACTGAGATTGCTTCTTGATCTACCTTTGCCAGATTCAAGAGAAGGAAAGACAACTTTTGATCCTTATCCTACAGATCTCGAAATGTTTGCTGGTATTCGTGCTCTAGGATATGTTGGAAATCTGTCAAAGATGAGTGACTTTCGGAAGTCAAATTTGCCACCATTCTACTATCAGTTTTTCTCAGTGATCAACAAGTGCTTGACTTCACGACACTCTGGGCACAACAATACTAATATTCATACTCTAAGACCGTTCCATGCTATCATCTATGATTTGCATGTTGATTATGTTGTGGCCATCTGGACTGAGCTGTATGAGAAAGTTCTGAGCAAGAGACATTCAAGGAAGCCAAAATATGTGCCTTATCAGAGATTTTTACAACTTATTGTCCGAGGCATTTTGAGATCTAGCCGAGATGTTCCAAAGAGATTACACCATGAATGTGCCCCAGAAAATGAAATGACACATCTTCAAAAGCAGAAGCAATCCTTCACTTTTGAGATGACAGTTCCTGCTGCACTGCTTGCTTATGCCGATCCGAATGCTCCGAGTGTTAGGAAATATAGGGAGTCCATGGGATTGCCAGATCCGGAGATCCCTACCCAGGACTCAGAACCAGTTAGTCGAACGGAGTCAGTGAGGGTTCAACATACTATGGGAGTAGTTGAACGGGAAAGTGAGCAGAGAGAAAATATAGAGAGGGGTTCAGGAGTGGGTCAGCCTTCTGTACTGGAGGGTGTGGGAACACAGGCACAATCTGCCACGCATTTAGTGAGTCCTACATCTCAACCTGAGATTGCTATCATACCTCAATTGGGCACTCAGAAAAAGAATCCCAATGAAAGTCAGAACTCTGAGAAAACTATATCGGTTGGTCAAGCAAGGTCTTCTAGTACTTCGGTACCTTCAGCAACATCAGAACAAGATGAAGCAAATCAAAGAAATGATCAGAATGATAATACTGATGATAACATGGGTCATAGTTTCGGATTTTTGGAAAATGTTTCTTTACACCAAAGTCTTGGTTCTACTGCAAGAGATCTTGACTTGGAAGGTGTTGATTCCTCAATCAGGAATATTATTTCTGACTCTGAATTTATAAGGAAGGAAGAGGGAGTATTAGTTGAAAATTCAGAAAATGTGAGGATTAGAGTGAATGAAGAAAAAGAACATGGTGAGCGTGAGTGTATCCAAACCTACCATTCTAGAAGGGCAGCCACATTTACTACCTCACCGCATGTGTTGCGAGCAAGAGGTATTGAAACAGACATTAGTCGCCCACTAATGCATATGCACACCTCAGCCAACCATTCTATTGCCTCTCAACAGGCTATAGTCTCATCTTTTCACGGGTATTTAGCACATACTCTATCTGCTTTTCACTCGGAAATGGCAGGTATTGAAACAAGAACTCAGTTGCCCCCGAGTTTGACTTCTTTCAGTGCACCATTGAGTCTAGAACCAATTGTTACATCTATTTTCATTCCTAGGACACAACCAAACATATCTGCTACCATCGGGAGTCTTAGTTCCCCGATCGGAACATCTGTAGTAGATCCGCATTCCGGACTATGAGGATCAGGTGGAAGTCCTGTCATTGCTAACACTATGCCAGCTTTGAGCACAGGCCACACTGTTGTATCTTCAACAGTTGTGTTAACAGGAAGCTTAAGTAGCCCCGGTGTTACTTTACCTGAATTTGTTTCAAGGGAATTTCTCAATGACGCCCTAAAGGTCGTTGAAACTTCTTTATCGCAGAAATTTCAGTCGGAGATGAGTAAGGCAACTGAAAAAGTTTGAGGAGGAGATTGGAAAAGTGATGAGAATGTTGAAAGGGAAAAATCCAGTTGTTGAGGAGCCTGAGCAAATAGTTCCACCACCATCAGT
Source organism: Arctium minus (assembly GCA_954870635.1). Classification (NCBI taxonomy): domain Eukaryota; kingdom Viridiplantae; phylum Streptophyta; class Magnoliopsida; order Asterales; family Asteraceae; genus Arctium; species Arctium minus. The sequence continues at coordinate 110,791,520 of OX941084.1, forward strand.
TCCACAACCACCACCAGTTCAATCAGTTTCTGAGCTGAAATCTTTACTAAGACAACAATCTCAACCAATTGTTCCTCAGGTTCCAGTAGATTATGTCACTCAATCTCAGTTCAACCAGTTCAAAAATTCAGTGGAGAAGCACTTACAGGATCTTACCACAGCAATTCAACTTTCTTGCAAGGCTCAATCTGATGCAATTTTAAAGAAGAGGCATGATCGTGATTCTGATCAAGATCATGAGGGGGAGATGAATAAGAGACAGAAAACTGTAGAATATACTGTTATTGTTACTGTTGAGGAGCAGGGGACTGAAGTAACTGAAACTACACATGGAGATCAATCAGAAAAGGAACAGTTGGATGAGAATATTCCAGAGGCTGAAGTAGAGTTGATGATCTATGACAATACGGAATCAAGGATTGAAAAGCCTGCGATTGCCACTGTTGAGGAAGTAATGGAGATGTTGGGAGTTATTGCAGAAAACTTTGTCAACCTAGATGATTATGAAAGTGATGATGATGAACAGGCTGCTGCTAGGTATGACAGTTATTGGAGAGTTAAGCAGGAAGGAATGGACGTTATTAAGCACAATATTCAAAGTGATGGACCAGATCCTGAGAATACAGTTACAGTTGAAGAGTTTGTACAGAATGCTATTTCTCAAGGAAATCTGAGTCAGAGTGAAAATGTTCTGGATGACTTGTTTGGAGAAAATTTAGATGAAAATTTTGATGATCTTGAAGGTGAAGATGAAGAGATTGTAGATCTTGATCAAACGTTTCTAGTTCAAGAAGCCGAAGTTGTGAAAGTTGCACAGATTGCGAGTACAGTTGATTAGGCTCCACCAAATTACAGATTGTTTGATGAAGATAAAATCTTGACTGCTATTCCGATAGTCTCGCCCACAAGAAACTTCTCTGTCCCTGAAAACCTTGATGCTTCTGAACCAAGAGTTGCTCTTCCTTTGCCAAAAGATTTTGATTCTGAACAACCAGCTGATCAACCCAAGCAGAAACCAAAAGCTGATAAGCCCAGAAAGTCAAAAAGATCAAGAATTCCTACCCCAAAGCCCAAACCAAAAGATCTTGAAGAAGAAAGGCCAATCATTATTGATATCCAAGACTTCAGGAATAAGCTGTACAAAGAAAGAAAACAAAGAGAAAAGGAGGAAAGGCAGATAATCAGGGAAGCAAGAGCTGAATTAAGAAAAGAGGAAGAAGAAGCAACCAGAGCAAAAGCTAGTGCACTTCCTTACATTCGAAACCCAGATAGTCCAAAGATATTAAGCAAAGCTGAAACCTCTATACAGTTAAAGCCAAATTCTGTTTTTGCTACTCCTATGGAAGTGGAAGAATTCTTAAAAGCTCATGATCCAGAACTTGAATCAATGCAAGCAGAACAACCCATCTCTTATGAAATCAGTGATATAGGGAAAGTTACTTTCAAAGGAGATGTTAGAGTTGGTGCTATTCCTTATACAGGATATGATGTTGAGGGAGATTCTTTGAAGTTCATTGAGATCATCAGAAAGTCTCTCAAAGTACCATTCCTGGAAGAGTCAACCAAAATCTTTGTTTCTTCTCTACAGCCGATTGATGAAGCTTGTTTTTATGGTGTTGGAGAGAGAGATAAAGTTTATCAAGACAATTACATCAGGTTCATGAAGACAATGTGTAGTCTTTCCCCTTATGCCAAAAGAAAAGAGATTCTGCAGGTTCAAAATGTTCATATTTGCAAGATTCTTAATGTCCACTATCCAAAGTTCACAGTTCAAAGAAAAGATATGAAGATCAGTACCTTTACAGAAGCTGATTTTGATAACTTGAACTTCTTAGACATTATGTTCATTGTGAATGAGTTCAGAGACAGGAGAAATAGAAGGAGGTCACAAGCTGTTGCTTATGCTTTGGATGCTATTAAAAGATTCATGACAAGGAGTGTCTACAATGCTTATTCATTTGATTTTCAGCTTGGCATTGAAACCAATCAAAACAGAGTAAACCTTCTGGCACCAAACTTCAACCATCCTAAGATCAAAGTTCTAGAGCCCTTTCAGATCTCCAGATATCCAGAGTTGGGTGTGATGTATGTAAACACCAAGTCTCATAAGAAGCAGTTCATGAGAGCATCAGAATTGGCAAAGTATTCAGATGGTACTTTGAAGTATGTGCGGAAAGTGCTTGAAGATAAATTGTTTCTGTCAGAGCAGGAAAGATTAAGAAAGAATGAAGCTGTAAGAATAGTTGAGTCTCTTAACATGGAAGCTATGTTAGAAGAGATCAACAAGAAGATTGATTTCAGGGAGCACATCAGAAGATTTGAAGCACACCTTGGAATCAGAAGAATCTGTTTTAGAAGATGGGACCAGAGCAAAATTGTAAAATGATCTAAAAGGGGAGATTGTTATTGTATTTTTGTTTAGATCATTTTATGTTGACTTTTGTTAGTTTACCTTTGTTTCTTGTTTGACCTATAAATAGGTCTTCCTTGTCTTTCATTTTGAAGAACTAGCCTGATTGTAAACATTTTGAGAGAGAAACCCTTGTACCTATCACTTGTGACATCAATACACATGTGATTTCCTCTATGATTCTCATTGTTCTTGATTGTGTTGTTATTTTGATTTGATTAGACTTTATCAGCCATGGAAAAAGGTAAAGCACTGAAAGCTGAGGAGGAAATCTGGTTCGAGTATTCTGATGAAGAAGAGGAAGAAGTAAAGGTAAATCTGACTCAGGTGCATTACAACTTGATGGCACACCTGAACGAAGAGTCAGATTCTGAGGTAAATTCTATATCTGATAACTCTGATTCTTCTTGTGATAATGATGAAGTGTTGAACTTGATGTCCCAGTTAAACTTGATGAACTCTGAATTCTTAAAATTAAAAGAAAATTTCAAACAACAAAAGAGTACAATACAAGGACATCAAGATCAAGCACTGATCTATAAGACATTGGCTGAAGAAAGAGAAGAAGAGAAAAATGTTCTGAAATTGGATAAATCAAAACTTCAAACTAAAATTTCTGAATTACAAAAAGAGATAGTTATATTAAAGGATAAGACTCTTGATCTGACACTTCAATATGATATTGTTTTGAAGGACAGGACTGAAGCTTACACCAAGATTAAGGAATTGGAAGATCTTAACTTTAAGAGAGGTCAAACAGAACAGACATTGAAGATTTTGACCAATAACCAAAAAGATACCAGATTTTACAAGGCAAAACTTGGTTTGGGTTTATCAGATGTGGATGTTTTGAAAAATGGAACCCGAAAATCTTTACAATTTTAAAAATTCGGGTGATGAACCTATTATTTTAATACCCCACATTCTGGAAACTTTTGTTAAACTAGAGACTTATTTGTCTGAATCTCCCAAGATGAAGAAGGAAGAATCAGTGAAAGTAAAGCCATATATTAAAACTGACTCAGAAACTCAGGGTTTTAATTCGGTTAAATTTTCATATGATGAATTAAATTCTTCTTACGAAAGTAAAAATAATTCATTTGTCGAATATGAAAATATTTTTTCAACAAAACCTGAGTCTTCTAAAGCCAGTTCAAATTCTGACTCAACTGAAACTATTCTGACTTGTTCAATCAAAGTAGATAAAGATGAAGAAGTAATTTCTAACAAGTCTGTTTCTGTAAATTCTTCCAAATTTACTGACCTCAAGCATCAAGAAGCTTTGGACAAAATTGATGAGTTGGAAAGGCAGATTTCACATCTCAACAATTTAATTGTTGAATTGGAAGAAGCCAATGAAATTTTTTGAATGGAACTAGACTGTAGTTTTATTCAAAATGAATCTTTGCAAAAAGAGATAAGGAGTCTAGAATCCAAAAATTTTAAACTCTCAAAAGGCAAAGAAGCTTGCATTGATGTAAATGATTCAATTCCTATTAATCAAAGTGTTGAACTTAAATCCAAGTCTATTAATGAAAAAGGTGAATGTTCAAATTCCTCATCTATTAATGTTTCTAAATCTGATTGTGTTTCAGATGAAAAATTGAAGAAAGAAAGTTTGAAGAAGGAAAAGAAGACTGCAGTGGATAAGATAGTGGATGATTTTGATAGTTGTGAATGTAATAGGGTAACCAATGCTTGTAATGTTGTTAGTCAACAAAGTTCTAATAAAACAAAAACCGTTTCTCGAAAAGAGTTGTTGACACAAGCTGCTACTAGATTGCAATGTTCATACTGTCTTAAAAGTTCATTTTCTTTGAAACCCAAGTCTTCAAAGAAAAAGAAAAAAATCCAGTTTAAGAACAAGAAATCTTCTGATCATTCTAAAGTCAATAAAGCTGAAATTTATGCTGTTAAAAAGAAAACAGTGATTTTCATGTAAATAAAATAGCTGATGTAAAGTTTGTGTGGAAGTGGATTCCCAAATCTGAACTTAAAGCACAAACTTTATCAAAAGGACCCATATTTGAGTGGAGAATTAAAGGGTCATCGGCTAATTTGAAAACTGTTAAGGATACTAACAAGAAAGGACCCATATTTATATGGGTACCTAAATCTAAGTGATTATTGCTTTCAGGCGTGTCATGTGTGGATCATTGACTCTAGAGCTTCAAGACACATGACAGCGCACAAGCACCAAGTATTCGACTATGTAGACCATTATGCAGGTTCAGTTAATTTTGGCAATGAAATGAAAGGATACGTCAGAGGTTACGACACAATCAGAAACAACATGATTTCAATCTCTAAAGTACTGTACGTGGAGGGTTTGGCTTACAATCTATTCTCGATCAGTCAGTTTGCAGAGAAGAAATGTAAGATTGAATTTGATGCTGAGTATTGTTATATCAAGGATCAAAGCGGAGCTGAACTAATCAAAGCTGGGAGAATGGGGTTATTATATGGTGTTCACTTTTCAACACTTAAAGCATCAAAGACATTATGTCTTATTTCTAAGATATCTACATAAGAAAGTTGGTTGTGGCATCGACGTCTTTCTCATCAGCATTTTCGGGATCTAAAGAAGCTCAGAACACAACATCTTGTTACGGGACTTCCAGAACTGAAGATTGAACAAGATTCTCTCTGTTCTGCGTGCGAAGAAGGAAAAGTGAAGAGAAGTTCACACAAGCTCAAGATGTTATCAAACTACAACAAATGTTTGGAGCTTATTCATATGGATTTATGTGGTCCGATGAGAACTCAAACCATTAATGGCAAGAAGTACATTCTGGTCATGGTGGATGAATACTCACGGTATACATGGTTAGAGTTCTTGCGGAAGAAATCTGAGGCTCCTGATCTGATAATCAAATTCATAAAGAAAATCCAAGTTCTTCTACAAAGCCCGGTACAACAATTGAGAAGTGACAATGGTACCGAGTTCAAGAACGCAATACTTCAATCATTTCTTGACTCTATTGGCATTTCACACAATTCTTCTGCGACAATGACACCTCAACAGAATGGGGTAGTTGAAAGGAAGAACAGAACATTGGTAGAGGCTACACAGACAATGCTTACATATTCAGAATTACCTTTGTTTCTCTGGGCTGAAGCAGTAGCCATTGCCTACTTTACACAAAACATGACCTAAATTAATAAGCGTTTTAATAAAACTTCTTATGAAATTATTAATGGTCGTACACCTTCGGTTAAATTTTTTCGTGTATTTGGCTGCAGGTGCTACGTGCTAAACGATTGAGAGAATCTGTCCAAATTACAACATAAAGCTGATGAAGGAATATTCATTGGATATTCTCTTCAATCAAAAGCGTACAGAGTGTACAATATGCGGACGAAGACTGTGATTGAGAGTGCAAATGTGACATTTGATGAAATGAAGACGAGGACTTCTGAAAAAAGCAGTTCAGAACTCGGACCTAATGACAAAGCTTCTACATCATCAAGTGTAGAACCCGATCGTCAAAAGAATAAGAATTCTGAATCCCATATTGAATTTGATCTTGATTTGTTATTTCTTGATGCGTTTAATGATTTATTTAATGAAAATAATAGTCAAGAAAATTTAATAAATACTAACTCACATCCTATTAGTGTAGACATATCGGGTTCCTCTGAAGCAATTGGTGAAGCTTCTACAAGTCAAACTCAAGCGGTTTTTGAATAAGCTGATCCAGACAGTACAACTGAGATAGTATCACCACTGAATGAACCGGGATCTACTTCAACAGTATCTGGTGAAAATCAGTCAGAACCTACAACAGAAGAAGCTGATCAATCACCAAGTGCACAAAGTCCAACTGCATCAAAAACTGATCTACCTGCTATTCAGGATGAATTTGACACTTCAAATGATCAAAATGAGAGAGATGTGTTTCTAAACACACATAGATGGACAAAGAGTTACCCCCTAGAAAACATAATTGGAGATCCTAAAGCTAAGGTGTCTACAAGATCTGCAACTGCATATGCATCTGCTAACTTCTGTATGTTCTCAAACTTCCTAAGCAGTATGGAATCGAAAAAGCCGTCTAAGGCACTCAAAGATCCAGATTGGATAAACGCGATGCAAGACGAGCTGAACGAATTCAAGAGGAATGAAGTATGGCGGTTAGTAACAACACCCAATGATAAAACCATAGTCAGTACTAAATGGGTATTTCAGAACAAGAAAGATGAAGCGGGTATAGTTGTACGATACAAAGCACGGTTAGTGGCGAAAGGTTACAATCAGCAAGAAGGAATCGATTATGATGAAACCTACGCACCCGTAGCAAGGATAGAGGCTATAAGGATTTTTCTTGCGTACGCAGCACATAAAAACATCAAGGTATATCAGATGGATGTCAAATCGGCATTCCTCAACGGTATACTACATGAAGAAGTGTAAGTAAGTCAACCTGAAGGCTTTATAGATTCAAAGTTCCCAGACCATGTGTACGTGTTGGATAAAGCACTCTACGGACTGAAAAAAGCTCCATGTGCATGGTATGAAACGTTGTCAATATACCTGACTGAGTCTGGGTTTCGAAAAGGTATTATTGACACCACTTTATTTCTTAAAAAGAAAGGTGAGGACATGATTCTTGTACAAATATATGTAGACGACATTATCTTTGGCTCTACGAACTCTTAACTTTGTGATGAATTCCAAAACATCATGAAGAACATGTTTCAGATGTCCATGATGGGTGAACTTAATTTTTTTCTTAGGCTTGCAAGTTAAACAAACCCCGCAAGAGATTTTTATTAACCAAGCTAAATATATAAGAGACATATTGAAGAAATTTGACATGAACTCTTCATCACCCATGAAGACTCCTATGCAATCTGGAAGTTTGTCGGACGCTGATATCTCTGGAAAATCAGTTGATCAAAGGACATACAGAAGCATCATAGGATCTCTTCTTTACTTGACATCAAGTAGGTCGGACATAATGTTTGCTACCTGTTTTTGTGCAAGATATCAGGCTAATCCTAAAGAGTTCCATCCGTCTGCTGTTAAAATAATCCTAAGATACCTTAAAGGCACACCAAATTTGGGCCTTTGGTATCCGAAAGATTCTGGTTTTGAGCTGATTGCCTACACAGATGCAAATCATGCAGGGAATAAGTTAGATAGGAAAATCACCTCTGGATCATGTCAGTACTTGGGAGACAAGTTAGTAAGCTGGTCATCAAAGAAACAAACTTGTGTGTCAACTTCTACAGCTGAAGCAGAATACGTTGCAGCTGCAAGTTGTTGCTCACAAGTTCTGTGGATGAAGACACAGTTGAAGGATTAAAGATATACATTCAACAAGGTCCCCATTTACTATGACTCAAAAAGTGCCATATCAATTACATCAAATCCGGTACAACACTCCAAAACTAAACACATCGATATCAGGTATCATTTTATAAAAGATCATGTAGAGAAAGGAAATATAGAAATGCATTTTGTTTCAACATATTTTGAGGTTGCTGACTTATTTACAAAACCTCTTGATGAAAAGAGATTTAATTTCTTGGTCAACAAACTTGGAATGTTGAACCTTGATGCATAATTATATTTTTGTTTCTGAATTATATATCTGGTGTTGAGGGGGAGTTGAATCCGAGTTTATATGTTTAAGTGTTTTGGTAATTACATTTTCTCAAAGTTTGATACTCTTAACATCTGTGGACTCATGTATAGTGAGTACCAAAATTCTATTTTGTTTTGCAGTGTAACAGGTTCTTGCTGTGTATAGAATGCAGACATCATGGACTTTGATCTCTGATCAAGTCATATCAGGACTTGTACTTCAGTATGCTGAGCTGATTGAATATATCAAAGGGGAGAAAATAGACATGCACACTTCAAGGGGGAGAAGAGCTGTAAAGTCTGTAAGTGGGTGTGTGAGTCTGTGTTTGAAAAGGATTTTTGAAATCATAAAGTATTTTTCAGAGAAAAAGTTGCAATTTTTTTGGGCATAAAAGGGTTTTTAATAATAAACTTGCTATTTTTGGAAAGTGGAACAAAATATTTTTGGAAAGTTTCCATTTTTGGAAATTTCTCAAAAAATTTTCTAAGTATAAAACGTGCATAGTGTTATGTGAGTTTGTACTACGCGCACACTATTGCTTGCGCAAAGTGTAGAACGCACAGACAGTGTCATGCGAGTTCTCACTTCGCGCATAGCAAAGGCTGCACGAAGTATAAAACGCGCACACTATTGTTTGCGAGTTTCCACTTCCCGCATATCAAAGCGTGCGAGTTCTTACTGTTCACTTTACTTCACGTACGTAACGTCTTGCGAGTTTTAACTTCGCGCACGATACTGGTTGCGAGTTTCATACTTCGCGCACATCGTTCATGCGCGAAGTGCACACAAAACCTTTCCTTCTTTGTGCGACAAGTGTCTTTTCTTCGATCTACGTGAAGTGGGCCAACCAATCATATCGTGCCACGTGTATGCGAGTTTCCAGAGTATATATTCCCTTGTTTTCCATATTCGGCCCACTTCTCTCAGAATTGTCTTTGCGAGTTCTCACACTTAGCATATTTTCTCACGACTTTTCTTGTGCGACTTTTGATTTCAGATCTTATCTTCGACGATTCAGTGTAGGTCGTTGATTTCTTATTGTTTGTTTATTGTTTCTAATCTGTTTACATCCTTTTTTTTGTTGATTTACATGTTCGTTTTTCAGTTCTTCTAGGGTTTCGATTTCAATTTTTTTTACCTTGTGTCTGTTCATCTTTTGTGAACGATACTTGATAATTGATTCTGTTCTCATAAAATGATGTTGGTTTTGATTGTTGGAACTCGATTTCCATCTGGGTTTGCGTTATAATCTCAATCTACAGGTTACCTTGACTCTTGGAATTCTTGGATTCGATTATATGAATTGAACTATGTTGAACTGTTGGATTCGTATTGAACCTAATCGGACTCATCTGGACTCTATTTCCAAATTTCGATATGATAATCTTAAGATTAAAACCTCAATTAAACTTAATAAAAGATATACTTCAGATTTTTGGGTAAAGATTTCATTTTTGAAATTTGAAATTCAAATTCTTCAGTGAACAGTATCTGAGTGTTCTTCACTTAGAACACTTCATGCGAGTTCTTCTTGAGACTTTTACTTCATGTGAATTTTTAATCTAAAACATCATGTCATGCGAGTTTTAGATCAATGTCACAGTTCGTGCGAGTTTCAAGCCTATGAGAGTTTTGGGTTTCTTGTGAGTTTTCATGATTTGCGAGTTCTAGTCCCTCTCAATGACATGAGAGTTTTGGACTTAGAAACTTTTTCAATTGTTTTTTTTCTCAATTTTTTTTGAAAACCCATGAGATAAGAGTTCATCTAATACCATATCATTTGTGAGAACAACATCAAACTAACAAGTATCTTGTTCAAGTTTTGTAATTTGTGTTCATATTTGAGTCATTTTTTTTAATTTTTGTTCAAGTTACATTTTGCTTCATGTAACTATTTGTGCTTATCTTGTGTGCTTCAAAGTACAATCATTCTGTACTTGATACTGTGTGTATCAAAATATTTTTTCTGAAAAACAAGTTTTTGTGTTTATTGCTAACATATTGGATTCTATCCAATACTTTCTATCTTTTTCAGGTACTAAATGGCAGAAAAACAATCTCATGATCCAATTGTTTAGATGGATGAAAATGATCCAAATGTATCAAAAGAGACTCCTATGCCATCTTCCCGATCTCATATCTAGTCAGCTGTCGGTGAAGATCCTGATCTAGCTTTGATCCATCCGTCTGAGTATTTGTTGCTCTACCCAAACAATCACCATGTAGATTTTGACAACCTAAATGTCAATCCACTGGTTATTGAGATTCTGAAGGGTCATCCGATATGCAAAGCACTGACAGACACTGCAGCAATTCCAGTGCTATATTTACAACAGGAGTGGAAGACAATCCAATATGTGGTGCAGAGCGACAAGATCAAATTCTTCCAACTCAGGATTGATAACTTCACTTCAATTGACTCAACAGTTTTTGAAGGCATCCACGCCTTAGGGTATGTGGGTCCTTTGACAAAGATCAGCGAATTTAAAAAGACGAATCTTCCACCATTCTACTATCAGATGTTCTCCATCATCAACCGTTGCTTGACCTCAAGGAATTCTGGCCTTGACAACACCAATATGCACACTTTGAGGCTCTTTCATGCAATTGTGTACGATCTGCACGTTGATTATTCAGTGGAATTTTGGACGGAACTTTATGAGAAGGTCATTAGCAAAATAACATCCAAGAAACCAATCTATGTGCCATATCAGCGGTTTCTTCAACTGATTGTTCGAAGTATGATCCGATCAAATAGAGACATTCCAAAGAGGCTTCATCATGAACTTTCTCCTGACTGTGAAATGAAATATCTTCATAAGCAGAAGAAGTCTTTTCCTTACTCCATGCCTATCCTAACAACTTTGCTTTTCTATGCCAATCCGAACTCTGAGTGCATTAGGGAATATAAAGAGTCGATGGGATTGCCAGAACCGGTTATCCCTACCCACGACTCAAACCTTAGAAGGGAGGAGTCGGTGAGGGTTCCTGAGACTATGGGAGTCCTGGAACGGGGAGAGACGAGGGAAAATTTAGAGAGGGGTACAGGCGGGGGTCAGGAATCTACACCTGAAGATGTGGGGACTTCGGCACAAGTTGCCACTCATCTAGAAGTCTTCACATCTCAACCTGAAAGGACTATCATTCATCAATCGAGTCCTCAGGTAGAGATAGCTAATGAAGGTGAGAATTCTGACACTGAGTCGGATCAGCAGTAAGCTTCTTCAGATTCTATTCCATCTGCCACTTCAGAACAACAGGTGGAGAATGTTATTGCTGCTGATACTGAAGATGAAAACTTACAGCATAGCTTTGGATTTCTTGATGATGTTTCATTACATCAAGATGATATGGAGATAGATACCACTACGACTGATATTCAAAATGTTTTGGGAGACATAAGGATACTTGAGGGAGATGAAGTAGAAAATGCAGAAAATGTGAGGCCAAGAGAGATTGTAGAAAAAGAATATGGAGAGAGAGTGTGTACCCGAACCTACCAATCCAGAAGGGCAACCACATCCCGTACTCCGTTGCATGTGTTGCATTCGGAAGTACAAGACATAAGTAGCCCGCTTATGCAATTGCACACCTCTGCCAGCCATTCTATAGCTTCTCAACAGGCTGTAGTCTCATCTTCGCACGGGGTTTTAGCACATACTCTATCCAGCTTTCACTCGGAAAGTTTGGATACTCTATCCAACTTTCACTCAGCTGCCTAGAGCTTAATGTCTTTCTGTGCACTATCAAGTCTAACACCACTTGATTTATCCACTTCAATTCCTAGGACACTCATCCAACATTCTATTATCACCGGTCATCTAAGTGACCCGGTTGGAACACTTGTAGTAGATCCGCATTCCGGACTACGAGGATCAGGTAGAAGTCCTATCATTGCTAAAATTATGCCAGCTTTGAACACAAGCCACATTGTTGAATCCTCAATAGTTGTGCAAATGGGAAGTCTAAGTGACCCCCGAGTTATTTTCCCAGACTTTGTGTCAAAGGAGTTTCTCAATGGCGCCTTAAAGGCCGTTGAAGATCGTATGGTAGCCAAGTTTAAGGAGGAGTTAGGAAAGGTTAAGAGCCTATTGAAAGGTAAAGGCCCAGCTATAGAGATACATGTTCAGCAACCTCCACCACCACCAGTACAGCATGTTGGTCAATCTGTGGAGGAGTTGAAGTTCTTACTGTATGATAAGTTGTTATCACAGGCTCCAGCTGATGAATCTGAGGTGGATTTGATTGGGCTCTTGATATCTCAGCAACAACAAGTACCTTCAAACTATGTCACTTCTGCAGAATTTCAATCTTTCAAGTCTGAAGTGGTACATAATCTACAATATCTCACCCGAGCAGTTCAGGAATCCTGCAAAGTTCAAGCAGTTCTCAGCAAAAGACATGATCGTGATTCTAATTAAGATCATGAGGGGGAGATAAGTAAGAGACAGAGAACTGCTACAGACACTGAAGATGCTCAGGTTCAAACTCAACAAGGAGAAGATGTTAAGATGACAGATGCAGGAGTTGATGAACAAGTTGATGAGATTTTGCTGTATGTGAATGAGGAGGTAGAACCAAGGGTTGAAAAGCCTAAGGTTTCTACAAGAGATGAAATATTGCTGCTTACTGGGATGCTTGACATAGATATAATCAATCTTTCATCAGATGAAGAAGATACAACGCTTGAAAAGTATGACAACTTCTGGAGGTTAAAGGAGGAAGAGAGAGAAAGATTGATGGATTCTGATGAAGAAGGAAATGAGAACATTCTTGACATCTTGACGGGCACACCAGATGACTTGCAACCGAGTCCTGTGCACCATGATATTCCAGAAACCATCCGAACCCCACCTAAAATACCTACCTTCAAAGAAATAAGCCTTTTTGAACCCTCTAACCAAGCAGAAAACATTCCTTGCCCAGTAAACCAACCTCCACCTAGCCCAGAAAACTCACCTAGCCAAAATATCTCACCTAGCCAAACTAACCCATCTGGCCCAAACATAATACCTAGCCCTGTAAACCTTCAAAGCCCACAAAGAATTCCAAGCCCAATACCAGAAAACCAACCTGAAACTAACCCTGAAAACCAACCTGAATCAAATCCTGATGCCTTCTTCCCTTCTAACCCTGTTGAAACCCAAGCAGGACCCTCATGAGCACCTCAAGAAACTCTTACTCCTACTGATGCTGAAATCAAACACATGAGGAATACTCTGAGAGTTCCTTTTCTGGAGGAAGAAAGAAAGAAAATGTTTGTGCAAAGGATCAGGTTGTTAGACAATCACAAGGTTCTTGGGGTTTCTCATCTACCACCAGAAGTTCAGGAGGAATATGCAAGGATGATCTCTTGGGAGAGAAGAACTGAAAAGTATGTTAAGAACAAATCTGGGATTGTTACAGTCAAGCATGTCAAGCTAAGAAAGTTTCACAAAAATGTTTGGTATCTAGTGTTCTACGTACAAAGAAGAGATCTTACACACTGTGAATTCTCGGAAGCTGATTTCTCTTATCTAGATATGAACGATATTAAATATCTTTATCATCTATTCAAGAACATGACAGTACGTCCGGAGAACATTGTCTTTGCCTTGGAAGATGTAAAGAGATTCATGAGAAGGCATGTCAATTACACATACTGTTATGATATGCAGCTTGCTTTGGAGACTAATCAGAAGAGGGTAAACATGAAGAAGCCCAATTTGGATTATGAAAACTTGGAGAATCTAAATTTGTTTACAATCATTGATCAACCAGAGCTTGGAGTTGTATACAAGAATGGTGAGAACAAGAAGAGGTTTATGAGGATATCTGAATTGTCAAAGTTTTCAGATGGAACTATCAAGATAGTTAGACTCCAGCTTGAAAGAAAGTTCAAAGAAGATAAAGGGAAAGTCAAAAGAGGAGAGAAAGGTCTTGGAAAGTTCGATAGACTTGCTTTGGTCCGAGTGTTGGATGCTTTGGTTGATAAACTGCACTTCAGAAGGGGAATTAGAATATTTGAGTCTTTGCTCGGTATCAGACAAGGGAGTCATTCTCGTTGGGGCTTTCCAATCATTAATGCTTGATCTAAAAGGGGGAGAATGTTAATGTACTAGTTTAGATCAAGTGTTGACTTTTGATGTATTTGACTTTGACTTTGTAAAAGTCTTTGAGAGTTCTTATGTCTTGAGAGTTTCTTTGTTTGAGAGAAGTAGTCTTGAGTATAAATAGTTTAAGCTTGTGAGAGAATCATGTAACTGAGAGATGTGCGCATTTTGTGTAACCTTGTGACTTCATCATTACATATGACTATTTCTCTCTCCTGATTTTGTGTATGAATTGATTGCATATGGCTTAAATTGGAATTAACAGTATGAAATGGACCACTTAGGAAATGAAAAGATTTCATATGACATATATTTCATGTTCAAAAGTAGAAATGTGAAACTTGGTTTGTTGTGCATATTTATGATACGACTGTAGCTCCTACTTCCTTGTACACGAGGACGTAGTTGCATAAATATTGGGCCATTCATTGTTAGACAATAAGAGTTACTAGCAAGTAGGCAATGGCGGACACAAGTCCTTGACGTGTAACTTGGCTAGGTTTGGATAGACATCGATGTCCCGTAAGTCCTTGAGATGAAACTCGACGGAGTAGGCAATAAAGGCAATGGTATGATTTAAGGTTGTGATGTCTTGATGGCATGGGAACAAGGACCGGGACATGAGGTGTAATTCGATAACATCATGGGTGACTCCACTCCCATGTACATGTCACCCCGATGGAAACGGGTCTCCCTTGTATTTCAAGGGTTATCTCTTGTGTGTTATGTTCAGGTTTGAGAACATCGTTGCAAGTGGGAATAACATTATGAGGCAATGGAGTTCGGTAACACAAGTCTTGTATAATGATATTCTTGTGTTAGGATCAAGCGCTTACCACTACGCCAAAAGAAATTGCTGATGGAGAAGGTGTAACTTTATTTCCATATAGCGTAGCAGCCAACGCCACGTTTCGATTTAGGAAGATGCTGGTCAATGACCTAAAAATCCCCCCAGCATCTGCCAGCACTAACAAGATCTTCGCTAGAAGTCAATGGCTACATAGCATGCCTTTGGCATTTAAATGCACTCCATGGGATTTGAACCCGTGACCTGCTCTGATACCATTTGTTAGGATCAAGCGCTTACCACTATGCCAAAAGCAATTGCTGATGGAGAATGTGTAACTTTATTTCCATATAGCGTAGCAGCGAACGCCACGTTTCGATTTAGGAAGATGCTGGTCAATGACCTAACATCTTGTTTTGTGAATTGTATAATTTATGAAATCTCACTAGGCTTCGTCTTAACACTTGTTATGGTTGTTGATTTTCTCACAGATCCCACTCGCGGTGGAATCTAGGATGTCGGGCTTGTCGACCGGGCACGTAGGAGATCTTGAAGTGCCGGTCTTTTGGGGTTTTGTGTGAAGAGAGATTTTTGGTGGAATAGCAACACCCAAGTTAATCTTGTTCGAATTAATTCTAGATTAAGTAGGTTGTTGTATTTATACGTCTCCTTATTCTCGCCGCTACTTTTAGTGCAAATTAACCCAAGTTGTTATGGGTTTTAGTTGTCATGATTTTGAGAATTGCCTAGTTGAATGTTTACATTTACAGGGTATCTTGGACCTCCGTATTTTAGACGTCATATTGCCAAATTTTTGAATTTTTAATTTACCCAAATTTTTAGGATGTTACAGGGAACCCCGGTCTTATTTGTCAAAAAAGAAAGATGGCACGATGAGAATGTGCATCAACTATCGAAAGTTGAACAAGTCGACCGTGAAGAACAAATACCCACTTCCGAGGATCGATGACTTATTTGATCAAATTCAAGAGGCGAGTTGCTTTTCAAAGATCGATCTTCGATCCGGGTATCACCAGGTGAGGGTGAGGAACGAAGACATCCCGAAGACGGCGTTTAGGACCCGATACGGACACTAGGAATTCTTGGTCATGCCTTTCGGATTGACCAACACGCCGACAACATTCATGGACCTAATGAACCGCGTGTGTCGACCATTCCTCGACAAGTCAGTGATCGTATTTATTGATGACATCCTTGTCTATTCAAAGGACGAGGTCGAGCATTAGCAACATCTTCGCGAAGTCTTAGAGGTCTCGAGGAAAGAGCAACTCTACGCTAAGTTCTCAAAGTGTGACTTTTGGTTGGATGAAGTCCAATTCTTGGGGCACGTTGTTACCCGAGACGGAGTGAAAGTGGACCCTTCCAAGATCGCCATGATGAATTAGGAACCTCCAAAAAGTCCATCCGAGATTCGGAGCTTCCTGGGCCTAGCGGGTTATTACCGGCGATTCATCCAAGATTTCTCTAAGATCGCTTCTTCTTTGACATTCCATACTCGGAAGAATGTGAAATTTGTTTGGACAGATGTCCAAGAAAAAGCTTTCTGGACTCTCCAAAAGAAGCTTTGCGAGGCATCGATCTTATCCTTACCCGAAGGAATTAAAGATTTCGTGGTCTTTAGCGATGCCTCGAAGATGGGGTTGGGTTGTGTCTTGATGAAACATAGAAAGGTGATTGCCTATACATCGAGAAAACTCAAGGTGCACGAAAAGAATTATCCTACCCACGACTTAGAGTTGGCACCAGTAGTGTTCGCATTGAAGCTTTGGTGGCACTACCTCTATGGCACTAGGTGCACCCTCTATACCGATCACAAGAGTTTAAAGCACATCTTCGACCAAAAAGAGTTGAATATGAGGCAAAGGAGATGGTTAGAACTCCTAAAGGACTATGACTGTGAACTCCTCTATCACCTCGGTAAAGCAAACATGGTGGCAGATGCTTTAAGCCGAAAAGAGTATAATGGTAGCCTGCAAGCTTCTCTCTCTCGAATTGAACTAGTGTCAAGCTTGATCGAGAAGATGAAGGAGTCTTAAACCGAAGCTCTTCGGGAAGAGAACCTTAAAATCCAAGTGATGTTAAAGCAACATCTTCTCTTGGCCAAAGATAGTCGTGGGGTGAAGCTCTTCAAGGGGCGAGTTTGGGTGCCCAAAGTCGGGGGAAATCGAGAATTACTTCTCGAAGACGCCCATAAATCTAAGTATTCTATCTACCCGGGGATTACAAAGATGTATCGAGATTTGTAACTCAACTATTGGTGGCCTATCATGAAATTAGACGTGGCATATTACGCGGAATGATGTGTGACTTTCCTTCAAGTCATAGTCGAATACCAACGACCGTACGGAAGTCTCCAATCCTTGGAAATACCGAAATGGAAGTGATAACACATCACCATGGACTTTGTGACGAAGCTACCAAAGACTCTTAGAGGGCACGATACCATATGGGTAGTGGTGGATCGCCTGACCAAGAGTGCTCACTTTCTGTCTATGAGAGAAACTCTTTCGATGGATAAGTTAGCCAAACTTTACATCGACGAGGTAGTTTCAAGGCATGGTGTACCTTTTTCCATCGTGTCAGATCGTGATAGCCGTTTCACTTCCAATTTTTGGGATGACCTTCAAAAAGAGTTGGTGACTAGGGTGAAGTTGAGCACGACTTACCATCCCCAAACCGACGGCCAAAGTGAGTGAACCATCCAAACGCTCGAAGACATGCTAAGGTCGTGCGTTATCGACTTTGGCGGAAATTGGGACTCTCATCTACCTCTAGTTGAGTTCGCCTAGAACAACAGTTATCATTCTAGTATTGGTATGGCCCCATTCGAGGCTTTGTATGGCCGGAAGTGTCGAACTCCGGTTTATTGTCTAGAGGCGGGTGAGAAACAATTTGCCAGACCCGAGATCGTGCAAGAGACCGCAGATAAGGCCAAGGGTATCCGGAAATGCTTAAAAGCAGCCCAAGACCGGTAAAAGATCTATGCGGATAAGAAGAGACAACTTGTGGAGTTCCAAGTGGGTGATCGAGTTATGCTTAAGGTATCACTTTGGAAGGGAATCATACGGTTTGGAAAACGGGGAAAGTTGAATCCTCGATTTCTTGGACCATTCACTATAACCAAACGGGTTGGACTTCAAGCTTACCAATTGGAGCTTCCACCCGAGATGAATGGAATGCATAACACATTTAATGTGTGTTATCTTCGGAAGTGATTGGTGGAAGAGGAAAGTGTCATTCCCCTTTCGGAGATAAGAGTGGATGAGGGTAACCGTTGTATTGAGGAACCCGATGCCATTTTGGAAAGGAAATCCAAGAAACTCCATCTTAAAGAAGTCACAATGGTAAAGGTCCAGTGGAAGCACCACCAGGGAGCCAACGTAACTTGGGAAGCGGAGGAGGACATGAAGAGGAAATATCCACATCTGTTCGCTCAGGATTGATTTCGAGGACGAAATCATTTCCAAGTTGGGGAGGATTGTAACGCTCGGAAATTTCGGTAAACACTCACCATTTTTGTCTTTCAATTTCCCCAATAAATCTTAATTTAGGTTTGTTATCTCATATTTGAGTGAATGCACACCGGGTTTAACCTTGGGATGGAAAAAAAACTGAAATTTCGAAGCTCGGAAGGGATGGGGCGACAGTGCCTGATGATTATGCCCAGGTCACTGTCGCCAGTGTCATTCTCGCGGGCAAGGAAGGAGCTACGATACACTTGGGGCGATAGTGCCCGACGATTATGCCTGGGTCACTGTCGCGGTGTCACTATCGCGGGGTTCGTACTGCGTGGTCCTTCTTTCGGGGGACTATGCCCGGCGATTATGCCAAGGACATAGTCGCTGGAGCACTATCGCCGATGGGTGCAGGGGTTTAAAAACCCATCTTCTCCCACTCTCTTCATTAACTACATCATTTACTCCTCTCTCAACACTCTCTCTTCATCAATACCGTATTTAGGGTTTCTCCAAACCCTATTTCCCTCATTTATTGCTAAGATCAAAGTGTGCCAACCAAGGAATCAAGCTAGGAACATTTAATCACTACCTCCATCATCATCTTCTTCAAGAAAATCAAGCTAGGGTTTTAGGTTATTATCAAAACCCATTTTGTGAGTCCATCTTTATCATTTAATGCTTACATACTCTATGTAAACCTTTTATTATACTATTTTAGCAATTTACTTCATTTTTGTTAAATAAATCTTTGAAACTTTCTTGGGTCAAAACCTAGGGTTTTGACACTTTTGGAATATCAAGAAATGTGATGACCTAAAAGTTTTGGAAATGATAAATATGAGTTATTTATGTGTTATGGGATATTTGGAAACTAAATGTGTGAAATGTTTAGTTGGGTTCATGACATGATAGGAAGATTGGTGAGTCCATGGTCTAAATGTGTCCATGACTCTTGTGTATATGAAATGTTATGGTAATATGTTTAACATGTCAAATGGAATATGATTACTTGAAAGGAAATGTTGAATATGTCAAATTGATTTACCTTTTAATAATATGGTGCTATATGAGATTCATGTGTTTGGTATTTATAGAAAAATGAAAGGTGTTATGTTGGTAAATCATGTTAGTTTGGAATGGTGAGGTCCCAAGATAAAGATCCATGGATAGGGTTGAACTTGGTGACTCTTTGGGGTAAGGCTCGGATAGAGTTGAACCCATATTTACATTGAACTAAAGATTCATGGATATAGTAGATGTTCTAACGGCTAAAGATTCATGGATAGAGTTGACGCCGGTAAATAACCATTCCAACTACGTGCTCCACATGGGTTGGGACCTACTTTCGTGTTCCGTCACAACCTATGGTGGAACGGGTCTCCCCCGTATCGCATAAGGTTCAAACGTTGGAGGATTCATTTATTATTACTAATCTATTTATTGATTTTTCACCAACGCATTACTTCCTTGCTCTTATATATTTTTGGATGTTCTCACTAGGCTCCAAGCCTAACACTTGTTTGCTTTGGTGTTCATATCAGGTTCCATTAGTGGAGGGGTGGCTAATCCTTGAGCGGAGAGTTTGGTCAACATTTTGGGGACATAGCATTTGACGATATATAGAGCGTGCATTATTACTTGTCGATATTTTGGGAATTGATGACGACACCCAATTATAATCTAAACTAGAGTATTTTAGATTAAGTAGGTTGTCGGTCTTCATTCCATTCCATTTGGGTTTTGTAAACGCTTATACTCTTCCCCATCTTTGGGATGATGTCATTTGTGAAACTTTACTTCATATAAAATGTTCCAGGTTTAATTTCCCTTCAATTTACAAACGTCTTATTGCGAAAATTCCAAGTTTTTTTGAAATCACTAAATTTTAGGGTGTTACATTCTCATTTAAGGCAATGTTGGGATCTTCCTAATCCATAATTCAAATGGCATTTTGTCAGTCTTTTTGGTTGGTGCATTGTTTAGTATCTGGGCAGTTGTTTCTAGGGCATATTCCCAATAACTCTTTGGTAGAGTGATACAACTCATCATAGAGAGAACAATGTCTAACAAGGTTCTATTTTTCCTTTCGGACACACTGTTATGCTTAGGAATTCCTGGAGGAGTTAGTTGTGATACAAACGCATGATCTCTAAGATGGTTAATAAACTCTTGGCTTAGATATTCACGACATCGATCCAATCGTAGTGCTTTTATCTTTTTTCCAAGTTGATTATCTACATCATTTTGAAACTCTTTGAATATCTCAACAACTTTTAGATTTGTTTTTAATTAGGTAAACATACTCATATCTACTAAAGTCATCAGTAAAGGTTATGAAGTAGCTATGACCATTTCTTTTGACTGAACTAAAAAGCCCTCATACATCAGTGTGAATGACTCCTAACAGTTCGGGTTTTCCTTTAAAAGGAGCCTTTGTCTCTTTCCCAATAAACAAGACTCACATGTATCTTATGAATCATCACATGATTCCAAGACTCCATTCACCTGGAGTTTGGTTGTGCGCTTCTTGTTTATATGTCCAAGATGACAATGCCACGAGTAGATTTAAATTACGCCCCACTTAATTGTTGACGTTATACATTGATTCATAATTACAGTCATTTTGCATATCAATTTCATAAATTCCATCATGTGGTTTGGCTACAAAATACAAAACGTTGTTAAGGTAAGAAAAAATTTTATTATTACTGAAAATAAACATAAATCCAGTTTGTTGTAATTGAGAAAATGAAACTATATTCCTAGTAATGTTAGGTACATATAAACATTTGCTAAGTGCTAAAGTAAGACAATTTGGCAGCTTCATATCATATGTTCCTTGAGCAACAACAACTACTTTAGCTCCATTGCCCATCCTTAGCTCCAATTGACTTGGTTTCATCTTTTATTCTCTTCATTTCTTAGACCCTGTAAAGTAGTACAAATATGAGTACCACACAATAAGAGTCATAATCAGAATAAAATAAATCAATGGTAAACATACCTGAAGCTCTGACAACATCTTTCTGCTTATTTTGCTCTGTCAGTAAGGTTGGGCAGTTTCTCTTCTGGTGCCCCTTTTGATTGCAGTTGAAGCAAACTGCATCCTCAAGAATCTTTCCCTTGCTCTTATCTTTGTTGGAACTTCCAACCTTTGTATTTTCCTTGGCAACTATCCCGTTTTTCTTGACTATCCCACCTTTAGGTTTGATCACTAAAACCTGTTTTGGTTTTGTTGATTCCGACTTGGAATTTATGTTTCTCTCACCAGTTTTAAATATACCGTGAACCTATGTGAGAGTGTTATCGGAACCGTTCATATTATAGCTTAGAAGGAGTTGGTCATTTGATTTGGGTAAGGAATTAAGAACCAAATCGATTGCTAATTCCTTTTCTAGTGGGAAGCTTAGAAGGGCCAACCGGTCGATATACCCTTTCATTTTTCAAAACATGGATATCAACCGATGAGCCCTCAGTCATCATACATGCATGCAATGCCTGACTATTTCAAAGATCTTCTGACTAGACCACAACTAAAACATAGATTTCAGTGAGGATATCATATCCCAGGAAGACATGTCTTCATGATCCATCAGTAACTCGGGAGTCATAGAGGCATCATCAGACAACCAACATCTAGTGAGTCATTTTGGTACTTACCATAAGCAGCCCTGACTTCAGTTTAAACATTTCTGGCAGGAGCGTTTAGAGGGGGTTTTCAACAATGTAGAACTTCTTTTTATGCCTAAAGATGACACATAGGAAATGAAACCATTCGAGGAAGTTTATACCGTTCATTTTTTCTTTATCAAGGTAGACGTAGGGGTGTAAATGATGTGAGTCGAGCTCGAGTATTGGTATACTGAACTTGAACTTGATAGACATTTCTCAGTCTAGAATTCGACTCGAAAACTCATGAGTAGTTACAAACTAAACTCGCTTGAACTCGATAGCAATTTATTGAACTCGAACTCGAGCTCGAACTCGTTTGAAGCTCAAACTACTCTCTAAATCAAACTCGAATCAAGATCGAAATGGAATCGAATCAAGCTCGAACTCGAATTAGGCTCGAACCAAGCTCACTCGTTGAAATTTCAGGGTCTTCTCTTATAAACTAAAAAAAATTAAAGGTGTTCTATTAAACTTTATAAAACCTAAGGGATGCACCTCAAATTTAGTCATCATGAAGATAAAGTTACAAACTCCATTCAACTTTCTCTTTTTATAACACCTCTTCATCACTCATTTACTATCTCTCTTCCAATGTAGGACAACTTCACCAACACTCTTATATTTTTTTTAATCTTTTTAATTATGATTTTAATTAAAAAAATGATTAATTTTATAGTTAAAGATGTACAATTTTATCTAAATATCTAAAAATATACGACAGTTTATTTTTGTTTGTAAGTTTGTTAATAAAATTTTACATTAAATTTTACAAATTATATTATAAAACTGAATATTATATATATAAAAATAGAGCATATCACGAGCTTTTCGAGTCGAGTATTGGGTAGCTCAGCTCGACTTGTTAGTATGTCGAGTTCGAGCCGAGCCTACTGGAGTCGAGTGTGGACCGAGCTTTCACCGAGTCGATCTCGAGTAGTTCGCGAGTTGATTCATATCTTTTTCACCCTTAGATAGACCGTAGTATAAAATGGGATAGGTTGTTTGCATTTGTGTTGGTGTTTGAGGTAGTAGCAAACATCTACAAAAATTAAGTTTAGTTTTAGTAACTTTTAAAATCTCAAATTAAATAATCAACATTTCAAAAATATTTTAATTTTAGCCAAGATCTATATTTCACCTATTTCCATAAATAGCCAAATACAACTGTCTATGAAAATAAGTTATTTAGGTAGGAATCATTTAATTATGTTCAACATAAGTTAGGTGATCGTGGGATTCTATCCAATATATCATATATGGGAATTGACATGTTTAATCCCACTTCAATGCCTTGAAAATACTCATAGACGACCAATGCAACTGTCTATGATATTTTCAAGTAAACTAACCAAAATAAGGTCTCATGATCCCACCTAAATTCTTGACTTAGGGTTTATTGGGATTAGTCGTCCAAAACATGACTATTTAAGCGAGTTGCCAAATGCAAATGTTCATTTAAATATCATTATTTTGGCGCTTTTTCTCATATTACAATCATTCGGTATGATTGCCTAGGCACTGACCATATTGGAATCTATAAGCCTTGACAAGTACCTTCAATGGGCGGCGTTTAGTTTACGTTTGTGAAATGTTTGAATTTTAGAAAACATTCTATCATTTTAAAAAAGTTTGGTTTTATCTATAAAAATCTTTTTTTTTTAAAGCTAAAAACCGGTTTGATTTTGATAATCATATCAATTTAGAAAATCATATTTTATTATCGATTTAAAAACTTATTTCAAAAACATTTCTAATTGTAACAATAATTGAAAGCAATAAATAAAATAAAATATAAGCACAAAAATAAACAACCACAACAAAATAATGCATGGTGTTGCCCCTACTGTGGTGTTGTGAGTCAACATAACAACCACGTTTAGTCTAATGACGTCTTCAAGCTCCAACTGACCTTGGCATCTTGGTGAAGTCTTGGGACTCCGTCTTGACTTCTAGGAACGCCATATTTGGATATGATTATAAATTTAAAATAGAAATACAACATGTCCTATTCTATTTTACAATTTGTTCCTTTCTAGAAAATTTAAAATTAAAATTACAACTCATTGTAATTATACATTTTAATTTTCCAATTGAAAGAAAACAGCCAAACCAAACCACGGGTCTTTTCGGGACAAAGCATATATTATATTTATTTTAACATAGAATAAAAATATTTGGCCAAAATAAATAACATAAATAAAACGACCAATTTAAAATAGAACAAACTAACATATGGTAAACAATTGAATTGACCCGATCCCTAACAGATGGATTAACAAACCACAACCAAAGAAGAAAACAACATTATTTGGGCCTTTTCTCAAGGCTCACGACCCAACCGACCAGGGCATCAACCAACCATGCCGATGCCAAGAAAATGGCAGCCGAACCACCACAGTATGGTGGCCATCGATAGAGAACAACTCACGGACGAAGTCGTGACCACACAAACGACAACAACCAGAAAAACATCGCCAGAAATAGTCATAGAAAACACACTAATATGGGTTCCTTAATGTTGGAGAAATCAACGACATCAAGCATCTTCATCATGTCAGCCCCTATATGGATATAGGCGGATGTGGTGAAGATGTTCATTACTCCAAATATAATTATCTATGGTCAATTTTTGTGACTATTTAAAAAAACATTATCATAGTCATCATTATACTAAAGTTAATATTTCTATTAAAATTTAGAGAGCCTAATTAATGATTCAAGGTGGGTTAGGTCTACAGAGGAAGGAAAGTCGACATGAAAATTGTAATAAAGACTTAGTCAACTCCAACATGTAGAAAAATGTTGATGGAGTGTGAAAAACATTCGGAGGAGTTCTACTCTGAAGTGGTACAATTTATAAATGTTGATTACTCATTAATTGTGTGAGAGTGAATAAATCACAACTTGGTTTATGATGAGTATATTGATCTCAATACATAATACAAGAGAATACACGAAAGGAAAGGATATACACAAAATATTCTATCCTAAATAAAAGATATACAAGATTAAGAGAAATAATTTGAGATTATCTAATACCCCCCTCAAGCAAAGTGGTGGCAGACCAACACGTAGCTTGGCACGAAAATACTCGAACAATGGACGCGGAAGGCTTTTGGTAAAGACATCAGTGAGTTGAAGCTTGGTGGGAATATACCGGGTAGACAAGCGTCCTGATAGAACGAGTTCACAGACAAAATGATAATCAATATCAATATGTTTTCCCCGTTTGTGAGATATCGGGTTTTAACTAAAAAAGATAGCACTCCGATTATCACAAAAAGAGTTGGTTTATCTGGTGGCAAAGCGTGAAGTTCGCGAAGGAGATGTGTAATCTAGACAATCTCAGCAGCCGTGTTTGCCATGGCGCGATACTCGGATTCACAACTTGAACGAGAAACCGTAGGTTGTTTTTTAGCACTCCAGTAAATGAGATTACCACCAAGAAACTTGGAGTAACCATATGTAGAACTTCGATTGCCTATGCAACGAGCCCAATCAACATTGGAGTAACCAAGTAGAGACATAGGTAGGCGTTGAAAACAAAGATCATATGAAAAAGTGCCTTTAACATAGCGCAAGAGATGTTTCACGACCTAAAAATGGGCTATTGTGGGGGCGAGCATGAAAGAATTCGCTCACTTGATTAACAACATAGGAAAGATCCGATCTTGTAATGGTAAGATACTGAAGAGCATCAACAAGTGATCGATAAAGTGTGGGATCCGAGAAAGTTGTACCAGTAGTAGAGAAAGTAGTATTAGCAACAAGAGGAGTTTCAATGGGTTTGGAGTTGAGTAGGCTAGCACGGTGTAAGGATATCGTGAGCATACTTGTCTTGACTTAAATACAAGCCATTTTTGGTATAAACCACTTCGAGGCCCAAAAAATAGCTTAGTCGGCCAAGGTCTTTAATGGCAAACTGTTATCCCAGTTTAATCTAGTTGATTAACAATCACAGAACACAATAATAATCAAGAGATAATAAGATCAGAATAAAATACCAATCCATTGAATAAACAGTTAAACCTTGTGTGTTCTTGATACCCTTGAATACAGAGAAAACGGCTACCTCTCTAATATGATTATTGTAATTGTGTGGATTAAACCTAAAACCTAATTAATCAAAACAATAAATACCCAGGCCTAATGCCTAATGGGCTTTGCTAAAAGCTTAACAGGCTTGAGGCCCACAAACCAATAACTATTAACTTATTACACAATAAACCCTCTAACTTTAACTATCAACTAAATACAATTTAGACCCTCTAATTTAACTTTAATCTTGAATACAATTATTTGATCTAACAATCTCCCCCTTTGGATTCAAGATTAAAAAAAAAATTGCAATAGTCTTCAGGTCTTCACTTTTCTTGAAAAACTTCAGATATCTTCAGATATGACGCTGATAGCTTTGAAATCTTGATATGTTTGAAATCTTCAGCAGTCTTCAGATTATATTCTCCCCCTTTTTGATGAGTGGTGAGAATCATCATCATCAAAACATATCAAAACAATCTCCCCCATTGAATATGGTCATCAGTTAAGCACTGTCTTCATGTAACGAGCCCTGTGTGAAATAAGAGCAGTCTCTCCAAATGGAGAAAGTGATTATTTCAATCTGTTCAGATTAATATAGAAAATAATAACCATTCGAATCTTTTCAAATTCAAACAGTTTAATAGGTGTAACCCTGAATCAACAAATGACTCAGTTAGAATGCCTGTCAGTAACACAAAGTTACTGAGTAACACAAAGTTACTATATAAGGAGCTGGTTTTAATGTAGACTCCCCAGGTCTTCCATTCAATCATCGAATAACACATGGTTATCTATGAACGTTCTGACAGAAAACAAATTTCTGTGTACTCGTGCATGTGTATGAAAGAATTAAGCATAGATGATTGCTTTTCATTTTAGGTTCAAAGTATGTAAACTTGTTGAGACAACAACAAATTATACAAAGACTCAATGTGCATGATAAAGGGTTTGAAGGTGGGGCAACTTTACTTCTTTTTCAATATTAGTATCTTCCAAATGAAGAACCAATAGCGTATGTGTTGCGTCCCCAGAAAATGTGAAACATTCTCTTTTTGAGAAAAGAATGAGTAGCTGGTGGGGTTAATGCAAGAGATGGCATGGGCTAGTTGCCTATTTCAATGATGGTCACCAAAGAATGTGAACCAATCAGATTATGT
Organism: Arctium minus; assembly: GCA_954870635.1. Taxonomy (NCBI): domain Eukaryota; kingdom Viridiplantae; phylum Streptophyta; class Magnoliopsida; order Asterales; family Asteraceae; genus Arctium; species Arctium minus. The sequence continues at coordinate 110,818,749 of OX941084.1, forward strand.
GGCTGCCCGACTCAGAAAGTGGTGTGGTGCAGAGTCTAATATTCTTTTACTCTGTTCTCTCACCCTCTTTCTTTTAATGCTCACTTCTAACCAATCTCTCTTTTTCATTTTACCTCTTCACACACCATCACTCAATTCTTTTGACCCCTCTCCCCTCAATCACTCAGGGAATACTTCCTGGGTAGGAAACACTGGTTATCGTGAATCCATGGAAGTTCTATTAAGTACTCACACTGAATCCCATGTATTTTCCTAAAAGAACATGCTGTTCAACAAGCTATTGTACATGTAGGCACAAATAAGCATTGAGTTACATGAAGAATAAAAATTTCGGAGAAGTCAAAACAGTTGTGTTTGACAATGAAATTATCCCACTCAAACTAAAAGAGTTTGACAACTAAGCTCATAGGAGTTTTTCTGTTAAGCTTTTTTTATAGTTAAGCTCCCCCTTAACTTTAGAGATTTTTTTTAAAGCACTGAAGTGCGGGTTCTAATCCGATGTGACTAGAAGCCATAGTCACTTGTACAAACCTGCATAAATAAAAGAAAATTGGTAATCATTTGTGAAAATGATTCCTCTCTTGTTTGTAACAGTTGAAGAATAAGACACAAGATCAATATTTAGAATACTCACCCTAGAATCATGAGTAAGGTCTAAGACATGTTCAACATACCAAGTTTGCTGATTAGAAATTGGAATCGCTTTTCATCCAACGGCTTGGTAAAAAGATCAGCTAACTGGAAGTCAGTTTGAACAAAGTGCATTTCAATGTCACCTTTTTCTACATGATCCTTTATGAAGTGATAGCGTACATCGATATGCTTGGTCTTCGAATGCTGTATCGGGTTAGCAGTTATGGCGATTGCGCTCTTGGAATCGCAATAAATAGGAACACTCTTGTAGTTGTATCCAAAGTCCCTTAATTGTGTTTTCATCCAGAGGACTTGAGAACAGCAGCTAGCAGCAGCTACATATTCAGCCTCGGCAGTGGATGTTGAAACACAGTTTTGTTTCTTTGAGGTCCAACTCACAAGTTTGTCACCTATAAATTGATATGATCCAGAGGTGCTTTTCCGGTCTAGCTTACATCCTGATTGATCAGCATCTGTAAAGGCAGTTAGATCAAAACGGGAATCCTTTGGATACCAAAGGCCTAGATTAGGAGAGCCTTTGAGATATCTAAGGATTCGCTTAACAGCAGTTAAGTGCGACTCTTTAGGATTAGACTGATATCTCGCACAAAAACATGTGGCATACATTATATCTGGGCGACTTGCAGTCAGATAAAGTAAAGAACCAATCATGCTACAATACACCTTTTGATCAACAGGTTTCCCGGAGGGATCTGCGTTTAAGAGTGTACCAGTAGCCATTGGTGTTTTCATGACTGAACTATCTGACATATTGAACTTTTTCAAAATATCTTTTATGTATTTAGCTTGATTAATAAATATGCCTTCGGGTAATTGCTTTACTTGTAAACCAAGAAAGAAATTCAATTCGTCCATCATCGACATTTCAAACTTTGTCCCCATTATTTTTGAAAAGTTCTTACAAAATTTCTGATTTGTCGACCCAAATATTATGTCGTCAACATAAATCTGAATGAGAATCAAGTCCTCACCTTGCCTTTTAAGAAATAAGGTAGTATCAACTGTACCTTTCTTGAAACCAGAAGCAAGTAGAAATTTAGTGAGAGTTTCATACCAGGCTCGTGGTGCTTGTTTAAGACCATAAAGTGCTTTGTCTAAGACGTAGACATAATCAGGGTGATGAGGATCAACGAAACCTTCAGGTTGAGCCACGTAAACCTCCTCATGCAAAACGCCGTTAAGAAAATCCGACTTTACGTCCATTTGATAGACAGTAAAGTTTTTGTGCACTGCGAATGCTAGAAAGATTCTGATCGCTTCGATCCTTGCAACCGGGGCGAATGTTTCGTCATAGTCAATGCCCTCTTGTTGACAGTACCCTTTTGCGACCAAACGAGCTTTGTTTCTCACAACTACTCCGGCTTCGTCTTTCTTATTTCTGAAAACCCACTTTGTTCCTATAACAGATTTACCTTTAGGTAGTGGGATCAAGCGCCATACCTTGTTCCTTTCGAATTGTAGAAGCTCGTCTTGCATGGCAGAAATCCAGAAGGGATCACGTAGAGCTTCAGATACTTTCTTTGGCTCTAAGGAACTGAGGAAGCTTGAAAACATGCAGAAGTTGGTTGTTGCTGACCTTGTTGTGACACCAGATTGTACGTCACCTATCACATTGGTCAGGGGATGATCCTTAGTCCAACGATGTGTGCTTGGTAAGGATTCAACTTGTTGTTGCGTATTGGACGCATCGTTTTCATCGTGCACAGCAGGCAGCTCCATAGATGTACTCGGGACATCTTGTACTGGTGTTTCTAATACTGAGGGTTTTGGACTTGCAGTTGAAGTACTCGGGACTTCGTTTCCAAAAGAATTATCTGTAGAGACAGATTCAACATTAGTAGAGTCAGAAACTAATGGTTGAGTTGTACCTGATGGAGATGAAGTTTCAGTGACTTCTTCTTCGGACGGTCCATATATGTCTTCAGATATAGTAGGGACCTCCGATCCTGTACCACTTGTTATCGATGTTGATATGCCTTTTTCAAAATCTGCACATATATCATCAAAGGCATCAATAAACAATAAATCTAACTCAGATGAAGTAAAGTTAGAGTTAGAAGAAGTGGATCCTTGAGAAGCTGGTTATATTCGGGATTGAATAGAAGCTTGGTCAGTATGACCGAGTTCTGAACTGTTGTGTCTAGAAGTCCTTGTAGAATTCTCATCAAAGGAGACATTCATGCTCTCAACAACCGTCTTAGTTCGAATAATGTAAATTCGATAAGCTTTGGATGTCAGAGAGTATCCAAAGAGATATCCTTCATCCGCTTTCTTATCAAACTTTGATAGTCCTTGACACTCTTTAAGAATGTAGCACCTGCAACCGAAAACACGAAGGAATTTGATGTTAGGTTTATGATTGTTGATCAACTCATATGCTGTTTTGTTAAACCTCTTGACCACGATGGTACGATTCTGTGTAAAGCATGCTGTCGTGACTGCCTCGGCCTAAAGGTACATGGGTAGATCGGAATATGCAAGCATAGTACGAGCAGCTTCAACAAGTGTGCGGTTCTTCCGTTCGACAATGCCGTTTTGCTACGGAGTGTAGGCTGTGGAAAAGTTATGTGAAATGCCTACAGACGTAAGATAACCCTGTAAAGTGGCATTCTTGAACTCCGTGCCTTTGTCGCTGTGAATAGTTCTGACTGGAAATTGAAGACGAACTTGAATGCGCTTGATAAAAGCGATAATCAACTCTGGCACATCTGACTTGTTGAGAAGAAACTCGAGCCATGTATACCTTGAATAGGCATCTATCATTACTAAAACATACTTCTTGCCATTGATAGACGCTGTTCGCATTGGGCCACAAAGGTCCATATGAAGAAGTTCCAGTGCAGATGAGGTCGATGATTCAGATTTGGACTTGAATGAGCTACGCTTCATTTTGCCCAACTCACATGCAGAACATAGTGAGTCTTTTTCGAACCTCATTTCTGGTAGACCTTTGACCAGACCTTGTCTCTGTAGCTTTGCTATGGATCGGAAATTCTGATGAGACAAGCGACGATGCCACGTCCACGATTATGCTTTAGAAGCTTTAGCGAGTAGGCATACTGGGTGTGGCATACAATGTAGGAAAATCTACGTAGTATAGATTTCCATGGTGCTCAGCTTTGAAGACTTCGTAACCATCGGGATCCTCTACATAGCAATGAGTGGTTGTGAAGCAGACTTGATATTTCATGTCAGAGAAGTGACTGGTACTAAACAGATTGTGATCAAGTCCTTCAACATATAGCACTTTTTGAATCTTCACAACACCGTTATCGAGCATTCCATATCCTCTGACCTGGCCTTCGGCTTCAGAATTGGCAAATCTAACTGCTCCGGCAGGCTCCTCCACATAGTTATGCAAGAGGTGCTTGAATCCTGTCATGTGGCGTGAACATCCGGAATCTATTACCCATAATCGATAGGCCTGCAAAAGAGACAATTTGTTTTACTTAGGCACCCATATCAGGATGGGTCCTTCGCGGTTAGCATCAAGCAACTCAGGAATATCATCTGGTTTGACTTTCACTTTCCATTCATAACGCGGTTTTGGAACCCATTTCCAAACCATCTTAACATTTAATTCCTGAAAGTGCTTTTTAGTAGTAGGATTGGCAACCTTAGCTCGATATACTTTGGGTTGTGCGGAAGAATTATAATTAGAATTAGACTTAAGGTTCAGTTTAGCTTTTCTCTTATTCTGTTTGGACTTTGGAGGGGAGTAGTATTTGAATGAGTTATCCCAACAGTGTTTTCAATATAGATTCTTTCGAGCAAAATTCATAAACTTAGATTTATCGGAACAAACCTTACATTCATGTTCATCAAAAGAATTACTCTTCAAAATAACACTGTCTGAAGTACAACTATTTGAAGCAAAAGTTTCACTAGATAACCTATCATTCTTATTCAAACTACTATCTTTATTCTTCTTACTCATCCCAAATCCATTTCCTTTTATATCTGAAACAGAAACAAGAATCTTGTTAGTCTCTAACTTAGAAGGTGGTTCTTTTCTAGTGCTCTTTGAAGTCTTACCCTTTTCAAAAATACTCGGTGGATATTCAGGACAATCAGAGTAAACAACTGAAGGTTTTGTAAGAGCATCAAATTCTGGATTGGTTCTTACCTTCTAGGTTGGATCATTGAACATCTGTTTATCATTTGAAGCATTTTTAAACAAAGTAATTTTCAAATCATTGATCTCAGTGCAAAGCTCTTGATTTACTTTTAAAGACTTTTCTAGTTTATGTTTGAGATCAAAGTTTTCATCTTCAACCTCATCAAGAGACTGTTGCAACATATCAATTTGCTTCATCAATTCAGATGTATTATCATTCACAGAATTTGACCCCTTTAAATTAGAAACAGGATCAGAGTCTGAAGCATTCATCATTTCATAGAATATCTCTTCAGTCATGGACGCAATAAACTCCGTTTTATCATTTTGAACACAAGATTCATTCGTGATAGCAGTTTCTTCTTCAACCTCTTCAACAAGTAAAGGTTTAGAAGCAATGGGATTTGAGACTGATGGTATAGTAGATGGATCAACATCTGATTCATACTCATCATATTTGCATGCAGTCTCAGGTGGAACTGTGTTAGTGTTTACTGATTCTTTGGAAGGTGTGGTAAATAGTGATTCAAATTCAGTAAATTCGATCTTTCGAGTCTCAGAGCTTTTATTTAAATCGCCATATGTAAAACCAACATACTTAAAAAGATTTTGAGAATCAGTGTCACCAGACTTGTTCTTTCCCATTTCTTCTTGACCTTTGGTCTCTTTAGAAGGTTTAGGAGAACTTGCTTCAACAAAAGTAGCACGAATGTCAGGAATGGGTCTGATTGCGGAGCCAAATTTATCAAAGTTATATAGGTGATCCGGTGCCTTTTTTAAAATTTCGTTAGTTGGCACACCCAAACCTGGTTTTAGTATATAAAACCTTTCGTCTTGGAGTTTATTGGTCAACAGATTTAATGTTTGCTCAGTCTGACCTCGTTTCATATTAATATCCTCCAGTTGCTTGATTTTGGTGAAAGCTTCATTTCTTTCTTTATAACAAACTTCAAATTTGATTTGAAACTCACCCTTTTCAGCATTAAGATTCACAAGATCCGTTTCTAAACCAGATATTTTTTCTTTTAAAGACGCCTTTTCAGTTTTTAAATCATCCTTTTCCTTTTCTTTTTCTTCCACAACAACTTTTAATATAGCATTTTCATCACGAAAGCTTAAGACAGATTGATGTGCAGAGCTAAGTTTACCTTTCAGTAAAGCAAATTCATCTTTTATATCATGTATTTGGGCCATTAAAGATTCAATAAGTTAATAATTGTCACTTATCTCAGAGTTTGCATCTTCGGATTGTGTCTCAGAGTCTTCATCGTCACCATCCAACTTTGCCATATAAGATACTTGGGTGAAATGCGCTTGCTCCTCGTCATCGGAACTTTGGAACAACTAGTTTTCTTCTTCAACCATCAACACTTTTCCTTCTTCAGCTTTCTTGGAAATAAGTGACTTTCTTGCGTAGTACTCTGAGTTCTTTACCTTCTTGAACTTGTAGTCTCTTGAGAAGTGCCCAAATTTGCCACAGTTGTAGAATCTTCCTGGTTCATCCTTTCGTTCTTCTCGCTTCTCCTCTCTCTTTCCTTCTCTCCTATCTTCCTTCCTGTCTTCTCGTCCTTCCTCTCTCCTTCCATGCCTCGGCTTGTATCGCATTTCAGACTTCTCTTTCTTGTATCCGTCATACTTTGGCTTTGAGTAGAATCTTTTCTTGCCAAAGCTCTTCTTGAATCGTCGTGTGATTAGAGCTAAGTCCTCAGAGAACTTCTGAATATCTGGATCTGAATCAATTTCCAGTTCTTCATCGCTTGAAGTAGAGTCAGAGTCAGTAACTTCGGTAACTAGAGGTTTAGACACCTTTTTCTTTGACCTTACAGAGGATATAGAACCTTTGCCGGCTATGAGAGCCACGAAGTCCTTCAGATTATTAGACTCGTTATTAATAGATCTCACCTCATCTTCATGTTGAGCAAGAGTAGAGAAGATATCAGTGACATTTTCTTGAGCCATATTCTTGGACATCTGGAGGTTGATGGCAAAGTTCTTCCATTCTGGATTCAGATTCTTGATGAACTTGTAATTTATCTCAGAAGCAGATTTAGCGATATTGTTCCTCCGCAAGTCATTGAGAATGATGTTATACCTGTTGTAGGTATCTAGTAGTAGCTCTCCTTCTTTTGCATGAAATCTCTCGTAAGCATTTATGCATAGATTCTGCTTAGCCTGGATAGAGGCTTCACTTCCTTCAAACTGTCTTGCTAGTTCGTCCCAGATTGCTTTAGCAGTGCTCTGACTGTCTACACGATTGTAGATGTCGTTTGGTATTGCCATTGTCAGATAGATTAGAGCCTCTTCTTCTATCTTATATTGTTCTTTCTGCTTTTCAGTGAAGAACTGATGAGGTTTAGGAACCTCTCTGTCAGGGATTTCTGGAGAGGTTTCTGTTGCAGCTTGACCCTTTACTGTGATCATTGGAGTTTGTGGACCATCAATGATTGTTTTCATGAATTCTCTGTTCTTGTGATTTAGAAACTGGATCAATCTGGTCTTCCATTGCAGATACTCATTATCCATGAGGACAGGAGGTTTGACCTGAGAGCCCATTAAGAGAAGTTGATTCGACATCCTAGCTGTACGGTTAGTAATCAAACTTTTCTGTACCAAGACAACCAACTAGATGAGATCGTTAGAATCAAAATAAAAACTACACTAAAAAATTTTCAGAAAAATAAATTTCCAAAAATAATTAAATGCAGTCCTCTCAATCAGTATAAAGCTTCAAATAATACTGAACAAACTGTGAAAATCTGACGGAAAAGAAAGAAAAAAAAAATTTCCGCAATAGTGAACAATGAATAGTGCAGTGAACAGTGCTCCCGTGAACAGTACTTGCCCAAAGTGAAGATTTGCGTGTCTAGTGGGTTGCGCAATCCGTGGTTCTCATGACACTTGGGTTGCGCAAAGCAGAGTTCGACTGGAAACTTGCTTCGACCGGTAAATCGTTCGACCGAGAACTTGTAATGACCGGTATCGAGTTCGACCGGTAATGTGCCTAAGACCGATAAAGCCTTTGACCGATAGTGAGTGTTCGACCGATATATTGATATGGACCGGTATAGTGATAGACCGATAATGCAATGGATCGGTAAAGGGTATTCGACCGGTAATGAGATAGGACCGATAGAAAGCGGTCGACTGGTATTGGCTTTGACCGATAGTATGCTTTGATCGAAAAACTTCCTTAGACGGGTAATGGTGAGGACCGATAGAGAGATTTGACCGATAAATGGTAAAGACCGATAAAACTATTCGACCGGTATTCAATTTGACCGATTAAGGATATTGACCGATAAAATAAAACTCATTGTTTAGTCGTGATATAAAGACCAGAATTCAGCTTTCATCATTGCTGGTAAGAATGATGTCGTCAACATAAACGAGGAGATAGAGAAAACAAGATCCTCGTTTAAAGATAAATAGTGAGGTGTCAGCCCTACTACATGTAAAACTAAGTTGAGTAAGAAAAGTACTTAGGCATTGAAACCAAGTGCGTGTGGCTTGCTTAAGGCCATACAACGCCTTCTTGAAATGACAAACATGATTTGGAAAACTTGGATCAATGAATCCTGGAGGTTGTTCCATGAAGATTGTCTCAGTAAAACATTTTTAACATCAAGCTGATGAAGGGGCCATTTATTCATAATGACAAGAGAAATTACAATGCGTATAGTAGAAGCTTTAACCACGGGACTAAAAGTGTGAGAATAATCCAGCCCTGGAATCAAAGTAAAGCCTTGGGCCACCAAACGGGCTTTTAAACAATCAACTGAGCCGTCCGAGTGATATTTGGTATGGAATACTCACTTGGAACCAACAACATTAGTGGACTTGGGCCGAGGAACAAGATCCCAAGTATTATTGTGATGTAATGCCACTATCTCCTCATCCATAGCTTGAAGCCATTTAGGATCTTTGGTTGCCGATTTAAAACCTCTAGGATCATTATTAGCAAAAATAACAATATGAAGAGCATTATTTCCAAGATCGGCTAAGTCGACAAAATGGCGAGGCTTGAAAATTCCAGTACGTGACCGAGTAATCATAGGGTGGACGGAGGTGGTGATTTGGGTTGAAAGAGGAGTTGGTTGAGCCTACAATGGATCTGAAGGAGAAGAGGAGACAAATTGTCGTTCCCGAGGAGTAACAACTGTGGGCTAGATGCTTGTAGCATATACATGGAGGTGGCCATCATTGTGGTCCAGGAATATTTCATAAAGACCTGGTGGTGTACGAAGTGTTGCAAGACCAAATTTTGTAGGAGAAATAGACTCCATGCTGGGTTTTGATTGGGCCGACAGTTAAATTTTTGAAGCTGGTTCATCAAGGTTTGAGAACACCAGAGTCGCAAGATCCACTAGGTGCCGTAATCCGGAGAATGGAAAGACGTTCTCATCAAATTGAGCATGCCTTGTGGTATAGATTCGAGAAGTAGAAAGATCAAAACAGCGAAAGCCTTTGTATTGAGTATTGCAGCTAAGGGCATCATCTGCTAAGGCCCATTTGTCTTTGGTAGGCTCAGTTTTAGGCTTTAGAAAATGTTACATTTTCTTTTATTTGAAACGAACGCTAGCCTACCTTACATCCAAGTCCCAACTCGTCTGACTTCTCTCTCGGCCTCGCCTCGCTTTCGGTTTGATGATTGAAATCTGCCCAATAACTCTCTCTTGACTCTCTCCCTATCATACTCAAACTCGAAGTCTTTGGCTCAGGAAAGTCTCTCACTCTCTCTTGATATACGCTGCCCTATCCTCTCAAAGTGTCTGGCTCTCTTAGTCTTATACAACCGATTTAGACTTCTGGTAAATTTCTAAATTCTAAGGGTTAATTATCATGTCTTTTGTAGCTTAAAGTTGTTTCTAATTTGTTCTATTATTTGTACATTAGATTAGGTTTATTTGTTTTCTGTTTAGATTAATTTTATTTGTTTCTTGTTTTTGTTTAGACTTAGATTAGGTTTGTTTATTTATTTGTTTAGTGTTTATATTTGTAATCCTTTTTAATGAATTATAATATGTTATGAAATCACTTGATTTAGATATTAATTGTATGTGGGGATAAGGGTATGACAATGATTCTAATATGAAAGGGATACATTAAGGTCTGCAAAAAAGATTACTTGATATAAATCGTAGAGCCTTTCATATTCATGTGGTTGTCAGAGTCTTAATATAGTTTTATGTGATATGGCAAATTTTTGTTACAAAGCAAAAACCTTTTTTGGTACTTGCCAAACAATATACAACGTGTTTTCCAATTCTACAAAGAGATGAATTTTTTTATTAGACTTAATTAATGATTTGACTTTGAAATCCTTATCTACTATTGGTGGGAAAGTAATATTGAAAGTGTTAAAGCTATTTAAACTCAAGTTTGCCAGAATACAATTAGCTCGGGTAAGTGAGGATGGAAAAGTGTGTAGGGATGTCGAACCTGTGGTAAATGCCTAAATGGTGAGCTTTCAAGTTTAGAATTTACTGTAAGTTTGGTTATTTGGCATGAAATTTTATATACAATTAATTTGGTTTGTAAGAAATTACAGTCTAAAGATATGCTTCTTGATATTGTAATGCAAAATATCAAGTGATTAGTTGTCTATTTTGAAAGATACAGGAAAATGGGTTTACATGTGTTGTTAATGAAGCTAAAGAAATCGCAAATAATATTGGAGTTGAGCCTGAATTTGTTGTAATAAGTTATTTGTCCCAAAAAAAAAACAATTTGATGAAATTTCATATACTGGGAGAGAACAACAATCTGCTCAACACACATTTAGAACTGATTGCCTTTTGTTTTAGTTGATATGACTCTTTCTCAATTTTACGAACTAGATTTGAATAAATGCAAGAATTTAAATCTATTTTTGGCTTCTTGTTTGATAGACGAAAATTAGTTACTTTACATAATGATGAGTTGAAAAAATGTTGTTTGAATCTTGACTTACTTTAACAAATGGTGATGATTCTGATATCGATCGACAATATTTGTTTATGGAGTTACAAGTTTTACAAGGAATGTTACAAGAAGAGGCCTCCATGAGTGCAATCCTTGGACATCCATACAATTTATAGAGTTTGTAAAGAAGATGGATATGTTTCTACATGTGTCACTAACTTAATTACATGATTTTGCTGATTGTACCCATCACCGTAGCATTTGTAGAAAGAAGCTTTTCAAAATTAAAGTTGTTGAGTCATATTTATGGTCTACAATAAGTCAAGAAAGATTGAATGGGTTATCAATTTTGAGTATTAAGGTGGCGTTTGGTTCACCGATTCTGAAGGAATCTGATGGAATTGGAATGTTGAATTCCATTGACCAAATTCCATTGACCAAATTCCATTCCTTTGTTTGGTTCATTATTTTTCACGGAAGGAATCTCTAAATTCTATCAAATTCCACAAATGAGAGAATTTAACATTTCTTAGCAACTACAAGGTATTTTGATGGAATGGAATTCTTATTTTTCATTATACCATATATGCCCTCAATCTAATATAACCATATCACCGCCGACCATCGTCGGATCTGAACCACCCCGACCACCGACCACCGTCGATCTGAACCACCACCGACCATCGACCACGCACGTTCTAAACCATCGCCGACCACCGCCGTTCTGAAAAATCGTCGATCTAAACCACCGCCGACCACCGACCAACGTCGTTCTGAACCACCGACGACCTCCACTAACCACCGACGACCACTGCCGATCTGAACCACCGTCGATCTGAACCAACACAGACCGACGTTCTAAACCATCACCGATCGGAACCACCCCGACCACTAACCATCGCTATTCTGAACCATCGCCGATCTGAACCACCGTCAACCACCGACCAACGTCATTCTGAACCACCACCGACCACCATTGATCACTGACGACCACCACTGACCACCAACGACCACTGCCGATCTGAACCACCGCTGACCACCAACCACAGCCGATCTGAACCCCCGTCCATCTGAACCACCGCCGACCACCAGCCACCGACGTTCTAAACTATCGTCGTTCTGAACCACCGCTGACCACCGGCCACCGCCGTTCTGAACCATCGCCGGTCTGAACCATCACCGACCATCAACCAACGTCGTTTTGAACTACCAACGACCACTACTGACCACCGATGACCACCACTGACCACCGTCGACCACTGCCGATCTAAACCACCACCAACCATCGTCGGCCACCGCAGTTCTGAACCACCGCCAATCTGAACTACCACCGTATTGAGCACCCATCGACCACCGTCGGTCTGAACCACCGCCGACCACCATCGTTCTGAACCATCGACAATTGTCAACCATCGACCACTTCCGTTCTAAACCACCATCGACCACCGATCACCGCTTATCTGAATCACCGTCGATCATCGCCAATTTGAACCACCGCCGACCACCGCCGATCTGAACCACCGTCCGTCTGAACCACCACCGACCACCAACAACCGTCGATCACTGACCACCGTCATTCTGAACCATAGACGATCTGTGTTAGCTCCAACTCACATGTATAGAAGTATTGAAAAATAGGCTAAGTGTAGGAACTGCTGAAGACTGCTCAGATCAACCAAGCTCACCACAGAAGCCACAAGCTAAGAAGACTTTGTCGACTTTCTGCAGAGGACTCGTAACCTGAAGATGATTTTCAGATCACAGAGCCTCTGTGATCACTCACAGAGCCTCTGTGGTGGCTAACCTCTGGAGAATAAAGTTCGAAGATTTCGTGGCTACAGTTCAAGACAAGGTCACGTGCAGAACACGTGAAGCCTGCTGTACGAAGATTTTCCAGATCTTTTACGCGGCACACGATTGTTTACCTTTCCAGGTGGAATTCCATTTATGGAATGTCAGCCTTTGTCTTGTACTACGGGGTGCATCCTCCTTGTATATTATAGGAGCACCACCTTTGTTTGAATCATGCAAGCACACACTTTTCTGAGAGAAGATTGTATTTTCTATGAGCATATTTTCACATACCAGTGCGTGTTCTTGGTGTTCTTGAGCAAATCAATGAAACAGTTTCTTCTATAATCATCTTGTTACATTTTATGTTATTGTTCATTATTTGCTAGTATGTCTACTACCTTACAAGTTATATTTTATCTACATATCAAAAAAGCTTCCGCACTCTTATTTGTTAGTTTGTGTGTAGGGAAAAGTTTATCAAGTTAAGAACATCATATTTGGGATCAACAATTGGTATCAAAGCAGACTTTGATTCTTAATATCAAAGGATCCTATTCTATACTTGATTCCTATGTTCTAGGTAGTAGTTTGTGTCTGTTCTTTACTTTGAACTCCATTCATAAACATACTCTGTTTTCTGAAACTATTTCAACCAGTTTGATATAGATTCAAAGGCAAGTGTGCTTGACCCGCTAAAGACAGATTCAAAGCATATTTGTTGGTTTATACTCTCTCATACCAAATACTCATCATTGTTGAGCACATTCTTGTTCCTTTCTACAGTTCATCTCATACTCTGTTTTTCTGTCCTACTCTATCCATCTGAAAATGGCGAACACAATCAACTATTTCAGTGCAGGATCTCAATCAAAACCTCCTACTCTACTGAGGGATGAATATCCTCAGTGGAAAATCAGGATGGTACACTTTCTTGAAGGTGTGGATCCTGGACTGGTTGAGTTTGTTCACAATCCTTCTTACATTCCAATTACCACTGTCCCTCGTGTTCCTGCTACTGCTAATACCGCAGAAATACCTGAATACCAGCATCCCAAACCTATTAACGAGTGGATGAACAAGAGAGTGCCCTGCATGAACTTGCAAAGAAAGCCAAAAGGCTACTCATAATGGCCATTCCAAATGACATCTTTCAGTCCCTTGACTCCTGTGAAACATCAAAAGATCCGTGGTTGGAGCTTGAGAAACAGCTTGAGGGTGGTGCCAAAACCCTAAAGAACAATAGAGCTTTATGCATTAACGAATACTTTGCATTTAAGGCTCTACCAGGTGAATCCATTTAGAGCACCTACAACAGATACAATTCCTTGATCAACAAGTGTAAGAGGTATGGCATCCACAGAACCTCTGAGGAGAACAATGTCATATTTCTTCAGAGCCTCAATGACGAATGGCTTCATCTGACAATGTCCATGCAAGCAACCCCAGATCTTGATGTATGGTCTATCTCTGACCTTTTTGGGACATTAATTAGCCAAGAGAACCGAATTTCAAAGTTGGCAACCCCTGTCCGTGGACCTCTGGCGTTGGTAGGAAGTGCCACAGAAGGTCAGAAAAAGGAAAGGAGAAGGTGACAGAGGATGCACAGAAGAAGAAGAAGAAGAAGAAGGTATTGGTGGTAGAGAGTGAAAGTGAAGAAAGCTCAGAGGAGGAGATCGATGTGGTTGCTCTGGCCAAAACGCTCGCTCTTATGACCCGACAATTCAACAGGGTCTTAAGAAAAAGCCAGAATACAGAGGGAGAGATAAAAGAGACGACAGAGGAAGAGGATACGGTGAAATAAGAAAGTTTGGGAGAGAAGAGTTCGGTGATCAGAGGCATGATGAGAGAAGAAATGGTCAGAAGATGGACGACATAAGTGCAGACAAAGACCCTCAACAAAATGAAGGATGCTTCAAATGCGGGAAGTCGGGCCACTTTGCAGCAGAGTGCAGGTCAAATGCCATAACAGGGAAACCTGTCATAGATGTTGCTTTCTATAAAAAGAAATAAGAGTACTACACTCAAAGATCCCTGATGGCAGAACAAGAAAATCTTGTGACCGATGAATCCTCTGATGAAGGGGACAACAATGCACTGTCCTATGGAATGGCAGAAGTCCACACCTCTGGCGGCGATAATGAGGTATCTATTTCTGATTCATCTAATGTAGAATCTGAAAACAAACTTCTTGAATTACAGAACGAGTTTCTTGCTTACAAAAACACATGCTCAGAGCTAGAGAAAAAATTAGCCTTCTTTGAGAGAGAAACAAAACTTCTCACTCAAGAGAAGGACAAAATTTATCTTTAAAGAAAATCACTTGTCTCTAAGCATATTTTCGAAAAGAAGGGTTTAAAAGAGAAGGTTTCCAAACTTGATCAATCTCTAAAAGATAAGGTTAAGGAGCTAAAGAACAGTGAGAGTGATCGCCTAAACGCTATTTCTTTGAAATTTTTTCCCAAAAAGAAAGAGAAGTACTTCATCAAGATCTGCTCGACAGAGATCTTCTGATTAGGAGATACCAGGATGCACAGAAAGTGCATGAGAAAGTTAATACCCAGATTGGCAGAAGAGGTATAGGGTTCGATGACACAGACCCCTATATTGAAAATAAAAGAAACAAATCTTTAGCAAACATATTCTGCCCTGGACAATTTCTAAAACCAAGTCTTCCAAACCTTTTGTCCATATTTAAGAGGCGTAGAACCTCTGAAGGACCACATCTGAGGAAACCTCTGCAGATGGCAAATGTATGGTATGAAAATAATGATTTACCATCTGCAATCTCTTCAAAGAGAAAATCCTCTCCAAGGAAATATCTGTCTTAAAAGCAGATAGGGATCTTCAGATTTGGTCATCCAGAAACACAAACTCAAATGGTTTTTGTGTGCATGATGATTCCTGAAAAGGAACTGTCCTCTGATGCACCAGAGTTTGTTCCGGCATCTGTGGAAGAAAAGTTGTTCAAAAGAATTTTGGAAAGTGACTTGAGAAAAACCTACGAAAATCACTTTCTTAGTCATCCTGATGTAGCCTCTGAAGTAGGAGAGATCTTTGAGCAAGATCTTCTCAATTGTCTAAGTGTTCCTATGGTAATCCCATGCATTTCAAAAGATCTGAATATTTCCAAGGACACTACCAATGGACAAAGAAATGCACTTCCAGAAGGTCACACTCTCATCCGCAGAGACTTTCTCGATTCAGATTCTGAGTCAGAGTTTGAGTCCTCCTATGTCGATATTGAGTCAAGTTCTATGGAACTTGAGATAGTCCCCTGTGGTCCAGAGGAAAATGAGTTTCCCTCTGGTATTCTTAACAGAATAGTCACTCCCAAAAGGAGAACTACAAGCATACCCATCTGCCCGGACTTTTTGGACATGTGTCTCCAAGCAAAGACTTCTCTTGAGCTCAAAAAATTAAACAGTGAAAAGATCAAGATACCTCAAGTTTCCAAAGCTCCAAAACCCATAAAACCATTTCAAGAAAAACTCACTTGGCAACAGAAGGGAAAATGACACAAATTTGATAAAACTAATGCTTCTGTTGCAGTGAAATCAAGAAAGGGAGGTCATCAAGGGAGAGTACAATCAAAGAGCCATCTAAGAGAAGTTTTTGACAAAACTCAACCTAGATTAGACAAATCTTTCTATAAAAAGAAACCCAAATCTAAAATGGGTTGTTGTAAAAATTGCTCTGTACCCTCCTTTGACAAATTTAATGAAATGTTTATGAAGTTTGCTTCTGGATTCTCTCATTGTAAATGTTTTGATCTTATGCATACTCTTAATTAACATTTCTCAAGGCCTTCCTATTTTATATCTCACCCGAAACCCAAGAATGCCATATTCAAGGGTGAGAAAGGACAAAGCGGTACCTCTGTTAAAGAGGATAAAGCCAAAACCAAAGGTTCTAAGGCATCTTTAAAGACTCCTAACAAACCTGGACCCATTTGGAAATGGGTACCTAAATCCTCTTGATCTGTCCGCAGAAGAAACAACATGTGCCCATTTGGTACCTAGACTCCAGGTGTTCAAGGCACATGACTGGCGACAGAGGATTGCTCTCCTCCTATAAAGAAAAAACATGGAGGTGGATCTGTGATCTTCGGAGACAACAAGAAGGGTCAAATCAAAGGCTATGGGTCGTTACCAATGGAGACATCGATGTCAACAGAGTGGCTTATGTGGATAGCCTTAAGCACAACCTACTAAGTGTTAGCCAACTCTGTGATAATGGACTAGATGTGATGTTTAAGAAGCAATATTGCTCTCTGTTGAAGAAAGATACAACAACAGAACTTTTGCGAGCCAAAAGACGAGGTGATCTGTAACTCATGGACTTCAAGTCGATCAACAAAGATGAAAAGATTTGTCTGGTCTCAAGTAAGAACGAGGAAGCTTGGCTCTGGCATAACAGGTTTTGTCACTTAAATTTTCTTACTCTAAGCAAACTTGTTAAATTAGACCTGGTAAGTGGGCTACCAAGTATTATGTTTGACAGAAATCATTTATGCTCTGCATGTGAAATTGGCAAACTTAAAAGGGTTGCCCATAAGACCAAATCAGACATATCCTGCACTAGACCTCTTCAAATGCTTCATGTAGACCTCTGTGGTCCTATATATCTGTGTAGAGTCTAGGTGGCAAGAAGTACATCCTTGTACTCATAGATGAATTTTCTAGATATACTTGGGTAGAATTTGTTCGAAAGAAATCAGATGTTCCTGAGGTACTAATCAATCTCCTTAAGAGAATAGAAGTTCTTCATGATTGCAGGGTTCAAAGAGTTCGAAGTGACAATGGCACAAAGTTCAAAAACTCAACCATCGAAGTCTATCTTACGACAGAGGGCATCTCACAGAACTTCTCTGCTGCAAGGACTCCACAACAAAATGGTGTTGTTGAATGCAAGAACAAAACACTAGTGGAAGCCGCCAGAACTATGCTCACTGCCTCAGGACTCCCGATTTCCTTTTGGGCAGAAGCCATTTCAACGACATGCTTCACTCAGAGGAAGCCAAATATCAAGTACTTTCACGTCTTACCACCTGCTCAACCAGAGGAAGCCAAATATCAAGTACTTTAACGTCTTCGGCTGCAGATGTTTCGTGTTGAATGACAGAGAGCAAATAGGGAAATTCAGCCCTAAAGCTGATGAAGCCTAATTTGTTGGTTATTCATCAAACTCTATGGCATACAGAGTTTACGTACTGAAATCAAAACATATACTTGAAAGTATTAATGTTTCCTTTGATGACTCTTTTCAGATGACTTTTGAACAAATCAGCTCAGGACTCAAACTTCAGGATAAAGAATCTGGTAATTCATCAAGAGTAAATGATCTTCATCACTTGTTTGAAGAGATGTTCAATAATGATGGACCCTCTGAGGATGATCACAGAGCCTCTAGAGCTGAAGCCTCTAAAGACCAATCAGGTACTTCTCTGTCCTAGCAATACTTCACCCTCTTCCACTACTTTTGTAGGTGCAAATGTCAAGGGGGAGCACACAGAGGATAACACTGATCAAGGTTCCAAGCTCAATCAAGATCAAGATCATCTTCAAGACACTTCTGAAGGGTAAACACCAGAACAAGCAGAGAACTCTGAACAAGGCACAACAGAGCTCAACACATAAACTCAGAATGATCAATCAAGTCCTGTGGCAAGTACAAATGATCATCTCTCTCCAACAGAGGGTGATCAACATCAAGATGAACATGCTCCAGAAATACTCACAGAAGGTTCCAATGATCACCTACCTTGCATGACAAAATGGACCAGAAGTCACCCACAGAGCCAAATCATAGGTGACCCCTCTGACAAAGTGAGGACTCGATCCAGTACTGCAAACTTTTGTTACTATACAAATTTTGTAAGTAATATCTTGCCCAAAAAGGTCTCTGAAGCTTTTGAAGACCCAAATTGGGTAGAAGCAATGCAAGAGGAGCTTCTGCAGTTTGAAAGAAACGAAGTATGGACCCTAGTGCCTCTGCCGAAAGGCAAAACTGCAATAGGGACCAAATGGGTCTTCAAGAATAAGAAGGACGAGGATGGTGTGGTGGTCAGGAACAAAGCAAGACTGGTGGACAAGGGATACTGCCAAAAAGAAGGAATCAACTATGAAGAAACCTTTGCCCCCGTGGCAAGGCTCAAAGCAAAAAGAATATTTCTTGCCTTCGCATCACAGAGATTTTAAGTTTTTCCAAATGGATGTAAAGTCAGCCTTCCTTAATGGGCAGATTCAAGAAGAAGTATATGTCCAACAGCCACCAGGGTTTGAAAGCTACAAGTACCCTAATCATGTGTATTTCTTGGACAAGTCTCTGTACGGACTAAAGCAAGCCCCTAGAGCCTGGTACGACATAATTTCAAACTTCCTTCTTGCTAATGGTTTCGAAAGAGGTACAACTAATACTACCTTATTTTATAAGAAGAGAAAAGGTGAGATTCTACTTGTGCAGATTTATGTTGAAGACATTATTTTTGGGTCCACAAATGAATCTTATTGTAAGAAGTTTGAGTCATTGATGAAGAGTGAGTTTGAGATGAGCATGATGGTAGAACTCACATTCTTCCTAGGATTGCAAGTCAAACAAACCAAAGAGGGCATTTTCTTAAATCAATAAAAATATGTCTCTTACATACTTGAAAAAACAAGCTCTCTGACTCGTCACCAATGAGTCACTGGCCACTGGATCTAAGCTTTATGCAGACCTAGAGGGCAAATCTGTGGAGTGTAAACTCTACAGAGGAATGATAGGATCTCTGTTGTACTTAACTGCAAGTAGACTCGATATAATGTTTCCCACATGCCTCCGTGTAAGATTTCAAGCCAACCCCAAAGAATCTCATCTTCATGCTGTCAAGAGGATCTTTAGATACTTAAAAGGGACCAAGAATCTTGGTATCTGGTATCCAGAGAACTCTGGTATCCAGAGAACTCTGGTATCCAGAGAACTCTGGTATCCAGAGAACTCTGGTATCCAGAGAACTCTGGTATCCAGAGAACTCTGGTTTTGATCTTGTGTCTTATACAGATTCAGATTACGGAGGATGCAAACTAGATAGAAAGAGTACCTCTGGGAGTTGTCAATTCCTTGGAGGAAAACTAGTCAGTTGTACTTCTAAGAAACAAAACTATGTTTCAACTTCCACAGCAGAAGCAAAATATATTGCTGATGTGAGTTGTTGTTCACAAGTTCTGTGGATGAGAACCCAATTGAGAGACTATGGATTTGACATTGAGAAAATCCCAATCCTCTGTGATTCCAAAAGTGCCATCGCGATCTCTGCCAACCCAGTTTAACACTCCAAAACCAAACACATCGATATCAGGTACCACTTTCTGAAACATCATGTGGAGCATGGGACCATAGAGACGTACTTTGTTCCCACAGATTACCAACTTGCTGACCTTTTCACGAAGGCTTTGGATGAGAAAAGATTCACTTTTCTTGTTGTCAAGATTGGTATTCTTAACATGAGTTGAATCACAGAGCCTCTATATCCTTGCACAGAGCCTCTGTTGTACATATTCTCTGTCTTTACTTTCACTGTTTTTCTTTCTCTTTCTTCAGTTTGTACAGTTCCTTTCTTATAAATTTCTTCAAAACTCTCTTGATCTGTGTCTTGTCAAATGCCTATTTCTAAAGATCCAAGGACAGATCAAGGGGGAGCTGAAATAGGTGACCTTGACAATTCAAGGGAGAGCTCGACATTATACTCCAAATATGTCTCTCTCTGCCTTTCAAATCTTTTCAAAACTTTGAGTAATCAATACCTCCAAATATTTCCTAAATTAGAAATTGTGGGTCTCAGAGCCTCTGAGGTCCTCCACAGAGCCTCTGTGACCTATCACAAAACCTCTGCACCTCACAAAAGGGGTCTCTCGTCCATTGAGCATGTAAATTGGTTTGTGATCGATCATCTCATAGTTCTTTCGAAATTGTCTAGGTCATCTTTGTGTTCAGAACCCTGCTCATGACCTCAGAAGCTCTAAACCCAACAGAGCTTATGCCATTTTCATCTCTTGAACATTTTTATCATCTGGTCATTCAATGCGGGTTATTTTTGAAAGTCACTGTCATGTGGGTATAGTAAATCCCACGTGCGTGAGAATAGGGGGAGGCGCACGTACTCGATCGTGCACCGCCCATCTTGACGTGGCAAAATCTCATTGGTCCGTATCTGTATCGTTGTTTTTTTTAAAATGACTCCTTATCCCTTTGTACTGATTACGAATTTCAAATTTTTATTTATTATCGCCTAAACTTTTACCTCTCCCTCTTTCTATATAAACCTTTTTCTCTATATTACCCATTTTCTTTACCTACATTCTTTCTCTCAAGAACTCTCGAGCAAAAATTCCCCTTTCTTCTTCCTTCTATTTCAATTGCATCTCACTCTGCATCTTCAAAGAACTCTAAGGGATCATCTGCTTCAAACAAGTCCACGCATTCAACTGCTAAAAAGGACGATTCTATGTCTGTGGAACAAGAACAACCCCTAACCAGCAGGATGCTTTCATTCACCCACCATGACTACCACTCCAAGCATCTCAACCTAAAGCCAAACAATCATTACGCTGTCTTGGATCCTAAGGGTTACCCTGAAGAAGCTGCTCCATTAATCCAGATTCTAAAAAACCACTTCCTGACCAAAGCCCTAACCCCAAAAAGGACTGACATAACTGAAACCTACATTCAACAATTCTGGTTGAGTGTTAGGCACAAAAAATTGAACAAATACGGGTACTGTGTCATGGGTTATGCCACCCATCCTTCAACTATCAAAATACTGGATCTGGGCATAAACAGAAGGAAAGTCTCAGAGGCTTTTGGTCTCCCGACTAAGACCCAACTCAACCTGGAGAGATTCTCAAACGAACCAACTGATGATGAAGTTGTAGAATTTGTCAAATTCAATGGGTATGCAGCACCGATTGCCAAGATA
The DNA here is from genome assembly GCA_954870635.1 of Arctium minus. Classification (NCBI taxonomy): domain Eukaryota; kingdom Viridiplantae; phylum Streptophyta; class Magnoliopsida; order Asterales; family Asteraceae; genus Arctium; species Arctium minus. The sequence continues at coordinate 110,840,168 of OX941084.1, forward strand.
ACTGAATTCAGACGCCAAAACCTTCCACCTATATGGAATGTTCTATTTTCGATCCTTAATCGTTGCCTGACCTGCAAAGTTGGAAGCCCAGATCAATCTAGCCATACCATACTCGCAATCATGTATGGTATGTACTATGATTTGCCTCTAGACTATGCTGGCCTAATCTTCAGAGAGATCCGAAATGCTGTTATCACCAAGCAAGTAGATCAGGCCAGAGGCACAGAGCCCAAGAATCTGGTGTTCAACAGATTCTTTGCTATTCTACTAGGGGATGCTCTTCTAGGGGAAGGAAAACTACCTGCAGAGGGAAATACGATCAAAATATACGACATGAAGTCGCACAAACCCACCGTAGTGAAGACTGGTTATCCTGTGGCAAGACCTCTGTCGGCCCGTATCCTAGCTTATTTGGGTAGTGAAGAAGGGGTTAGGACTTACATTCGTGGGCATAGGACTCCTGCACTGAGTTCTGCACCCCCCCCCACGTGTAGGATTCCAGGTGGGAGAAATCGCTATTTACCTTAGAACTGAGATAGCTAAGGGCGAAGAAGTAGAGGTGGCTGAAGAAGCCCAAGAGAGAATAGAGAAATTAGAGGCCGAGAGTGGGATGGGGGTGAGAGAACCAAAAAGGAGAAAAAGAAAAGAAAACCCAAAAAGAGAATCAAAGTGGAAGAGGCTCCAAAATCACCCACAGAGACTGGAAAGCCCAAAAAGAAGAAGGCCAAAACGGGCTCTGAGGGAATTGTGACTAAAGCCACATAGGAAACCTCTACAGAAGTCCCTCAGAAACCTTAAAAGAAGAAACTAACTAAGGCAACAACTTCTGAACCAATAGTGCAACATGAAATAGAAGGACCTGCAGTGGCTTCAGAAGAACCTCTGCAGAGGAGAAGGAGGAAAGCCCAAATCATAAAGAGCTCTGAAGAAAAACCCCCCAATCCTCTACAAGTGGCCATAGAGATAGCCAAAGAAGTGGCGGTGATATACTCTGAGGACATAGGGGAGTGAGTCAATATAGAAATAAAGGACATAAAAGGGCTCTCTAGCTCTAGTGATGAGGTGATTGAAAAGAAAAAGAAAAATTCGAAGGGGGAGACAGGAGGAAAAGATGCCTTTGCACACAACCCAACCCAACTCCAAGTGCAAGCCACATGTCTATTCCTGCAGTACTAGTGTAGAAGAATATTGAGGAAGGACCGCACAGTCCGAACCCTGATCCAACTAGCCGGACAGAGGATATTCCTTCATCCGCTGTGCCAATTTTAACAGGGGATGCCCAATCCACTCCACCTTCTCAAAAGGATGGATGTGCTGAGATAAGTGTTCATTCGCCCCAGAACACGTCACTCATCCCTGCAGAGGCATGTGTTGCCTCTGCTCCACCTGAGCGATCAACCAAAACCATTTCAGAGATGGTGGTAAGTACACACGATAACTCTGTGGACCTAGTACATCTATAGAGTTCACTCGATAAGAATCTTAGGAAAGACTCTAAATCCTCTCCTAAAAGACTCATTGACAGAACCTTCATAGACGACTCCTCTAAGGAGTGTCGAGGATTGAAGGGAAATCCTACAGAACCCATCATCATTACAAGCTCTGTAGGTACCAAATTCTCCTTGGCTAAATCTGGATCATGTGTTGATCCAGAGGTTACCCCGGGCACTTACGTCACAAAGGAGGAGTTTCAAATCTTTGTTGACCAAGTGTCCGACATACTGGAGGCACTGATCAATCAAACCCCTGGTGTATCTTACATGACTCTACATACCATCTAAAAAGATTACCAAACCTACAAAAATGTCTCCTTGGCACATGCTCTAGAATTGTTAAAAATCAAAGAATCCTCTGTCACCAAGGAAGACTTTAGCAAACTCATCGTTGCCGTAGAAGCTCAGACAGAAGCTCTGAAGGCACTTCAGCAAATTTCAAATCAAAATCTACAGATCTCAAGATATTGCTGGATGCCTCATCTTCAAACGCCACTAAAAACGACTTCAACAACTGTGCCAAATCCATCAATATCCAAACCGACGCCATCAAGGTCCTTGGGGATATCTGCATGGAAGAAATGGGAAAGTTTGCAGCCACAGTCACTGCATCAGGGGTGGATGATTTGACCAAATTGAAAGAGGAGATCAAGGACGTGACTCGCAGTGTCATGGTCCCTGTTCAGCCAAAAATCTCAACCTCTACCACTCCACCACCACCCTCTGCCACAAACACCTCCGACCTGGCCACAAAAGAAGAATTACAAGCCATGGGTTGGATGCTTCTGAGGACCCTGAACCTCATGGGAAAGGATATCTCCAAAGAAAGGAAGACCTTGGCAGAGGATCTAAAGAAGACGGTCGCGACAATCAAGTTCAAGTCCGACTATGAAGTGAACAAACTTCTCCTTGATGCAGAGGATGTGATGAACAAAATCACGAAGCATATTGACACACATCTCTGCAAAAGGAAAAGGAAGGCACCTGCGTCTTGCCAAGCAGAGGTGACGCAGAAGAGGGCTCACCATGATGATCAGGACCCAGATGCATCTGGCCCTGACCATCATGAGGGGGAGAAGGCCAAATCATCGACAATGGTAGGCTCTGCTCCTATAGCTGCCACTCCTCTCCAGCCCCTACCTCAACAGAAAACCTCGGAGGCACACAACACTCAGATTCTCAAGTCATGTCCCTCTGAGGAAATACACAAAGGACCATCTGTTCAAGGCACCACCTCTGTAGAACCTCAGAAGGGAAATATGAGTGTTGGCTCTGAAGAAGTCGCAGAAGGACTTGCAAAATTCATAGAACCTCCCAGTCCTGAGTTGATGCCCACTGTACCCATCCCCAAAGTTCAATATCAGTTTGTCGATCCAGTGAATGCCTCAGAGATAGCAGAGAACCAACCACAGAGCTTGATAAAGAAACCCTCTGAGCCAAAGATGAAGAAACCCTCAGAGCATAAAGAAAAAGAGGACAGGGTGAAGCAAATTGTTCAATCGATGGATGCCATGAGGATTCCCATCCCAAGGTCCCCACCAAAAGACCTTAAATTCCACGAGAATATTCACACCTACCTCTATAGCGCATAGCCCGAGGTCGTCTTCATGGCACCAAATCTGCACCCTTTAATCAAAGAAGATATCAAAAGACGGTTCGAACAAACTGCCCAAGAAAAGGACGAGGTGTTTTCAACAGAGGACATAAAAACTGTGATGAGGATCTTTCTGCACTCTTTCGCCAACAAGTCCATTATGTACGCCAAGTACCTAGTCGAGAGAAAGAATGGGCGGCAGTACATCTTCACAGATGCTGATCTAAAAAACCTCTGCGCCTATGATCTTCCTCAACTACATGCCTTCACTGAACAGATATTTGAAAAGAGGAAGGAGTATATGATAGCAAATGACAAGATGAAAGAGGTCATGCACGAACACGTTAAGTATCATAGCAAAATGGACTTTGAGGTGGCTTTACAGCTCAGAGTCGAAAAGTTATCGATCACTAAGCCAAATGACTAATTCCCCGGAATCGAAGATTTACCGTCAAATTCTCTAATCACAGAGCCTGAGTTCGGGTTTATTTACAGAGACGATTATGGGCTCAAGAAGATGTTCAAGCCAAATTAGAGTCACAAGTATTCGAATAACACTTTGCTGAAGATCAAGTACACGATTCTGAGGAAAAGAGGATCAGAGACAATGCAAGAGGGGCCTGCAGAGAGAATGATCCAAGATATAGATGCTCAGATCAAGTATAGGGAGCTCATTCTGTCGATGAAGAAGACCCTAGTTGAAAGCTTCACCAATGCGATAGATGATTTCCCCAAATAATCCTTGTAATAGAATAACTTTTCATTCTTGTACATGAATTTCAATGTAATTGCCTTATGGCATTTCTTTTTGAATGAAAATCTTGTCTTCAGAGGTTGAGTTCCTTGCACCTCTCTTAGTTTCTAACTTAGCCAAACACTCAACATTCCAAATCTTTATTTTTCAATACTTAGGGGGAGATTGTTAGCTCCAACTCACATGCATAGAAGTATTGAAAAATTGGCTAAGTGTAGGAACTGCTAAAGACTGCTCAGATCAACCAAGCTCACCATAGAAGCCACAAGCTAAGAAGACTCTGTCGACTTTCTGCTAGAGGACTCGTAACCTGAAGATGATTTTCAGACCACAGAGCCTCTGTGATCACTTACAGAGCCTCTGTGATTTCTAACCTCTAGAGACTAAAGTTCGAATATTTTGTGGCTACAGTTCAATACAAGGTCACGTGCAGAACACGTGAAGCCTACTGTACGAAGATTTTCCAGATCATTTACGCGACACACGATTGTTTACCTTTCCAGGTGGCATTTTGTTTATGGAATGTTAGCCTTTGTCTTATACTACGGGGTGCATCCTCCTTGTATATTATACGAGCACCACCTTTGTTTGAATCATGCGAGCACACACTTTTCTGAGAGAAGATTGTATTTTCCTTCAGCATATTTGCACATACCAGTGCGTGTTCTTGGTGTTCTTGAGCAAATCAATGAAACAGTTTCTTCTGTAATCATCTAGTTACATTTTATGTTATTGTTCATTATTTGCTAGTGTGTCTACTACCTTACAAGTTCTATTTTCTCTACATATCAAAAAAGCTTCCGCACTCTTATTTGTTAGTTTGTGTGTAGGGAAAAGTTTATCAAGTTAAGAACATCATATTTGGAATCAACAATTTGAACTACCGCCGACCACCGATCACCGCCGATCTGAACCACCACCGACCACCGTCATTCTGAACCACCGCCGACACCACCGATCTGAACCACCGCTGACCATCGCCATTCTGAACCCCCGCCATTCTGAACCACTGCCGACCATCGCCAATCTGAACCACTTCCCGTCGATCTAAACCACCGCCAACCACCGCCGATCTAAACCACCACCAACTAGCACCGAACTGAACCATCGCCAACCACATCCGATCTGAACCACCGTAATAAATAAAGTATTTTTAATGGCTATTTTATTAAAGCATGTTTTGTTTATAAAAATTAAAATTATCAAAAAGGGTATTTTGGTCATTTATCAACATTTCATTCTAATTCCAAAGCTACATTTTGTGAACCAAACAGACAGATTCCAATTCTTTTAACTGATTCCATTCCAATTCTGTCAACCAAACAGGTGGTCAAACCATTCCATTCCAATTCCTTCAAAGTCAAATTCTTTTGACATATTTCATTCCATCCAAAAACATTCTGCGAACCAAACACCACCTAAAAGTAAGTTTTTAGCTAATTTTAACTATGATAAACATATAAAGTGATTGATATTTTGCTTCAAAAATTAATTTCATATTTTGTTATATGGGGTTTTGGTTATGTCCCCCACGTTGTACCATTTTTGTTATATTTAATAAAAATCGACGTGGGGATAAGCTGCCTAGCTTAACTAGGTTCCAAAACCATTTAGATAGTTTATTTTGTTTTTAGTATACATATATTAAGGGCATCTTTTTGACTTTTCGTCATGGGCATCTGAAACCTCAGAACCGCCCTGTATGTGTTTGAAAACCTTTTAATTAATGAAGATTTTCATTAAGAGATACTGATCGAGTCAAAGGCATATGTGTTTAATAAGCTCCGGATCAATTTTTCCCTTGCATTTTCCTCATTTAACGCTGACTCAACAAAACTATCAAACAACCTTTATGGTAAATTACGTAAAGGGTATTTTATATATGTTTTTATAAATGGTAATATACATATTTTTTCATCATTAAATGTTAATTTTATAAATTAAAATAAAAATCAAAGAAAGGGTATTTTTGTTATTTTTCAGAATTTCATTCCAATTCCTTTGCAAACCAAACAGACATATTCCAATTCATTTGACTGATTACATTCCATTACTGCCAACCAAACACTTGGTCAAACACCTGATAACATTTCATTTCAATTCCTTTGACAGATTCCATTCATTCAGAAATCATTAGCGAACCAAACGCCCCCTTAAAGTCGTAATCAAACACAATCAATTTGGCTCTGTATCTTTTGTTGATTGATAAAATCTATTTTGAAAAGAAGATCCTCTATTGGATTTAATATTTAGTATAATAAAAAAAACATCAAAGCATTAGGAATGATATGGAACATCTTAAATAAAATACTTAATAGAATTACGTACTTTTATGTTATGTATCCAATCTTTTTGTAGGGATTATGATATGGAAAATACCATTTATGGGGTTCCAAAGTAACAATTTGGTAAGAATCTTTCATGGTACAATTTAAAATATGATAATGCTACACGAATTAAAAAAACATTATTTTATTTTCTTCATGTTATTGTGATATATGTGAAAGAAAAAATAATCATTTCTAATAAGATTTTATGTTGATTTATTTCAACATAAAATTCATTATTGGATGATATGCAATTACATGCCCTAATTATTTATCAATAGTAATAAAAATATTTACTTGCGGGTAGACTAGAAGTAGTTGGACTCGATGATTTGAAGAAGATGTCGACTATAAATCAAAGTTTCAATTCTTGTGTATGTCGTATACCATTGATGGATTGAGTAAGAGAAGGAGAATGATGTGTGTTCTTGATTTCTCTAAAAAGGTTATAAGGGTTAGATTGGAAGGGCTAAGAGAATATGATTAATCATATTTATATTTATATTCCTAATAGGGTTAGAATTGTCCATAAAATTCTATAAGGGACATATGTAAAATAATAAATAACAAATGGGCATATCATCATAACTGTTATTCCCTCAATAGATTAATAGAAACAACTATATATAGTTTAGGCCACTAACACATAATTTTACATTCTTCCACTTGACTGTATGATTGTTTTATGTTAAGTGTTTAATTATAAGTTGGTCTTGTGATAATCTATTTTATTCATCATGGATTAGCCAAATACTATGGTAAAAAATACAATCCTTGGGATCCCAATCAATTATAAAGATAGCACTATCACAAAACCAATGATTATATAAATCGAATATGGCCATAAATGTGGTCTTAAATTATTATAACGAGAATTGGAACAGAAAACACATTAATATATATCGTTACAAATTGCACTTTTGAAAGTAAAATGTATAATCAAGCTCTAACATAACAACAAATGTAATAATGTAGTCTTTTAGTGATTGGATCTCCTAACATGTCATTTGTGTTTATGCATTCTACATTGATTTTCTTTTATTTCACTTCTTGTGAACAAATCAATACTTAGGGGCCCTTTACCTAAATGTTTACCCGGTAAACACTTACCAATAAAACTCGACACACTAACTTGCTTTACCAGGTAAGATTTTAATCATCACGATGGTATCTTATACAACAATTTACCCGGTAAGCGCTTACCGGGGTAAGAGTTGTCACTCTCTCTTACCGGGTAAGACTCTTCATCCTTATCCTCGCTCTTACCGGGTAAGATCCTATCCTCTTGTCATGTTCATCCGCTATGGTAAATTCCCCGGTAAACACTTTTTTTTTGGGAAAGGGTATCCTGGGCCTTTGGCCCAGACTAATCCCTTGGCAAAGAAATCGACTGCGAAAGCATGCAGCCCTGAGGTTAAACCCAGTGGCCACAAAGTTGCGAATGCAGGGAATCAAACCCGGGTTTAGCGCTATGAACTCCCCAGGTGATTACCGCTACACCATAAGCCTTGTGGTTAACCCGGTAAGCACTTACCGGGTAAGAATTTTGTAAACGGCCCCTTAATGTTGTGATATAGTCAAACACTGATGGACCTTGTGTTGCTCGAGAAACTCACAACACCACTATTATCACAAGGCTCAGTAAGGTTGAAAATGTCACTACCTTGTTTGATTCAGTAACAATATACAACCTACCTGTAATTTCCTTATGCCTTATTCATTCATCCTTCTGTTTTTGTATTTTCACTATATACTTCTATTTATTTTCCTTTCTGCATGTTTCTGTTTTTTTGATACCTACTAATGGTTCTTAGTGATTCCAGGGGAAGGTTACTTCATGTTCTTGCTATCTGCTATCTTTATGTGACAGTTCATTTTTGTGCATGCCATCTGACATTTTATTTGTGTGCACAAGTTAAGGGGGAGAAAAGGTCAAAGGTAACTACCTTCATGCATTTGTCTAGGGGGAGAAAATATCAAAATATTTAACTTAGTGAAATTACAGTTTTTTTTCCTGAGAATATCGCATAAAAGTAGTGTGCGATAGTTCCTTATATCGCACAAGAGTCTTGCGATATACTCAACTATCGCACAATACAATGTGCAATATACTCATCTATCGCAGGACTCTAATGCGATAAAGAGTTGCACAATAAACTATCGTAGGATTCTTGTGTGATAGATGATCCTTGGCTTTATCGCTCACTGAAGCGTGCAATATATTGGTTTATCGCACAACAAGGGATGCGATAGTTTGACTTTTGAGAGTCAAACTTTTCAAAACAAGGGGTTCCAATCATAATGTGCAATGTGTCCTTTCAGACACATAAATTTCCCTCCTAAGAGTTTTCTTAGTTTTACATTCTCTTAAGCATTCGATTTACTCCCATCTCTCTGACTGTTCTTCGAACTCAAGCATCCCCTATGCTTGAATCCTTTCAGTTTTATATGATTGTTCATGGAATTTCACATCACCCCAGGTAAGTCGATTCTTACTATATGATCTTTATATATATTTATTTTGGGTTTTGGATTAATAGAACCAATCGTCTCCGAACCATCTGTTCATCTTATATGGTTGATTAGGGCTTAGAAATCCTTTTTATGTGCTTAGATTACCATTTTCATGGTCGATTTCTTGTTTTGTTGAGACTTACGCCATAATCTGGGCTTAATTTAGAAGTTGTAATGGTCGATTTTGAAATAAAGGGTGTTATAGAGTAAGGGTCAATATTGCAGGTTCTATGTTTAAATATTGCACACATCTAATGTAATATCCTCCGTCCCCGTGGTCCGGAACGGGTGATATCACTAACGGGACTTAACATAATTACACAACTAAATCAGAGCTACTAATAACTCTAAACATATATTTCAGTCCAAAATATTACACTTCAAAAAGTGTTTATAAACTTAGAACGTTTATATGATAATGCGAGTCTAAGAACTCCAAAATTTCACGCTCGATCTCAAGTCCCGTCCCCATAATCGTCACTTCGAACTTGTCGTGTCAGAAAACAAAAAACACGACTGAGCACAAGGCTCAGTGAATGGATAATAATATAAGTTCGAAAATAACAATAAACAAATCGATAACAAAGCGGAAGACTTAAAAATTCAATTCATAGAAAGTTCATGAAGATGAAGTTCATAGTTCATTTAATTCAAAAGAGAGGTTCAAAAATATTTAAAAATAATAATCTCAAGAACGGTTTTAACTTCAAAACGAAATATCAATAAAGTTCGTCAATTCCTGTTGTGTTCGTGGGGTGGCCAAACCACATGAACTATTGGGTCGGCGTGCAGGCACACACACTCGAATCCCCCGTGAATTTAACCACGGTCACATGTTCTGTGGGTAAAAGTTCTAGGATCGATCCATCCGCCCTGGAGCCAACAAAGTCGGCCTAGTCCCTAGAGTGGGTTCACGTAAGCCACTAATGGGCTTAACTCTGGTGGACCGATGCAGGACGCCATGACAACAAAGTTACCATAGAAGGCATCACAAGTAATGTGCCCATTTATTGGGTTGTTCTAAAAACGACGAAAACTAAACATATGTTACTTACCCGAATGACGTTCATTAAAATCAAGGTCAATATACTTCACAAGTTTCATAAACAATTCCATACGAGACACATTTTAATAAAAGTCAAAATGTTCAAACAATTGATTCAATAAACCAAAATCAATGTGTATGTGTGTGTATAATTACATATTTGTTGATCACGTTCGGTTGATCAATCACAAGGCAGTGAACCACCTTTAGGAAGGGTCAACTACAACAAATAGTTGCCCACGATACAAAAGAAATGAAATTCATACCTTAATCGAATTGAGATGGAACACGTGATCAACCGAGCTCAGGATGAAGTTTAACCCGTTCGATTGCCTATTTAAACCATAAATTATTATTACTCGCATAACATAAAACTCAATAGTAATTATCCTATGTTTAATCACGAAACTTTATTCTCTTGGCCATTAAACCGAACACTTGGTGTGCGGTTAAACATATAGACACAAAATTCATTATTTTGATTTTAAACTTTACCCTTTTTCAATTTTGACCAAACCAAACATTCCTAAACATGTATTTGATTATAATTTTGCAATAAACATCATAATCTATCAACCAACTTCAACTATCCTAACCTACCAACTTAAATAACTTAAGAAGAAATTTATACCTCTAGGAAGAATTCGTTTTCTAGATTCCGGATATGTAATTGTTTCTTTGATTACTTCAACAATTTGAGAGATAATTTAGAGAATGACAGTTTTAGAGAGAGAGAGAGAGAGAGAGAAATCAATTAAGATGGCGGTGAGGGAAACACACAGACGATGTAAATGTAACTTACTCACTTTTTGGTGAACTTTTTGTTTATATATACATATACATAAAATATATATTTATCTTTTTCTTTTAACAATTATAGGAAGTTTGATTAATTAACGGTTCTAACCCATTACCAACATTTGATTTACATTTTAAGTACGGTATGTTTTGGGTAAGATAAAGTATATGTTTTTAAAACTGAGTGTAACATCTAATTTCCTTAAGAATATCGCACAAAACTTAAATTTTCCAAAGTGTTTGTTGTGCGATAGTTTGATATATCGCACAAGAGGTGTGCGATAAATTCAACGATCGCACACCTCTCTGTGATAGTTCTTTCTTTGTTCTGCGATAGTTTCAACTATCGCACACATCATGTGCGGTAGTTGACCTTGTTGTGTGCGATAGTTTCTTGTGTAGTGCAATATTTTTTTACACTTAGCATTTTTTTGAAGTTTTCACAGTGTTCTTCCATTTGTCAATCTTTATTACTCTATATTGTTCCATTCGATGTCTTACTATCTTTTGCATTTCGAGGAACGTTAATGGCTGCGGTTGAGCAAAACGACTCATACCACGTCTCTGATGACGCGAGACCCATGCCATCCGTCCGAACTCCACTTTCGACCAATTCACACTCTATGAATGCGAGGAACCCCGATGAGCTTCTGATTCACCCGAATGAATATTTGTTGCTGCGACCCAACGACCATCACCTGGATTTTGAGCACATGCGGTCCGAGAACCCGGTAATCCTTGAGACCCTAAAGGGTCACCCGTTGAAGTATGCCCTTTTTGTCACAACAAACATACCGGTCCTCTACTTAAAACAAATCTGGAACACCATCACTTACATACTGTAGAATCGCGACTATCGTTTTGAAGCCTTCATAGATCCCTACAACTTCCGCCTCACCAAAAAGCGTCTTCGTCTTATCCTGCAGTTCCCATTAACAGATATTGTTTCCGGACGCAACACTTATGAATATTTCGTATCTGAAGTCAACCTATGGGCTGACATCCTATCACTGGGATACAATGCCGCCCTTCCTCGTACGATCGACTTCAAGCGCATGCACCTCACACGGATATGGCACACCCTGTTCTCCATCCTCAACAGGTGTGTAACCTCGAAGACAACCGGCATTGACAGATGCAACCTGTGAGTTCTCCGACTATTTCATAGCGTAGCATTCAACAAACATTATGACTACTACTCGATATTCTGGAACGAGCTCACTAAGGTAGTCTGCGACAAAGCAAAGCAGAACAAAGAGAGGGACTTTGTACCTTTCCAACGGTTTCTGGAATTGACTATCCACAATGCCATGCGATCAAACAGGCAGATCCCGAAGAGGAGAGGAGCCAAGACAAGACCTTAGTACCCGATGAACTATCTCTGCACGAAGGCTGAGTACCCCCACATTGTCGCCAAGGTACTTCCTGAATATCTCTTTGCTTGTGAGAGTCAGCGAGCATCTAGTGTATTAGCTTACCGCCACCTCCATGCTCTAACGGTCCGGCCAGATCCGACCAGATCTGCCCAAAAAGCCATCCCGCCTAGGAGTGAAGGTCTAGTACTAGGCGAGCAGGTTCAAGTTGTTGGGGCTCCTGACTCTGCGAACAATGCCAACGAGGTACACTTTCCCATCCTGATGGAATTTCCTATCACATCCGAAGTCGAACGACCTTTGACTCCAGTTACTCCACCATCTCCTCCACTAGTCGAGTCTGCAGGTGATTCCAGCGACTCCAACTCAGATGATACACCACAGGATGATATCTTTCGTATTACGTGCCATATTGGCCAACGCCCACCCGTGGTCGATGATGATACCACAGAGACCGAGATAGTAGATATCGGAAAGATAAGAAGGGCGAAAGGAGAAGTAGAAAAAGTGAGCGTGTTTGAAGGGGGGGGTGGAAAGAAATGATGAGAGTGAGTTTCCCTTAACCACATCTAGCCGCGTAGCCACATCCACTGTCTTTTCTCATTCGTTGGGACAAGGCATTGAAGAAGACGTCGTGGACCTAGCGACGCATGCACTCACCCCCAGCCACTCAACCATCTCTCAATAGATGGTTGTTTCATCACTTCACGGTGATTTATCTTAAAATCTATCGGTCTCTCATTTAGAGAGTACGGGTATTGAAACAGATCGGCCGCAATCCCAGCCATCGGTTTCACTTCCTTTCGCATCGAATCTAGGGCTGATACACGATAGGACACTAATTGAGTCATCTGTTGCGAGACTGTGTGGCCCAACCGGAACAACCATAGTGATATCAATAAGTGGTACCTCACGAGGATTGGTTGGAAATCCTACTGGTGTTAATACTACGCTAGTGCCGAAGGTAGGCCTCACTGTTGATTCAATCGCGATGACAACTGGTATCCTAAGTGGACCAAGTCAGGTTACTCACCCCGCATTCATTACCAAGGAGTTGTTGAGGAGGGCTCTGTAGGCCATCAAGAACTCCATATCGAAGCAGACAACGACACAACAAGAGTCAGTACAATAGTTCTAAGAGAATATCCTTCGTATGCTAAATGGGAAACATGTTGCTGATGATGCACCAACCTTTACACCACCTCCACATCCACTTCCACCTCCTGCTCAACCCTAACCAATGATAGACGAACTCAAGTCTATGCTATACGCCGAGTTACTATCCCAGGGTTCCTAAGAAGGTGCTGCTGACTTCATCGGAATTCTACGCCAACAATCAGAGGCTCAACGGGAAACTGTCACCCAGACAGAGTTCCTATCTTTCCAAGATGAGATCCACTCTAGTTTTCATGAATTCAGTCAACTCATCCGGTCCACAACCAATGATATACAATCCTTAGTATCATCTCTTACCAATAGGGTTCGAGTACTTGAAGACACTTGCAGATCCCAGGCTGGAACAATAAAGCGAATACATGACAATCAAGATGATTCTGATCGTCATGAGGGGGAGAAAAGGCCTAGGGTATCTGAAGGCAACTTGGGTACAACTGATCCGGATACAACCTAAGCTGATGATAGAGTACAAGGAAGTTGATCAGGTGGAATCCAGGAATGGGAAAGACAAGTACAAGACATGGAGATTGATGTGGAGACTACACCAATGGTTAAAAAGGCCGAGGTTAGTCAATTTCAAGAAGAAGTTGTCAAGGTGATCAATGAAGTTATAGAGATAGACTCAAATACAAAGAATGAGCAGAGATCCGAGTCAGTTAGAATGCAGATAAAGGATGAGGTAGAAGATCTGTTTAACTTCTTCGACAATGAGTATCTAGAAGAAGGTAACTTTGACATGCTTAAGGTGATAAATGAAACTGTTCCAGATTCTCCAGAAAGGATACAACTGAAAGCTACTCAGGCTAAGACGACAGAACCGTCTACGTCAGAAAAGTCAAAGTCAAAGTCAGAAAGTACAGGAAGCTAAATGGGAATGTACGAGGATAAGGGTTGCTTTTTTGGAAGAGACAGAAAAGAAGATATTTGTCAAGCCAATAAAGGAGCTGGATTTGCTAAAGATTTTTGGGGTTATGGAATTTATTCATGAAAGAAGGGTGGAATACCTACACATGATGAGGGCTATGAGATAGAATCAGAGAGAGGTAAACACGAAGGAGCAGATCGTCTTAGTTGTTCAGATCTACACCAAGAAGCTGCGAGCGTACCTAGTCTTTCATGTCACAAGACCAGACGAAAAGCTATGGATGTTCACAAAAGCAGATTTTCCTAATCTAGAGATGCAAGATTTGGAAGACTTGTACTTTAAGCTTCGAAGATGAACGATCAGACATTTCGATGTATAGATAGTACTAGCATCAATGATCGGATTTATGAGAGGGAGGGTGAAGCTATCATACGTTAGTAATTTACAAATGGGAATCGAAAGCAACCAAAGAAAGGTGAATTTAATGAAACCTGATCAGAGCCTGATTGTTATCCAAAGTTTTCCACTTTTCATGATTTTGGAATAACCGAAACTGGGTGTTATAATTCAGAGCAACAAGGATGAAAAGAAATTTGTGAGATTGAAAGAGAGAACTGCTTATTCTGATGGGACACTGAAGAGAATCAGACTTCAGATGAACAGAAAGCTGAAAAGTGATACGAATGCAAGTACAAAACTGGAAGAGAAAGAAAGAAAGGGAACTGATTCTCACAGTGTTGGAGATGATTGAAGAGAGGTTGCACTACAGGAATACTATCAGACATTTTGAGATTCACTTTGGACTTCGAAATAAGTGTTTTCCACCGATTCAAAATTGAATACAAGGGGGAGATTGTTAGGACTATTTTCTTATGTATTCAAGTTAGAGGGTTGTTTGTGATGGGATTTGTAGGAAACTTTAAACCAAACTTTCAAAGATAGCAACAAAAGCAAAAAGAACCTATAACGATTTTCTCACAAAAAAGTCCCAACAAGGATATCTACGTTAAATAACTTAGAAGAACAAAAACACAACCATAGAGTGTTTAGAAGTACAACCTTTGAAGCTTGAACTTTGATGTCAGGTAGAGAAGAAAATCGGATCCTCCTACAAAGTCGATCCATACCAAACAACCTCTTTCTTATGAATGCTAGTTCCTTGCAACCCAAAACTTGTGTGGTTTTATTTCTACTTTTGAAATAAAACACCAGTATATTTATCCTAACCTTTTAACTCTCAAAACTCTTGAAAAAGTTTCTAACACATGGAAACCCTTTTTCTTTAGAGAGAAAACTTAGAGAGAGAGAGAGAAAGAGAGAGAGAGAGAGAAAGAGAGAGAGAGAGAGAGAGAGGTGGTAGAGAAAAATATGTCTCGTAATAATAAAATTTGAACACAACACACCCTATATGGGTGGTTTGGCCAAAGTCAAAAAGAGTGGAAGGCCATGCCTCCCAACATACTTTTTACATGTCGTACTTTGTCCTCTTACATTTTATTATTTAATTGTCCTTTAATATGTACTTACAATGAACCTTATATACTTCGAAATAGACTAACTAGTAACTAAAAAATCAATCATGGTTTCATTAGTTAGTTATTAGTTATTTTATATAAACTTTATATAAAAATATAAAACTTATATATATTTAATGTCACAAAAAACAAATTAATTGTACATTTGAATCAAAGGAAATAATAATATGTATCAAATACATATTATACTTAGACAATATTAAAAAAAATATATAAAATATATTTTTATCATTATCAGAAATTATTATCTCGACTAAATAATAATTTGCATGACAATAGTTTGGGTTGAAAATAATCGAATTGCATTCGATGGTATGATTGAGGTCATTTTGCTTGTATGTGTGTGACCCTTTGGGATCGTGTATCATTAGCCATATCGTCAAGTGTAGTGTCATGGGCATACAGATCCAACAATCTCCCACTTGCACATGATACAACACACCATGACACAAACAGTGGGAAACGTCTAGCAACATGCCACTATCCCTAATGACATACGACAAAGTTACCCTTATGTGAAATGATCACTAAGCTCACGAGCTTCTTATCAATGTTACAGGTAATATTACTATTAATCCTTTGTTACCGACATCCCATTGAAAATGAGACATGAATCGAATCATTCTCATATGGTGTTCAATTATTATGTTTCTCAATCGATATTCAAAATGATAAAGCAAATGTTGTTGAATGAATCAACTTAGTTTGAGCGTGGCCATACATTTTCATCACTTAAGAATCATCGAAGGGCCCAGAGATGTCACTCTCCCATTAGATGAAAGGAAGAAATTCCATCTTGACTACATACACTTTCAATATGTATCATATCATGTCTAATGTTGGCCTTTATAACTGCCTGTTAAATCAACGTTTAACCAAATTAAGATATGACATTCCTCACACGGAAAAACCAATATGTATCTCAGGTCTAAGGATAATTATCTCGTTCTCGAGACTCACTTATGACATCGATCCATGAAGTGATCTCGAAAGCGGGTCATATCCAATGTTTGTTCTCTAACAAACACATGCGAATTTTGGTTGCATCCATTGCCTACTTTCATCATTCATGAAAGTCAACCACCCAATTCCCATTAGTCTTATTTCATAGTTATTCCCATAATTGTGACTGACTATGGATTACTTTGAAAAACTAGTTTATTCATGGATTTTAAACATGCTAATATTGAACACAACAATTGTTAATTAATAATAACTATGTCTCCATATATCATATTAAAATAATCAAGTGTTGCTTACATGTTCCAAAATATCCAAGTACTAAAATACAATCTTATATCCAATCACTCGCAAGTCGAAGCCCAATGGATCTAGTATGTCCATCATGCTTCGACTGATGTAAAGGCTTCGTGAATGAATTTGCCAGATTATGATCTGTGTAAACTTTGAGAATACACACATCTCCTCTTTCTACTATTTCACGAATGTAGTGGAATCTCTTGAGGATATGCTTAGTGTTGTGATGTGATCTAGGTTCTTTGCTTGTGCAATGGCACCTGCATTATCACAAAAGATCTCTATAGGGTCCTCAATGCTTGGAACCACTCCTAGATCAACAATGAAAATTTTCATCCAAGCAGCTTCTTGTGCTACTTCTGAGGTAGCAATGTATGCAATTTCTGTAGTAGATTGTGAAACTACCTTTTGCTTGGAACTTTTCCAAGTTATCGCTCCACTGTTCATAATGAAGACATAACTGGATTGTGATCGAGAATCATCCCGACCAGTTTCGAAACTAGCATTTGTGTAACACTTTACACCAAGATCTTCCAAACCTCCATAGAGCAAAAACATATCTTTGGTCCTTCGTAATTACTTTAGAATGCTTTTGAATGCTATCCAATGTCCTTCACCTGGGATTTTGCTGTTACCTACTCGTCATGTTCAAAGCATTTGAGACATCAGGCCTAGTGCACAACATGGCATACATGATGGATCCAATCGCAGAGGCATATGGGACTCCGTTCATATGATTTATATTAGATTTTCTGATAGGACATTGAGACTTGCTCAGAACCGTGCTATGTGACATTGGCAAAAAACCACGCTTGGAGTCTTGCATCTTGAACCTTTTCAAGACTTTGTCTATATATGCACTTTGGCTCAAACCAATAAGCCGCTTGGATCTATCTTTATAGATCTTTATCCCTAAGATATAAGCAGCTTCTCCAAGGTCTTTCATTGAAAAACATTTCCCAAGCCAAGACTTTACGCCTTGCAAAGTTGGGATGTCATTTACAATGAGAAGTATGTCATCTACATACAAGACCAAATATGGTATTACGCTCCCACTAGCTTTCTTGTAAACACATGGATTGTCTTCATTTTTGATAAAACCAAACTCTTTGATTTTCTCATCAAAACAAAGATTCGAGCTTCGAGATGCTTGTTTTAATCCATAAATGGATCTCTTAAGCTTACATAATTTATTAGGATACTTAGTGTTGACAAAACCTTCCGGCCGCATCAGGTAGACATCTTCACTTATGTGTCTATTGAGGAAAGCCGTTTTGACATCCATTTGCCATATCTCATAGTCATAATACACGGCTATGGTAATCAGTATTCTAAGAGATTTAAGCATGGCCACCGGAGAGAATGTTTCATCATAGTCAATACCATGAGTTTGTATGAAACCCTTCGCTACTAACCGTGGTTTAAAAATATGCACATTACCATCCATGTTGGTCTTCTTATTGAAGATCCATTTGCTTCCAACAACCTTGTTGTCGGAAGGAAGATCAACCAAGTCCCATACTTGATTTTCATACATGGACTACATCTCTACATTCATGGCTTCAAGCCATTTATCAGATTCAGGGCCTGATGCAGCCTCTTTGTAACTAGTGGGCTCACCTTGATCCACTAATAATACTTCATCAAAAGACACGAGAAATCCATATCTCTCGGGTTCCTGAGGTACTCTACTAGATCTGCGAACGCTTTGTGTTTCATCAAGTACCCGAGTAACTACTTGCTCAGGTTCATCAACCTCTAGTTGAATGCTAGTGCCAACCTCTTGTGATATATCCAGTGGTTCTTGAATTTCTTCAAGCTCAATCTGCCTCCCACTAGCTTCATTTGAAAGAAACTTCTTTTCCAAAAATTCAGCAAGCTGAGCAACAAAGACTTTGTTCTCGGTAGGGAGATATAAGTAATAACCCCTTGTTTCCTTAGGGTATTCCACAAATATACACTTATTAGATCTGGGTTCTAATTTTTGGAAGTCTCATGTCGTACGTAAGTTCACAACCCCAAATCTTTAAGTAAGATAAGTTTGGAACTCTTCCATTCCATTGCTCGTATGGTGTCTTATTGACCTTTTTGGTTGGAACTCTATTAAGTATAAATGCAGTAGACATCACCGCATGCCCCTAAAAGGATATAAGAAGAATAGTACAACTCATCATTGATCGTACAATATCAAGTAAAGTACGATTTCTCCTGTCGGACACACCATTATGCTGCGGTGTACCCAGAGGAGTCAATTGTGAGATAATTCCACTATCTTTAAGATGATCACTAAACTCCTAGTTCAAATATTCATCACCACGATCTAATCGGATGGACTTTATTGTTTTTCTAAGCTGATTCTGAACTTCACTTTGAAATTCTATAAATATTTGAAAGGCTTCATATTTGTGTCGAAGCAGGTAGACATAACAAAATCTACTGAAGTCATCAGTAAATATTATGAAGTATCATTCACCGCCTCTAGACATCGTTCTAAAAGTCCCACATACATTAGTATGTATGAGTTCTAAAAGATCCGAATCCCTTTCATCAATACCGGTAAAAGGGGCATTTGTCATCTTTCCACTCAAACAACACTCGCATATATCAAATGACTCGGAGTTAGTTGATTCCAAAATTCCATCCTTCTGAAGTTTGGTTATGCAATTTTTGTTTATGTGACCAAGGCGACAATGCCATAGATAAGTTTGATTTAAGTCATACTGAGATCGTTTGGTGTTCGCGATGTAAATAGAATTGTTATTAAATGAACCATGCAAATCAATCTCATATATGCCATTGTGAGGTCGTTCCTCAAAATAAACAATATCAATTTTGGAAACTGATATATTACTATTATAAAATCCAAAAAAGTAACATGATTCACATAGTTTTGAGGCAGAAATAATATTCCTAGTCAAACTAGGTACAAAACAACAATTGTCTAACATTAAATACATGCCATTAGGTAACAACAACTCTGAAGAACCTATGGCCTTGACCATAACTTTTGCTCCATTGCCGATATGGAGATCCATTTCATTAGGCTTGAGCTGCCTACTTCTTTTGAGCCCCTACACATTATTACATATGTGAGTTCCACAACCAATATCAAACACTCAGGAGTTAGAATTAAAACTAAATAGTTTTATTACATAGATACCTTATTGGCTAGTCTTACTAGCCTTACGCCTCTTTTTCTCAGCAAGGTAGGCCGGGCAGTTTCGCCTCCAATGACCAACTTGGTTGCAATGGAAGCCAGTGGCATCTTTGGCTAAAGTCTTTTTTTTAGAGCTTGAGGTGCAATTTGAGGGACCTTCCCTTTACCCCTCCCTTATACTTGTTGCTTTTGGGAGTGGTAGAGGGTTTCTTGATTCTCCCTTCCCTTATAGTGAGGATAGGAGAGGCCTTAGTTGGAATGTTCTTCTCAACAGTCTTGAGCATCAAATGCAACTCCGAGATTGACTTTTCCCAATTATTCTTATTATAGTTCATGATGAACAGGTTAAATGACTTGAGGAGTGAGTTAAGGATCAAATCTGTAACCAACTCAACAGGGATAGTCAAT
Organism: Arctium minus; assembly: GCA_954870635.1. NCBI lineage: Eukaryota > Viridiplantae > Streptophyta > Magnoliopsida > Asterales > Asteraceae > Arctium > Arctium minus. The sequence continues at coordinate 110,860,464 of OX941084.1, forward strand.
ACAATCCTTTCCAATTGGTCTACTAGACTCTTCATTTGGAGTACATGAGTACTAATGGATGTCCCCTCTACCATCTTGTAAGCATGAAGCGCATTCATAGTCTCATAGCGTTGTTGCCTTTCTTGTTGCTGAAACATATCTTTCAGCTGAGACAAAATCTCATAAGCACCTAAATGTTCCAAATCCTTCTGGAGGTTTGGAACCATAGTGGTGAGCATTAAACAAGATATCTCACTTGAGCCATCAAAGTGCTTAGTCCAAGCATCACGTGTGATTTTGTTGGCATTGGTAGGGGGTTCCTCAGGAATGGGTCCCTCGAGAACGTACAACTTTATTTCGTGATTGAGGACAATCCTCAAATTATGGTACCAGTCCAAGAAGTTTGTACCATTTAGCTTGTCTTTCTCCAAGACCGATCTTAGAGAAAGACCTAGCATCAGTGTCGGTGTAGGTGTAGTTGCCGAGGGTTCCATCTACAAAATATTACAAAGTTTTAATTTAGTACATTCGAAATTTGATGCTTTAATAAAATTAATTTCCCTTAATTTATAAAACATTAATTTTCATTCAAGTTAATATCCATAAAACCCTTTCGCTTGTGATTGGCGGGGGCGCTGATCACAAGTTTAAGTTATTTAGGTAGATAACGATTACCAATTGCATCACATATACAACTCTTAATTATTTATGGGATCATATGAAAACACTTTGTTATATTAGTGATAACTCTCAAATCTTGAGAGTTATTTCCTCACTTTTCTTATTTATTTTTGCCACTTTCTTGCCCGTTTTTCCCTCTACATCCTTCATTTGGTCTAATATGTTTCAATATTGTGATGAAGTTTTAAGGATGCAAAATTCAGTTTTTCTAACTTTTTGTGCAGCAAAGTGGCCACTTTGGTCACCACAATGGCGACGTTGGATGGAAATTTTTAGGATAAGCCTTGGACATTTATGGAAAGGTGCTTTTTGAACTAGAAGAAAGAGGAACCTTGGCTTTCACAGGAATAATCAAGGAAAATGACAAAATTTGGAAGTCAAATGAAGCTTCAACACTCTTCCATAAAGTGGCCTTTTAGGTTTTCTCAAATCACTCATTTTCTCTTCAAAAGCTCTATAAAAAGAGGTTTGGGGCACCATTGGAGATCATCAATTCCAGGAGCAATCTCTCAAACGTAGAGCTTTACGTTTACTTCTCATTCTCTCATTTAAGTCCTTAGTTGTAGTTACATTTAATTTTCTTGTAATTTTATTTTCTTGTAACAATATCACCACTTTGGCGACAAAGTGGTGACAACTTTCTACTTTTGTTTATGCAAGTTATGTTCATGTATTCTTCTTCATCTCCCATGTCTTTTATTTTTTTTATGAACTAAACACCCCTTTGGGTGTGGGTATGAGCCATCGTTGGGTAACTCTTAGACTTGGTCATTTAAGTCGGGACTTCAACTCAACGCGGACAAGCCGATCACTTGTTAGTGTTAATATTAGATCTTAGACCCAGAGATGGGCGGATCCGTAAATACGGCTTGAGTGATGCAAAAAGATTTGAAAAAGTCTTTTATAACCACGTAGAGATACGGGTTTTTGCATGATTCTAACTAAGATTCAACATATCGGTCGATATAGGTTTCACAAAGAGATTTGGGCTTCTATATCCATACTGGTGGAACTAAAATCCTTAGAGGTTTACTTAGTTAAATCGGCAAGTCTTAAGTCGGCAATAGTGACAACTTTGTGGGTGCAAGTGGCCACTTTCTGTGGAAACTCACTTTCGAGAAAGAGGGGTTTTTATAGATATTATGTGTTACTTGTTTCTGACCATATTGCTACTACATCTGTTTTAGTTAATGCTTGTACCCACATCCTATCTTTTAACTTATTGATTATCGTAATCGTTGTTTAGATTACTTAAAACTCACAAATATTGATATTTTTCTTAAAACTCAAACGAGCACTAGAAGTTCATGAATGTCTCTGATTCTTAGTTAACTAGTCCATGTGGAAACGATCTTGCTACTCTACCACTTTATTACTTAATAGTGATCATAGTGTCCGGTGTGCACTTGCACCACCATTGTGGCAACACAAGTGGCCACTTTGTGGACCTATACGATTTTCCGCTATCAAGTTTATAGCGCCGTTGCCGAGGAATAGCGCGATTTTAAATCCTAAGACATTGACTTTCATTTGAGCCTGAGTCGCTTGTTTTTTTATAGTATTTTCCGTGTTGTATGCCAAGGCTACAACACGCTGAACTTGTACCTCTCGACCCCAAAATTGAAAGAATCGTTAAAAGACGAAGAAGAGGTCGGCAAAATCAAAACATGGCTGGAAATGGTGGAGATCCTCCACTACCACCAAATGAAACCACGATTAAAATTGCCGACTATAAAGAAAGGGGAATACGGGACTATGCAACACCCGAATTTGATCAATTAAAATCGGGTATTCTTAGGCCCAACATTCGGCACAAACTTTTGAACTAAAACCGGTAATGATTTAAATGATCCAAGAAATGGGTTAATTTGAAGGATTACCTTCGGAAGATCCGCACTCTCATTTAAAATCATTTTTAGAAATAACGGATCATTTTCGTATTCAAGGTGTTACGGTAGAAGCCTTACGGTTGACACTCTTCTCTTACACATTAAGAGATAGAGCCAAAGCCTGGCTAAATTCTCAATCACCTCATTCAATCAATAGTTGGACGAATTTGGCCCGAAAATTTCTAAAAAAAAGTACTTTCCTCCGACTAGGAATGTGAAGTTTAGAAATGTGATTTTAATGTTTCGGCAAGAGGATGATGAAGCGGTCTCGGATGCATGGGAGAAATTCAAAGACTTAATTAGGAAATGTTCTCATCATGGAATCCCTCATTGCATCCAATTAAAAACATTTTATAATGGTCTTTCTAATTCCGCTAAAATTATTTTGATGCTATGGCCGGTGGCGCTTTCACTTCTGAAACTTATAATGAAGGATATGACATTTTGGAGAAAGTTGCCAACAATAACACCGATTGGTCAAACCCTCATGCTCTTGCTCCTAAAAATGCATCGGGTGTTCATGAAATTGATGCCCTCACCACTTTAAACGCACAAATTGTAGCTCTAACTAACTTGTTCAAAAATAACTTGAATTTAAATGGTGAAAAGAACCAATTGCAAGCTATAAATTCTAATGTTACAAATGAATCTTGTGTGTTTTGTGGTGAGAATCATGCACACCGCTTTAAACGCACAAATTGTAGCTCTAACTAACTTGTTCAAAAATAACTTGAATTTAAATGGTGAAAAGAACCAATTGCAAGCTAAAAATTCTAATGTTACAAATGAATCTTGTGTGTTTTGTGGTAAGAATCATGCTTTTGAATGTTGTCCCGGTAATCCTGCTTCGGTAAACTACGTAGGGAACCATCCAAGAAATAGCCCATTTTCTCTAACTTACAACCCAAATTGGAGAAATCACCCAAACTTCTCATGGTCGGGAAATCAAGGACTTCAACCCCCCGAGGTTAATCAAGTCCCAAACCGACCACCAAATCCCCCGGGATTTCAACAATGACCTTCTCATACATACCAAAGTGGGAAATCCTTGAGACTCAATTGGGGCAATTTGCCGCTGGTTTGAAAGGAAGATAAATGGATACCTTGCCAAGTGACACCGAAACCCCTAAGGGTATTCACAAGGAAGACATTAAAGTCATGACCTTAAGGAATGAGGCAAGCACATCCAAACCTAATGATGAAGTTTTAATTGAGACCATTGTGCAAGAAGAAACAACTCACCCTTTTGACAAAGCAAATTTTCCAGCATTTTTTCCACCCACTGTGGCAGAACAGTGCCCACTTTCAGACCAGAATACAGTAGGTCCTTCACAAACTGTTCTGCCAACAACACATCCTCACCACAGTGGTGAGATAGTTCCCACTTCACAACCAAAAGGGAAGATTCGAACCAATCAAAGTTAGACTTACGAGACCTCCCTTTTCCTGATAGAATGAAGAACAAAAAAGCGGATGTACAATTCAAATTTTTTTAGACATTTTCAAACAATTGCACATTAACATACCTTTGGTAGAAGCTCTTGAGTAAATGCCAAATTATGTTAAATTTCTAAAAGACATTCTCAACAAGAAAAGGAGGTTAAGTGAGTTCGAAACTGTAGCTTTGACGAAAGAATCTAGTGCTTTGCTCACATGTAAAATTGCCCCCAAACTCAAAGACCCGGGATGTTTCACCATCCCGTGTTCAATAGGGGAAAAAAGTGGGACATGCTCTTTGTGATCTCGGAGCAAGCATAAATCTCATGCCACTTTCGGTTTTTAACAAACTAGGAATTGGAGAGGTTCGACCCTTGACCGTTACTTTACAATTAGCGGATCAATCATTGGCTTATCCTAAAGGAAAGATCGAGGACATTTTGGTTTAAGTTGACAAATTTATATTCCCAGCCGACTTTCTAGTTTTGGACTATGAAGCTGATAGGAACGTCCCAAATATCTTAGGGCGACCATTTTTAGCAATGGGTTGAACACTAATTGATGTCCACAAAGGCGAGCTCACCATGAGAGTTAATGATCAGCAAGTAACGTTTAACGTTTTCAAGTCACTCAAGTTCTATGGGGAGGTAGAGGATTGTTCGACCTTAAACTCCTTCGAAAATGACCTAGGCGTCGATATTGATGAAAGTGGCCACTCCAATGATGACCAAGTGGAGGAATTAGACTTTGTGTGTGAGGAAGACAATGAGGAAACCATAGAAGCCTTTGAAGAATTTGACTTCAAGTATAGGACAATCCAGCAACCATCCATCATTGAGCCTCCTAAGCTAGATCTAAACCCATTACCCGATCATCTTAAGTATGCTTATCTCATCGAGGAAGAAAAATTACCCGTAATTATATCTTCTAAGTTGAACCAAAAGCAAGAATTTAGTTTGATTGAGTTATTGAGGAAATACAAGAAAACCTTAGGATGGACCATAGCCGACATTAAGGGGATAAGTCCGACGGTTTGTCAACATAAGATAATTTTGGAAGACAATAGCATTGGAAAAGTGCAACCACAAAGGAGACTTAATCCCATTATGAAAGAGGTCGTAAAAAAAGAAGTGTTGAAATGGTTGGATGCGGGGATTATTTATCCCATATCGAGTAGTAGTTGCGTAAGCCTGGTACAATTTGTACCGAAGAAAGGTGGCACCACGGTGATCACAAATGACAAAAATGAGCTCATACCAACAAGAACCGTGACGGGATGGAGGATTTGTATGGATTATAGGCAATTAAATCTCGCCACAAAGAAAGACCATTTCCCTCTACCTTTCATAGACCAAATGCTTGATAGATTAGCCGGGAAGGAATTATATTGCTTCTTGGACGGATATTCGGGATACAACCAAATTCACATAGCACCCGAGGATCAAGAGAAAACCACTTTCACTTGTCCCTTCGGAACTTTTGCTTTTCGGCGCATGCCATTTGGGTTGTGTAATGCACCCGCAACTTTTCAACGATGCATGATGTCAATTTTTTCAGATATGATTGAAGACATTATGGAAGTATTTATGGACGATTTTTCGGTCATTAGCACTTCGTTTGAAAATTGTTTGGTGAATTTAGAAAAAAGTTAGGAAAGATGTGAAGCCCATGACTTAACTTTAAATTGGGAAAAATGTCATTTTATGGTACAAGAAGGGATTGTCTTGGGACACATGATTTCAAAAAAAGCATTGGAAGTTGATAAAGCCAAACTTGAGGTAATAATGCAATTACCCGAGCCAACCTCGGTTAAAAGCATTAGGAGATAAATTGTAAAACCTCTTTTTAATTTATTACACATTGACCAACCTTTTTAATTTATTACACATTGACCAACCTTTTGAGTTTACCTCCGAATGTAAAAAGGCTTTTGAAACCATAAAAAATGCTCTTGAAAATGTATGATCCCAGTTATCAAGCACAATTCAATAACAAGATTTCACAATGTAAAATCTAGAGAGAGAGTAGTGAGATAAAGTCACAAGTCATATTGATGTTACAAAGATTACACGTTACAAACACTCACAACACAATCACTATTTATATGAGATAAGAAAGACTCACATGCTTACAAGCAATACAAACACTCATAAGGCGAAACTCTTAAACCACTAAGATTGACTATTTTGACTTTACAATACATTGACTTTTCACATTAAATCTTGGATACAATTTATACACTAACATTCTCCCCCTTTGTATTCAAGATTTAATAAAAATTTGTCAGTCGTCTTCAGCGTTTTATTCTTCAAACTTTTGTCTCTGAAAGCTTTAATCATTGAAGCTCTAACAATCTTCAATCCCTGATGCTTTGAAGAATCTTGAAAAGTCTTTCACAAGGTCTTTAAACTTTTCATCTGGTCTTAAACAAACATTTGACACTTTTGAAATTCCTTTGAACTTTACATCTTTGAACTTTAAAACATCTTTGAGGTATTTTTGAACTTGTATCTTCATCTTTCTGATCTCTGAATCGTCTTTAGAAAATCAACTTTCTCGAATCATCTTAACGTTTGAAATTGTCCCAATCAAGCCATGATTTACAATTCAAGCACAATTCAATTAAAGAATCTAGAGAGAGAATTTAGAGTGAGAAAGTCATATGTCTATTGATAGTCACAAGGTTACAAGAAGTATGCGCACATCTCTCAAAGTTCTCAAAAGTTACAAAACACTCACAAGGCAAATCTATTTAAACATTGACACTTCTCTCAAGACAACATAACTCGCAGACAATAGTTCTCTAAAACCATTACAAAATAACCTCACTACAAGTTCTCTCAAACCAAAGTAAAGTACAATACAGAAACTCAAAGACAATAACAAAAGTCAAACCCACTTGATCTAAACAATACATTAACAATGTCCCCCTTTTAGATCAAGTGTGCATGATAGGTCTTCCCCACCAAGATAGTCTCCCTTGTCGAATAGCAAGCAGTGATTCCAAGTTTCTGATACCGCGTCTGAAATTGAAACGATCATATATGGCATCAACAATTCTTTCAGTACGAATCCTGAGAAGCTTTCCCATTCCTTTTTCACTTTGTTTCAACTCCACTTTATTTTCTTTAAGCTTCCTCTCTAACTGCATCTTGATCAATTTTAAGGTTCCATCTGAAAACTTGGCGATTTCTGATAATCTGAAGAACCTCTTTTTGTTCTCAGAAGTCTTGTAAACAACACCAAGTTCAAGTTTGTCAAGCACAGTGAATATAATGTAGTCATCAATGTTCTCCAAACTCAGATAAGGCTTTTTCATGTTGACTTTCCTTTGATTTTTCTCTATTCCGAGCTGAAAGTCATAGCAATACATATAGTTAATCTGCCTCCTCATGAATCTTTTCACAACATCCAGAGCAACAAGAATATTGTCTTTCCTGACAATCATATTTCTGAAGAGATGGTAAAGATACTCGATGTCATCCACATTCAGAAAATAGAAGTCAGCTTCAGAAAAAACACACTCTTCAATGATACAATTCCAGACTTGTTTCTCACATTTCTCTCAGATTGTCTAACCCAACTCATCATTCGAGCATATTCTACTTGATACTCCATGGGTTGATCTGAGACACCCAAGACTTTGAATATATCCATCTCTCTGATCTTGTGTTCAAAAATACTTTTCATCTCTTCTTCCAGAAACGGTTGCCTCAAAGTATTCCTCATTCGTCTGATTTGATCTTCAGAAGAAACAAGAGGAACTTGAGGTTGTTTAGAGGGTCCGACTTGGGTTTCAACTATGTTGGAAGGAAAGAAAGGTTCAGGTTCAGTGTTTATAGGTTGTTAATCAAGGTTTGGGCTTGGAAATCTTTGTGGACTAGGTAAGTTTGTTTGGGTAGGTGGAATAGATTGGCTAGATGTAGCTGTTTAGGTAGTTTGGATAGGTTGGGTAGGTTGGGTAGATTGGGTTGATTGGGTAGGTTGAGTTTCTGGGCTTTGTGGAGGTTGGTTGGAAGGTTTTGAAAGGATTATGTCTTTGAAGGATGGGATATCAGGTTTTTGAAGGTTAGTTTCTAGAATTTCTGTGTACACAAGACTTAGTAGGATGTCTTCATGAGAACAAGCAAGGATGTCCAGAATATTCGCTTCTCCTTCTTCAATCACGTCCCTTTCTTCCTCTTTGATTCTCCAGAAATTATCATACTTCTCAACAGAAGTTTCTTCATCATCAGAAGACAGATCTATCACATAAATCTCCTCCAAACCAGTGAGCCTTATGATCTTATCTTTAGTAGCAACCACATGCTTTTCAACCAATGGTTCTACTTCTTCATTAACGTATAAGATCAACTCCATACCATGACCTTCACCTATATACATTTGCTCATCACCAACAAGATCAACCATCTCTGTATCCTCCCCTCTATATGATCCACCAACAATAGCAAGTTCATACTCTAAAGCAGTTCTTTGGCGTTTACTGTTCTCCCCCTCATGGCCATGATCAGAATCATGATCATGCCTTTTCATTGAACCTGCTTGAGCTTTACATTAATCTTGAACTGCTTTGGTTAACTCCTGGATATGCTGAACCATTTCTGACTTGAAAGCTTGGAATTCAGATATGGAAACAACATCAGATAAGACTAGAGTTTGTTGAGCCCTTAATAATCCAACAAGATCAGCATCAGAATCCTCAACGGGTGCCTGAGATAAAAGTTTGGCATATAACATGGATTTCATCTTCTCCACCGAATGATCAACTGGCTGAACTGGTAGTGGTGGAGGTGGTTGAACAGGCTCGTCCACCGCTGGGCCTTTCCCCTTCAGTAGGCTTTTAACTTTGGCAATTTCCTCCTCAAACTTGGCAGTTAAGCTCTCAGTGACATGTTTCTCAACAACCTTTAAGGCGCCGTCGAGGTATTCCTTTGACACAAAGTCAGGGAAAATAACTCCGGGGTCACGTAGACTTCCCGTTGACACAACTGTTGAGGATCCAACAGTGTGGCCTGTGTTCAAAGCTGGAATCTCGGTAGCAATGACAGGACTTCCACCTGATCCTTGTAGTCCGGACTGTGGAGCTACTACAGGTGTTCCGATCGGGTCACTAAGACGGCCGATGGTAGCAGAAGTAATGAGTTGTGTCCTAGGAATGAATGATGATAGACCAATTGGCTCTACACTCGATTGTGCACTGAAAAATATTGAGTTCCGGGGCAGCTGAGCTCTAGTTTCAATACCTGCCATTTCCGAGTGAAATGCAGATATAGTTTGTGCTAAAAACCCGTGAGAAGATGAAACTACAGCCTGTTGAGAGGCAGTAGAATGGTTGGCTGAGGTGTGCATTTGCATAAGTGGGCGACTTATGTCTTGTGCTTCCGAATGCAACACATGCAATGGAGCACTTAATTTGGTTACCCGTCTGTATTGGTAGGTTATGTTGCACTCACGCTCACCATATTCTTTTTCTGCAACCTCTCTTTGTCTCACCATTTCAATATTTTCAACAATACCTCCCTCAGATCCCATTATATCTCCCAAAACTTGAGCAATCTCAGTACCAACAGTGTCGATTTCCATGTGATCATGTTGAAGAGAGACATCTTCTAAGAAACGAAAATTGTGTTGAAGGTTGTCATCTTCAACATCAGCATCATGAATAAGACCTTCAACATGATGATCCGAAGTTGCTGATGGAATAGTCTCTGATGAACTAGCACGCTGATCCGACTCAGTATCAGAATTCACAACTTCATCAGCTATCCTTACCTGAGGACTTGATTGACGGATTATAGTCCTTTCAGGTTCGGATGTGTGAACCTCTAAACGTGTGGTATCTTGTGCCGAGGTCCCCATAGCTTCAGATGTGATGTTCTGAACCCCACCTGTTCCCCTCTCTGGATTTTCCCTCGTCTCTCCCCGTTCCTGGACCCCCGTGATCTCAGGAACCCTTACCGACTCCTCTCGCTGGTATTCCAATAGACTATCTATAATCTGTTACGCACTCAGAGTTCGGATTGGCGTATGAGAGCAGAGCTTGTAGAACTTGCATGGTGTAATTGAACTGCTTCCTTTGCTTTTGAAGATATTTCATCTCGAATTCTGGATCAAGTTCATGCTGAGATCTTTCCGGAATATCTCTGTTTGATCGGATCATGCTCCGGATAATCAGCTGTAGAAATCGCTGGTAAGGCACATAGATAGGACTCTTAGTTCTCTTACTGATCACTTTCTCATATAGTTCCATCCAGAAGATAACTGAGTAATCGACGTGTAGATCGTACACGACTGCATGAAATAACCTCAGTGTATGCATATTTGTGTTGTCCAGACTGGAATTTCTTGAAGTGAAGCATCTGTTGAATAATGAGAACATCTGATAGTAGAATGGAGGAAGGTTGGTCTTCTTGAAGTCACTGATCTTAGTGAGTGAACCAGTATAATCCAGGGCTAGGATGCCTGCAAATACTTCTGAATATACTGGGTATGGATCAAAATTGGTTCTGCCGTCTCTTGAATTTGCTTCCGGTAAGTCCAAGATCCATCTGAGTCTTTGATATGTGAGCACAAAAGTGAAGTTGTCAATTCCGAGCCGGAAATATTTGTTGTTGTTGCTCTCAACCACATATTCAATCGTCTTCCAGACTTGTTGTAGATAAAGTAGAGGAACTAAAGCAGTGTCTGTTAGAGCATGATGAAGTGGATGGCCTTTCAGAATTTCCACAAACAAGTGGATTGACACTCAGACTGTCAAAGTCCACATGATGGTTGTTGGGATATAGCAACAGGTACTCAGACTGGTTGATCAGGGCTTGATCAAGATCTTCACCAACTTTAGATTGAAAATGAGATCTGGAGGATGGCATAGGAGTCGCTTTAGAACCATTTGGATCATGCTCATCTATATGCACACTTTGATCACGAATTTTTTCTTCTGCCATGGATTACCTGAAAAAGATAACAAGTATTGGCTAAAATCCAATATGTTAGTCAATAAGCCCAAAAACATGTTTTTCAGAAAATCATTTTGATACACTAAGTATCAAGTACAGAAGGATTGTACTTTTGAAGCTCAAAAAGATAAGCGCATATTAGTTGACACAAAAATGTAACTAAACACAAAATTATAGAAATAAACCAAAAAACAATGACACAAACTTTGAACAAAACACTTGAAATTTTGAATTGTTCTGACAAAAGATGTTGTATTGCAACAAAACTTAGAAGATGAAAAACTTGAAAAAAATCTCTAAGTATAGAACTCTCAAGACATTGAGAGACTTAGAAAACTCGCATAACAATGCTTGCAATGTGACCAAAACTCTCACAGAATGAGAAACTCGCATAATTCTAAAAACTCTCATGAAACTGTTTTGAACAAAATTCTAACTCATAACTTTCAAACTGAAGATGGTTCAACAAGAACTCTCAATTTACTGTTCATTCAAAAAAATTTGAAATTTATCCATCAAAATCCAAATTTATAAGATTTCAACTTAAATTTCCTTTATGATGTTTTGTTAGGGTTTTATGTTTAGGAATTTAAGTTTAATGAAATCAATCTTAGGTTCGATTTTATACATAACATTCCATAAGTTCGAATATAACAGTTCAGGAAGTCCAATAAGTTCATGGTTTCGAGTTCGAAATCAATAAGACCGAGAGTCAAGGTACACCTGCAAACAAGTAGAATTGAAGCAAACCCAGATAGAAAAACAAGTTTTATTTGCAATACAATCATGATTTTGAAAGAACATAGTTCAAAATTGCAAGAACCGTTCAAGAACATGAACAGACACGAGACAGAAATTGAAACCCTAGAAATGTAAATCGAGTCTACAAAATGACAAACAAAGATACGAAATGATGATAGAAAGAATAAAGAAACAACATTTATTAAAAACCTACACTTGATTCTTCGAAGAACAGGTCTGAAATCAAAAGTCGCAAAAGAAGCTCGAGAGAAAAAGGTTAAGTGTGAAACTTGCAAAAAAAATCTGAGTGAAGTGGTCTGAAAAGGGAAAAACACGCATATTTATACGCTGAGAATGACTTGACACGTGGCACGATATGAGTGAATGACTCACTTCTCGCAGATCGAAGGAAAAATCTTGCCGTACAAAGAATAGCAAGATCGTGTGTGTACTTCGCACATGAACGATGTGCGCGAAGTATGAAAAACTCGCACGATATTGCTTGCGCGAAGATAAAACTCGCATGACCTTATATGCGCGAAGCTTGATGAATAGTACAAACTCGCATACAGTTATGTGAGCGAAGTAGAAACACGCATGACATAACTTGCGAGTTTTATACTTCACGCAACCTTTGTCATGCGCGAAGTGAGAACTCACACGACTAAGTTTGCGCGAACTACACTTTGCGCACACAATGATTTGCGTGAAGTAGAAACTCGCATAAGGCTATGCGCGTTCTATACTTAGAAAAATTTTGAAAAATTTCCAAAAATGGAAACTTTCCAAAAATGGAAACTTTCCAAAAATGCTTTAAGCTTTTATCCAAAAATAGCAAGTTTTGTAAAATCACTTTTAAGCACAAAAATGAACTTTTTCTATGAAAAAATTCTTTCTGATTTCAAATCCATTTGAAAATATACACTCACACACCAACTTACAGACTTTTACAATATGCTCCCCCTAGATGTCTGCATGTTTGTATTGCTTTCAGCTCAGCATACTGAAGTACGAGTCCTGGTCTGATGTGATCAGAAGTCATAGTCCATGTACTTTGAGGTCCGGGTTCTGATCTGATATAATCAGAAACCAAAGTATTTGCTCCCCCTAAACCTGTGCATCCTGTAAAACAGATTTCACAGGTTTTGGTACCCATTGATACTGGGGTCCTGGTTTGTTAGATTTTCGAATCCACTTCTCAATTGGTTTATGCCTTTTAACTACAGTAATCTGAGAAGTTATTCGGTAAGTACCATACCAGTTGTGAGCAGATTCTTATTGAATGAAATCATTTTCCCCACAGTAAGAACAACATATCCTCTTTTCAGCTAACCTGATAATATGATTAGTAGAGAAATACGTATCAGGTGTAGCAAAAGTTTTACCTTTACGAGATATGTTCTTTTTAACTTTGGATGTGGATGAAGATGATTTCTGAACAGCTTTTCCATATAAAGAGCCTTTAACAACCCAAACCATCTGATCTGTCCTTGATTGCTTTCCAAGAAGTTTACTGTTAGATTTAACTGTGCCATCAATAGTATGATTATAAAACAGATTTGTATGACGAATCTGACTTGTATCAGCAGTTTTAGTTTTGACACTATTCTTTCTTGAAACTTTTTCAGAAATAAAACTGGAAGCAGTTTTAAAAGAGCAAACTGATTCAGTTGACTTGTCAAGAGGTGATTGATCTATCACATCCGCAAAAATCTTTTCTGACAACTCAATGTTTGCAACATCCAGATCTTTTATCTTTTTAGATAAAAGATTATTTTCTTCAAGAATTGTGTCAAATTTTATCTGTAAGTCATATCTGACCTTCTGTTCTTTTGACATATCAGATGATAGACCAGTTAATCTTTTTGAGAGCTTAGAAATTTCATTTTCAAAATTTTGACGTTCAAGCTCAAATTCCTTTTCCAAGTTCTTGTTTTTAGCACAAATTTCATTGAAGATCCCAACATTTCTCTTTTCATATTTTTCTTTTCAATCTCAAAAGACGACTTCTTTTCTTGAAATAATTTATTTTCTTTTTCAAGTAAGTCTTGTAGAACTGAGATTTGCTTGGGAAATTCAATTACTTTTTCATCAAAAACTTTTCTTTCCTTTGCAAATGTGTCTCTTTCGGTGATTAAATTTTTCTCAAAATCAGACACTTGCTTGGAAAGTTTCAAACATCTGTGCTCTAAGTCTTTCTTTTCTTGGAGAGCCTTCTTGGAAAAATCAGACAGTTTCTTGTTGTAAAGTTTCTCCAGATTAGCTTTTTCTTCAACTTTCTCCTTTTCTTTATCTGCCGGAAGACTTTTCATTAAATCAACATTCTTTGCATCCATGGCAGAAATATTTTCTTCAAACTCTTTTAACTTGCTGAGTAGAGCAACTGATTCAGTTTTAGTTACTGAAAGATTATTCTCAGTTGTCTTAAGTTTGGTTTGAAGAAGATGTATCTCTCTTTCTCTCAATTTTAATTCTTTCTCTTTAATGATGAGAATACATGCATAATCAGATTTCGAATTATTAGTACATTTAGCACAAACAGAAGCTTTGTCAGAATTTAACAATTTAGAGTTAAAATCCTGAATCTTCTTTTGAAGGGTTGCATTCTGAATTTTCAGCTTGTCTCGTTCAGCCGCAATTGCAGGTATTTCCGGTATGTACATGATTGCAACATCTCTCCAAGCCAAAACAGTTGACATCTTGAACAGATTTAAGAAATAATACTGATAATAGGCTTGATACACAAGATCTCCCAAAAGAATCAAAAATAGTTGACTTGAAAAGTCAAACTCATATTACCACTGAAAAGTTTTCAGAAAAAATACAAGTATAGAACTCGCAGACTTCAGAACTTGCAAGTCACTATTCAATGAACTTCATGCTAGAAGCTTTGTGCGCGAACGAAGAACTCGCAGACCACTAAGTGCACGAACTGAGAAACTCGCTAGTAACGATGTGTGTGAAGTACAAAACTCACAGAAGACTTCTTGCACGTTCTGAACTTAGAAAAATTTCGAACAAAAGAGCTTCTCGCAGATGAAACAAAACTCGCACGTCAGTTAAAACTCGCACGTCAGTTAAACGGACCATACTTAGAAAAAATCTTAGAAGATTGAAACTCGCAAAACGTAAACTCGCACCCTGAGAAACTCGCAGAGGGCACTTGCGCGAACCAGACTTAGAAAATTTCAGAGACGCCAAGAACTCGCAAAACAAAAGCAATAGATCTTTGCGCGAACCAACTTCTCGCAAGCTGAACTATGCGCGAACCTAAACAAACTCGCACAATACTTTGAAAACAACCTCTTGCGCATTCTTCTTCTCTTGTGTGTTCTTCATTAGCGAGAACTTTAGATCTAGTGAGTTTTACCCATGTCTTTACAGATTCGATCCAAAACTTCAAATAGCCTGCAAATTAATTTATCACTTGAACCAATATGATCGAAAAGACAATTAGAACATTTTTCTAAACAACAATTTTATCTAAAAACTCAAAATTACAGTGCATTTGATCAAGATACAGTGTTCGATATGTTTTTCAAGAAAATCAAAAAATTCAGAAATTCAATCTGAATTTGTGAGTGAATCGTGAAATAATGTGAACAAGAAATTATCAAAACATGAAATCGAACAACACTAAATCCTTTTTACATCAAAAACACAACTAATTAAAGAAAATTTGATCAAATAGTGAAGTTCCAGAAAGTCGACTGCGTGAAATAAAAAAAACAATAATCGATCCAAATTGGTAATCTGATCTCTGAAATCGATTGGGTCTGCTCTGATACCAATTGAAATTGTCCTAATCAAGCCATGATTTACAATTCAAACACAATTCAATTAAAGAATCTAGAGAGAGAATTTAGAGTGAGAAAGTCATATGTCTATTGATAGTCATAAGGTTACAAGAAGTATGCGCACATCTCTCAAAGTTCTCAAAAGTTACAAAAAACTCACAAGACAAAGCTATTTAAACATTGACACTTCTCTCAAGACAACAGAACTCGCAGACAGTTCTCTCAAACCATTACAAAATAACCTCACTACAAGTTCTCTCAAACCAAAGTAAAGTACAATACAGAAAGTCAAAGACAATAACAAAAGTCAAACCCACTTGATCTAAACAATACATTAACAAATTTCTTCTGAATGTCTTTGAAATATCACTTAATCCACAAGTCTTTTTCACTTTATGACTTTGAAATTGAACTTTGTAAATTTCTCCCCCTTTTTGATGATTGTGAGAATCAAAATCATCAAAACTTGTTTCAAAATCAGCTCAGTCTTTGAAACTTATCCCCCTTTTAAACAATGTATAACAATGAAGAACAGTATTCATGATCTCTTTTGATAAAGTATGAACATTCTCCCCCAACTGATCTGATAATGCGCCGTCAATTCATGAAAGTATTTATCCGAATCTTTTCAAATTCAGACAAATTATGAGTTGTAACCCTGAATCAACAAATAAAACAGCTAGAAATGCCTGTTAGTAACACAAAGTTACTGTGTACAATGAATGTACAAATTAAGGAGTTGGTTTGATGTTGACTCCCCAGGACTTCCATTCAATCATTGAATAACACAAGGTATTTTCTATGAATGTTCTGACAGAAAAACACATTTCTGTGTGCTCGTGCTTATGTTATGAAAGAATTAGAGCCATGATTGCTGTTAAGGCTCAAAATTATGCAAACCATTGAGACATCAATGATTATACATAGACTCAAATGTGCATGAAAAAGGGTCGAAGGTGGGGCAACTTTCCTTCTTTTTCAATATCAGTATCTTCTAAGTGAAGAACAAATAGAGTATATGTTGCTTCCCTAGAAAATGTGAAACATTCTCTTTTTGAGAAAAGAATGAGTAGCTGGTGGGGTTGTATGCAAGAGCTGGCATGGGCTCACTGCCTGTTTCAATGTCGTTCACAAAGAATTGTGAAACAATAGATTTTGTGGCTGCCCGGCTCAGAAAGATGTTTGGTGCAGAGTGTAATATTCTTTTACTATGATCTCTCACCCTCTTTCTTTTGATCATTTAAGCTCACTTCTAACCAATCTCTCATTTCCATTTTACCTCTTCACACACCAACACTCAATCTTTTGACCCCTCTCCCCTCAATCACTCTTAGGATTACTTCCTGGGTAGGAAACACTAGTTATCATGAATCCATGGAAGTTCTGTTAAGTTCTCACATTGAATCGCATGCATTTATCCTAAAAGCATGTGTTGCTCAATGATTTTCTTGACATTAAAGCACAAGTAATCATTTGTCAGTATATGTATGCTCTCTGATTTTGATGAGCATTTTAAGCATTTAAGATTTCTCAAAACTTTATATGACTGAATAATCATGAAAGAATAGAAATGTTTTGAGAATCTGACAAAGATTAAGATCAGATCAAAATTCATGAAGAATAATATTTTGGGATATCAAAGACGTAAGATGTTTATATGAACAATATATAAGCATATTAACAACGAAAGCACATGTAATGATGAAATGATGTATGATTCAAACAACAATGAATAACAAACGGGAGTATTACCATATAAAGATTAAACTCTTGATACATGGTAATAACAAAATCAATATGAAGTACTGAACCGTTGTGTGTATGAATACTTGACAGTATATAGATAAGATAATACACAATTATTGATCTTTAGAAACACTCGGTCAGTTAAACTTTATAGCTCAATAAGGAAACATTTAAAAATCACACTTCTAAATTCATGAAAACATTTTAAGAATGTGAAGTGGTTTGAACATTTAAGAAAATGTTTTTCATGCTTGAAAGTTGTTCTTCTTTCAAACAATCAGAGATTAAGATCAAAAGATAATTCCCTTTAAGCTCCCCATCAAATCATGATATAATGATTTAGGTCAGATAAGCTCCCCCTGGATATTTTCAGAATATCCTCAATTCTAAACATTAAAGACCGAGTCCTAAGTTGTTTTACTTAGAAGTCATAGTCCTCTAAACTTAAAGTGCGGGTCTTGAACTGAATTATTCAAGAGCCTATGTTATTGACATTGAAGTCCGGATTTTGAACTGTTTTGTTCAAAAGCCTTTGTTCTTGCTCCCCCTTAAACCTTGGGTGCCTGCAACACAGATTTAGCTTTTGGTACCCACTGGTATTTGGGTCCTGATGTGTTAGTTACAGTTCTTTTGGGGTTACATAATAAGAATCATACCAGTAATTGACAAAATTATTACTTACAAAGTCATTTGCTCCACAGTAAGAACAACATATTTCCTTTTCAGCCAACCTGATAAGATGATTAGCAGAGTAAATTGTATCTGGTTTACCAAAAGATTTACCTTTATGAGCTCTGTTCTTTTTGGCATTTTATGTGGATGCAGATGCATTGTCATTCTTCTTCTCATTATTAAGATAACTCTTCACTCTCCAGACCATCTGTTCTTTCTTAGAATGCTTTCCAAGATATTTGACATAGAAGCTCGCTGGACTATCAACAGAGTTGTCATAAAACATATTAGATGGTCGAATCTGATTTGATTTGACAATGTTTGGTTTAACACTTTTCTTTTTGAAAACATTTTCATGAATGGAACTTGAAGTTATTTTGAAAGAACAGACCGATTCTGTTGAATTATCAACTGGTGATTGATCAATCACATCAGCTGAAATCGTTTCTGACAATTCACTATTTGCAGCTTCCAAGTCCTTTATCTTTTTAGATAAAATAATTCTTTCATTAGAAAGTGTGTCAAACTTGTTTTTCAAATCAGTTCTAGCCATCTGAATGTCTGAGGATAGAACAAATATCTTGGATGTGAGCATAGATATATCAGATTCAAAGATTTGATGCTCTTGCTCAAAATCTTTTTCCAAGTTCTTGTTTTGTTCAGAAATGTCTTTGAAAATCCCAACATTTCTCTTTTCAGCAATTTTTTTTTCAAGCTCAAAAGACTTTTTCTTTTCCTGAAAATTTTGTCTTTCTTGCTCAAGTAAGTCTTGTAAAATAGAAATCTGTTTGGGAAGTTCAACTGTTTTATTTTCAAGAACTCTTCTCTCTTTAGCAAACGTGTCTCTTTCAGTTATTAAAATCTTTTCAAACCCTGCCATTTGCTTTGAGAGTTTAATACATCTAAGCTCTAGATCCTTTTTCTCTTGGATAACTTTCTTAGAAAAGTCAAAAAGCTTTTGAGTAGAAGCATTCTCTAGATTTGCTTTGTCTTTATCTGCTTGGAGGCTTTTTATCAGTTCAACATTCTTTATCTTCCAAATGAAGACGAGTTAGATTTTGTGTTGCATCCCTAAGAAAAATTGAAACATCTCTTTGTTAAGAAAAAGATGAGTAGATGGTGGGGTATAAAGCAAGAGTTGGCATGGTCTAGTGCCTGTTTCAATGAAGTTCACAAAAGAATTGTGAAACAATAGTAATATGGCTGCCCAACTCAGAAAAAGTTGGTGTACAGTTTTCATATTCTTTTACTCTGATCTCTCACCCTCTTTCTTTTTAAGATTGAGCTCACTTCTAACCAAACTCTCTTTTCATTTTATCTCATCACACACCCACACTAAGATATTGACCTCTTACCTCTCGATCACTCAAGGATAACTTCTTGGGTAGGAAACACTAGTTGTTGTGAATCCATATAAGTTCATTAAAGTCTCACACAATACCCATGTATGTTGTCCTAAAAGCACAAGGTTGCTCAATAGTTTAACTTTAACAGTTAAATCATAATATATATATATGTCAGATGTATGTATGCTCAACATGATAATCATGAAGATTTGAGCATTTTAATCATGGAAGATTCTATCAAAACAAAGAAATTGAATGAATGAAGTGAAATCAATATATATATTTTGAGAATCTAACAATGTATGAAAAGATCAAATATGAGTGATTTATCATTAAAAGCTTAGGTCATGAAA
Organism: Arctium minus; assembly: GCA_954870635.1. Lineage (NCBI taxonomy): Eukaryota > Viridiplantae > Streptophyta > Magnoliopsida > Asterales > Asteraceae > Arctium > Arctium minus. Next base: position 110,880,061 of record OX941084.1, read on the forward strand.
AATTGGATGTTGTCTATACGAACCAAATATAGACAATCTTGAAAGAAACGCTTTGAATGAGTTAACGCTCAACAAATTTTGAATATCAAACGGGGTGTCTTACCATCGAAAAATAGTTTCATTTTGAGACATGGTAAGAACATAGTCAATAGAAGTACTAAACCGGTGTGTATAAATACTTGACAGTATATGGAAAAGATCATACACAAGTATTTAACTTTGGAAACACACGGTTAGTTAGACATCAAAGTTCATAAAATGAAAACATTTAAAAATCACACTTCTAAATTCATGAAAACATTTTGAGAATATGAAGTGGTTTGAACATCTAAGAAACATGTTTTCATGTATGAAAGTTGTCCTTCTATCAAACATAATGAGATTAAGAGTAAAATAATCCTTACACTCAGCTTAAATCTCATAAAGTCAGCTCTAAAGTCATAATTGATATGATCATGTAAGCTCCCCCTCAAATTCTACAAATAGTCAAAAAGATGTCAAAGTATCAAAGTCTTAGTCAAAGAAAAACTTTGAAACACGAGTTCTGATTTGAATTAATCAGAAATCATTAACTCCCCCTGAAATATTGCATTTACAATATTCATCGGTAGGAATAATATGTACTCCTCCTTGAAGGTTGAACATCTCTTTTGATGCATTGGAGTACAATTTCTTTTGATCGTTGAAGTATGAGTCCTAAACTGTTGTGTTTAGAAGTAAAACTTTATCTTTGAAACACGAGTCCTAGACTACTTTGTCTAGAAGTCAAACTCTTTGACATTGAAGTCCTAGTCTTGAGATGATTTACTCAGAAGTCTAACTTCTTAACAATGAGGTACGGGTTTTGAACTGTATTGTCCAAAAGCCATGGTTCCTTTACTCCCCCTAGACTTGAGGTGCCTGCAACACAGATGGATCTTTTGGCTTTGGTACCTACTGGTATTTGGGTCCAGGTTTGTTAGTTGCAGTTCTTTTAGGAGTAATAATATGAGAACCATACCAGAAATAAACAAAATCTTTACCAACAAAATCATTTGAGCCACAATAAGAACAATTAATCTTCTTTTTAGCTATCCTGATTAATTGATCTATCGAATAAACAAGATCAGGTTTACCTTTATGCACAATGTTCTTCTTGGAATTGAGGGTATGCACAAATGATTTTTAATCATTCTTCTCATCAGAAGCTACTTTCACTCTCCATACGAACTTCTCGTTAACATTTCTTCTTCTAAATATACCTGAACCATCAACATTTCGATCATAGAAAAGGTTAGTAGTACGAATCTGATCATTTGAATTAACTGACCTTTTTATAGAAACAGTTGTATGAGGTGAACTTGATATTGTATCATCTCTAAGTATTTGAATAATTGACTCTGGAGTCTTCTGCTCAGTCAAAATCACCTTTGAGACAATATCTTCAAGTTCTGTTATCTTGGAAGATAAACTGTTTCTTCCCTTGGTGAGCAGATCAATCTTTTTCTGAAACTTAGACTTCTTGTTCTGCTCTTTCATGGCTTTTGTTGACAGTTCAGATAACTTTCTTGGTCAACTTCTTAATCTCCGTCTCAAAAATCTTTCTTTCTTCTTCAAAATCCTTCTCCGCATTTTTTCTTTGATCAGATATTTCTTTGAAAAATCCAACATTTCTCTGCTCAACTATCTTCTTTTCCTTTGCAAACTTGTCTCTTTCTATAATGATCACTTTCTCAAAATCCGACATTTGTTGAGAAAGTTTTGCACACTTGATTTCAACGGCTTTCTTCTATTCAAATGATTTCCTTGAAAACTCAGAGAATTTCTGTGCAAATGTCTTTCTTTCATTCTCAAAACCTTCCTTTTCCTTGTCAAACTCTGCTCTGTCTTTAACAATCTGTTGTTCCAAATCTGAAATCGTCCTTGTCATTTCAGTATTTTCACTGTCTGAAACCTTTGATTTTTCTTCACTCTTCTTAGTAGCATCTTCCTCTATCTCAAGTAGCTTCTTCCTTAGTTCAACATTCTCAGTCTCCAATGCTTTCGCTTTTTCTTCAACCATCTTAATCTTATCTTGACCAGATTTCTCAACTTCCAACCACTCTTAAAGCTTCAAGAATTTCTCTTTTAAGCTATTTTATCTGCTTTTTATATTCAGCAAAAAATTCCGAATAATTACCAGAACTAATTGCCTTTTTCAGATCTGCAATGTGAAGGTGGAGCCATTCATTATATTTCTTGACAGAAACAATTTGTTCATTCCTTTCCTTCTCATAGTAATTAATCTAATTCATCTTTCCAGCCAAAGTTTGGTAATAGCTTTCACGCTTTTATACAATCTTTTCTTCAAGAGAGACAATCTTGGCCTTGAGTTTAACATTCTCTTTTTTTGAACACATTGTGACCTGAAAATACTTGCACAAATGATCGTTAACAAAAATCAGAAATTTTGATCACAATTAAAAATTTTGTTCCACTCCGCAGACTTAGCATGGGGGTCCCGCTAGAAAAAAATTTGTCCCAAAGAGAAAAAAAATTTGACATTTAAAAATCATATTTCAGCTTGTCAAAATTTGTCTAAGTATGGAATTCTCATGGCACATACATCACTTTTCGCATATAAAAGAATTTCGCACAGAAAAGAAAACTTTTTGCACACCGAGTGATGCAGATTCCTAGAATTCGCACACTGAAGGATGCGAATTTTGACTTTTTGCACGTAGAATGATGCGAATTCTGGACTTGAAGTTTTTTCAAACTTGAGCTTTTCGCACGAAGGAGTGATGCGAATTCTGTACTTCAAAAAATTCTCAATCTCAAACTTTTCGTATCGATGCGAATTCTATACTTAGAAAAATTTCACACTCTTCAAGATGTGAATTCCTCAGCTTTTAGCATGAAATGAGATGCGAATTCTTGACTTTGCGCACAAAGGGGCGTGCGAATTTCAGCTTTTCGCACACTGCTCTATGCGGATTTCACACTTTTCGTATACAATACGATGCGTAAAATTCCTATAGAATATTGAGAAGTTCATTTTTCGTATGCTCTTATGTGTGAAATCCTTAGATTTCGCACCAAGATTTATGCGAATTTTGTCCTTAACTTTCCTCTAATCACAGTATCATGCGAGTTCTTCAAGAAGTCATGCGAGTTATTCGGATCTCAACTCCGAAAATCACAAAATCACCCAAATTCGATTCAAATCTTTGAAGTAGGTTTCGAAACTTTGTCAATTGATCTTAGAAGGTGTCGATTACAGAACCTTAGTACTGATTACACAAAGAAACAACAAAATTTACACTTTTGAATCAAAATACAGTGCGATGAAGTCGAAAACACAAAAGGATACAAAATCAAGAATTCAACATTGAAATACTGTGAATTTGTGATTACAACTTGAATGAAATGTGATCTAAAACACTAAACGCATACAGTGCAACAAAAATAACAATAAAAAACACATAGAATCAAGAAATTCATTCTTAGTCAGAAAGATATGCGAGTTTTTGAGAATTTCAACAAAAATCTTCAAATTTGATCTTGATTTCTGATTTACGTCTGCTCTGATACTAATTGTTATTCCCAGATTATGCAAGAATATCAAGTTGAACAATGATTTCTCAATCAAATCTCATATTCATTGATCTTTCAATATCACAATTTACAATATCTATCTCTATACTTTCTCTCTCTAGAATATGAAATATGATTCTCCAAGACAATTAGGCTCTACACACATTACAATGACAAAGGTATTTATACCTAGATACAATACAAGGAACACACAAACTAAACAAACAAGCTTGACATTGGTTGACTTTGACTTTCCACTTGATGACTTTAACTTTGCATTTGAAGGCTTTGACTTGGGCTTTTGACTTTCAATTTAGATGATCTTGAAGACAAAAATTTGTGCTCTAACAATAAGGATGAAGTTGAAATATTTAAAGCAATAAGAGTTGGTAATATTTATGCTGTCAATTTTCCTACTCTATTTGCTTCACGGCCAGTATGTCTACTGTCAAAAGCTAAAAAAGATGAGAGTTGGATTTGGCACAGAAGGTTATCTCATCAGAACTTCAACGACATCAACAAACTTGCAATCAAAGGTTTAGTTCGAGGTCTACCAGAGATGAGTTTGAGAAGGATTCCTTGTGCTCAATGTGTGAAATGGAAAATATGAAACATAGTTCTCACAAAGCTTAGATGGAGTCTTCTTGTAAACCACCGTTAGAGATGATACACATGGACCTCTGTAGACCTATGAGGATTCAATCAATCAGTGGCAAAAAGTACATATTAGTCATGATTGATGAATACTCTAGATATACATGGCTAGAGTTCCTGCAAGCTAAATCAGACGCACCAGAGTTAATAATTTCATTAATCAAGAAGATTCAAGTTATTCTACAGCTTTCTATTCGGAAAGTTAGGAGTGACAATGGTACTGAGTTAAAAAATGAGACCCTACAACACTTTCTACAGTCTGTTGATGTATCTCATAACTTTTCAGCGGCGCGTACTGAGTTATTCTACAACTTTCTGTAGATCCCAGTACAGTGCAATCAATAGTAAATATTCAATGTAGAACAATAATCAAGCCACAACTGCTAGTCATATGATTAATAAGCAATCAAAGGGTTACATGTTTACAGAGAGAATTTCTGATAAGGGTATGTAAACCTATGAACTAGCAATCTAATAAATGACTTGAGTTTTGTGTAACTCTTCTGAAATCTGAACTAGAAAGCCTTTATATACTTAGGCTTACAGGCCTAATGGGTTATGGGTTTGGGCCCATCTAATTAGTCAACTATTAATTAATTACAAATCAAACCCTTATAAATACTTTATTCCACTTTCAACACACAAGACTTTCAGTCCTAACAATCTCCCCCTAAAGTTGAATAAAGAATTTATCTTCTTGAATACTTCATGCCATGATCTTCTTTCCCTCT